>OY757905.1:104221881-104396337 GCA_963585895.1 Sepioteuthis lessoniana | reverse complement strand
GGAGTATGACTTAGATCCTATTTACCAACCTCTCCGCTTGGGCAGGATATGACACAAGGTCAATTTTCTTAGCGAAGTTTAGCAGGTTTGAATTCAGAGTTTTTCCTTCTCCTAGATTAGTTGCTCCCCCCGCAAGGTTGAAGAACCTAGTCTGCCCTACTATTTACCCATAGCTGGAGGGAGAATAAGTGAATTCATACCTTTCCCAAGTGTATTAGTACTTTGTGAACTGCAATCAGTCTCGTCCAGGATTTGAACTCGAATCGCCGTGTCCATTTCCTACAACGATAACCATTACACCACGAGCACCTCCACAAAAGTGGAGTATGACTTAGATACCTATTGAAGAGAATCGATTTTTTTTCTTACCGTTACAGTATATTTGTTTATTATATCTTATTCTGTAAGTGAGGATCAGTATTGACGTGTGGCTTTGCCTATTTGTTTCCTATATCTGCGTAGACTAGGGCGTGTCTTTGTCATGACGATTCTGTGATCAGAACATACTACTTCAAATAAGAATATGCCTCAGTTCAGAACGCTATTTATCCACTTCTTGTTTAAGAGTATATAATCTAGCTATGCATTACCATTAGTTTGGTCGGTGTTGGTCCTTATTTTTCCACCCTTCGTGGGTGGGGAATTTAGTGTTTAGTCATGAAAGACTGTTCTCAAGTGAAAAATCTGTTAGGAATTCACCGTTTCTATTTAGCAGGTTGTGTAAGGTAAATTCATTTTCATCTTTGCCTGTGTGTGCATTCTACTCTCCTCTGATGATTAGTAGATTATGTTTGGGAATGCGTCGAGTAAGAAAAGAAAGCCCCTCGTAGAAAGTGGTGATATCCGTTTCATCACTGGCAGGGGTTGCTATTAAATGTAGCATATATAATCATCAGTTGTGTTTTCATTATGCTCTTTAGTGATTTTAAAACACGAGAACTGAGAAGCATTCCTACTCATTCTATGACGGCATAGAGGGAAATTTTCCACGCAGATGCCGAGACAAATGTCCCCCATTACCGATGTCATGGTATTTCAAGTCTAATTAACTATGATGATATTTATGTTCTTGCACACTTGTAATATCCATTGAGAAATTAAACCAGGAACATAGAGGCACTAATTGGGAGATTTAATAGTGCTCTAATCTGTGAACTAATTAACAAGTATTTATTGCACAAAATGGTAGATATAGTAGTTATTTACTGAGGATTGCTATGTTCTGGACGAAAACCAGAAGTATAGGACAACTTGTGCTACTACAGGGAATAAATAACAGAAAAACAGACTTAATGAGAAGGAAAATAATAAAACTTTTCAAGGAAGAAAGGCTTAAAACAGAAATTTAAAAAAAAAAAGCTTTAAGCAACTTGACATCTCAGATGAATTGAACAAGGAAGAATGCAAACAATTTTAAAAAACAATAATATTTACATCAATACATTATCCAACAACCCAAAAACAATATTTAAACAAGCTCCCTATTCAGTCAGCCCAGTCGGTTGGGACTTAGAATACACCAGCTGCATCTCTGTAGAGGGTTAAAAGAAAACATCAGTTCTTAGATATGACATTAAACAATCTGATGGTGACTTTCCAATAATGTTGAAGCTTTGACGAATGCAATGGACTACTTCATTGCCATTTCTCCCAGGTCTACTCTGGCCTGGATTTATAGCACTTGATAGAGTCCTAACTATGATAAAATTGAACAGTTTGACATTTAAACTGAGAAAATAAATGTTTTATGGTCAACTGAATTGTTTGAAATAGAACTGTTTTACATTTGACAGTGTGTCAACAAATGACTAATTGAATTTTTAGTAATTCATAGCAATACTTGGAATCATTTACCTTTCACTTGCGCTAAATTAAATTGATAGGAATAGAACTGTTTGATCATTTATATGTGTGTATCCACAAAATGTGTTTACAAATCATATGTTTAATATATATGTAAAAACAGAATTTGGCTTGAAATAACGAACAAAGTTTAATATATCATAAAATCAAACGAAAACAAAAATACAATTCATTGAACTGAACTGTAAATTAACGACATAATTTTAATAAGACAAAAAGTATGAGTCAGACAGGGTTAAAAAATAGTGGTGACAAAGAAAATAAAATCGTTTTCAGAAGTGTCAATATAATTTTTAAAAAACTAAAAGGGGCAGAAAAATAACCTGGTTCAACACCCCGTTCAATTCAACACTACAAACAGAAGTAATTCTTTGATTCAATTAAGAAACATTAACCGCCAACCAATACTTGGCCAAAGTTCTATAAAAAATTAACCATATCTGTAGGAAAAACGTGCGAATGATAATGCAAAAGCATAACCCAAAAATCATACGAAATATCAGTAAAAATAAGGAATTGGACCATCATTGTAATTGTAAAACTAGTGATTATCCATTACAAAAGAAATATTTAAATAAAATTATGGTCTACAAGCCTAAAGTTGGAAATAAAAAAGGACAAGAAAATATATCAATATGATCGACCGAAAAACAGTAGAAGCAACCTTGTAATAGTCACAAAGCTTCATTTCAGGTATGAAAGATGCGAACATAACTCAAAACTATCCAAATACATTTGGGATTGCAGAATGAATAATAGGGAAGAACTTAAAATCAGTTAAGCGATCCTTAAGAGAGAATATACTTGTAATTAGGGTTAAAAGAATTGTAGATTGTGTCGGGAAGAGAAATATTACATCATTAGCTTTCGAAGCTCGAATTAACTAGTGAACAAAAGGTCGAAGGTTATATTGAGATGCCACCATGACAAGAAGAGACTTCTTTCTAATTTGGCACCAGATTAACTTTTGTTACTTGTTATTCTATCAACATTGTAGACACGTGATTAAAATAAGGATAATAGTGTTCAATATTAAATATGAGGAAATAAATAAATATATATATCTCAATAATATCTATATATATAATTGATATATATATATATATATATATATATATATATATATATATATATATATATATATATATATCATTGAGATCTATATATAGTGAATATGTTAGTAATGTATATATACAGAAATATGTATATAAAGAAAGAGTTATATATATATTATATATATTTAAATTTTATATAATATTTCTAATGAGTCAAATGACGAAATTTAAAAAAAACAAACGCTGAGAGAGAGAGAGAGAGAGAGAGAGAGAGAGAGAGAGAGAGAAATGTGTACTCATATTGTGGGTTTGTATACCTCTTCAGAATGGGCAATGATACCATCCTTTTTTTTTCTCCAAAGTAAAAGGAAATAATACCCATATCGATAAGACATCAACAATTCAATTGTCTACACTGAAGTGTGAGTTCACTTTATACATTTCCATTGACCTGACTCTATGCTGAAAGCATAATTGTAAAAGCCTTATATTTTGATCAAAGTCACATTATCTTCATTGTTCCGAAACTTTCTATTTCTCCGCTTGCGTTTTCGTTGTCTATTTGTCCCAGCTTTCATTAAGTGCTAAAATATGCAAGGAGGAAAAATGGTTTGAAATGAAAGCCAGGATATGTTATTGTCCTCTTCATCTGGAACAATAAACACTAAATGACAAAAATTCAAAATAATCAATAACAAAAATATATGATACAATAAAATAATTGACTGGGGGGCTACATCTAGTAATAATCCTTTTCTAACGAATGAAAAGTCAAACTTTTACGCTAATAACTTTCTCATGTTATCACTTATCTTGTCAGAAACACATGTTAGGACTTGTTTAATTAGGTTGGTTGGTTGGTTGGTTTTAAGGCATATCAGCTTTTGTTGGTTACCTAATGTTAAGTCCAGCTTATATATATATATATATATATATATATATATATATATATATATATATATATATATATATATATATATATATATAAGTGGTGGAAGAAATTAAACGTGCAAATAAAATTTTAAGCGAGAAAATAAACTTTACAAAGCTCCACCCAATAAACACGCATTTATCAAACAGTTTTTTTTTTACCATCCACATGCTCAACAATTATAAATTAGATGAAAACATTTTAAAATCGTTGATTCGAAGAAACATACTCCCTACTGACCCAAATAAAAAAAATAAATCTGATCATACACGATAATAGATTTAAAACCTCTAATTTAGTTATTAACAATAATTCCTCCCCCTCAGTTGACTTTTTTAAAGAACTGATGTTATGTATCAATCTAAATGGCCTTTTGGAGATTGTATCTCCAAAAACAAAAAATTATACGTTGTATTGACGTCAACCGGCTAAGAGTGTTTACCAATAGTCCGGGAGACCGGGGCTCAATCCCAGGTCGCGTCATACCAAAGACTTAAAAAATGGTGCTTGATACCTTGCTTATCACTCACCAATATAAGGTACGTACCGAGGGTAAAGTGGAGCAATCTAGGAAAAGGAGTGGCGCCCTTCCTTACACCTCGGTGTAGTAGCAAAAATCTTGTTCGGTTCGTTGTATGCTGGAACTTTGTTGTAGATTCTTTAACAACATGTAGTTGAGTATCTCTTTGTTGTTTCGATGTATCTTCGCCAGTATGTTGTGTAATTAACCCCTTTTGCTTGTTGAAGAGTCCCTTTTTTCGTTCGAGTTCCTTGTCGCCAGTATGTTGTGGCTCCGGAATAAAAACTCAAACACGGATATTAGATAACAGATTATATTACACAAGAAAGATAGAGTTACATCGAAAAGGTGAGAAGTCTCGTACTGTTCGGATAACACTAATATTGATCTACCTCTTGGAAGCGAAATCTCTCCGTACTAATAACGGTGAGAAGAGTCCATTATGGTAAGATGGGTAAGGCTCCCACAACATCTTCACAGGAAAGCGAGAATATAATTTATTGCCTATGGATAGAATGACAGATATTTCCGTTCGCAGAAAATATCATCAAATTACCGAAAAAAACCGGAAGTATGTAAGTTCCGATAACCAGCCATAGACAGAAAAATACGTGGGGGAGGAGGATATTCATGTATCCGCATGGGACTTGAAAAGACAATATAAGGTCTGTAGTCTTGGATTGAAGGAGAGCTCCGTTGGTCGCTCGGGCGAGCCTGTCATTTCCCCCCGTGTGTGTTCTTCGGCTGCCACAGAAGAAAGATATGTGCGAACTCTCTCTGGCTCTATTCCTACTTCACACAATCGTCGCAGTCGAAGAACAAAATTATAAATTATATTTCTATACACCTACGAGTCCTTTGTTGTTTGTTCAGCGGTACGATAAGCGACACTATCATGTGCTACCATTCCGGACCAGAGTGGACCTGGGAGCGTTGGCAATGAAGGGGTACTCCACATTCCCCAAAGCTCCAGCATTACAGGAGCTATACCATCAGATTTTTTAATATCATATCTAGGACACTCTTTTGGGATGTCTTACCCCTCTGCAGAGATGCAGTGGGTGTATTCTATAGCCCCAGCCAACGGGGCTGAATTTTTTATCATTATCTAATTATTACTGTAGATCTACCTGATGAAGTCTCATATTTTGCTAGATTTATCTTAACTGTTAAAACTGTTATTTTGTAATGTGTACCACATACTGAAGGTTATTGCTTTTATTGATATGCTTCCTTCAAGGGAAGATATTTATTTCAGTTCCCACCAAGCAAAGACTAATATTAGCGTTAGTATATCCATGATATACTCACACTAACACAAAAGTAGAAAATATGAGATACATTTATCTACCTTTTATAAACATAATATACATGCAATAGTATTAATAGAAAGAACACTCAAATATGTCTCATAGTAGAATTAGACAAATATTGTTCCATCAACAAGTAGTTGGGATAGATTATTGAACAAGGACTATTTGTCAAGTGTGGGTAATAAGTGTATGTGACTTTATGGTTCTCTGACCGGGTCTGAAACATCTTCTATATTATTTAATGAATTGAGATTTAAAAAAAAAGGTGTTCAAGAATGAGTCTCAGAAAACATTCATGTAATTCTCTGCAACTCTCCTAATTAATGTGCCAATTCTCCAAGGGAGATAATTATTTGTGGTAATCCCATACTTAGTTGCTATTTTGCAGGTTTCTTTTATTTTGTATATTTTTTTGTTCGTTAATTAGTGATTTGCTTGTTTGTTTGTTTTTGAGAGGACGGGGATTGCTTTGTTTTTGTTTTTGTTTTGTTTTTGTTTTTCGTTTTGTTTTGTTTTGTTTTGTTTTCATTTATCTATTTTTTATTTTTTTCATTATAGCACTTGTGCTTCTGATATTTAATATTTTGGAGAATTGGACGAAAGCGTAACTTTTCAATTTGATAATTGATAAAGACGTTTCTTCTTCTTCTTCTTCTACTACTACTACTACAACTACACTTATTGCTTTAGGAAAAATCTTGATATGATGTGCCGTTTTAACTGTTCTATGAAATGATACACATTTCCAAAAATTAGATCATTTTGCTATGAACTTATTGCTTTTTTTCCAATATTTTTTCCGTTGAAATCAGTTTACATATGCTAGTTTCGTTATGCAACTTTGCTTATTGTTTTTAAGTGACAGGGAGTACTGTGAACACTCTATTATGGAGAAAATCGGATTAAATCGATCAGACGTTCGTAATATAAAAGCACTTTTAATATCAATATTATTCTCTTGTGGGACCTTTACTTATAGATGAAAATGTATTGCTACAGAAACTGATAAAAGTTTAATACAAAAACACGCTTTCATTTTTGCTTTCTTGTGAGATGAACACGAAGCATCTGATGTAAAACTGTTTTCTTCTATTATCACTGTTCATTTTTAAAAGTTTAGTAGCACATTGTACATATTCAGAATGAACATTCACTGACTAAACGTCGGAAGCTGTATGTCATCCAATCTTCACGTTGTTCATAGTTATTTACAAAGCACTGTAAAAACATTGGAACAAAATCGAGGAATAAATTCGATGTATTAGAAGAAAGATTTGCTAAGGATTGAATTCCGGTAGCGTCCAATGATTTTAAAGACGTTAACGAAAAACGTTGTACTAAGGGACTCAGAAACGCCTAAGTAATGGAAAGAGGAAAGGATCAGAGATAGAGAAAGAAACCTCAACCTACCTGACCACCGAACACTTGTCCTGAAGACTTCTTGTGACCGAGCAGTTTCCAAAACTATCGCTTTAGCTACGCCTTCAGGGTTATGTAGCAATACTAACGACTTACGAATGTCCAGGATCTCTCAGTTCGTTTTTCAAGACGAATTGGATGATTTATAAATGTACGTCACTTACCACATCAAATGCAATCTATTTTTCTTATTACAACTGGAATTAAATACACTTTAAGGCATCATCTAAAAGTATAAAGTTGAAAGGAAAGCTTGCCCAAGGACCGACAACCCGAAAGTTGTGAAGCCTTTCAGCGACTTTAAGGATATTTTTCTCGGTATGAATTGAACCAGTTATTAACAAAATCTACAGATCCAGCTCTGTTCATATTTATAAGCTACTGTATAGAGTACAGAAAAAAAATTCGAAGAGCCATCGAAAAGTTGAACGATGAAGACAAAACTGCGCCACTTGATTATCATAGTACTGACTTTGACAATAGTCTTCTGTAACGAAATTGATCTAAGTCTCAGGAAGAAACTTTTCGAAAGCTACGACAGAGAACTCCGGCCAGTACGAAATCTCAGGGATCCAGTCAACGTCAATTTGACGGTCACCCCAATAAAGCTACATGAGTTCAATTCTAAAAAAGGAAAATTGAACGCATTGATCAAATTTCAGTTAGAATGGTGTGATGAGAACATGTTCTGGAAGGCATCAGAGCACGGGAATATTACGCATATCGATGTTAAAGCAGACAGGATGTGGCTACCTCAACTAAACTTTGCACAGGAAATTGGGTCTTCACGAAACAATATTTATGACATTATCATTGAAAATAACTGCCACGTCAAGTGGCTTTTATTTCAGACGATATATATGACTTGCAGTTCTGATGTTGAGTCTTATCCTCTAAGTAAAGTGAAATGTGGAATTTCACTTTCTCTCCAGCACCAGTTGAATTCCTGTGCAAAATTTGACAAACTTATGCTTAAGGATTGCCATTGTTTCAAGTTTCCGAATTGGCAAGTATCTTTCAATAGCACATTTGTTACTGTGGATGAATTTAAGTTTATCACGATTACTTTCACTCTAAGCAATATATTTACCATTTTTGATATCACTCTCTTAATCTTCTTGGTCTTAATGTCAATATTGAGCGTAATCGTGAACCTGATGCCAGTGGATAGCGGGGAGAAAGTGACTTTAGTGACGACAATATTTCTTGCGAATCTTGTTTACCTGCTTGAATTCAAAATCGAGCTGCCATTGGATACAAACACGACACCCGTTTTAATAGTTCACCAAACACTGACAACGATTCTCAACGGATTAAGTACATTCGCAGCCATTTTAGGGACTTTGGTTTTCGAAAAAAAAGACAAAACCGTTACAATACAACCAATGGAAAACTGTAAAATAGCTCCCATGGATTTTCTTGACGCAACATCTTCTACTGAAAATGGAAAGCTCAAAGAAATGCTTACAAGAAAAGTAAAGAAATTTGCAGTTAAGAAACGTTTTAAATATGACTTGTGCGTATTTGTTGCGATGACATTTATGGTGAGCTGTTCTCTTATATGGTGTTTGTCGTATATGCATGAATGATAAATACATTCATGGTGAAAATAATTCATATATATAAACAAAAAAAAGATATTTTCGGTACTTTTTCAAATATAATGGATCAATTAGCGTGTAAAACAAAAGCTACATTGCCCTGTCGGCTTGGGCTGAAGAATATACCGATTGCATTTCTGCAGAGATATAAGACTTCCCCAACGACTGTCCCAGATATGACCCTAAACAATCTGATGGTAAGGTTCCGGTAATGTTGGAGCTTTGGGGAAAGCGGAGCACCCCTTCATTGCCATCGCTCCCAGGTCCACTCTGGCTCGGGGTGCTAGCACCTAATTGGGTTCAATCTATGGGTCAAATAGAACTAAACTGCGTACTGAATTGCTAAACTGATAGGATTGGGTTTTTTTTTACATTTAAGCTACGTACTTATGCTAAACTGAATTGTTTCAAATAGAAATGTTTTTACAATTAAACTGTGTACTTATGCTAAACTGAATTTTTAAAAAAATTGAACTGATTGTTTGTATAAAAATGTATTTGGCATAAAATAATCAACAAAGGTCGATATGCCATAAAACCCAAACAACCAAAAGCTGCTACAAAAGAAAATTGTTCTCTTTTAACTGAATTCGGGTCTTTGAATCCATAACGGATGATAGAATTGAGGCATCACGTCACATTTTTAAATTACACACACTTAAATGTTATGGATTCGATCTTTCTCCCAATGTCGTATTATATGGTAAATCGTCACATTGGAAAGCCAACTTAAACTTAGTTAATATTTGATTACATCATACACATCATATTACACCAGTTTGAAAAAATAAGAATTTAAAAAAAAAAGGTATATAAAAAGCCTCCTCTGTATATTTAACTTGCATTGCTCAATAGAGTTAAAAAATGTTTGAAACATTTATCTTGTGCTTGTGGGAGCTGTAGAAAAAAGCAGTAATTACATATCATTTTTGGGTTGAAGATTTCTTGATATATTTCCATCACCTTTTTTTTTTTTCACTATCCTTATGTGCCCAAATTAGGTTGGGAAAAATAATGTCAATCAAATTAGGTTAGGAAAAATTCAAGATGAGAATGAAATACCATTCCATACTCTGTTGTAATGTTAGCGTGTTTCTTAAATCAGTATCATTGGGACGAAAAAAAATATCCATAGAATCAATATGAAGGAATTTCATGGTGCCAGCTCAAACATATTTAGTTTATCTCTGAACTTACTATCAGACATCAATTCTCTGAATCGGGTCCAATGAAAATGTTTGTTTTTTTAATTTTTGTATCACTTTTATATGCGCCAAACTTTATTTCTTATGTATTAAAATCTTTAACGAACTTTGATTTTACAAAATTTCTTATAAGACCGATTTCAATGACACGATGTGAAACAAGGACCGTACACTGATCTACCAGTACTAAATGACCTTATTTTTTCGTGCTAAAACACTATCAAGCACAGATGCTGGATCAGCTCATTCGATTTAGTCTGAAATATATGTTTCAAGTAAGCACCAAAAAATTTGTTGACCTGTATCCTTAGTTTTTTCTTTTTTTTTTCTTTTTGTAGCACAATTTATTCCTGCTGTTTTTATAATTATTCTATTTTCTTTCGACAGTAACTCTGGTATTAATAGTTACCTTACTAGTATGTAAGTAAAAAGTAAAATTAGCGACTGTAGTCGAGGGGGACCCGAAGGCTCTCTTTTTGATAGCTACTACACCGAGGTGTAGAGGGGGGCGCTACTCCTTTCTCGTGATTGCTCCACTTTACTCTTAATCCGTACCTTATAATGCTGAGTGTTTTTGAGTCTTTGGTATGACTCGACCTGGGATTGAACCCAGGTCTCTCGGGCTATTGGCAAACACTTCCGGACTAGTATGTAACAATCTTAATGATTATTTTATGAAGTGATGATTGATAATGACCTTACCGAATATCTTTTGATCTGTTTGTAGGTCTGTCATAATATAACTCCAAGACAATTAAAGCGATGGCAACCAATTTTTCTTGTGATTAATTAATTTATTTGAGTTAATGACATCTTTAGTCGTCTATAGTTAAAACAACCATCGACGACTTAAGATGTCATTAACTCAAATCAATGACTAGAGGTTACGGAAATACGTATATTGTATTTTCATATCCTTTTTGGCCTTTTTTTTCACACTGTTATATGATATCAAGTATTCTTTGTTAGTACAAACAATTTAGTAAACAGATCCTGTTCTACGAGTTTTACGTCAAGATGTTTACAATATATCCTCTATCTTCACTAAATTAGTACACAAAGAATGTGGGATACTAAAAGAGATATTTAAAAATCGATGAAATTGACTGATAGTTTTGGAAAATAAAATATGATAAAAATAAGCGTACATCCACTTTACAAAAATAATCACTCTTATCACCGTCACAAATGAGAATAAGTTTTTGGTAATATATTCATTTTTATTGTAACAACATTAGACGACGAGCAAAACATGTGAAGCTGATTTTCAATGCTGTCTTTTTTCTTTCTTTTTCCCACGCATATATTTATTTTTTTTAAGTGTTTGACTACAATTTGACTACAATTGATAATCCAGTCATTTATTATTATTATTATTATTATTATTATTATTATTATTATTATTATTATTATTAACAGCTCCTTTTCGAGTTTTTCACACCAGCCTTAGCTGATGATTTATCACTGTAGTCTGAGTGTCTGCAAGTCAACTCCAATCTCCAGGACTCTTCTCTATATTCTGGCCGATCTTAACAATGCTGTTATTTGGATGGTCTCCACTCTTTCTCTTATTTCCTAGTCCCCCAGTCCCTGAATCAATCCTTTAATGACTGTACCAAGATCACCAATTGCGATTGCTTTCACCATCACCTTAATGTTTCACAGTTTTTTTTCAATTCCCGTGCAATGCCGAGGTACTTATGTTTCTTTTTACTTTCATTCAATTTTACTGTGGTCAGCCTGGACAGTCCACAATTCGGCAAGTTCTCTTTTTCTTGTTGATTATTACAAGGTCTGGTTGTCTGGCCGAAATTAGATGACCTGTTTGTATCCCCAAATCCCAAAGGACTTTGTGAGTCTTATTCTCCATGACAGATTGTTTGTTGTGCAAATATCATTTGTTCGTATTCTTGAATCTTTCACTGGATTCTGAACAACAGCAAGTCTCTTCAGGTCTCCAAATCTCATCTTCTCAATATTCGAGCCGATATCAACAATGCCGTGGTCTGAGTGTTCTCGATTCTTCTCCTAATGTCCAAATCCTCCTGCTTTTTTTCCGAACCTTTTAATGCCTAGAGGTTAAGAAAATACGTACATTGTATTTCTAATTGTATTTTTTTTTTTGTTTTTTTGCACCCGGTTATATGATATTAAGTATTCTGTGTGAGTACAAATAATTTAACAAACAGATCTATTCTATCCATAAATAAGATACACTTTGATAACTTACACTTAGATAACTTGATAACTTACACTTACATAACTTACACATAGATAACTTACACTTAGATAACTTGGTAACATACACTTAGATAACTTGATAACTTTCACTCAGTTAATTTACACTTACATAACTTATAGATAATACCGCTCAGGGTCAGAGTTGATTTGGGTGTAATAGTAATAAAAGAGTATTGTACACTGTCTAAAGCTCCAGAACTAGAGCCTTACCCTGCAGTTTAGAGTCGTCCACATATCATCATTTCTGTGGAGATCTTATTCCTCTGCAAGTGATACAGTCAGTGTAATAAAAGCCTAATGACAGAGCAACGAATTCATTGGAAATATTTTTCGAAATTTCAGAAGAAAAATTTAATCCATTAACGTTGTATATAATTTACAGCATAATTATAATGCTATAGTCGATCCTTACTTTATTAGATTATGTAAATGTTACGTTTTTTATAAAGTTAATATCCAACCGAATTTTTCCAGATAAAAAACCTATAATCATTTTTTTCGACTATATATCCTGTTGACTTTTTCGTATTTTTTGTGCTTATATTTACAGCAGAAGCAGTGCCAATTGGGGCACGGTAATCCTTAGCTTTTCAGCAACATATATTAACAAAGTTTACTTCGGAAAAGCTAATTACTGTTGTGTGACTAATTCTATTGAACCGACCTTCCAGCGGGCATGAGAAGATAACAAACGCGAGTGTGATCTTTGAGTGGGAAACAAATAAAAAACAACACAATTTTTAAACGCGCGTGGCGAAACAGTTATCGTCGTCGGAAAGGGATATACCGACCCGTGTTCAAATCCTGGCCGAGATTGTTGGCATTTCACATAGCACTAATATCCTAGAAAAAAATGTGCGTCCAACTATCCTCCCCAGGTATGTTTAAATTGTAGCGTAGACTGGGCACTTCAAACTTGGAATAGGTTTGAGGAGATGAAAACTGAATTCAAAGCCATTCTACTGGTGTCCAATCCAGCTCGTGACCGATGGGTTAGCTTAATAGAACCATCAGTTGTGTTTAAAAAAATTGAAAATACAGCGCTTTTTGTTTATTTCCTTATGTTTTTTTAAAATGAGAACCATTTAAAATGAATGTATAAAGTGATGCTTTGCGTCCAGGATTTTGTTATCTCTCTAGTGTTCGAAAGTTTTATTATCTCTAACCCCAACCCGATCCTTCGGAGCTCTCCTTGATCCGTCACCATGTGTGAATTTTGCCTTCTCTGATTTGCAACCCCAAATTTTTGTCTAAACATGAATCGGAATATAGCGGTAGCTTTTACGATCATACCATTCATTTGACACGATGATTCATAGCCCGGTGATATTTATATTTTAAATTCAGATGTTTAGCATTCAGGGTTTTCGAACTATTACCTTCACCTTTATTGTTATATTCACAACATTTTGACTACGACCTTCTTCAGGTGTTTCTCGTTGAACTCGGGAGCCTAAGTTGAACTTCGACCCACGTCCTCTAATTAATCTACGGAAGTCGTTTGCTCAGATTCCGTTGACCATAACCGGGTACAATTGTTTAGCATTCTTGTATTGGGTTGAACAAGATGTCTTTTTAGAAGGTTAGGGAAAGAACACCTATAACTTTTATGCTATGTGTCCTGCTGGACAGTTCAGAGTGAATTTTTGGGACTTATAAACTTAATGTTCTTACATCAATATGATCACTAGTATTATGAATGATTTTTTACCTGAGCTCATATAACGATTTTATAATCTAACTTTTATTATTATTAGTTCCCATAATGTATTCATCTATATACTTGGTTTACTCAACAGGCCACTGTAGCCCGACATATGTACTGATTCGTTAAGGTTTCTAATTCTCTAATGTTCTTCTCTATTAATTATTTTAACTTTATCCCATAAGGGGAGATCGTTTCCATTTTCTTTATAAAGAAAATAAGCACTATTAAAGACAAAGACAATTGTCCGAAAACCCTGAATAATAAAAATCAACAAGCCTCGTCTCAAGAAATCAGACAATGCAAATTTTTTGATTCGAAATTCATTATAAGTTTAATAATCTCTGTTTACAGTGTCAGCTATTGATCACACTACTTCTTTTCTTTAAATGCATATCAACCTTTGTGGGTTATCTAATGTCAAAACTATCCTTGTAGAAGAACAACAGTGGGTCTATCTAACCCATTTCTAGAGGAATAATGGTGTTCATACCTTTTCCGGGTTATTCGGCCGAAAGTGAACGAAATGATGTAACTAAAATTCAAACTCATTACAATGTGGCACTCCGACTTGTTACCCACTACGTCACGAGTAATCCCTCTACTGATCAAGAGATCTTTACATGTAGGGAACATTTTTACTTAAGAATCGCCCTCATTACAGATATAATAATTATTTCTTTGATTTCTTTCTTTAATGGCATATCAACTAGCATGTTTTTTTATGCCAAAGAAATCCTTATGTATGAACAGTGGTACTGGTTTACCTATAAACGGGAAAATAAAGGATTTCATACTGTTCCTAATAGAATTATTCCGGAAGTGAACGCAATATCTTAACTGAAATTTGAACTTGCTTCTTACGAAGTGGTGTGGTGACACAGCCACAAATATAATTCGGTTTGGTTTCTTTTTTTAATAGCATATCAACCTTTGTAGGTTATTTAATGCCAAATCTATTCTCCTAGAAGAACAGTAGTGGTACAATTTAACCCATAGCTGGGAGGATAAGGGGGTTCATACCTTTCCCAAGGGTATTTGCCCGAAAGTGAACGTAATAGCGCGACTGGAGTTCGAACTCACGTACTATGATTCCGCTGTCCATCGCTTTAACCATTACACCACGAGGACACCCACAAAATATAATTCGTTTGTTTTATTAATTCAAATGGTATGTAAACTCGTCAAGGATTATTTCGCGTCTTGAAGGTAGAGGATTGCATTAATTGTACATTAATATTTGCATTTCTGCTTTGTTGTTTCTAAAAGGAGTTTGCACAGTTATATGATATCAAGTATTCCGATATAATACAAATATTTTGCGCACAATTGAATGGTTTCAAGTATTCCTATCTTATACTAATAATTATTTGCACTGAAGCAAGGATTTCTATCAAATGCAAATCATTTGTTTGCACATAGTTATATGGTTTCAATTAACTAATAATAGCCTTTAGTAAACGATTATCGCTTTCATAATTATTTTAATATGAAATTTATAAGTGAAAATTATTTGTGTTTGATAAGAATATTTGATATGATATAACAGAGTGCAAAACTCTCTTAAGAAACTATGCAAAATAATCTAGATATAATCGTACAAAGTACACAATTCATTAAACTCTAAAAACACTTGATGGGTTAACATGCCATTAAAATCAATCAATCATAGCTGGGAGCCGAACAGATATTACTACTTTCGGTACCAGTGGACCGTGGAGAATGGCACTGATTTGGTACTACACACTCCCCACATCTATGGAACAGAAACCTCACCATCGGATGCAGTTTAGTGTCATACCCTGGAATCTCAAATTTGTGGAGGTGGAGGAGATATCACCCGTCTGCAGAGTATCAGTGTATATTAATCTTAGTCGACAAGGCGAAAGGCATAATTTGGTACTATTAACTTTATTTTTTTTTCAGCAAGAAATAATTATTTCGAACGTTGTTTTATTAACAATTATTTATAAAAGATGATTAAATAAATATTAAATCATAGATTAATTACAGCAATCACGTGTTTATCCAGTAGAATAGAAATACTTCATAAAAAAATTCTTATCAATATATATTTATCTCTCCCTATACACATTTTGTTGTTTTGTGCTTTTTCTCGTTAATATTGTCAACATTGTTTTAATTTGCTAATATATGTTCTTTATTAGTTTTATTCTTTTCATAATTTGCAATTAATTCTTAACGTTATGTTGCTTTTTAGAAATATTTATCTATGAGTTATTGTAACTTAAATTGTTTTAACTTCATTTTCGACTCTCTTTTTTTTTCATTTCTTACGTTATTTAATTTGTCTGTAAATATCCTTTGTTAATTTTTGGGTAATTTCAAAATCCTCCTCTTGATAATATCAACCAAGAAAAATAATTTTTTTCTTTTTACTGTTCAACTAGACGCTAGGTTTTCACACAATTTTTCAAACGAAATCCTCTTGCCTTTCAAAATGCTGTTCACCATTATTTTTAATGTTTTTTAAGCCCTTGACAATTAATTATCATTATTTTTTTCGCAATATTATATATTATTATCAAGAAAATTAATTCTTTGATAAGTGAGTAGCGGCAGCCATAGAAGCGATGTTTGAAAAGTGATTTTGTACGTTAGTTGTATTTGGGTACCCTAACAAGCGCTCACATGAAAAGTAACGAACAAAATTCGGACCACGTGTAGCAGAAGAAATGTTGTATGGTTTAATATTTATTTGTGTGGAATAAATGTGAAAATGATTCACAACGAATGAAACAACTATATATCTTATTCTTTGAAAACTGAATTAAAAGAATGCAAGAAAGACATGAGATACCAATAAGAGCTTCTAACAAGGTGCATGAAGTAATGTCCTAATGTGGTGGAAGAGTCCTTGACATTCGCAAGAGAAAAGCAGTTGTGCTAATAATGACGTTTGCAATACAAGAGGTTGTTAGAGTGAACAGAGGACAGAGGCACGCACGTGCCTGCCAATTCCCGGCCTCAAGTTGAAAAGAGTTTGACCTTAGCGCTTATTTTTCATATTCAGCTTTTTATTCATATTCAGCTTTTTATTCATATTCACTAACTAGTCGTACTCTTTGGGAGTGAAGCGATGTCAAATATCCGAACACCTTTGATATTTTTCTCTATTTTATTGCACAGCACACTGTAGTACATTTTGATTAATGATATACGGAATTAACAATATCTGTGGCAACTTCCTGCGTAGGACATTTCGGGATCAGCTTGAAAAACTTTTCATTAAATCTATTTAGAAAAGATAAAAATTCTCACGGAACAAGTCATTTGTCCTGGACGTTGGTTGAACTCGATGTACCGATTGGAACATTAATAAATAATTATCTCAGCTCATCAACCATGTTTTGTTTTCCTGTTTTAAATGATGATGTCATCATCATCATCATGTCGTGCTGGTAGCACGGATATCCCTGACCCCCTCTCGCCACTTTTTCCTATCGTTCATCGCCTTAGGCAGGTCTTCAGGACAACATCCCGTATCCTCACATAGTTGCTGAATGTATGTTCGTTCTGGTCGTCCTGCTTTTGCACGGCCATGTGTGGGGGTCCATAAGAGTACATCACTTATGAGTTCATCCCTGCTTCTCCAGCAGTGTCCTGCATGTCTGGTCCGTCTAACTTGAATAGTTTTCGTGATAGGAGGCAGGTGGACGTACAGTTGGTGTCTTGTGGGATGTTGCCGCCAGGACTTGTTCAAGATTGCTCGCGGCATTCTTGTGTAATTGCCATCTAGCTTTTTCTCCAGCCGTTTTGTTAGAGTCCATGTAGTGCATCCATATAGCAGTATCGATGCGACCGCTGCCTGAAAGAAACTGCGTTTCATTTCATCGGTTAGGTCTGATTTCCATATAATCGATAGCCTATTGATAGCTGTCCATGCTTTCGTTAACCTCGTGTCGATGTCCTTTTCGGTTGATGCGACGCTGCTTCCTGATGTAGATACACTTTATTGGTTGTGTTCAAAATAATATTATACGAAGGAAAAAATGTTGGGACTAGTTAATTCGAACCCATGACAATTAGCAATAAAAACCAAAGTAAATCCTTTTAACATGACGCAAACTGATTTCTGGCTGAAATAATAAAAAAAATAACCTTTAAAAATCTCAAACAGGTTTTACGCACCGTTTTTCAAGGAATATTTTATTTTAGTTTAGCTATATTTTGACTGTAAATATTTTTTTTCTCTTTACGATGTTATATGAGGGAAATTCTTACAAAATATTTTGCCCGAAGGAAATATATAATTGTTTTTTTTATGTCTCTTTACGTTGAATTCATTACTTTTCATCATATTTTTTGAAAGATGGCGTTAATATAATTTATCAATGCTATTAGAAATTATTCCATAAAATATACTTTTTTGAAAGCATTAATGTTTTTGTTAGTTTGTCGTTGGTTTTTTTGTTGGTTTTTTCGGTTTTTTTTTTTTTTTGGAAGTGAGTTTCAGTGATTAATAATTGTAAACAAAACCCTCGAAAATTTTCAGTAGATATTTTGGAATTAATATGAAGGTGAAATACGCATGGTGTTAAAAGTAAAGTGCTAGTCTACAGACTCGAAGAAAACGATTTTGAACTCCAGTCGCGCTATTATGTTCACGACTTCTGCTTTATTCTCAGATGTAGTGTCATAACAGTACACACAATTTTGCTTCTCTCCAGGGGATACAGCCAGTGTATTCTAAGCCCTGCCAACATGGCGGTAAAAAGATTAATAAGCATAACATATATGTTTTATTATGTAAAACTTTCAAAAGAGTTGGTATCACCGTGACAAATGCGTAGACGAGCTCAATTTTAGTATTATTATCAGTAGATGCTCTCCGGTCATATATTCTCCACTGGACGACGAATTTCTTTTCGACCATTATCAGATGCACAGGCATGAAAGTTTAAATAGTTATGATAACGAATGTCATCCAAAATAGAATCTTGTTTGTTTGTTTTTTTTAGTATTTAAGCATTTTCTTGTAGAACTTTCGTCATCAACCACTTGAATAAGTTCGATTTTTTTCATCAGAATTCGCTTCTGTTATGATTCATTGTATTCCTTAAGAAGTCATATTCTTTTCTCTAAAGTTCGAGTAACTTTTTTTTAACTTTTTAGGACTTCTTCCTCGAAATAAAGTCCAGTGATGACAATAAAGCAATAGAAAACCCACTGATTACATATAATCAGTAGTAGAAATATACAAACAAAGGAACATTACGAAATTCTTTTGGAATCTTCTTTCTAATTTCACTGACAAGGATAATTTTTCTCCACTTTGCACTAGAATCGAGAGCGAAAAAATTCTCAATATGACTAAAATATTAACTGGTAATATCAATGCAAAATCGACAAGACGTATCGACCATTAAAGAAATATGTGAACATTCACATTTTCCCAATACATGTCCATGCAAATTTTATGTGTGGATTTCCATCGCGCTCTTGTTGTTGTTGTTGTTGTTGTTGTTGGCGACCGTAGCCGAGAGCAACCTGAAGGTTCCCTTTTCAGTAGCTACTACACCTAGGTGTAGGAGAGGACACTACTTCTTTCCCTGGATTGCTCCACTTTACCCTTGATACGTACCTTATAATGCTGAGTTAAGCAAAGAGGTATCAAGTATCATATTTTAAGTCTTTTGTGTGACCCAACCTGGGATTGAACCCCGATCTTCCAGACCATTGGCGAAAAAGCCTTTGAAAAATAAACTTTAACAGTTTAAAAAATCACTCCCAATGAATAAACAGAGGATTTCAGTGTACGTATTAAAAGGATATTGTCTTGTGTCTATCTTGAAAATTGTAGACATAATTTCTTGTATGTTCAAAGTTAACTTACCGTTTTCAGACAGTGTAATGTGAGAGAGAATAACTTCATCCATTTTGCCATTCAAAGGGGTATACTTTGTTATCCAAATATCATCAATTTCAACTTCAACCGGCTTTATATATTTAAAGCTGAAGCATTTCATGATAAGCAATCACTTCTCCATTCTAGTTTTATTTTCAGCAAACATTAAAATATTTCATGATTAAGTTTAACGGTTTGATTTTATCAATGGTTATTGTTGTTTTCATTCCTATGGAAAAATCCTGAATAGACAGATGTCTTGATATTTTAAAATACCCATCAAAAGGTCACTTTGTTATGTTTCTTCTTTTCTTATTACTTTGTATATCGGGGAAAACATGAGCATGCACCTTATCCCTTTTATTGAGAACGTTTCTAAATCTGTTACTTTAATTTTAAACTTTAACATTAATCAGGTATTTTTCAAGGTGTCTTGTTATTAAGATAAAAAAAACCTTTCACTATCTATCGTCTTCTCGTTATGGACACCTTGCTTCGATTGGCGAGTTCGGCAAACAGACAATTGCGAGTGAATTCGATTCTCACTGGATGACCTTGTGACTAAGTATGCTAAACTTACCAACCTATTTGAATGGCATCCGACTTTTTAAACAGAAAGTATTTTGACAATCGTAATATAAAGCCTGTTTGTGTAACTCATCATTTATTGATCCCTTCAGACTGACTGAAAATAGTTTGAAAGGAATTTTATTATACGATACTTTTCAAGGCTCGTATTACAATATACGGTATCATCCATAAATAGATACACACAGATATCTTTTGATAAAATGTTAACTTTCTTCGACATCAAATACAGCAGAACTTTATTATTTCTACGGGTACATTATATGATCAAAACGGTGATTATTAGGAAGTAATAATTTGTAAATAACCACACTCTATAAATTTGAAACAGTAGGAAAAATCTCTGAAAAAAGAAATAAAAATTCATACCATAAATTTCAGCGTATAAATCAGGCATTTGATCCGGAAAAAGCATCTACCAAACGAGAACCGAATCATACAGCTGGGTTAAATTCTAAATCTTTCCCACATAGTGGTCAAACGATGGTAAATATTTGGATTCTAGCCCTGCTGTATAAGTCGACATCGATTTGTAGAGACTTTTTCAGATTTAAAAATTCAACTAATACGCCGCATTTTACAATAGATATTCGGAGTTTGCTTATCCCTAGACTGATGTATCTATAGTCATTTGTTTGCTATTTAGTATTTCATTAAGGAAGAATATGGTCTTAAAAACATCTAATGATATCCATTTCGATGAAATAATAAAATCCCGATATCTATAGTATAGAATAAAATAAACATTTTCTCAAAAATGTTAAAGTGAGACATATTTATGAGCAATACTTTAGTTGTGTGTAACTATAAGGTTTTTCCCTCCCTAAGTACATCTATTTAGGTGCAATACTTTAGTTGTGTGTCACTATAAGGTTTTTCCCTCCCTAATTGCATATATTTAGGTGCAATACTTTAGTTGTGTGTCACTATGAGGTTTTTCCCTCCCTAATTGCATCTATTTAGGTGCAATACTTTAGTTGTGTGTCACTATAAGGTTTTTCCCTCCCTAATTGCATATATTTAGGTGCAATACTTTAGTTGTGTGTCACTATAAGGTTTTTCCCTCCCTAATTGCATATAATTAGGTGCAATACTTTAGTTGTGTGTCACTATATGGTTTTTCCCTCCCTAAGTGCATATATTTAGGTGCAATACTTTAGTTGTGTGTCACTATAAGGTTTTTCCCTCCCTAAGTGCATATATTTCGGGGCAATACTTTTGTTGTGTGTCACTTTAAGGTTTTTCCCTCCCTAATTGCATATATTTAGGTGCAATACTTTAGTTGTGTGTCACTATAAGGTTTTTCCCTCCCTAAGTGCATCTATTTAGGTGCAATACTTTTGTTGTGTGTCACTTTAAGGTTTTTCCCTCCCTAATTGCATCTATTTAGGTGCAATACTTTAGTTGTGTGTCACTATAAGGTTTTTCTCTCCCTAAATGCATATATTTAGGTGCAATACTTTTGTTGTGTGTCACTATAAGGTTTTTCCCTCCCTAATTGCATATATTTAGGTGCAATACTTAAGTTGTGTGTCACTTTAAGGTTTTTCCCTCCCTAAGTGCATATATTTAGGTGCAATACTTTAGTTGTGTGTCACTATAAGGTTTTTCCCTCCCTAATTGCATATATTTAGATGCAATACTTTAGTTGTGTGTCACTATAAGGTTTTTCCCTCCCTAATTGCATATATTTAGGTGCAATACTTTAGTTGTGTGTCACTATAAGGTTTTTCCCTCCCTAAATGCATATATTTAGGTGCAATACTTTAGTTGTGTGTCACTATAAGGTTTTTCCCTCCCTAATTGCATATATTTAGGTGCAATACTTTAGTTGTGTGTCACTATATGGTTTTTCCCTCCCTAAGTGCATATATTTAGGTGCAATACTTTAGTTGTATGTCACTATGAGGTTTTTTCCTCCCTAATTGCATCTATTTAGGTGCAATACTTTAGTTGTGTGTCACTATAAGGTTTTTCCCACCCTAAATACATATATTTAGGTGCAATACTTTAGTTGTGTGTCACTATAAGGTTTTTCCCTCCCTAAAGGCATCTATTTAGGTGCAATACTTTAGTTGTGTGTCACTATGAGGTTTTTCCCTCCCTAATTGCATCTATTTAGGTGCAATACTTTAGTTGTGTGTCACTATAAGGTTTTTCCCTCCCTAAATGCATCTATTTAGGTGCACTACTTTAGTTGTGTGTCACTATAAGGTTTTTCCCTCCCTAAGTGCATATAATTCAGTGCAATACTTTTGTTGTGTGTCACTTTAAGGTTTTTCCCTCCCTAATTGCATCTATTTAGGTGCAATACTTTTGTTGTGTGTCACTATAAGGTTTTTCCCTCCCTAATTGCATATATTTAGGTGCAATACTTTAGTTGTGTGTCACTATAAGGTTTTCCCTCCCTAATTGCATATATTTAGGTGCAATACTTTAGTTGTGTGTCACTATATGGTTTTTCCCTCCCTAAGTGCATATATTTAGGTGCAATACTTTAGTTGTGTGTCACTATAAGGTTTTTCACTCCCTAAGTGCATATATTTCGGTGCAATACTTTTGTTGTGTGTCACTTTAAGGTTTTTCCCTCCCTAATTGCATATATTTAGGTGCAATACTTTAGTTGTGTGTCACTATAAGGTTTTTCCCTCTCTAAATGCATATATTTAGGTGCAATAATTTAGTTGTGTGTCACTATAAGGTTTTTCCCTCCCTAATTGCATATATTTAGGTGCAATACTTTAGTTGTGTGTCACTATAAGGTTTTTCCCTCCCTAATTGCATCTATTTAGGTGCAATACTTTAGTTGTGTGTCACTATAAGGTTTTTCTCTCCCTAAATGCATATATTTAGGTGCAATACTTTAGTTGTGTGTCACTATAAGGTTTTTCCCTCCCTAAATGCATCTATTTAGGTGCAATACTTTAGTTGTGTGTCACTATAAGGTTTTTCCCTCCCTAAATGCATATATTTAGGTGCAATACTTTAGTTGTGTGTCACTATAAGGTTTTTCCCTCCCTAAGTGCATCTATTTAGGTGCAATACTTTAGTTTGTGTCACTATAAGGTTTTTCCCTCCCTAAATGCATCTATTTAGGTGCAATACTTTAGTTGTGTGTCACTATAAGGTTTTTCCCTCCCTAAGTGCATCTATTTAGGTGCAATACTTTAGTTGTGTGTCACTATAAGGTTTTTCCCTCCCTAAGTGCATATATTTAGGTGCAATACTTTAGTTGTGTGTCACTTTAAGGTTTTTCCTTCCATAATTTCATATATTTCGGTGCAATAATGTAAACGTGTATTAGATCGAGCGTGACTATATGAATATATATGCGTAAAGACGTTGTATATAAGTATGTATATACATGTGGGTACGAGTATATCTGAGTAGTTAAGTGTTAACATAGTGTATACGCAAGTTTGTACATGGATGTGAAGGGAATGAATTATTAAAACGACAGATAAACAATTTTGGGAGGTCAGCAGATTTTAACAGATAATTAAAAAAAAAAGGATCTCTTAATGGTGATGAAGCTGGGTTTTTTTTTGTATCTATGATAATCTTTAGAATTCCCTGTTAGTTCGATCAGGGGACATTAGTGAAGAGTATCATTTTTTAATGTATTTTACTTCTGCAAGGGTCTTCGTGGGAATGGTGGTTTTATTTTCCAGAAATCCGAACTCATATATTCAAGAAATCTACCTGGAGTTGAACGGACGAGTGGCGGCACATAGCCGTGTCTGTTGGTTTCACCGACCGTCCCCTTTCGTTGATCACAAGAACGTAGACAGCAGAGTTAAGGTTTATACCCTCAGAATGTAGACTTAACTATTACACACGCTGCTCCATTAGCGAATCGAGAGAAATTTTCATCAGTAAAGACAGCAAATACCATTTTAATCTTAAATTAATTTTGTTTATTTCTTTCTTTTTACGTGGAGATGACCTGTGGCTTATAAGATTTCCACCAAACCAGTGACCGATTGGTGATCTTTTAAAAACAAACACAACGTCGGTGGGTACATTGGACAGCTCATGAGACTAACCCCAGCAATACACGCTATAGCAATACATGTATACGTTATGAAGAATATTATTCATAATCTATCATTACTTTTTAATATTTTTTTCCATTGGAATGAACGTCTTTGAAACCCATTGTAATTAGACCTAGACCAGAGCAGTTTTTATCTCTATGAACAAGAGTTTGGAATAAATTAACCACAATATTTCAAATATTAGCGTATATTTTCCACAGATAAACTCTTTTTTGTCTATGAAAGGATTGACAGAGGTTTATTTATAACTAAATAAATGTTTTAGATTATCTAGATTTTTTTTCTTTTTGATGTTTCATTACAACAGAAAAGGATTTTACAAATATTCATTGAATGATCCAATAATCCATGAGTCAAATAAAAATCAATATTACAACGTTAATAAACTTTTCAAATAGTTCGGAAATGTAATTCACTGAAATTGAAATATATGAGAGACAAATAGAATGTATTCAATGTTATATGCTGTATTTTTTTCCAAATATGTAAATATAACAACTTAGATGGGAGAAAACGACACCATGAGGTTTAAATGTATATTTATTGGTGCAAAATTATCTATATTTTAAAATTCATAGTTTTACATGTTTCATCAAACAAAAAACACGAAAATGTAGCATTCCAAAAATAAGTACACCCTTACACACACACACACACACACACACATATATATATATATATATATATATATATATATATAATCTAATTTTTATTTAAGAGGTGTTACAGTTTTATTTTTGGTTACATATTTTCAATGCAAAAGAGTTTAGTCATGAATAATACATACTGATAACCTTTCTCATTGAATGTTTTTATTAGTTCTCAAAGAAAATTATTTTTTATCAGAGGTATTAAGATTAAAAAAAAATATATGTGACAATATAAGTAAAAAATTAAACTGGTTTGGATGTGATAATCTAAGTAGAATCCATTGTAATTTCTTAATTTCTTTTTTTAGTTACAAATAAAAAAAAAAACACCATTTCTTGCCATTAGAAAAAGCATTATTTTATTTAAAACTGAGCTTTCAACGTCATGTTCATCATTTTTTTATTATGTTTTCAACCATGTCTTTGCTGTCAAATGCCGGTGCAGGTTTTCTTGTTTTGATCCTTCGTGCTTTTAAGATACACATTACCAATGGTCTCACCGTAGGCAATATTTGCCTATGTTTCTGTTGTCATCATTTTTTTTCTCCTCCTTCAGCTGTTGGTCACTTTTTTCTTCTTCACTGTTCCACACAATCCCATGTTTATTACTGAGAGGAATAGCCAAGACATTCTCTATTCTTTATTAATTTTTAATAACATAATCGACTCTGTAAAATAATTGGAAGCGCCCTAAATGGAAATAAGAGACAACCCTTCAGCTACACTAGACAAACTAATTTAAACTCGAAATCTAACGTATAACAAGATTGATTTTAGTCCCCTGATTTTACAATCCTTCTCGAACAACCAAGTTTTCAACTGCTCTTAAAGGTCATTACCAGTCAATTACACTTATTTGATGAAAACAGATTCCGCTTTTGGGACAACTTCCAAAATCTTTTAAAATTATATACACTGCATGACAACTAAAAGATTCAGTAAATCTATTCCAACTTAGACAAATCGTACACAATAATATGATAATTTGGTTTGGTTTAGTTTGGTTTTATGGCATATCAACCATTTTAGGTTATTTAATGCCAAATCCATTTTATACATACAAAGAGTTCTATTTCAAACAGTACAGTTTAATATATTTTGTTTGTTTGGATTTTATGGTATATCAACTTTTGTAGGTTATTTAATGCCAAATTCATTTTTATACAAATAAATAGTTCTATTTCAAATAACATTTCTTTTTTGGGCTAATCAGTTTAGTCAAAGTTCTATTTCAAACAATTCAGTTTAGTATAAGTATAGGTTTTTTTGTTTACACACAGTTAGATATCAAAACAGTTCTGTTTCAAATAATTTAGTTTAGCATAAGTACAGTGTCAATGTCAAAAACAGTTCAATATAAAATAATTCGGTTTAGCATCTAAAACAGTCCAATTTCAAGCAATTTACACATAAGTACATAGTTTAGTTCCATTTGATCCATTGGTAAGACCCTATCATGCTACCACTCCAGGCCTGAGTGGAACCGTGAGTGATGGCAATGTAGGGGTACTCCGCATTCCCCAAAGTTCCAGCATTACTAGAACTTCACCGTCAGATCGTTTAGTGTCATATCCAGGACATTAAATCGGGGAATACTCTGACTATTTTTCTGCAGAGGGTTACCTCTGCGGATAAATAGTCAGTGTAGTCTGCAGCCTCAGCCGACTAGGGCAAAACATGTTCAAAGTATGATAAAATAACCTTTCATATAATTTGATACAGTAAGCTAAAGAACATTTGTAATAAGATTGTCTTTATTTCTTATGAAATGAGCTGGTTTGTTAACTTTTACTGGCAATGCCTATATCATGAAACAATGTGTTCATATGACGAGCCTAGGTCGTTTACAGTTTCAAAAATATACATCAATTACTGTTTAGGAACCAACATATTTAAAAATGTGGGAGTTTGAAGTAGGGAGACAACAGAAAACTAAGAAGGATTTCCTCAGGTTTATAATGGGAAAATTCTCAGGTGAATCACATAAAAATAGACGGTATAAGAAATGACCTTATAATACTAAAAAAATATATCTGTGGTTATCAAGAAGGATAGATCGAAGTGGAAAGCTAACGTCGTACGCAATGGCAATGTTGTCTATGTCAACAATTCTTTTAAAATGATTTTACCAGTGGAAAACCCAAAAGATGACCTTCTAGGCGATGAAGTAGCCCAATTAGAAACGACACAAAACTACGTCAGCTATCAGTGGAAAGACTGGTTGAAAACATGATAAAATGCTCTTACATTGAAAATCATATGCGAGGAATCCTCGCAGATGCTTGCAGATAATTAAAAAAATAGATAAATAATAATTGGTATTTAAAAGCCAAATGTTACACCATACTGTACAGTAATATAAATTATATTTTATTATTACATATAATGGGCTACAGAGGGATAACTTCGGAATGTCAAATATAATTACTAACGTTATTAAGGAGATAAATGGGTGTGCTTTCATCACATGGTACACAGTGGCAATGTCAGCTAAGTCAACAATTGATACATGAGAAATTTTATCAACAGAAGGCACCAAAAAATGGCTACCAACGTACTAAATAAAAGATGGACATAAATCTACCTCTGCTAACAATGAACAGACTCAAAAAAGACAAGCCGAAATGGATGCCTTACGTAGATGAATATTTGCGAGAAACTCTTGCGATTTTATGCAGATTATTGAAAAATAAATAAATAAAAAGGGTCTCAAAAATTCGAATAATGGAAGAGGTACATGGTACACAGTGGCAATGCTAGCTATGACAACAATTCAGACTTTATCAAAAGAATGCTCAAAAAATGTCCCTTAAAGCGATAACATGACCTAATACGAGACGACACAAAACTATTTTTGATAGTCGTGGAAAGACTGGCATAAAACAGGATGAAATAGTCTTGCAGAGACAAATTTATGTGAAGAACCCTAGCAGGTTTATGCTGATAGTTGAAAAATGATACTCAAATAAAAATAGTTCTTAAAAAGTTGAATATTAGATTAGTAAATATGGTAATATAAACTACTTTTTAATATTTAAATACCATTACGAGAATAACCAAAACAATAATCTTTTCAATGTGAACAATGCGTTTTCAGTTGAAAATCATTTTTGACAAAGTAACCAAAGAATGATCACCAGATAAAGCAATATTTAAACTCAAAGACACTACATACAAATAAATTTAGTTGTGAAACTAAAAAAAAGAAATCTCCTTAATATTTCGTTCTTATACCTTTCTTTTTTCTTTTTTTTTAAATTTTTTTTATCTGTAACACAGAAGAAAATGTAATGTCACATCAATCTTCTGTTAACAAAGTATTAGCTATAAAGATTGTAATAATGGAAATAATAATATATATAACGCTGATGCCAAAGAATATCTTGCTAAGTCTTTGGTGTTTCGTCTTGTGCTGTTCAGAGTTAACAATTTTCGGCAGATTTTCTTTCCCCAGACTCGAGCTAAAATCCGTTTTGGAGACATAATTTTCCATTTCAGTTTCAATACTCCGAATATGATCTTGATCAGTGTCTTTTATGTGACAAGACTTCTTTTTCGAAGAAGCAGCACTTGCTTCTTGGTTGTCACAGGAACATGGGCGTTTCCTTTGCTGCATTATGAAAATTCTACATTCCAAGATAGCACCGATGGTATTAAAGCCACCTAAAGCGGTCAACGTTAGAAGGTAGACCGTTAAGAGAGGCATGGTTTCAGAATTTTTCGGTGTCACCTTGTCGATTTCAACAAGATACACAATGACCGAAAGGAAAAGCGTGGTGGCCAGTGACACTTTTTCTCCAGATTCTGCAGGTAATAAAAAAACGAAAACACTAACAACGGTAAAAATTGCTGACGGCACCATCAAGGCGATTGTGGTGACTTTAATGTTTCGAGTGATTAAAAGCGTTGCTCTTGCCATACTCCGACCTGAATTATCCTCTGAATTTCTTATTCCTCCCACCTGCACATCCCATTGGTAGTTTTTAAAAAAGGGTGCTTTATGATAATACAATTGTCTGAATACTGTGTGCTCGGCTTTGTGGATGGCTACGCAGATGAGGATGTGACACCGCTGTTTATCAAATGGGTAGCCATGGGCATCAATTGTGCAGAAGGTACGCAGTATTTCTTGGTACCACAAAACCACTCGACCATCACTATGTAATACCAGATTACTAGCTCCATTGTCAATTAATTGTGCTGTTACAGCATTGCAAATGAGGATAATTGGTTTCCATATTTCTCTGGCTGACACATATAACATTGAAATGTTGGCGTATTCGTTTGGATCCCAAGACAAAAACTCATCATACCAACTGAACTCCATTGAGCATTGGGTGATGAGAACACCATTGACTGTATCGAATCTGTTAATGGCGTAAAGCTCTAAGTCGGCATTGATTTGAACTGCATGGCTGATGTTTTTAACGGGTCGAATATCGCTGCTGTGTTTTGAAAAAAGATCTTTTCGCAATTTTAGTTCCGTTTCGGGATTTTGACCGACTACGAAAAATACTGAAAAAATCAGTATCCCCAGTCTTGCCGTATTTGTTCTTGATGGATATTTCATTTTCAATTTATAATGTTCGTGGGTCATAATTTTAAAAATATTCTATGAAGTAAGAAATAAACGCAAATCCAATGTTTTTAAGAAGACTTTTAATTTGTAAAAACGAATTCAAATTTCTAGTTCTATTCCAAGTGTGTACGTGTGCATGTGTATGAATGTGTGAGCGTGTGTATGTGTTTGTGAATACAAGCCAAGCAAAAAGCTCTCAAAACTGTTTTGTTTGTTTTGTTTCGTTTTGTTTTGATTTTTGTTGATTTTCTTTTCTTTTTTTTTCTTTTTTTTTTGGTCGGGGGAGGCTTTGAAATTGATTAATTTCAAAGTTATCAGTATTAGATAAGGATACAACAGTGTGCAAGAAAATGATTATTCAATAGGAATAATTACTTGAATCTATGTAAATGCTTTCAAATTATAGGTTTTTTTTAGATAGAAATATTTGAAACCAGATAACTGTGTATAAATTGATAGTTTCAAATAGGCATATTTAAAACCAGACAACAGTTTTTATTCTCGTGTTCCATCATATGTGGTCTAAATTATATCCCTGAAATCATTTGAGGTGATTGGAGGTCTGCAGATTGAAAAATATTCCATTTCTGGCCAAACAGAATGAGACAGAATCTTTTACATGAAATAAAAAACAATTCTTATTCTCATTAATAGTGGTCGGCATCAGGTCCATGTTTTTCCCATGTGCAGCAGTGTGTTGGCTGTTCACAAGTATATTGTAAAAAAAAGAATCTACATATTGGTAATGGACACAAGAACAAGAAATATTGCGTTCAACGAGGCGCTAAGAAACTCAAAAGAATTTTTCCTTATATAAAAAAAAAAAAAAATTTTACCGTATATTTCTGTGATCTTTATAGTTTTAAATCCATGAAATTTTACGGAAAATATGTTGTTTCTTATTTAATTCCTGAACATCAATGTGTATCTGCTTCAGTAAAAAAGAAGTATAATGTCAAACCATTTTTATATCCATGGAATCTTGCTAAAATATGAATCAGAATAATTCCATCAAAATATGTTGTTTCTCATCTTACTCCAGGATGTCATTGATTATCTGCTTCATGAAAACGAAAGTATAAAGTCAAACTATTTTTCTCAGATTTCATTGAAATGTTGTGATATCAAAGAAATTTTTGGTTTGCATTCATTTTGTTTCTTCTAAATATGAAATAACCGAGTTTATTCGAATTCGTTAAATTCAACTTATTTTAATTAAGGATTTTTATAAAATATTAATAATGCTAAATATCTTTAAGAAATCTGAAATAAAGTTCACCTTGAAAATCATTATTCAGTTGATATAGACATCTTGAGAAATTATAAAAGCCTTTAACCGTTTTGTGAGAAATTAATTTAGCTGTTCCATAAACGTTAGTTTCAACGACAATGGTATATTTTTTTTATAATAAAATCAGAATAATCTGATAGAAACCAAGATTAGTAGAGATTTTTTCGTTGCTATTCATATAGAATATATATTCATAAAACTATTTCTGCGCAGGTACTATTTTGTGCTGCATGAAGAATATCAAATACTCAGTCGACTATTTTCACGATGTTTCAGTGAAAATGTCACTTTCTAATGATAGATAGATAGATAGATAGATAGATAGATAGATAGATAGATAGATAGATATGTGAGTTTTCTTCAATATATAGATCAATTTCAAATCACTTTGCTTATTCACTAAGTTATCTTTACAATGCTTCAATGAAAATGTCACTTTTGGTGGACAGGTAGAGACTATCCAAACGACAGCATTGCTAAGAACGGCCAGAATCCTGAGACGAGTCCTGGAGACTTGAGGAAACTTGCTGTCACTCAAACTCCAGTGAAAAACCATCAGCTAACACAGATGTGAAAAACACAGAAGGAATAATAATAATAATAATAATAATAATAATAATAATAATAATAATAATAAGAAGAAGAAGAAGAAGAAGAAGAAGAAGAAGATGTATGATCGTGCTTGATGATTGGGGTTAATTTCGAATCCTTGAGTATAATTACTTTTTGATTATATAATATGTTTCTTAAGGAAATTACTAAAGAACATTATAATCTTCTATGGAAGATAGTTTCTAAAGATATCGAATTAAATTCATCCAAATATTTCATTCCCATTTAGAAATGATGACTTATATATTAAACAAAGCGGTTAAACACTCTTGAAGTACAAAACTTTTTTTTTTTTTTTTGCTTTTCTTGTTTGTTTTGTTTTTTACATAGGAAAAGAATGAACACCAGAAATTCAGTGAGAAATTACGAAGTTGAAGTAGTGTCAACATTCCAGTTTCAGAAACGTTGTTTTAGTTCCGTAATGCGTCAATTAAACCAGGTCCCGTTTTTTTATGATGAATGATGAACAGAAAAATAGGCACACTTGATCAATAAATTAGATTCATCCTTCATCCGAATGAGTTGTAAAATATTTCTTCCAGTTGATAGATAAAAGTGATCCGTAATCAGGATTTTTTTTTATATTCCCTAAATATTGGCGATTACAAAGACGAATTTACCTTCTGTATGAAAAAAATATAATCCGAGCCCTTTTTTTGTTTTGTATCTTTCCTGAGAAAGACAATTCTGATTTCCATATAATCGATGAGACTCCAGCAAAAATAGTTGGCTTAATCCACAGCAGAATAGCAAAAATATATTCCATCAGGTTGTTGTTGTTGTCGTTGTTGTTGTTGTTGAGTTGTTGTTGATTTGTGGTAGTTGATTTGTTGTATTTTTTTGGGGTGGGGTAGCTTTTTTGTATTTTTTTAATCAAATTCTTAGATTAAGAAATGTTTGTGAAACAAAAACACATTAACAAAATTCTTAACTTAAACTAAAACAATTCAAGCATCGTAAAAGAAATAGTTTAACACTGATCCGACCAAATCTATGCTAAATTGCCAACTGAAGAACAGGAGTAATTAATCTCTTAGCTGCTCAAAAAATCAATGGTTAAAACAGTATTACCATATCCACCTCCGTGCATTAAGATTTCGGGTTTCCTGGAAACTTGGATCAATTGAGATCTATGAACAGCGCTAATGAGCAAATCATGTCAACAAGAATTCTATTGAACTGTGTACATTTACGATGCGGAACCAGAATGCGGTAGATCAAAACTTGCTCGCACCTTTTAAGAAACCTGAAAATACAAATATTTTCGTTAAAACCAGAAGAAAGGGGGAAAAAAGTATATTTACTACAACGCCTCGTTGTGGTGAAAATGAACAGGTGAAAATGAATTGTTTTTGATGCCTTCGGCTGATAAAAAAAGAAATTTATGACAATACCTGCTACTAAAGATCTTTTATTGTTTACTCAGGTTTTTTATACGGAGTGTTTTCGATTAGTTTATTGCATTCATTGCTGTCCTTCCAAGATGAGAAAAGACATTCAACAGGATTCAATATTACCAAATGGTCTTAAGATGGACTAATTGCTCCTGTTTTTCTATTTCCCTTATTGTTAAAACTAACAATATTTAACCATAATACATAGGAGGTGGAAGATGGTCATAAAGTACTTTGTGATGAAATCTTTGATTTATTTATGCCTAACATGCATATCGTGTTCAAGATCTGTAATTACAAATAATTTGATCACAAAAGAATCTCAAAATAGTAAACATTGCAAGTAATCGCTTTCCTTCTCACATGACCTTTTGTTGAGGATTTGGTAACCTCTTGCGATTCTGTTAGCCGTGTCTGTGGGGCTTAGAACATGTTGACCATATTCCTTACAGGAGGTAAGCCCAAAACATAAATTGGGTGGCGTAGGTATGATAATAAACTGCATCAGTTGGTGAGGCTCCAGTCATTGTACTCTGCCGTGTGTGGAGTTCCCTTTCTTTTCGATTATTCATTGTTTGACTCTGACCCGGAGTGGTAGTGCTTGTGAGGGATTCATCACTGGATTAAATTGATCCGTTTGCAAATTCTTTGTATTTGAGAGGAATATTAGATTTCATATAACCGTGCACAAAAAAAAAGAAACTATATTTTTAAATGTAAATATAAACGTTTGATGTACGCACTTCCCTAACCTCTCAGCACAAAATAAACCCAGACGGGTTGACATGACTTTAAAATCAATCTAGATTTCCAACTCTACATATGACTTGATTGCGTTAACAATGCTTTGGTATACGCTAATCTGGGGTTGAGTTTGTCTTTGTGCTTTGCAGTCATTCTATTACTGGCTCAAACTGAAACCTGTTTCTGTTGAATGTCAAAGTAGAACAGTTTGTTCTTGGAAACAATGTGGATTACATGAGACAAACATTTTTTTACCGCAAATTAAGAGTCATCGTGAGCATGAGCGACAGATCAAATCGAAACACCAGAGTCAAATCTTACTTAATAGCCAAAGGTTTTCCCCAAGATGATCCTAACAATTTCCAAGATTGTTGAAATAATTACGGGCTCACTCACTCTGAGCTCCCTATATTGATATACACATATATACACACACGTATAGGCACATATGTACATGAATACATGCCTGTGGTTAACTTGCAACCGTACACACACGCATGTACATACGTGCATATATCCCCACCAACTCATATATCAACCGTATATGCAATTCTTATACACATTGTGACGTGGTATGCTAGAGAGAGAGAGAGAGAGAGAGAGAGAGAGAGAGAGAGTGAGAGAGAGTGAAGGAGAGGTCAATACCCTTACCCCTCTTTATTTGAATCAACAGGTATTAAGAAAGATCGGATAACAAGGACCGACCATTAAAGTGGTAGGGGAGGGAAAGGGTAAGCTATCTGTACCCTATGCACTTTAGTCTGTTGAACGAAAGAAGTCAAGGTCAATCAAGTGGCGTGATTCGGTGAGGTGGTGGAAGAGGAAAAGTCGAATGGTGGTGCGAACGAATCTTCGCGCCAAAAAAGGGCCAGCGCGCGTTAGAGAAATCTGAAGGAGAATCTTCATTTTGGACAAAGCCAGCGTTAGAACTAGATCGCCAAGATCAGCCATCTCCGGGAAAAGACACTCACCCGTAAAAAATCTGAAAATTGAAAACCCGTCAACGATAAGTACAGCTCAAACCGTTTTCTTTTTCCAAATCCTAAATATTGGAAAGATTTATGTATTCAAAAAGGAAAAACTGTAATGTTCCATTTCACTAATTGTTAAATTTATTGAACGAACATTATTACACGCCTCAGTCCGGCGGCTTAGACACTTTTACACAAGTAAGAGAATAAAAAGAGAAAGAGAAAAAAAGAGAAAGAAGAAAAAGGACTGTTATGGTTTGATGTTTTCCTGTTGGCTAAATATTGCGGGTATTTTAAAAAGAGAAAAGAAAAAAAAAGAACTGTTAAATCTCATTATTATTTGTGTGTTCGTCACATATTAAAATTTTGTTATATTTTAAATCCATCCTTGTGTTTAAATGCTTTGATTGTGATTTTTCCTCCGTTGATTTGACTTCTTTTGCCAATGTCCTATATCTCGGCCTCATACCGCCTTCATTAATTCTCGCTAAACGTCTTATTGCCTCCTTAAACATTACAAGAGAATTTGGAAATATGTCTCCAATAATATTATCTAACCTAGAAGTTCGTTCCTCTGTGATCTCAGGGGGTGGAGGGGGGACAAAGGACTTGGTGGTGTATGTGAAAGTGAGTTGGCAACCCCTTACCAACGTCGGTGACCAGTCTGACCTCGAGTAAACATCCACATTATTTGATCGTTTCCAATACACCCGAAATAGGAGTCTTGATCGGGATTACTTTTGTGAAATGTCAAATGCCAGGCTGCTCTCGGCGGTACACATTCTACGTAACAGCCTTCTACTGAGGACAATGACCGAGATGTCGATCTTTTGAGGTGAGGGTAGAATTCAACGTCACAATATGCTCTCATATAAGTCTAACTCTATTACACCAAAGGTCCATAGTGTCATATAGGTCTCACATTATTCAATCTACTCCAAGGATTGAATAAAGAGTGCGGTTCAAATTTTCATTGAATTAAGTAATGTTGGCGACCGTTGTCGAGGTCGGCCCCAATGATCACTTTTCAATAGCTACTACACCGAGGTGTAGGGGAGGGTGCCACTCCATTCCCTGGTTTGTTTTACTTTACCCTTAATCCGTACTTTAAAATGCTGAGTATTCAGCAAGTTGGCGTCAAGTACCATTTTGAGTCTTTGGTATGACTTTGCCTGGGATTGAGCCCCGGACTCGCAGGCCATTAAATTAACCGGGTTTTAACAAACAACACATGAAGGAAACCGGAGCGAATCTGTATATGATGATCAATCATCTCAGAATAATTGAAAGATAGAACGAAATCACTCTAGTAACATTTCAAAAGCTTTAAAGCTGGTTCTTTGTCTTATCTGGGTGTGTAATATTTGCGAAAGTTTTCCAAAGCTATATTTGCAAAAATAGCACACATTTTTCTTTGTTGCATGGAAAAGGATGAATAAAAAATAACTATTGGCAAGTAAGGTGAGATGGAAACATTAGTTTTCCACGGTCAATTGAATTAGCTTCTATTCCATAATACAATTGGGTTTCATATTTACTGTGTTGATTATCATCTTTTATTATGTATCAAGCTATGTTCACGAGATACATTTTTATTTCTTTTGAAAAAGATGGTTCCAAATTTTACTGGGTGTCAAATAATTCTGAACCTTACTCCCAAAGTTTATAATCTCAAGATGTATATTGGTGACCTTGCTTAACATCAAAAGCATTTACTTTCCGATTTAAAAGCATAGATATATGCTAAATAAGCAGCTTTTTAAAACAATGTTGGATATTTATAAAAAAAAAAAAAAAGGTGCCACCTGATCCGTGACGAAGTTTACAAACTTCTTTCTTTTATAGATCAGTTGTAAATTGCCCAAGTAGGTACATATTTATAGCTTGTACCTAAAAGGTGTCGACATAGACTAATAATTCTATTGCAAGTTCTATGGTATTATCTATGTTTGGATAATAGTTTTATACGATTATTCTGACTGGCAGACATATCCAATGATCAAATCAAGTCGGCTGTGATTTGAAGATCAGATTTCAGCTTGTAGAGAGTTATTGTGCAGTTTATGATTTAGAAAAGTTTCAACATTTAAATTTTTTCATTATTCAAAGCCTTGTTTATGAAAATAGCTATTCATTCTTATCCGCTCTTTTTCCAGACTGAGTGAGAGGTGCATTATATGTTGTTGTTGTTTTTCTGAAAACACTCGGAGGTAAAGAGAAGCCTATTGTCTTTCTATTAGTTTTGGAACAATGGATATTTCATTTAAATCAGAAAGTTTTACGAAAGAATTGTTTAAGATGTCCCCCTTTTGTAACTCGTTTTACTCCATCAGTATCAAAGATTAGTTCACTTGTCTTATCAGGAAGCCACATATTAAGAATATTTTTCAATAGATCATAATCAAAAAGCAAATGTTTACATTCACTTAACCAAGATTTTTCAGAGAGCGCTTTAACTATTTTGTGGCGATTTTTCATTTATTCGTTTGCCATCACATATCGTAACCTTTACATCAACTAGTACAGATGTTAAAGATGTTAAAGCAATTTGTTCAAATGAAAAGGCTACCCTATTTCATTTCAGACTTATTTTGTCAAAATTGGTTTCGTGCTCATCTTGAGTAAATGAATAAATTCTTTAGGGGAGCCTGAAAAAAAGACTGAACAGCATTTCATTCAAATTGAATATATTAGATTTTATCATATGACAGCAAATGTACGTAAAAACATTCGTAAATAGATATTTTTTATTAACTTTGTAATAAGAATATGACATATATGTCTATTTTACGGTTTATTGGAAAATTCAAAAAAATTAAAATTTGTTCATTTTTACCATTAAGTACAACACAGGTAAAAAATGATTCAGTGAAAACATATTTTCTTTGTGAATAGTATTTGCGAAAAAACATTAAAATTACTTTGTGCAAAAATAATGAAAATTCATTTTTAATAAATTTCAAAATATGATTCATTCTTAAAAAATTTTTTTTCTACATTTATTTTTCATATTTTGAAAAAATAAAAATAAATATAGAAAAACGTTGTGCAATAGAATTTAGCGGGCTTTGGTATCGACAACTTGAGGTGATGAATTGACTGAGGACTGGACAAACAACAGAGACGATTGGGTAAGATTGATGGTTTGGTTTGGTTTGGTTTCTTTGTTTAATGGCATATCAACCTTTATACGTTATTTAATGCCAAAGCCATTCTCCTAGAAGAACAGTAGTGATACTATTTAACCCATAGCTGGGAGGATAAGGTGGTTCATACCTTTCCTAAGGGTATTTACCCGAAAGTGAACGTAATAGCTCGACTGGAGTACGAACTCGCGTACTGCGATTCCGCAGTCCATAGCTTTAACCATTACACCACGAGAACACCCCCGGGTAAGGTTGAATATACGGGTTTAATGAGCGAATCGTACACGGATGGTGTATGGATGTAGAATCGCAGTTGTGTATCTCGTTGGTGTAGTCTCTGCAGGGTTTTGAAAGTCAGTGCAGTAGAAAGTCGAACACTTGGCTATCTATTAATTTAGGACGACATTGTGTCTTGTAGATGAGGATGGTCTCGGTGCTTGGGGCAGCTAGGTGTGGTCAGGTAGTAGACGTAGCTGGAGACAGTCAAAGATGTGAACCTATTTGTTGCAGAGGCTAGGTAGGGTCTGGTAGTAGACTTATGGGGAGACAGTCAAAGATGTGAACCTATTTGTTGCAGAGGCTGAATGATCGATGTCCCGGTTTATACAGTCTTCGGTTAATCGAGGGGTGGGATGTCGATATGGCCTCGAAGTGCTGGTACTAGTTTAACTAGAGGTGTCTCTGGTGAACTAGGGTGATGCAGGTTCTGGTTGCAGAGGCTGTATGGACGATGTCCAGGTTTATTCAATCCTAGGTTAACTCAACGGGGGATCGATATGGCCTCGAAGTGCTGGTGCTAATCCAAGTAGCATGGTCGCTCGTGGACTAAGGTGCTGCAGATATTGCTTAGTTACGCAGGAACGGATGCTGGGTTAACCTAGAGCAGGTCTCCTAGCGCTGTTACTCGGCGGTGCAGGATGAGCTGCCGGGTGAAGCTGGAGCTGGTTTGCAGTTGATGTTGGCTGCTTCGTCGTCGTCTCGTAGTGTCTGCTAAGATATGTAGTGAAGAGAACAGAGGTGATCCATAAAAGACTTTAAGAAGTTAGCTCTGAAAAGAGCAATTTGAATGAAAGAGCAATGGTGGTTGGTTTGTGCTGAGTCCGCGGCTGTAATTGGTTGGATTCCACGTCGTCTGCTTTGACTGGTGGTAAGAACTTTAACCCCACTTATGTCAGTTTGGTTTAGTGGTAATGACACAGACCCCACTTTTAGCCGCTGAGAGAGCAACAGATATCACCTCTCCTGAGGTACCAAGTACCTCTATTTGTCTCTGCCTCCCCCCAGACATGACTTGACACCAGGTCTTTTTTACAGAGGGGGTTTAGGGAGAGAAGGTCGGGCACGAGCCGAGGTTCAAGCCATGCTGTACGTATGCTTGTCATCGGTTCGCTTTGTGCAATGGGAGCCAAATGAGCCCTGCTGGACTTGGACTCACTCGATATATGACGTGAGCCTGGCACGTATGCCTGCTCATAGCTTGGACTAGACCCGAGAGTATTGTGCTTTGCAATGCTTTTCAAAAACTTATCGCCCACCTCCAAGTGGCTCAGCCGAAGCAGTGAGCCGTTCGGCCTCGAATCTGTACGTGAATAGCAGGATCAATTTTAATAAAGAAATCAAAGCAGTTCACTCAATAACAAAAAGAATTGGTGCCCAGTTGGCTGCAGAATATACTGACTGCATCTCTGCGGGAGGGTGGGACCGTTCAAAGATTGTCCTGAATATGACATTGAACCATCTGATGGTGAGGCTCTAGCCTTGGAGATTTGGGAAATATGGAGTAACCCCTTCAATCCCATGGCTCCCAAGTCTACTCGAACCCGGAGTGGTAGCACCTGGTAGGGTCCTATCTTTGGATCAAATAGAACTGTTTGACTTTTCAAAATGTATGCAAACAAATTACAAATGTTTAATTGGATTGTTAGTGATACGTAGCAATACTTGGAACTATTTAACTGTGTGCAAATGAATGGTGTTGAATAGAATAATTAGTGTTAAATAGCAATACTTGTAAGCACTTCACTGTGTGCAAACGGATGATTAATATTGAGTGTGTAAACAAGTGATTCATAGTAAATAGAATGATTCATATTTGATAGAATTAATTGAAACCATTTAACTGTGTGCAAAAAATGAGTTTAGTCTCGTTGAAAAATGTTACCAACAAAATGTTTACAAATCATATATACTTCATATATATATGTATAAACTTAATTAGGCATTGAATAACCTACAATGGTTAGTATGCCGTAAAACCAAACGAAACCAAAAGGAAAGTGTGATAAAAAGAATTGTAGTTTTACCATTTAAAAACAAATATACAGAGCACGAAAAAAAAAAAGATTTCTTTTTTGAAGGATAACTGTTTCTTTGTTTTCTTTTCTTTTTTCTTTTTCTTTTTTTTTTGTTCTTTTTTAAAACATTGTATAAACTTTTAAAAGAAAAATATTGAATGATAAACTTATCGTTGCCCTCCGGTTATTAAAATCTAAAATCCCCAATGAAAAAACGCAGTCATCTAAGACGACAACTAATGGAAACTTTCACCACTATTGGAAACGACGAATCCCAGTATCAACAATAGCGTCCCCCATTCATTAGCGAGTGGAATTTTCCATTATCAACACGGAGACTCTTTTCGAGATATATCAATCCTGCAGATCAGCTCCAGAGTAACTTCTAAATGCAGAACAAAACAGGTTGTATTTGTAAGCTTCTCTCCTCAGTATAATGAGATATTTCATTATAACTCATATTTAAAGAGCTACTTGCTGTTTCGACAACACAGAATTTTTGCCTCTCTCGCATATGGTAGACCATCCGATACGCAACTCTTTTCTGCTATAAAAAGCAGTCAGTGACCACAAATTTCAGTTGGCAGCTGGCATTTGTGCCAGAAGCATCTCAAAGATAAGATTTATTTAAAACATTGCACATATGTTTGAAGCATAGATTCACATTGCCCTAAACCTTCGGATCTAGAAACCCTATGACTAGCAAAGACAACTGCCTTACCCTTACTATAAAAAAAACTTGTGTCAAATCCTGTCTGGTGGTCATTTCAACTGGTAACATCACAACTCTTACCAGACCCTCTCCTACCTGCCAGCAGCCGACGCCGGAACCAAACAATCATAGTCACAGACTCAGCACAGCCAATGATAGGATTCAACCAAGCACAACAGTACTCTCAAATAGCGCTTATCAGAACTAAAACATGGAAAGTAAAAAAAAAACATACGCATTTTCAAGGCTACTACGCTGAAAGCAAACAAACCTTCTCAGGATTAATTGTATTGCTTCTCATCTTTGATCTGTTTAAATGATCTTATCTGGTACCATGAGACGGTGACATAGAAGCCAGCCAGACTTGCAAACGTTCAGTATTAACTGACTTCCATTGCTCTGGGGGTAGAAGCGGTTAGCTGCGAGGGTTTGGTCACTGAATGCGAAGTTCGTGATGTGTTGAAGTAGGTCGGCCTCAACAAGTCACCAGGACTGGATGGTTTGCCCTAAGAAGTGTACTTGAGGATGTTGCATATGTTTCGAAAACTCTTTGACCTGATTACTCAGAAGATACTCGATAAGCTGTCCTTGTTAGGGCAAAACCATAACTCATGGCTGACTACAAGCTTATTTGTTTTCAGCCTTTGGGTTCTATCCTTGCCCTCGCAGACAGTTCCCGTCTCCTGACCTCGAGTCCGACCATTCCGCAATCCAGCGACCACACTGACGAACCTGCTGACATCCAATACCAACCATACCGACGACCCTGCCGACGACCAACCTACCACTGGCGACCAGTACCAAAACAGCGATCGACCAGCCTCCCGTTGACAGTCAATAAATCTGAGTCCGTTTTCTTGTTACACTGTTGCACTGCGTTTGTCTCTTCATAGTCTTGACTGTTCACATTAATTTACGTTTATAAACCAAGTAGAGTCGACATCCTTATCGGCCCTGCTACAAGCTAACATTTTACTATATTTTTAAAACTTTAGAAGACGCTGGAAAAATGACTAATCAATTTTGATCATATTCTCAACAGTTTTACAATACCAAAAATAAATATTGAACTAAATATTTAGAATTTAATCATAATTAGATGCCTTTAAATTTATCGAAAAAACATTCTTGAATATTTTTCATACAATTTTGTTGGAAAAAATATTACATTTGTTTCAATTTTACGTTTAATGGTATAGAATACACATTTTATAGCCTTAAAATAATCAATAAAAACATTCTTAAGAACATTCTAGAAATTTTGGATCAAAATCGCATTAGCATTGAAGTTACATTTTTATATTTTTCAACCAATCCGCTAAAAACATAGAATAAGAACATTCTAGAAAATCCGGATCAGAAACTAATTAACAGAAAAATTTTAGGCTCTCAAACAAATAAGTAAAAATACGAATCTGATTTGTCAAGAAATGTCTACGCGCTTAAATTTTAGGACCTGCAATAAAACTATTTTTGATCCACTACTAAAGTATAAATAACGAAGAATTTAATCAACCAGGTCAGTTTCGGTCATACAGTTCATTTCTTCCACGGCCAAAAAGTCATTTCGTCTGCAACCAAAAAGACTTTTCACTAGAGGTCGTGAACGAGCAGCAGAGAGCTGTGATATAGACTCAAAGGGAAGGGCTTGCGACTTTCTTTCATCAATGCGACACGCTGTCGCCAAAATCTTAAGAAAACACACAGTGCAGACTTAATGAAATCAAAGACCCATATCATTCATATATACACACACACACATACCCATATATGTAAGTAAAGATAATTATTTTTATCCTTCTTACTTCGGCCAACCATGGAACCATTTATTTGATAGACTTTATTAACATGTAAACACACACACTCTTGGGAACAATCTTATTTTCCTTTAACTGGCCATAACTGTATTTCTACAAAAGGCTGCTCACACATAATGCATCTCATTAATTTTTATCCCTGTTTTGTTATGAATATTAAGTTGTTTGTTCCTTCATGTTCGTTGTTGTCATATACCATTTGTTTTACGTGCTTGTAAAATTTGTGTTGTATTTGTGTTGGAAATAATCGTGAAAGTAATACCTGTAAAATACGGACGAGAATTCACTCTCATTCGCTACAATTTGGTGAGTAACATATCCACTAAACAATAACATGCACCCACTACAATGGTAAATTTACACAAACCAAGTTTAATGTTGAATAACAAATTATACACAAAAGAGTTAAATTTTATTAAAGAATAATTCTAAAGAATAAGAATATCAAAGAAAAATATTAGCACAACCTTGTGACCATTGATTAAATATGGCTTCTTATTTCATAGAAATAAATTTCGCGGTAAAAACAGAAGTGTGCAAAAAATCTTCGGAAAATTTCAACCTCATAGAAGCGAAGAAAAAAAAAAGAAAAGTGAAAAATGTTACACAAATATAAAGGGAAAATATTTGATAAACTTTGATTTAAAAAGGTTTGATAAGAAGTTGAAATTTCATATTATCAAGAAGACTATGATTCCTACATATCATTTTTACATTGTGAATTACAGAACCAAAAGTTTGAACTCATAAGCTAACCCATAAGTGATATTCTTCTAGGGACCCCTTAACTTAGATAAGCAAAGGCAAGACGGCCAGCCAGATATATAACAAATTTTCCCTAAGAAAGATTTTGTACTTTGAAACATCCATCGTTGATTTAACATCGCTGATATCATTCCTCACAGTCCTGAAGATGGTTCATTAGAACAAAAACGGTATTGTGTCAACTCTGCTTCTCAAAAAACTCTCTCTTTCCTCTTGGCTTACCTTGTTATCAATTTTTCTCTATATATATTGTCGGATTAAACTCCATTATTTACTTCCATTTAAATAATATAACAACTCAAAATGAAATAAATAAATTTTATACTTAGTTGCTTCAATTAGATTTTTTTTAAAAGTAAGGGGAAGTTTTATGGAATTTCTTCAGCCAAAAACGAAGTCCTAGCTAACTCAAACGCAAACTGAAACTAGTGCTGTCCCTTCTGTTCATAATGACTTGACTTCTAAAATAGAAAGCAATGCCCAGAAGCCAAACACCAGCAGGTAATTGACTGCTGAGGTATCAAAATATATGAACTAGATTGTATAAAGAATAAAATCAGATCTTGGTTGATATATGTACTCTGGTTGATGGCAATTATATAATTAAAAAATACACCTATTTGACTTGGTTAGATCATTTAGAGTACCATATTAATGATTACGAGGTGACGAGACTTCTCTCCCAAATGACAGCATCAAAACAGAAAAAAAGATTGGCTTGAATAATGTAGAAACTTATAAAATGGGAAGTAATATAAATATAAATATGAGTTTGTCAGTAATAATAATTTAAAACACAAAAAATATTACTTTCGACAAATATGAAATCAGCAAAGAACGAATGAATATATGTGTTGTAAAGTGGATCGTACCACATGACTTCCGGTACCATGGAAGTGTAAAAGACACTGTGTTGCTTAAGCATGGAGAAGCAGGAGCAGAAAGAGAAGTAGAGAGATAGCTCTGAAGGACTTCGGTCAGTAATAAGACCAACTTAATGTATAATAAAGAAAGGTTATGTATTATTGATTTAAAATGACATTATCAATAATGTAGGTGAATTAATATATAATAAAGAAAGGGTATGTATTATTGATTTAAAATGACATTATCAATAATGTAGGGGAATTAATATATAATAAAGAAAGGGTATGTATTATTGATTTAAAATGACATTATCAATAATGTAGGTGAATTAATGTATAATAAAGAAAGGGTATGTATTATTGATTTAAAATGACATTATCAATAATGTAGGGGAATTCAGAAACATAAAAGTGAAAGTACGTTCACCAGATGGAGACACGGAATACTTCGACATTGTTGCAGGAGTAATACAAGGAGACACGCTAGCCCCATACCTCTTTATCATCTGTCTAGACTACGTGCTTAGAACTTCGATCGACAAAATCAGAGAAAATGGCTTCGAGCTGACGAAGAAAAGAAGCAAAATGTACCCCGCAAAAACAATCACAGACGCCGACTACGCTGATGACTTGGCGTTAATGGCGAATACGCCTAATCAAGCAGAGACACTACTGCATAGTTTGGAACGAGCTGCAGCAGGCATTGGCCTCCATGTCAATGCGCACAAAACTGAATATATATGTTACAACCAAACGGGCAACATTACCACTCTAGACGGAGCCTCTCTGAGGCTAGTGGACAAACGCCAAGTCATCAGCGTAGTCGGCGTCTGTGATTGTTTTAATCTAGGAGAGAAAAGGAGAAAATATAGCATATATACAGTGTATATATTTATGATAATAAATGATAATATATAGATCAGTCTATAATAGAATTAAATCTCTCCATCTTCTTGTTTGTAATTAAATGATTGGTAAAAAAAAACATTTTAGAAAAAAGTCTTTTCTATAATTTTTTTCTAAATTTTCTATAATTTTTTTTCTAAATTTGCCCTGCAAGAAAAGAGAAATTGGTTTTGAGTTGATTCAGCTTCTGGAAACGTCACAGTAATTATCTCCCTTGTCCTTTCACTCTTTTTCTCATTTGATACTGAAACAAGAAAGCTATGCGTTAATGTTGCATTGCTAAGAGGATGATAAATCCAACCAAAGAGAACTGAAAAAATTAAATAATGTTCCCTTATTTTTTTGTTTGCAAATATATATTAATTTGAAAGAGAATTTCAATAAAATAATAACAATTGTTATAAATCTATTTTTCATCTTTCTTAAGCAAATTAAATCTTTTAAATTTTTTTGGATTTTGAATGCTGGCAAAATATTTTGAATGATTTTTATTTTATTCTTTTAAAAATCAAAAAATTATTTCTTATTGTCTTTATTTTCTTAATAATTACAATAGCTGTTAATCAATTCTGTTTTTGAAATTCATTTAGAGATGAGAAAAACTCTATTACAATATTATTTCATTAAGCTCATCTTCAAAATAAAAATTCATGAATGAATAAAATAATTAATGTAGGAAGAAATCTGTTCTTTAATGTATTTCTTCTCAATTCAACAGCATCTTTTGCTAGATAGATAACAATGAAAACAAAATTAAAATCATTTTTAACAAGGGATCATAAAACATGATTGAGATATGGAATTTCATGCTCCAAAAAGAAATTATGATACTCTCTCTTAAAATTGGCCCTCAACACATCATTGATTTATTTATCATTATCACTTCATTGATCTATGATTCAATGTTACTTCATAGACTGCTTATGAATTACTTTTACTTCAATGGTTTGTAAATCACTTCATTTTATTGGTTTGGAAATCAAAATTACTTCAACATTAATTAATTGGTTTGGAAATCACTAAATCTTCATTGTTTTGTTAATCGATATAACATCATTGATCTGTACATCACTATTATTTCATTGGTTTGTTAATCACTATTGCTTCATAGGTTTGTTAATCACAATTATTTTTTGATGAATGAATCACTCTTACTTTATTTAATTGTAAATTACAATTACTTTATTGTGTGAAAATCACTATTAATTCATTGAAGAATAAATCTCTATTACTTCATCTATTTGTATATCATTTCAATAGTTTGTAAATCACTATTACTTCATCAATCAATAAATCATTTTAAAAATAGCTGTTAATTACTATTATATAATTTGTTTGTAATCACTACTATATCATTGTTTTGTAAATCAGTATTACTTAATTGGTTTGTAAATCAATATTACTTCATTGATTTCAGTAATTTGCAAATCACACACTTCAGTAATTTGTAAATCACAATTATTTTATTGGTTTTTGTTAGAGTGTTCGCCAATGGCCCGGGAGACCTGGGTTCAGTCCCAGGTCGAGTCATACCAAAGACTCAAAAAATGGTACTTGATGCCTCCTTGTTTAACACTCAGCATTATAAGGTACGGATCAAGGGTAAAGTAGAGCAATCCAGGGAAGGAGTAGTGCCCTCCCCTACACCTTGGTGTAGTAGCTATCGAAAAGGGAGCCTTCGGGTTACCCTCGACTATGGTTGCCAACTTTACTTCTAGAGAGAGAGAGAGAGAGAGAGAGGGATGCAGCCTCAACAGGGAAATCTCCTTCCGCACTGAAAGGGCATCTTAGTCTTTTTCAGCACTTAATAAATGTGTGTGGTCCCAGCATGGTATCAAGTTGCATACAAAAATCATTGTGTATAAAGTATGTGTTTTGATGGACCTCCTGTATGCAAGCGAAACTTGGACACTCTATTAACACCAACTCAAACTTCTTGAGGTTTCCATCAACAGTGCCTGAGACAGATACTTCATATCAAATGGCTGTCCTATGTTTCAGATACAGAACTACAAGGGAAAGCAGGGCTACCAAGCATCCAGTCGATGGTAATGAAAAGTTGTCTCCGATGGGTTGGTCACATTGTGTATATGGAGGACGGCCGTCTGCTGAGGCAATTATTCTATGGTGAAATATGGGAAGGAAAGAGAAGTGCATTAAAACCAAAGAAGAGATTTAAGGACACAATAAAATATTACCTGAAACAATCTGGACCACCTGTGGACCAATGGGAGAAAATGGCTTCAGATAGAAGTAAGAGGCAGAAACTGATTCATGAAAGCATAGAATCCTTTGAGAATAGCCGTGTGCAGTACAGCACTTACAAATGTCTGATTCGCAAAGGTGAACAGGGTCCAGCACCGGGTCCACAAATTCACCATGCTAACTGTGACATATGTGGAAAATTATGCCCATCTCTTGCTGGTCGCAAAAGCCATCTGTGTAAATATGCAAAATCTATCTTGCACCCAAATAATGTCACTGCAAGCAAAACTGAATGGTTGTGACAATTCTGTGGTAAAATCTGTTGCAGCTTGGCTGGCCTGAAGGGTCACCTACGAATACATAGAATTTAAAGTGGGAGTAGGGGAGAGGGAGAGGACATGAGACAAGGGAGGTGGTCATGCTTGAAACCGAGAGGACAGCCATCACATATACATTTAGACATGTATATATATGTATGTATATATTTGTGTATATATATATATGCATGCATATATGTACATACACACACACACATATAAGTAAGTAAGTAAGTAAAGTTGGCGACCATAGTCGAGGGTGACCCAAAGGCTCCCTTTTCAATAGCTACTGCACCGAGGTGTAGGGAAGGGCACAACTCCTTTCCCTGGATTGCTCCACTTTACCCTTGATCTATACCTTATAATGCTGAGTATTAAGCAAGGAAGCATAAAGTACCATTTTTTGAGTCTTTCATATAACTTGACCAGGGAATGAACCCTGGTCTCCTGGGCCATTGGCAAATACTCTTACCGCTAATCCGAGGAGAAAATATAAGGGTTAGGAGTAACCATTTAAGTGCTCAATATCAACGGTTATCAACATATAATTAATTTGGGAATAAGAATACATCAAAACTCAATGTGCAGAGCAAAAAAAAAAAATTATATATATATTTATATATATATCATAACAGTGTTGGCTGTCACTATCTCACTTCAGGGTTTGTGACAGACCAATTACGATATAGTTTGGAGAGTTCTCAATATCTGTGATAGAACTACTATATAATAATTATCAGTAATAATAAGTAATATACATTTACTAATATTTATTTACTAATATATATATATATATATATATATATATATATATATATATATATATATTGTCATCCACAGACAGACTGTTTCATTCTATCAGAACTCTTCAGTGTGGCTAAACACGTGGGACGCTTGAAGTCGGGATCAAAACCCGTCCAACTTTACGTTAGACTAATTATCACACCGCTCGACCAACAAATGTACCACATTGGCTAAGGGAATTATACATATATATATTTGTACTCTTTGGTATACATAAACATATATGTGTATATATATATATATATATATATATATATATGTTTATATATGTGTGTGTGTGTGTGTAAAGGAACCATGTCTTTTTAGTACATATGCATTGACCTAAAAAAGAGATCTCATTGAGCTTAAAATTGTTAAAGCACTTTGATATGCTCATACTAAGGAAAACTACAAAATTTAGTTTTTTGGTTTTTGAAAACTGTATGTTATGATTCAAGAATTAAAAATCAGTTATGTTGTTTAAATCTTCACAGTTTTTCAAATTTATGTACAAATACAGGCAATTCTTTTGTTCTTCTTAAGAACTGCCATGTTTAAATATAACACAGATTCCATTAGAGAAATTTTAATTCAATCTTTTTTAAAAATTATGGTTTTGTAATTTAGTATCAAATGTAAAAAAAAATTCTTAATTTTTTTTGAGTGCAAAATAAATCATGCAAATGTCTCAAATCAAGGAGTACCTTTTTAAAATACTATTTTGAATGCAAACCAAGCAAAGAAACTGTAATATGAATAATACATTTTTAATTCCAATCCCTTTTTATCTTAAGGACTCATTTTTTATTTCATAGCTTTTCTGTATAGTTCAGAAAAGAAAAAAGGCACAAAAAAAATTTATTTTAAGCATTGTTTATTGATAACTCAAATACTGATTTTTTAAACTAATTCTATTCATATTACAATGAAAAGGATATCAATTTTTTTATTTGTGTAACTCAAAACTGTTTTTAAAGAAATAAACTATTTATAGAATAAATGAATACTTTTTATTGGGATTGATATACAAAATTTACGACCAAAAAATAAGGACAGACTTTTAATTCTTAGTTTCTTTTATTGTTACATTTCTATAGAGTAAAAAGAAAATAAATTAAACAAATACATTTTTTTTCACAACAAAATCAACAGGCAATTAAAACTGAATTAAAATTTTTGTTATATTCAAAAAAAAAAAAGAATTTACAAAAATAAAATAATGATAATATTTCAACCATTCATTTGATTAGGATTGCATTCTTTAAAATATCATATTAAATTTAAATGAAAACAACTTCCTTGAATAAAAGAATATTTTAATGAATGAAATCTTAGAATCATTCATGGCTAATTTTTTAGAGGTAGATAATGATATAAATTCAAACCATGCAGCATTTTCAAGTATTTATTGCTAAATTAATTTTCTGGAACTGACCACCAATTGTAAAACATGAAAATTTATTGGAGGCCAAAAAAATAATAAAAATGTTTGAAACATTTCACCAATATAAGGTTATGTATTTCTAAATATTTAAAATGTAGAATAAAAAAGAAAAAAGAATTCATAGAATAAAAGAATCATTTTCATTTTAATTAAAGAGAGAAATCTATCACAAGGACACATTCTTAATTCTTGACTTACACTTTTCTTTCCCCTCTCTATCTCACCCACTGGTGTTCCTAAAATCCTTTTATTCTGAACATGGTCAAGGTATTTCTGTTTATATATATATATATATATATATATATATATATATATATATATATATATATAGATAGATATATGCATGTGTGTATTGGGTAAAGGAATGAATCGATCACTTCTCAAATCATATTAGTTGTAGAGGAGACGTTTCTACATTTATAAAGTAAGCAGGCTAGTCTAAAAGAGAAATCTCTGAATTCCAAACTAGGCAATATAAGTCAAGTAAATCTACCTCCTGATAACCTACTTGCTACTGAAGCAGAAGTAAAATTGTGGCTTGGTTGGATTTTATGGCATATCAACTTTGTAGGTTATTTAATGCCAAAACCATTTTTATACAAAGATCAATTCTATTTCAAACAATTCAGTTTTGCATGAGTACACAATTTAATTGTCAAAAACATTTCTATTTCAAGGTATTCAGATTTTTCAAACAGTTCTAATTCAGCCAATTCAGTTTAATGTAAGTACAGATTTTGTTTACAGTTAAATGTCAAAACAGTTCTACATTAAACAATTCAGTTAAGTGAAAGTACAATTTCAATGTCAAAAACAGTTCCCTTTTAAACAATTCTGTTTAGCATAAGCACGCATTTAAAATGTAAGTAGAGTTTAATAGTCAAAACATTTCTATTTTAAGCTATTCAGTTTAGTCCAACAGTTCTATTGCAAACAATTAAGTTTAGCATAAGTATGCAATTTAGTTCTATTTAACCCATGGATAGGGCCCTATCAGGTGCTACCATTCTAGGCCAGAGTGAACTTGGGAGTAATGGCAATGAAGGGCTGCTCTGCATTCCCCAAAGCTCCAGCATCACTGGAACCACACCATCAGATTGTTTAGTGTCATATCCAGGACACTCATGGTGGTGGTGGGGTCTTACCCCTCTGCAGAGGTGCAGTCGGTGTATTGTACAGCCCTAGTTAACTGAGTAAGAAGTACCATGATTGACAAATGTGGATCTGGTTCTTTACATCATATGGAATTTATTGCAGACAACAATATATATATATATATATATATATATATATATACAACCCATTTGCACAAGCAGGATGTGACACAAGGTCTATTTTTAAGCAGAGTTTAACTGGTTTTCATTCAAAGTTTTCCTTTTCCAAGACAGGTTGCCATACCTAATTCAAAGAGTTCAGTCTGCTCTTCAATCTACTAATAACTGGAGTGTGAATAATTAGATTAATAATTTTCCCAATACTTTGTCTAAGATTTGAACTCAGGTCAACAGGTCCATTCTTTTTGATGTAAACCATTTTAATATAAAAACTTCCAATATATTTTTTTTTTCTTTTTTTTTTTCATCATACAACGTGTAGAAGCACGTGCGATACCCTAGCCTCATCAGCCGCCATCCAGGGTGATAACACAGTTTCGGTAGCTCAAGGCGGTACTGTCACTCCTGTCAGTACCGCCTTGAGCTATTTTTTAATATAAAAACTTCCAATATATATATATATATATATATATATATATATATATATATATGTGTGTGTGTGTGTGTGTGTGTGTGTGTGTGTGTGTGTGTGTGTGTGTGTGTGTGTGTGTGTGTGTGTGCATTATTTTAATATAAAAATGAATCTTGAGAGCTCTTGTGGAGAACCTGACAATATCCTTATCTATTGTAATACTTTCAAGTAAGTACTTTAAGTGATTTGCTATAGATTTTTAATCAATTCAAATATCATATAAATATCCCATCAACTGTGAGTCCACTTTAAAAAAATAATACCTTGTCAATTGAAATTCTTGGGAAATAAAGTTAAAAATAAAAGTGGAAAAAAATATAAATACTTTGGTCTAATCCTCTATCAAAATTAAGTTGTATAAAATTTTCAACTAAATCAGCTTAACCTCTATCAAAACTCTTCAAAACTATGTAAATCTTTTTTAACAAAAACTCCCTGAAAATCAATTATAGCTGCAAGGATATGCTCTGATTAATTTTAATATTCAAGACTATCAACATCAAAAAAATTCATTCACAATATCTTGTACAACTCTAATTAGTAAACTGCCCTGAAATTTTGGAGAGAAATATGAATGCCTCTTAGAAATCAGCTTCTATATCAACAATATCATACACTAAGCTATGTTCGAACCAAATGGAACCTGATCTGGTTCACCAAGATTGGACTGAGGCTTGGTATGTAATGCACCAGAGAATCATGTTCATCAGTACCTGTGAAAAAATTTTCAATGAAAGATTTTATAATTGTAACATATCTTTCTACATAAACATAGTTCTAACCACATAAATTGTCAACGTATATTTTAGAAAGATAAAAGTAAAAATTGAGAAATGACTGAAATCAAAGGGAAATTTGCTTTTATATACCAGGTCTGATTTCATGTTTCAAGGACCAATACAGAATAGAGACATTTCTCTCCCCAGAAGAACTGCTTAAGTTAGAATTGGTTTCAAAATTTACAAATTAGAACAAATACCTTTTAAGCTATCTACTCTTGTAACATAGGCATATATGAATATGTGAAATGTACATAGAATGTTCATAACATATATACATAGAACATGGGTATCCTGAAACACGAAAAACACGTAATGACTTCTTAGATCAGGTATGAAACCTTTTATTACCTTTGAGTTAAAGGTTGCGACATAAGGAAGAGAGATGCACAATCTTTCTATGATGACTTTTCCATCTGTCCCCCATCACGTGTGGCACCCGTCACAAGGCCACTGCGAGCTAGCGAAAGTCACCCTTCTTCTTTGGACTGCAAGATTCAACTCAACTGACTTTTTCAAAATCCCCAAAATCCTCCGGGTGCGCTTCCGGGGCATGACGTCATTCACATCCCCTGGTCCTGGGATTTTTATTTTGACATCTGTGAACGACATATCTTCCCCACCTGTGCTCAAGTTTGCTTCTAACTAACCCATGTGCTTAGCCGAAAGCTTCTCAGCCTAACTAAACCCAAAAGCAAGATATATAAAACGAAATCCCTCAGCCATTATATTACACTCTGATCAAGAAACATTACCTTAATTTTTATTTCTATTTAGTAATTTTATCAATGTAGTTTTTCATAAATGATTTCTGGTGTGCAGTATAAAATATCATGTTCCACATGGAGATCACATCTGATTTATCTCCTGAAGATTGTGTCCAGCATGAACCTATCACTGAAAACAAAGTTGTTTTTTTGTTGTTTTTTTTTGAGAAGTTATCAAGTATTCCATCTAAACAACAAATTGGCATTCAGTATTGTAAGTGTTCTCATCTAATACTAGTATTTTTCAAACAGATCAATTTGACCCATACATGGTGCACAGACATATATAACTACCAGAGTCTGAGTAAACCAATGAGAAATAGCGATCAAGGGATATTCTGCATTCCCCAGTACACAAGAATTGTAGCTTCACTAACTGATGCAGTTTTGGGATGTACACAGGATACCCTGTTTTATGGCTAAAAAGGTTTCTTACCCCAATTCAGGGGATACAGAGTGATTTTTATCTATATATTTATTATATTACTATTATATATATATATTCTTTAAGAAAAAAACCAAAGACCGGTTACTTAAGGATTATAAATTTATTTCCATCCTGTTTTGTGTTTCTGATGTAAACCAAAAACACGAAGATCTCTACCAGGAAAATTTAAATGTTCAGTTTTTGAATGATTTTCTTGTCCTGAAGGAATTACTCCCAACTCTGGTTTAACTGGACCGAATAATACTATATACATATATATATATATATATATATAGAGAGAGAGAGAGAGAGAGAGAGAGTAAGTAAGTAAAGTTGGCAATGGTAGTTAAGGACAACCTGAAGGCTCCCTTTTCAATAGTTACCACACCGAGGTGTAGGGGAGGGTGCAACTTCCTCCCCTGGATTGCTCCACTTTACCTTCGATATATACCTTATAATGCTGTGTGAAGCAAGGAGGTATCTAGTACCATTTTTTAAGTCTTAGATATAACTCGAACAGGGACTGAAGCCTAGCCACATGGACCATTGGCAAATACTCTACCCACAAGACCAATGACCTGGTTATATATATATATATATATATATATATATATATTTAGTGAGTATTATTCGGTCCAGTTAAACTAGAGTTGGGAGTAATTCCTTCAGGACAAGAAAATCATTCAGGAGCTGAACGTTTAAATTTTCCTGGTGGAGAGCTCAATGTAATTTTTACAGAGCAATTCAATAAAACGAGGAGGTAACTCCTTAATCTCTTCCCCTCCCCCTCCACCCCTCGTGTCTATTCTGTTTTATTTATCCATTGGATCTGAAGAAGTCCTGTTATATTTTTCTTTGTGCTTTTGGTTTACACCAGAAACTGAAAAACAGGATGGAAATAAATTCCTAATCCTAAATTAACCCGTCTTTGGTTTTTTCTTAAAGATATATATATATATATATATATATATATATATATATATATATATATATATTGGGAAACTGGAAGTTTGGTCAAACAGACTGAAAGATATAGAATGAAGTAGACTGATATTAATATTGATGAATGTATTATAAAATGTTTAAAATTGGTAGATATGAACTAAATGAAATAAATATGACTCTACATAGATGGATAAATAAACAGATTGATGACATGAAATTCTTTTAAGGATATATCTTACATTTTTTACATGCATTTTTCAAACCCTATATACATCATACAAATTTGAAACAGAATACTATCAACAGAAATAGTCATGTTTAAAATTTTTGCAATTTTTTCGTTTCATTTAAAAATTCACTACCCCTGATGACAGTTTAATGTTTTCACATTTAAAAACCAAAATATTTAATGTTTGCCAAAAATACAATAATCCTCTTAATGTCTTGTGTTTTTTTTATTTGTTCATTTTCATTATATATATATATATATATATATATATATATATATATATATATATATATATATATATATATACTATCTACTTTCAGACCAGTTGGCTAGGATTATAGAATACAGGGACTGCATCTATGCAGTCAGGTAAGATTCCCTCAATAAGTGTCCTGAATATGACATTAAACAGTCTGATGGCAAAGCTCCAGTCAGTGGAGCTCTGAGGAATATGGAGTACCTCTTCATAGCCATTGCTTCCAGGTCCACTCCAACCTGAAGTGATAACACCTGACAGCATCCTATCAATGGGTTAAACAGAATTGTTTGACAATGTAAACTGATTGTAAACAAATGACAAGCTAAATTGAATTGTTTGAAATAGAAGTGTTTGATCCTTTAACTTTGTGTAAATAAATGACTGATGTTTAACTGAATTGTTAGTGATACATAGCAATGCAGGGAACATCTAACTGTGAGCAAATGAATGTGTAATGTTGAATGGAATAATTAGTGTTAAAAAGCAATACATTTCACCATGTGCAAACAAATGATTAATATTGACTAAAATTATGAGTGTTAGGGAGCAATTATTTAAGCTTTTTATCAATGTAGAAACAGTAGGAATATTAGCGTGCAAACATATCAGTTCTAACTCATTTAAAAATGAAATTACCAACTAACTAATCTCTTACATATCATATATATCTATTTAAATGTGTACCCATAAATGACTGCAGTTAAGTTGTAAGTGTTTCAATACTTGAAACCATTTAAGTTTGTGCCAAAAAATGAGCACAGGCCAGTTTAAAAATTTTATTACCAAAATGTGTGAACAAATCGTATATAGTTAATATATATGCATAAAAAGGATTTAGAACTTTATTACCTACAATGGTTGATATGCCATAAAACCAAACCAAACCAAACCAAACCTAACTCTCAGCTATTAAGTCGTCCTGTTATGGCTGTTGGTAAACTGGTTCACAGAACATAGAATCTGAAGTTAATAACACATCATAATTTCACAAACTTTTGCACAGCACAATATACAAACACATACACGCCAACTTATCGCCCACTATAAAGCTTTGATTAGCAAGTTAGTTTTGGTAGACTATTATTTGTATACTGAGAATCCCCATATTTATCTCCAAATTATGGACTTTTACTAACTAGAATAAATGAAACTAGTTGTAATTCCATACCAAGAAAGTACTTAATTTTCTGCAATAAAGAATAAGTCATTACAACACCCAAGAAAATAATATTTAAATCGAATTAAAACTGAAGTCTCTGAACAAATTTAAAACCGATTAAGTGACTTCTTGTAATACTTTTTTTTTTCTCCCCACTATTTTTTGGAAAAATACTTTTTGAACGTTACGTTATTTTAGTTGTGACGGTTTATGTTATTACTTCGACAAAAATGGAAGTATTTGCTTCCAAAAGCTCGTTTTTAGGACAAAATTGTGTAAGTAGGTGGGGGAATAGTTAAGTTGGGAATTAACTTAATTAGAACAAAGAGAGAGCGACAATGTTTAGTTTAATTCCAATAAAATAAAATAAAAATATCAACAGAATATTTCTCACGAATATTAATCTGTTTGTAGAAAGCCATAACAATTTTAAAATGTCGATAAAACCAAAAAATATAATCATTGCAGCTAAAATGATTTCTCAGAACTTGTTAACTACGTGTAAATATGTCAATTTGTTTTTAGCTCTTTATTTATTTATTTATTTATTTACACAAGACAAGAATCCAAAGTCCGCATAATTTTAAAGGAATATAAAATATTGTGAATTCTCATAAAGAAAAATTATATTTGCTCGGAAATTACTTTCTTAATTTTTTCGTGAATTTTAAGCAAACTAAAGGCAGATAAATAAAAGTTTATGAAATCGGAGTAAAAAAAAACTACTAAGCTATTTGTTTATTGTTCCTAACTCAATGACGATATGAGGCAGATCCTTTTTCGAGTGCTGTTCAAATGATATTAAGTGAGAGTTGGTGTTGATCTGGTAAGTATTTTAAATGTTAGATGGAATTAGATAATTTTAAAAATACTTTCTTTACGCCAAATCCATTATTTAAGGAAAAGATCAGTTTAAATATTAATTTATGTAAGTATACCAAATTATTTTCGAATTTATAAATTCGTGAGTTACTTCCCTTGTCGGCTTCTTTCCAAATGTGGATCCCTATTTTTCTTTCAAAAATTTTGATTTATACAAATTTCACCAAATTATTTCTTTTTATAAATTGATAAAGCATAACCATTTATTTCGTTTCATCAATTGCTATGATTTTGACTTGATCTAAATTCTTAAACACAGCATTAAAGTCACAATTTTGAAACATTCTTTTTGTCGGAGCCTTGTACTAATTAAATAATTAACGAAGTTTCTTAAATGAATTATCTCCTTCGTCTTGCTGACAAAAAATATTTTACTGCTCATTGGTGACTTGAAATATCTTTATTAATGGTACTACTAGGTGGATCTACTCTTTATTTAAGCGTGTACTGTTATTAAACACGCGCCTTTGTTTTTTTTCTACAATAATAAGGTAAGGTACGTAAAAGTATAAGTTATGTATACATTTAAAACTTTTTGAGCGACCATGGTTTAAAATTGTATTTGTTATTTTTATTTTGTGAAAATATTCATTAACTAAATATAGAATAGCATAATTGTTTTAAGTTAAGAAATATTGTATGGGAGTAGCTTTTCGTTTTTACTCTCTAACATTTTAACAGAATTTTTATTTATTATTATTTTTATTTATTTATTATTAATTTTAGGGCGTTTTAACCCCAGATATTTCCATGCCGGACGTTTTAACCACGCGAAAATAACTTACGAGATGTATTTAAAAAAAAAATACAATATATTTGTTATTTTTTGTTTTTGTAAATAATTTTGGAACCCTTTTCGGATAACTGTTTATTTAATTTAATCTTTATTTTTCTTGACAAAAATGGAATTAAAAATGAAATAGATTTATTTTAAAACTAATGCTATGTACTATAAGAAAAAAAAAGTTTAATGTTCTTGTAATTTTATATATCTGTATTTAAATCATTTAACTATTTCAGTATTGCATAATATTTGCATATTGAGTTTGTAAATTATAAATCATTTCAAAATGTTTTTATTTAAAAAATGTTTAAACATTTTTAATGCCGATTTATAGTTTAAAATGTAGGATTTAAATTTTTCAATTATTTTAGCCACAAACTAATGATAACTTATTTGTATAGAAAATATTTTTTCTCTCTTTTAATAAGAACTATGGGGTGGGTGCGAAAAAGCTGTAGAAAGTTAATATAAAAAAGAAAACAGCTTGAATTATTCTACATTACTATTGATTGATTAACATTGTATTAAATTTATATATTATAATAGTATTTTATTCTAAATTACATCTAAGTCATTAGCGTATTTGAAAACCAAGTGCGACTAAAAAACCTTTGGAAATATTTGCGTCCGGTCACCAGAAAAAATAGTTACGATGAAAAAAAAAATTCGATATAAACTTTATAAGAATGTTTTCAATTGTCAATGATTACGCTTTATTTATTTATTAATTTTATGAACAAAATATTCGCTGGCATTGCCGGCGGAGCTTAGAATAAAGTGACAGCACACACCCCAACCTCCAAAAGGGTGTATCCTAAACTGCGTCTGATAGTGAGGTTCCACTTCTGGAGATCATTGAGTCCCCTCGTTACCATTACTCGCAAGTCTACTCTGTCCTGAAATAGGAGTATCTGTTACAAGTTTGGTTGGATTTTATGGCTCATCAACCATTGAAGGAGGTGCCCGTGGTGTATTCGTTATAGGAGGTGCCCGTGGTGTAGTCGTTATCGTCGTAGGAAATGGACACGAGTTCAAATCCTGGACGAGACTGATTGCATTTCACATAGCACTAATACCCTTGGGAAAGGTATGAATCCAATTATTCTCCCTCCAGCTATGGGTAAATAGCACAGACTAGGTTTCTTCAGTCTAGGAGAAGGATAACTCTGAATTCAAACCTGTTAAACTCCGCTTAAAAATTGACCTTGTGTCATATCCTGCCCAAGCGGAGGGGTTTGGTAAATAGTATCAACCATTGAAGGTTATTTAATGCCAAATCATTTTTATACGTATATATCAAATATTTGATTTGTAAACACATTTTGCTGGTAGAAACTGTTAAATGTCAAACAGTTCTATTTCTAACAATCCAATTTATTCAACAAAGTTAGAGGGTTCCTAGCATTGCTTACGTATCTCTAAAAATTCTATTAAACATCAATCATCTGTTTACACACAGTTAAATATCAAACACTTTTATTACAAACAATTTCGCATAAATGATTTGTTTGCACTCAGTTTAAATGTCTTACAGTTCTATTTGACACATTCATAGGACGTTATCAGGTGCTACCACTCCGGGTTAGAGTGGACTTTGGAGCGATGGCCATGAAGGGGTTTCTGCATTCCGCACAGCTTCAGCATTACTGGAGCCTCACCACCAGGTGCAGTTTAGTGTCATATCTAGGACACTCGTTGGGGGTCTTACCCCTCTGTTGAGAGATGCAATCGGTGTATTCTACAGCTCTAGCCTATTGGGTTAGTACCTGTTAGTCCCTTCTATGGGTCTCATAGAAATGTTTAAAAATGATTTATTTCAGATGGGAATACTGGTAACCTATTATAAAATATGCCAACGCTGGTTGACATGACGTTAAACTTAATTAATCAATCAAAACTTTCGATCTTTATAGTTAATAATGCTACATTATTTTTTTTTTTTCAAATAAAATACATTTTGGTCTTGCTTTTATTTAAATGTAGTGACTGCAGAAAAGCGAGTAATTTTTTTTATTATTCTATTTTATTTCCAATTAACTTATTTTCGTATCAAGTTTTCTCTTCAAATGATGTTTACGGTGATCATTAGATAATACCGGACAATTTTCGCAGCCTTTTGTCAGACTACGCTAAGCTTAGTGAATTACTTCAAACCAACTTAGGATCTGGAATTCTTTTTCTGGCACTATAGCTTACTGTTAGAACTGAGGTAAAAGCTGGGAATTCAAATGCTGATTTTAAAAGTATGCTCTTCATTGGAGCATCACAATCTACTTATTTATCTGGATGTGTATTGTAAAATACTCATCTTACTAAATAAATATAGAATAATATCATCATTATTTTTGAACGACTTTCTTACTTGTTTTTGCAATTAGTTTTATTTTAAGCATTTGAAATTGTCCTTTTTTTAAATTATATATATATATATATATATATATATACATACATACATACACCTACCTACCTAACCCCTTCGCACTTGCAGGATGCTACTCTAGATCAGTTTTTTAAGCAGAGTTTATCATATTTGAATTCAGAGTTTTCCTCTGAAAACCTTGGTTGCCATACTAAAATTAAAGAACCCAGTCTGTCCTACTCTTTCCTCATAGCCGGAAGAGAATAATTAGATTCAAAACTTTCCTACGAGTATTATCGCAATGGGAATTGCAAACAGCCTCATCCTGAATTTGAACTCTGGTCGCCGTGTCTATTTCCCTACGATGGAAACCATAACACCACGAACACTTCTCAACTGAGTCGGATGGGGCTGTAGAATACACCTACTGCACCATCCCCAAACGAGTGTCCTGGTTATGATGCTAAATAATCTAATGGCGAGGCTCTTGTAATGCTGGAGCTTCGGAGGAATGTAGAGTCCTTCTTTATTGTCATTGCTCTCGAGTTCTCTCCTACCCAGAGTGGTAGAATGAAATAGAACGCTTTGACATTTAAACTGACTGTAAACTAATGATTTATGCTAAATTGAATTGTTTGAAATAGAACTGTTTGATCATTAAATTGTGTGTAAACAAGTAACTGAATTGTTAATGATATACAGTAATACTTGCAACCACTCCACTGTGTGCAAACAAATGATTATTATTGAATAAAATCATAAGTGTTTGATAGCAATAATTGAAACCATTTAACTGTGTAGAAACAATAGCGATACTAGTGTACAAACAAATTAGTTCTTTCTTATTTAAAAAAAAAATACCGACAAACTAATCGTATATATCATATTTATCTCTTCAAATGTGGGCAAAAAAAAAATCACTGCTGTTAAATTGTTGCTGTTATATAGCGATACTTGAAACCATTTTAATGTTGTCAAAAAAAGAGCTCAGGCTCGTTTAAAAATGCTATCAATAATATGTGTTTAAAAATCATATATATTCAATATATATGTATAAACAGGGTTTGGCATTAAATAACCTACGATGTTTGATACTCCCTAAAACCAAACGTAACGAATACTTCTGAAAATTTTATGATTCGTTGAAAAACATTTTTTTTAGTGAAAGAATTTTTAAAAAATTCTATAAGCTACCCCTTTCTTTGCTTAGCGATGAAATTGAGTTTGAGACTTATTTCGAGTCGAGTAATGGGTACTTTTTGGGTAACTCAACTTGGATTTCCTTTAAATCTAACACATCACTAACATTATTTGTCTTATTTTTTACTCTTTCGAAATCAAATTATAACCAAACCAATCAAGTGGTACATTAGCACTGCATTTTACTCTGTGTGACAAATCTGGCGATATAACCATTTCTTAAATAAATACTAATGGAAAAAGAATGCTGACTATAAAATAACGATGATTATTAATATTATAATTTTAAATTTTTGTGTCCCAGTAAAGAAAAAAGTTTATATGGAAGTAGACGAATTTTTCAAATTATTTTGAAAACTATCAATTATTAAAAAAATATGTTTTATTGCTTACGCCTAACCATATATATTGAATGGAAAAGAGCATACCAACAACAGAATTGGAACAAGATAACTTTATTCATTATTGTGAGGAATCCATAGGAGACAGGCTCATCTGGGAAGAGTTATGAGGAACAACGTTATCGTGATGGTATGTGTAAAATGTAGAGAAATGTCTCTGGGATAGACTACGGTGTCGGAGTCAGGCATTTACGGGACCCCACTTGGGATTACGTTCTTTGAAACGAGCAATTATTGATTATAACATAAATAATTGTGCCATGAAAGTGAATTATTAGCCAAGTCAAGGAGTTGCGACGGCCACTCTGTGGAGCCGAAATGTGAACACGCGTACCGAAGCGACTGAGTTTTTCTGTATTCTATTCGATTGCGTTGTGGCTAGCGTGCTGGGTTTCGACATTGTAAGAAACGAGTTGTACTATTACGTTTACTTTCGGATTAATATCCTTGGGAAAGGCATGAACCCCCTTATTCCCCGAGCTATGGGTTAAATAGTATCAAAGCAAAGATGGTTTTTGTATTAAAAAACCCATGAAGGTTTATATACTATTCAAAGAAATCAAACCAAGCCAGATATTGGGATAAATAGTTTGGTTTGGTTTCTTTATTTAATGGCATATCAACCTTTGTAGGTTATTTAATGCCAAAACCATTCTCTCAGAAGAACAGTAATGGTACTGTGAGGATAAGGGGGTTCATACCTTTCCCAAGGGTATATGCCCGAAAGTGAACGTAATAGCGCGACTGGAGTACGAACTCGCTTACTACGATTCCGCAGTCCATCGCTTTAATCATTACACCACGAGGACACCCCCGGGATAAATAGTAATTTACAAAGCGTTTTTCCTCAGATGTGGCACAAAGTCGTATTAATGGGGTTCCTAATGAGACTCGAACTCACTCGTAAAGGTTTAATAAATTTGCTTGCTAACCATTACACCACACGAAGTGCCTAATGTCAAGATAAATAAGAGAGCGATTGACGCCTTAGGGGTGCCCATTTAGCCACGTTGCTAGTGGTCATTGGAACCTTTGTGCCCCCTGGTATGTATACGCAAATCTTATGGGTAGGTAACGCTAAAATGTTTTTTTTCTTTATTGCATGATCATTTTTATTGTTTCAATTTTTGTAATAACTGCATGATTTAAAAAAAAATAATAGCACATGTATCTTAATATTATTTTCTTATTTCTTTATATATTGTTTGTTTTTCTTATGTATAAGTAAATGTTTTTATTATGGATCGACCACTGACTCGTATACTCGTGTAACAAAATCTATTACAAATTCCAGGCAATAGTGAAACTGACTTTGATAGAAAAGATTAAAATTTCAGGTACTGTATTTTGATATTACTTTTTCATTATTTAGTTTCTTTTGTAAATCTATATTTTCCTTCAAATTTTTATTCTAAAGACATCTCATAGCCTATTATACAACGGTGTATTTAAGAATTCCGTACTTTTATAAAATTATTCGTTTGCAATATGATTCTTTTTAATTGTTTTTTTTTTTCAATGAAAATATGATAGCGGATCTTTTCAGCGTCTTTAAGATCCGAAAATTTTCAGTCAAAGCCAGATCGTTTGTTCATTTCAATAAAATCGTTTGTTTTCAACACTACATCAGAAGTGACTATACTACATTATCAGTCATTCTGCTTAGGTGTACCATATCCGGCAACTAGTGTACATGGTTCTATTATAAAAGATTTATCAATGCTGTTTAGTATGTTCATTCCCTGTTCACCTCGATGCTTTTGTAATGGTTCCCATTCTAAGGGTTTCATTTAATCCATTAACCGAATTACCCTATGCTAGAAAAGATCCACATGTATTATTATTTCAAAAAATAACATTTCTCTATTCTGCATCCAAAATCTACTGGGTATATATGCCAGCTATCTCCCTTTTTCGACAGTTGCAGTCCAGTAGTCAAAGAGGACACACTTTTGATACGCCAACCACTGAACCAAAAATATTAGTCCCGAATTTTTCCAAGATAGCCAAGTTTCTTTCCAAAGCAATTCAATACTGACACGCAAGAAATCACTTAGAAAGAAATACTAAAAACATTTATCTACACGTACAAAAAGGAATACTCACACAAAAAACATGTATTGTAAATTATTGTTTATTGCTAAAATAATACATAAAAAGTCATTGTCTGTTCAACTCCACCTTCCTGTTTTATTTATTATTTCAACAGTAAACTTTTATTAAGGTATTCGGATGACTTCTTTACTACAATATTAAGCTACATTGTCTTACAAACTCGTTATGCATTATTAGCTAAATTCACACTACCATCGTAGTGCTTTTATTCACGACGCCAACATTTTATGAACTCGGAGAAATCTTTATGGACCACTTTGAAAAGCTCTATACTAAACATTTACAGACTTTTCTTTGAGCATGTCAAACTAAACTGTGATCGGATCGGAAAATCTACTTCGCACATGAGCACTCGTAAAATTAGGAAATTTCGTAAGTTTGACAGTTTTATTCTATAAAACCTTTACAATTATATAAAAAATACTCTGGGTTCATTCTTATTATGTTTAAGCCAGGTTTTCCAACCTTTCTGCACAAATGCTCATTGGAAACAATTGATTTCCTTCTACCGTCCCTAAATTATACCCATACGTAAGTGTCTGCCCACTCGTTATTGCCAATTCCCCTTCTCCTATAATAGTTGATACTAGCAAACTTTGCTGTTGCGTCATTGTTTGTGGATAGCTCAGTTTCAATTTTCTCGTCTGAAAGATGATGTTTGCTGCTACATTTCTCTGAAATCAGTATTGTTACGAAGTGATTACTGCCCCTAAGCCACCTTTTAAATCCACATTGCTCATTGTCTATAGCAACGACCGAATTTCAAAACTAAAATGTGTAAGAGTAACGGTTATCGAATTTCATGATCAAAAATCTTATGAACAATGGCTTGGTTTCCCTGGTTTAAATTATGGAGTTCCCTCTTGCTAAGAAAGGCTATTTTAGTTAATCGCTGTATATTTTCAGTTCATTACGGCAATTACACAAGATTGCTGCGAGCAATCTTGAACAAGTCCTGGCGGCAGCACCCCACAAGACACCAACTGTACGGCCACCTGCCTCCTATCACGAAAACTATTCAAGTTAGACGAACCAGACATGCAGGACACTGCTGGAGAAGCAGGGACGAACTTATAAGAGATGTACTCTTATGGACCCCCACAAATGGCCGTGCAAAAGCAGAACGACCATACATTCAGCAACTATGTGAGGATACGGGATGTTGTCAAGAAGACCTGCCTGAGGCGATGAACGATAGGGAAAAGTGGCGAGAGAGGGTCAGGGATATCCGTGCTACCAGCACGACATGATGATGATGATGATGATTATCTTAGTCTTTGTGTTTGTGAGGAAAGAAAGGATTTCCTTGAAGTGTTTGGGAGTAGGATGATTTAAAATGGAGATTGTTGGATGTGTTAGCGGGTTTTGTATGAAGTTTTGTTTGTCGTCTGTTATTATTAATTTGAATTAAACTACCTAAAAATGCGATCATGATGACTCTTCATGGTCTATTTGATTGTTATGTATCATAACAAAGTTGGTTAATAAATTATTTGAGGTGTTGGGAGTGAGAATATTTGTAATGGAGATTGCCGTGTGAGTTGTGTGTATTGTTGACAGTAGTTGTCTGTTATCAGTTTATATTAAAGTATCAATTTATCTATCTTCTGTAGTGCTAATAGCACAGATTCCCTTGACACTCTCTCGCCATCCATCCCTATCAGCTATTGCTCTTGTCAGGTCTTCTCCATGGTGTCCAGTGTCGTCTCAGTGCTGATGAATGTAAGTTTTTGCTTGCCCTTGTTTGGGAGCCAACTGGAGAACGTGGTTTGTGAGTTCATCCCTAATTCTTCAGCTGTGTCCAGCCTGCCTTGTTCGTTTTACACGAATACTTTGTGAGATTGGAGGTAAGTGGCCGTATAATTGCTTTTTTGTGGGATGCTGCTTCCAGGATTTTTCTGTTGTTCCCATCTATCTTCTCCAGTCATTTTGTTAGAGTCTAAGTGGTGTGGCTATACAGTAGAACTGACATGGCTACAATTTGGAATAAGTCCTGTTTTATTTTAGAGAGAGATCAGATTTTTATATGATTGGTAACCTGTCAATAGCAGTCCATGCCTTTTTTATGCATATGTTGACATCACTTTCGATTGATGAGATTTTGCTATCAAAGTGTGTGAATTGGTCTACTTTTTTTAGAGGCTTATTATTTAATGGAGAGATGGTTCCATTTTCTTTAAAACACATGAACTCTGTTTTAGCATATTTCTCATTGAGGTCAATCCATTTTGCTGCCTGCTCATGACTATGTGGCAGAGAATCAGCTTTGGCTGGTGTATTTGCAAGAAGTGCTAGATCATCTTTGTTGTCTGCATCTGTTATAATTTCTGCAGAATGCCCTCTTCTTCTTTTGTTTACAGTGAGATTATTTTCTTTCATTAGATCTAACATACTGCAAATGTTATGTATATACACTTCAAGAGGTATTTTGTCATGCCAGCAGCTTTTTTACTTTTATTTTTTTTGATAGTGTGTTAAGTTCTTTCTGTGCAAACTATTGTAGTTTGATGTCTAGTTGTCTATTATAATTTTTAGTTGGTTTATCAAGTGATTTTCTGAGCAGATAAGGAATGTTCTTTCTGCTTCTGAAGTTTTTCTTCTTGGCTGGCAGCTTTTAGTTTTGCTCTTTAGGTGCTTTTCATTCTACTTTTTTCATTTACTGTCTGCCATGATAAATCATGATTGTCTATCTACTTTTGAATTTCTGATTTTATTGATTTGGCTTTGAATGTTCTTTTGTGTATGTGTTAGTTCTCTCTAGCTATTTTTAAGTTTCTGTGCATGAAGACAAAAGAATATGATGACATACTCCATTAATTATGCAACACTATGTATAAAGAAAACCCAAGTGAGAAAAGGACAAAAGGCTGCCTCCTCCCCTTCACCTAGAAAGGCCTTGAAATTATTAATAACTATGGATGCATAACTTTTACAACTATAGTGGCTAATGTTTATAAAGCCTTGCTTCTCAGTTGTATTCACTCCTGAAGTGGAGAAAATTTTTAGGAAAAATCAGAATGGCTTTCAGAGAAATCAATCCACAATTTTACAGATTCTGACTATGCATCAGTACATCAATGGAGTACATGAAAAAAAATCTCAAGGCTCTTAGATTTCTCCAAGGAATTCATTCCTTACACAGAGGAAAGTGGAGGCAAATAATAAAGTCTTCACAAAGAAACTGTTACCACTATACAAAAGCAAAGGTTTGCTCACTTAATGGTGACACCATGTTTGTCACCGGTGTCTTTCAAAAAGATACGTAAGAGGTATATATAATCTGATAAGATTATGTTCTACAAACATCAACAAATTTAAGAAAAGAAAATGTTTCCACTTAAAAAAAATCACTAGAAACAGACAATATTCCTCTGAATCTATGACAGACACAGACAATGTGTATGATTTAGCATTTCTTGCAAACACCACTGTACAAGACAAATCTCTGCTTAAGAACCTGCAACAAACAGCCTAGGGCATTGGCTTCTATGTAAATGCTTATAAAACTACATGTATTTTAAAGAAAAAGGAGCCATCACCACTCTAAGTAGTGTGACGGCAAATTAAAATAAAAGGATCCCCGGATGAGCAACCATTCAAAAGCGTATGGGAACTGGTGCATTTAAATACTGTTATCACCAAAGGGGGAGTTTATTTTTTTTTGCGTGTGAAGACGGGGTGGTCTGGCACTTGATCCCTTGTAGAATAACTCCTTGTTCAGAGTCCTTTCTCGGGCATATAGGAACTGGCATATTATGTGGGGGTTAATTTAGGGCTAGACTGACTTCCGTTGGCAAGGGGTTTCCAAATTTCACACTACACACACACCCACCAAGGCCACTAGTTCTTCCTACCCCTAGAACGATGGAAGATATGGACCTTTAGGTTTAGATGTAATAATATTAATTATAGTAGTCGACAACTCCGGTTTCCTGTATAATATTTTTAAAGGAAAATATAGGACAACTTAAAGTGAGAATAACATAAGGCGGAAGAAGCTGAAAAAGAAACATGTAATAGCAACTTGACAATAGACGACACAAATGCACAACTTCAACACGTGGGAACATTAAAATATATCAATCTTTTTACTACACACACGGATACACATATTCAATGTGTCGGCTATATTATCAGCAGATAATATATGATGATGAATGTCTTTCTCCCCTTTTTTTTTCTTTTCTTCGTCTTCTTTACATTGTGAGAAAGAGAGAGAGTAATTGCAATGCTTAAGAAGGGTGTAGGGAGAAACAGTCTTAATGTTTACTTATCTTTTCGATGGGCTCCTTTGGAGAGTATTTTTCTCTTTTACGGGTTGACGGAATTTATTTATGCATATCGCTCTGGCTTGAAGGCATTATGTTCCTCTTCTTGTCCAAGATTCTTTCCGCTTTCTTTACCCGGAGTTTGGCGCTAGATTCGCCCCCATCTGTTCACGACGACCTCTGTTCCAAAACTGATTTTCTTATTCACTATTTCCACTGACGGAAGAAGGAGGCTCTTTCTGCTTTTGGGATTCTAGCCAATCATTTGGCTTCTATCTTCTTCCTTCCTCTGTCAGGCGATTCGTTAGGGCTACCATATGTCCCTGTACCCCATTCTTTACTCATCTGGTCACAGAGTACAAACATCTGTTGGTTTCCATTCTGACCTGGATTTGTTATTTGAGGAATTGACCTAGATTCTTCTTTCAACGGTCAGTCCTTGGCCTGTTAATTCAAATACGGAGGAATAGTAGTAATCCCTTATTTCTCTTCTCTCAGTGGGAGACCACATGACAGTAGCAAGTCTCTGAATTTAGACAGTTCACATACTTCAGCAGTAATATCTCATCTACTGAAAGTGATGCTTGCATTTGCTTGCAAAGATATGGACTGCAATTCACAGGTTATCAATCATATTGAAATTTGATCTCTCTGATAAAATAAAACAGAATTTATTCCTTGCTGAGTCAGTGCTACTGTATAGAGGCACCATCTGGATGCTATCCAAGTACATAAAGAAAAATCTTGATGGGAACTATGTAAGAATGCTACATGCTGTTTTGGACAAATCCTGGATTCAACACCTCATAAAATCCCAACTATACAGGCATTTATTGCCCATCGTTGGTTGGTTGGTTTTAATGGAATATCAACCTCTATAGGTTATTTAATGCTAGAGCCTTTTTACACATATATTATATATATGATTTGTAAATGCATATTTTTAGGTTGGTGATGGTTGGATTTTATGGCAAATTAACCTCTTAAGGGTCATTGAGTATCAACTTCTGATATGTATGTTTTTATATATATATATATATATATATATATATATATATATATATATATATATATTGGTAAAAAATAGTCCGTAATTAGTGTTTTAAAATTGGTCAAAGCTTTTTGTTTGTATAAACTTGATGGTTTAAGGTGTTGGTAACATAGTCTATATCTTTAATAGTAGGCCAATTGTTTTTAAGAAGTTGATAATGTTTTTGTGAGCAATTTTTTAAAATAGTTCCTTCATGCTGTTCTCCTTATAAAACTTTTTCCTGGTGTGGTTGAGTTTTATGCATTCTATCAAAATGTGCTTGATTGAATATTGCTTTCCACAAGGACATTTTGGGGGAGGTTCTTTAAGAATGAAGAAGTGAGTCAGTTGAGTGTTTCCAATCCATAGTCGAGTAAGGGTAGTTTCTTCTCTTCTGGTATCATTAGGATCCAGCTTCCTTTCTTTTAAAATTGGTTGTATTTGAAAGAGCTTATTGTGGGGATCTTTATCCCATAATTGTTGCAGACCTTATAAGTAAGATGAACAATACATGCCGGGCACTGCTAAAGAAATAAGGCTGAACTCATTAGTGACATTTTCTTAGTGACTCTTATACATGGCTGCACCAGTGTTGGCTGATTTGGAAAAACTTTCATTCATCAAATATGAGCAGACACTGCATGCAGTTTAGAAGACTGGCCAAAAGTGGTGGATGATAGGGTCAGATGGCGAGAGAGAGCCAGGTAATTCCATGCTATCAGCACAACTTGATAATTATATTTATGTGTGTGTATATATTTTCACAAGCCCCAAAATACTTACTTTTATTTTGGCATTTTGAATTTGATCATTTTTTTTTTTATTTCCTTAGGGCAGTATTTTTTTATTTTCTTTTTACATATTTGCTGACAACTGTGTTATTTTTGACTATTTTTCTACAACTCAGTTTGGGTAGCCCTGTATGAATTTATAAATATGTAGTCAAGAATGTTATAATAAACAAGATAACACAAACCAAATAAAGAAAAATATATTTTAATACATTTTTATATAGATGCAAATGAAGTGAAAGATCTGAAAAGAATGGAAACTTGAGATCGTGTTGAACAAATAATTATTAAACTTTGTATAACTTTGAACTTCGATTTTTGTCAAATGCAGACCGGATTGTTGAAGATGTTTATTCACTGACAAAGAACTTATTTTATGACAATGTTTTTCAGTTCAATAGCATTGTTGAAATATGTGGGTGTGTTTTGGCTAATCTGAACAAACTGATTCCTGTCTAAAAAAAAAAATAAAAACAGGTTTGAGGTTAATTTTTTTTTTCGTGTGTGTGTGTATATATATATATATATATACCTGTCATTCAAAAATTAGGTGAATTTTTCCTGTAGAGTTGGTAATAGGAAGTACTGTCTACAAATGTTCATTTTTCTTGCAAAACGATTGTGACGGGTCCTTTCATGTCCTAGATGACTGTCAGTGTGATCTTCTTTACTGACTGCTGTGCCTGGAACTTTTTTATTTACTGGAGAGTTAATGTTTCCTCTGTATGGACTGGCATTTCAGCTTAGGCTTGTTGTGACAAACCCTAGTTTAGCTTATTTGTAAACATATTTTTGATAAAAACCTGCTTCTCTGTATGCATCACTCATTTTTCTGTAACACATGGTTTGCCCTTCTCAGCCCCCAAAATTTGATGACAGACCCCTGTTTAAGCTAGGAGAACTCTGATTTACCACCATTTGGAATACCCTCCAAATTAATGTTTCTTTGAGATTAAAACAAATTTTTGGCTATAAACCCATTCCAAACGATGCTGAGTTTATATTTATGGAAAAAAATTAAGTAAAAAAACACTTCATTTTCTTTCTTTTTCTTTTTTTAACTAAAAAATGTCCATTAATCATTAAATGACCCTACTGTATGTGTGTGTATATATATATATAATCATTGTCATCAAGGCATGCCAACTGTATTTATCTCCTTGATTCTTTGACAGCCACTTCTCTCAGTAGGTCCTCCTCTAAACAGCATTCACTGTCCATACATAGCTGTGATATGTATATTTTTGCTAATTGGCCAACACTGATGTGTCCATGTGTAGTAGTCTATCGGAGAATGTTGCTTCTGAGTTCATGCCTACTTGTCCAAAATGTCTTCTTTATTTTACTGGGATTTTTTTTGTAAGGTGGGAAATAAGTGGTTGTACTGCGGTTATTTTGTCAGATGTTGCCTCTAGGATTTCTTTAATACAGCATGTAGCGTCCTTGTGTTGTGCTCTTCTATTTCATAAAGTGTTTAGTTTCAGTAGAACTGACACAGTTACAACTTGGAAGAATTTCCATTTTATTTTATCATTAAGATTAGAATTACAAATGGTCAATAAACTGTCAATAGAAGTTCATGCTTTGCTTACAAATATGTGGACATCACTTTCAATAGATTGTAACATATTGACCCTCGACCGAGCTATCAATCAAGAAACAGGTGCATCCAGTCGAAGATATCGGAATATCACCTTGAACTGTGGACGTGGTTGAATTCAGTGCAGATGCGTATGCCCACAGGAAGCAGGTGGGTGTCAAACAATTATATAACCAGGAGCCACTGACAGCTTGAGTTAGTTGGAGTTCGAGGCTGGCAGACAGTCAGTTCCGGGCTGTTCGAGTTAGAGTTCCAGTTGCAATTGGAGAGAGGATGCCCACGGAGTGAGAACCAGCTCCAGACAGAGGGCTTGAGCCCTCAGGACCCCAGTTGAGCAGCCTAGCAGAATGAGGAAGAAGTGCTGCTATAGTCAGAGGAACTTTGGGTCAATGTGTGGCAGTCTCTCTCCATCTCCAACTCACCTCTCACACATAACCAACATCAACCCTTTTGCAACCCTTTCAAGAATAAAGTGTGAGAGGTATATTTTTCTGAAGAAGTGTGTTTGTTCAGTCATTGAAGTTTGTCATTATGTTCCGCTTATATTTGTATATGTATACGTATAGTTGTATGTGGCTATACAACGAGATGAGATATTGTCACTATGTTATAAGAACTTGACTACAGATTTCAGCTTGCTATTTAATAAAATGGTGCCGTTTAAATCAAAACATTTGAACTCTGTTTTATCTAAGTTCACATCGAGATCAATGCTTTTTACTGGTTGCTTAAGTCTATGCAGCTGAAATTTGGCTTGAACAGGTATATTAGTGAGAAATGTTAGTCTGTGTTGGTCGGTGAATATATGGTTTTCTTAATCACACATGAAATCTGGAAGTTACTGCTTATTTGTAACTGAATTAAATTATCCACATAAGTTTCTGCTTTCACAAGCTGTTATTATTCAAACTATTATTTACATGTCTCAAATTATCCTCTTTGTATTGGTTGTTATTAAAGATAGGTGGTTTTACGTGAAAAACAATTTTTTCCGTTTCATTTCATTGTCACACCGTGAAACTGCATTGAATTTTTTTACAAAAACAAAATTGTTCAGTTAAATGCTATCACTACTGAGTGATCATATCCAAGAAAACACTATTGAAAAAACTTTCAGATTTAAAAAAAAAATTAAATTTTATGAACATTTATACCATTTTTAGAGAAAAAATATACCAAAAATATGATGAAAACATTTAATTGATAAGATTTAAGAAAATCTATTTGTTTACTAAAGAAATGCTGAAGAAAAAAAAAAGAAATAAGATGGATATGATACTTAGAAATCTTTCATATCATAGAATATTTTCAAATAGAAAAAAAAAGGAAATATGATATGATGACTGAAATCTATTTGTTTCAGTTTTCAAAAAATACTTTTTGTGGCAAAATTAAGATAACAACAAAATAACTAGTAAAATTAAAAAAATGTTGCCAGTTTCACCTTAATGTTTGATTTTATTTTATTTAGAGATTGTTATTTTCTTTCCAGTATTTTAAAGATTGGACCAGAAATACACAAGAAACTGTGAGTTGAACATACTAAGTTGTAAATTTGTCAATCTCAAATGAAATCAAATATCAACTTTAAATGCTATTAATAAACAAGAAAATGAATGTTTTCCTTAGAAAGCAAAAATACTAAATCAAAAACTGAATTGAAAACCGCATTAATAAGGAAAGAGAAACCAATACCAAAACATTTATATTTTTGATGTTTCAGCTACTGAACACTCTGGTGTAGCCTGTCGGCAGGGTTTTTAATATACTGACTGTATCACTGTTGAGGAATTAAACCTCTTCCCAAAAAATGGAACTAAAATATGTCTGATGGTGAGACTTTAGTTCTGGAGATCTAGAGAGTGTGGAGTTCATCTTCATTGCCATTACTCGCAGGTCCAATCTGACCTGGAGTCTTAGTACCTTTTATGGTCCCATGTATGGGTTAAATTGGTCTGTTTAAAAATTGTGTTTTATTGGTAGGAATAGTTCATGCATTATGGTTATAGATTATTCTTATTAGGAATTGTTATTTGAAGCTATAATCATTTTCTAATGATTATTTTGGTTAAATATTTGAAAGCATATGATTGTGTCCAAACAAATGACTGATATTAGATTTAAATAATTCCTTAAAATCTTATTATTATAATTTGATTGGAATACTTAGAACCTTATAATTGAGTGAAAATCCATAGTAATAGATCGGAATACTTTATATCATATAGTTGTGAAAAAATTCCTAAGAAACAACTACACAAAAAATGTAAATATTAATGTTCAATGAATGCTGATCTTTAAACTCTTGGCATAAAATAAGCCTGGACTGTTTGGAATACCATGAAAATTAATCACTTCTAAGCTTCTTTTAGTGTGTTGCTGTAATTTTGAGCCAAAGCATTTATTCAATCCACTGTGATGTACTGTTCTCATTCTCCTGTCCATACTTGGAGATAACATATATTGCATAAAATGTAAATAATGTGAATGTATGAATTTGGTTTTGTTTGATGACATATCCATATTCATCAACACCTCTGCTCGGACAGGATGTGACACAAGGTCAATTTTTAAGCGGAGTTTAACTGGTTTGAATTCAGAGTTTTCCTTCTCCTAGACTAGTTGCCTCACCAAGGCTGAAGAACACAGTCTGTCCTACTATTTACCCATAGCTGGAGGGAGAATAATTGGATTCATACCTTTCCCAAGGGTATTAGTGCTATGTGAAATGCAATTAGCCTGGTCCAGGATTTGAACTCATGTCGCTGTGTCCATTTCTTGCGACGATAACAATTACACCACGGGTACCTCCACATGACATATCTGCCATTGTAGGTTATTTTATGACAAATCTATTTTTATACATATAAACATTTCTATTTCAAACAATTCAGTTTAGCATAAGTACACAGTCTAACTTTTGAAAACAGTTCTTTTTCAAGCAATTCATTTTAGGGTAAATACAGTTTAGTTCTATTCGAATCCTAGATAGGGTGCTATCTGGTACTACTACTCCGAGCCATAGTGGATCTGGGGGTGATGGCAATAAAGGGATACTCTGCATTTCCCAAAGCTCCAGCATTACTGAAGCCTCACCATCAGATTTTATGTGCCATATCCAAAACACTCATTGAGTGGTCTTACCCCACTGCTGAGAAGCAGTCAGTGTATTGAGATGCCCCAGCTGACTGGCCCAAAATATATGAATTTGTTTGCTTTTGGGGTTTTGTTTTTTATCGTTTTCACTCTCTCTCTCTCTCTCTGGTTGCTTTTAACTGCATTTTTTTTCTACAGATTGACACCTCACCTCTTCTCAATCTTTGGGGCTCTGACTGTTTGTTCTCATGATCATAAATATCTCTTTCCTGATTTGATGTGACTCTCATAAATATTTAAGCTTATATGCATAAGCTGGCAAAATCTTGTGTTTTTATTTTGTTTTGAAATCTCTTTTGAATATAAACATCTTTGTTTATTAAGTGTTGATTTTCGACTGGTTAGTTTTTCCCTCTTACTTACCATTTCAGTCTCTCCATATTAAAAAAACTAGCTGCTTAACTCATTATGTAATAAAAATTTTCGCAACTATTCTTTATGCAACTGGCTCTCCCTTCCCTCTTCTGCAAGTGAACTTTCAGGTCTCAAGCTGTCCCAGATCTTCATACACGTGTCACTTCCACCATATTATCATCAAGTCGCACCATGAGCACGGATATCCCTGACCCTCTCTCGTCACCCCTCCCTATCGTCCATTGCTTCCAGCAAATCTTCTGGGCTACATCCGGTATTAGCACAGAGCTGCTGTATGGAGGTTCTAGCTGGTTGTCCTGCCTTTGCTACGTGTCACTTCCACCATATCATCATCAAGTCGCACCATGAGCACGGATATCCCTGACCCTCTCTCGTCACCCCTCCCTTCGTCCATTGCCTCCAGCAAATCTTCTGGACTACATCCCATATTAACACAGAGCTGCTGTATGGAGGTTCTAGCTGGTTGTCCTGCTTTTGCTCGACCATGTGAAAGGGTCCACAGGAGTACATCACTTATGAGTTCGTCTCTACTTCTCCAGGAGGGCAGAGTGGTCTGAGAGAAGGAAAATTCTCAAGTCAAACTTATTAGATTCAGCTTAAAAAATTAACCTTTTGTCACTTCCTGCTGATGTGCTGGAGTTGGTAAATATATATTTAATCATCATAATCATGTTCCGCTGCCAGCTCTGATCTCCCTGACCCTCTCTCATAGAATCTCTTCAGTAGATTGCATCATATAATTGAAATTGGATTTTAAAAAATCACCCTTGGTCACAATGCCATGACTTACAAATGCCATTACAGTAAAAGACATCTTTATCAAGTCAAGCTGATAGTATAGATTGAGTGAACTTTCTCTGTTACCATTCATGCCCATCGGCTATCATGCTACACTGAATTATCACAGATCTGATGTAAGACTGCTTGTTGGCCAACACTAGCGTATCTAGGAGTTTATAGGAAAATGTCACTTATGAGTTCTTTCCTGCTTCATTAGCAGTACCTTGTATATCTTTGTCTTACTATGATGATTTGTGAGATGAGAGGCAAGTGGCACTACACCAATTGTTTTGTGGAATGCTGCTTCTAAGACTTGTTTAGAATTATATACAGCATTCTGGTGTTGTTCCCAAAACATGTGATCCTATTTACCCAACCCCTCCGCTCGGGCAGGATATGACACAAGGTCAATTTTTAAAGCGGAGTTTAGCAGGTTTGAATTCAGAGTTTTCCTTCTCCTAGACTAGTTGCCTCACCAAGGCTGAAGAACCTAGTCTGCCCTACTATTTACCCATAGCTGGAGGGAGAATAATTGGATTCATACCTTTCCCAAGGGTATTAGTGCTATGTGAAATGCAATCAGTCTCGTCTAGGATTTGAACTCGTATCGCCATGTTCATTTCCTACAGCGATAACGACTACACCACGGGCACCTGGTGGTGAGGCTCCAGTAATGCTGGAGCTGTGCGGAATGCGGAAACCCCTTCATGGCCATCGCTCCAAAGTCCACTCGTATCGCCGTGTCCATATACTGTGACGATAACCATTACACCACGGGCACCTCCCAAAACATGTGATATACTTTAACCAAGTGCTCATGGTGTAATGTTTATTGTCCTAGGAAATTGACATTGTGTTCAAATTCTGGAGTTGGATTTTTGCCTTTTACATAGCTTTAATAATGGTTTTAAGCTGACAAAAGAAAGAAGCCGAAGATTCCCTGCACAAACTATTATGGACATGGACTATGCCGATGATATAGTGTTTCTAGCAAATACACCTGCCCAAGCTGAATCCCTGCTACATAGTCTGGTTCAAGCAGAAGGAGGCATAGTCCTCCATGTCAACCCAGATAAGACAGAATTCATGTGCTTTAATCAAAGAGGCAACATCTCCACACTAAAGCATAGTTCTTTGAAACTAGTGGACAAGTTCACCTACCTCGAAAGCAGTGTCTCATCGACTGAGAATGGCATCAACACGTGACTAGCAAAGGCACGGACAGCTATCGATAGACTATCACCCATATGGAAGTCAGACCTGACTGATAAAATAAGACAGTCTTTTCCAAGCAATGGTCATGTCTATACTACTACATGTATGCACTTCATGGATGCGAACTAAACATTTAGAGAAAAGGCTTGTCGGCTATTTCTACACAAGAATGATGTGAGCTGTATTGAGCGAGTCCTGGTGATAACACCTAAAAAAACAGCAGCTGTATGGTTACCTACCAAACATCATGAAAACTATCCAAGTTCAATGAACCAAACATGCAGGACACTGCTGGAGAAGTGAGGATGAACTGATAAGCAATGTACTCTTGTGAACCTCTTCACATGGACGAGCAAAGGTAGGACAACTAGCTAGAACTTATGTACGGCAGCTCTGTGCTGATTCAGGATGTAGCCTGGAAGACTTTCCCTTGAGCGAATGACAATACACACAGGTGGCAAGAGAGGATCAGGGAGATCTGTGCTAGCAGCGTGACATGATGATGATGATGAATACCCTTGGAAATGTATCCAACTATTCTCTTTCCAGTTATGAATAAATAGGAGGGCAGAATGGTCTGAGAGAAGGAAAATTCTCAAGTCAAACCTATTAGATTCAGGTTAAAAAATTAACCTTTTGTCACTTCCTGCTGATGTGCTGGAGTTGGTAATTATATATTTAATCATCATAATCATGTTCCGCTGCCAGCCCTGATCTCCCTGTCCCTCTCTCATAGAATCTCTTCTGTAGATTGCATCATATAATTGAAATTGGATTTTAAAAAATCTCCCTTAGTCACAATGCCATGACTTACAAATGCTATTACAGTAAAAGACACATCTTCGTCAAGTCAAGCTGATAGTATAGATTGAGTAAACTTTCTCATCCTGTATTGACACAGAGCTGTTGTACATATATTCTTGCTGGTTGTTCTACCTTTGGTCATCCATGTAAAGGGGTCCATAAAAGTACTTCACTTAAGAGTTTGCCCTTACTTCTCCAACAGTGTCCTGCATGTCTGGTTCATCTAACTTAGATAATTTTCATGATGGGTGTTAGATGGCTGTACAGCTGCTGTTTTGTGGAGTGTTGCCTCCAGGACTTGTTCAATACAGCTCACAGCATTCTTGTGTGATTGCAGTCGAACATATGTTTACTTTGTGTCCATGTGGTGCATCCTTATAGCAGTATTGACCCAACCGCTGCTTGGAAAAAACTGCATTTTATGTTATCGATCAGGTTTGACATCCATATGAGTGATAGCCCAACGATAGCTATCCTTGCCTTTGCTAGTTGTGTTTTGATATTATTCTCAGTTGATGAGACTGCTTTCGAGGTAGGTGAACTTGTCCTCTAGTTCCAAAGGCCCACCCTTTAGTGTCGAGATGTCACCTCTTTGATTAAAGCACATGTATTCTATCTTGTCTGCATTGAGATGTAGGCCTATGCCTCCTGCTACTTGTTTAAGACTGTGTAGCAGGGATTCAGCTTGGGTGGATGTACTTGCTCAAAGTGTTAATTCATCGGTGTAGTTCCTGTCCATAATAGTTTGTACTGGGTATCTTCTGCTTCTTTTCTTTGCCAGCTTGAAACCATTTTCTTTCATTAAATCTATAGATGTTCTAAGCGTGTAGTCTAGGCAGATTATAAATAGGTATGGGAATAATGTGTCTCCTTGCAGCACACCTGCTACAATGTCAAAGTAGTCTGTGTCTCTATCCAGTAAGCAGACTTTTACTTTAGTACATATTTGATACTTTACCCAATATAAATGTATTTAAACATGTTAAAATCATCGAATAAATTTTTGTTGAAAAGTGGTGAGAATTCTAGTCTGTAAAAAAATGACTATGGTAATGAGTGATTCTTTCCAGCTGTAGATCACTTTTAGCCATATGCTAAACTAAGTTTAATTTGGTGAATATAATATTATAAATATTACATTATTAGACATGTCTCCTTCTCTTAAGTATTATAAAAAAAGTATCTAGACCGAATCTTTAATTTTTTTTTTTTCATAATTCAAATGCACAGCTGAGTCCCTTGAATATTTATTTGTATAAAAGTAGATTCCGCACTAAATAACCTACAAAGGTTGATATGCCATAAAACCCACTCAAACAAATAGATGTCAGAAATAAAATATGTTAGGGTATGCAACAGTCTCACCAGACTATATCTGCTCTCTGATCTTAGCACAGATCTAGAAAAACTGGTATGATAAAACAGTATTTGTTACAGCAAATCTCTTGTCTTGATGATTCTGTGGTTGTTCAAGGGAAGTGTATGATGTTATACAACCTGACATCCTTGTCACCACTGTAGTCAGAATGAGGGTAAACACACTGGCAGATTGTTTTAGGGACTCCAGCTCCTGGTTAGGATTTCAGATTTTTTCTTCTAAAGAGCCCAGTGTTTCCTGAAACTTATTCATAGCTGTGGGGATAATTTTTATATTATACTATTGAAAATGATATATGAGGTGCTTTCAATAAGTTTCCAGACATTTTTTGTTCAGGCATATAAAATTGTTGTAGACTCTTGAAAATTCAGTAAGTTATTGCTATACATCTTATGAGATGACTGCCCAATTTTTTTTTATTTCAGGTTCAAATAAACAGCTACAGCAGCAATTGGAATACACCCTACTAAAGCCTGATTGTCACAGCTGGTGAATTTCAAAAATACAATCTGGACGTGAGGACACTTTAGAAGAACGATATGCAATAAAATTCTGTTTTAAACTTGGAACAAATGCCACAGAAACGCACGGAATGCTTCAGACTGCTTTTGGAGCATCTTGCATAAATTGAGCATCAGTTTTTGAGTGGCATAAGAGATTTAAGGAAGGCAGGGAGGCTGTGAGGGATGATGAGAAGTGTGGGAGGAGTAAGGAAGTCAATACATCAGAGTTGATTGGCCAAAGGGTTAGGGTTACTCTGTTGAGGTTTTAAGGGAGTTCAGGAAGAGATTCCGTTGGAATTGGCCAGCACTCTTCAAATTGGGTCTATGGTATTTCTACCAGGACAATGCACCAGTCCACAACTCCATCCTTGTCACAGACAATTTGACCAAGATGGGCATCAAGACAGTTCGTCACCCTCCCTATTGTCCAGACCTTGCTCCCTGTGACTTTTGGTGATTCCCTAAGCTCAAAAGCTATCATTATGAGACAATTGAGGAAATGAAAAAGGCTGTGATGAAGGTCATTGACACGCTCACACAAGAGGACTTCGATGGGGCCTTCCAGAAGTTGTTGGAACGGTACAACAAGTGCATTGCAGCCGGAGCAGATTCCTTCAAAGGGGACTAGAGTTTCATGTGTGTACTATCAATAAAAGTGCCCATACGAAAAAAGTCTGGAAACATATTTAATGATCCTTGTATAAAAGATATAAGAAAAGTTGTTTGTGGGGAGTCCTTTTGTTTTGCTATTATATTCACGTTCAGATTCTTACCCTTTGGAAAAGGTATAAACCCCTTTATTTTTCTCCACTATGGGTTGAATATTTCCATTACAGTTCTACTTCAAAGATGGCATTGGCATTAAATAACCAACAAAGTTTGATATGCCATTTAACGAAGAAACCAAACCAAAACTTATTACAAAGTTAATTACTATTATTACTGGATGGGAAAAAAACACCAACATCAAATATAGTAGCACCATGTAATTGGGTAAAGAAAATATCTGTTGATATAGTTAAATTTTTTATAAAAACCTTTAAGCTATTGTATATATTTACCCAACCACTCCACCACGAGCAGCATGTGACATAAAGTTAATTTCTAAGCAGAGTATGACTGGTTTGAATTCAGTTTTTCTTTTAGACTAGTTGCCATTCCAAGTCTGCTCTACTCTTTACATATTGTTGGGTAAGAATTGTTCAATTCGTATCTTTCCAAAGGGTATCAGGCCTATGTAAAATACTAACAACCTCGTCTAGGAATGGAATTTGAGGTCAATAAGTACATTATCTACCATAACTGTTATGCCTAGAATCACTCTGTAGTCATACAGTAATATAATTTTGAGTTATAACATTTAATACTAATGATTTATACAAAATTATATGCTAGTGAGTTACTTTCCTATTTAATAAGATTGATTTGTTTCACACTGTTATACGATAAAAAGTATTTCTATCTAATACTTTCAATTTTGAAACATATCTATTTGACCTATAGATAGTATGATCTAGAGGAGTTATTTGAACAGGAAAATTTTTTTTTTTTCTGTTTAAAAATATATCTGCCTTGAATATCAGCTTTCGAAATTCTAGTTATTATCTCAGTTCAAACATTGACCTCTAGAACGAGTAAGAAATTCGCCAGTATGTCAATAATGAAACTGACTACTTGTATTTTTTATGATAAAATAATTGAGATCTTTAGTAAATATTTTAAAATGCTGTTATTGACAGCAAGAAATTTACAGAGTTGCTTCCCTTGAAGCTAAATTAAAAGTTACCTCCCATACTTTTTTTTTCTCTCGTTTTCAAATTTATTGATATGTTTGCAAAGAAATATAAAACCTAATGTTCAGGAAGGTAAAGAAAATGTTCTTCCCTAAAGAAGAATGTCTAAAAGAATAAAACAGGTTAGATTATCAATTCTTTTTCTGATACTGAATACAATATCTAACAATTTTTATAACTAAAACAAGTTAGTTTGTTTTTATACTGTGATTTACTTATGTCCATATTTTCATCTATGGAAAATTCAAGGTAAATTCATCTTGATAAATTCATTGTATAGTAAATTTATCACCAGTAAATTCATTATATCTGATTAAATATTATCATTATATAGGGTTTCCCTTACTTTTTAGATCTTTATTTTAATTTCTTAAAAAAAATGGTAAAATTCTGAATTAAGTCACTGATAATTGACCAGTGATAAATTTACTCTGATGAATTTATCACACTTACAAATGGAATTGGTAAAGTAATCATTTCGTTTTTATATTTGAAATGGCCAAATATTTTACATTGTAAAATTTCTACCAATCTTTTTTAAAATAAATATATGTATCATTTTAAAAGAAATTTACAAAGATGTCATCATGTGCCGCAGTTATGTGGTGGGATGGCCTAGAAATGACAGGTGGATTTGATGATTTTGAGCAAGTTGATATTTAGTCTAAAATCTGTACATGTAATGATTTTTTTTTTCAGGAAGGAGATGAAAGTGATGGCTGCCATCTTCCAAAAATGCATTGGGAAAAGCAGATTACAGATCCCCTTCCATGGAACATTAAGAACGAAGACCTCCTTTGCAGAGTCTACGCTGGAAAAAATAAAAATGTCTGAACATGTAGAATTATGGAAAAGAGAATCAGTTTGTGAATCCTTACCCCTAGTGTTGATATTTCCATGGTTGACGGCTACTCCATCTTCTGTGCAAAAATATGCAAATCTTTATCACCAACGTGGAATGGATGTGCTAGTGGTGAGAGGTGCATTTAAGCATTTTCTGTGGCCTCCATATGGTTTTAAACTTGGTTTTGAACTTGAGAAATGTTTGAAAGAAATTCCTTCTTATCAGAAATTCATCATTCACTGTTTTTCCATTGGAGCTTATAATTACACATTAACACAAATGAATATGAGGTCAGGGGTTCCTTGTTTTCCATCAGAAAATGTCATTGCTCAAATATTTGATAGTATTGTGATTGGAAGTACCGATAATATGGCTGAGGGTTTGGCTATTTCAATGACAAATAACAGATTCCTACAGAGAAGTATAAAAAAATTAGCCCTGTCTTATATTCAGCTGACCCGACGGAATACGCAAGATATCTATGATAAGAGCATTCAATTCTGCAAGGATAATTTCTTGCCGGTGCCTTCTTTGTTCTTTTACTGTGAGAATGATGTTATGTGCAATATAAATTCTATGAAAGAGTTTTTAGCACTTCAAAAAGAAAAACATGGTGATAAAATCTGGGAAAAGAGTTGGCCAGTATCAGCACATGCTGGACATCTTCGTGTCCATCAAGAAGATTATCTTTCATCTTGGAATTCATTTGTTGATACACTGGATCTTTGAGTTTCAATATCATTTCCTTTACAATTATAAATTTTGATATCATTTATTTTACAAGATGACTAGTCAAAGTACTAGAGTGAATCATGTTTGTTGCAATATTTTGGTATGTGCCATTTTGTCGCTGCATATCATATGACTAAATGCTGTGGGTGCACCTGATCTCTGTAGAGTAACCAGATGGTTCAAGAAATTTTGCTAAGCCTAAAATCATGAATTCCAAGGCCATGTCCCAAGTCATAGATACATATCTGGTGAGTAACATTCACAGAGTATCAGGTGAGCTAAGCATCTTACCATCCAGTGTGGTTCATCATCTTCACTATGTTGCCAAAAGCCTCTAAAACTGCCAAATTATTCCTCATGTTACCAAAATATTGCAAAAATTTGACTTGCTCCAGTATATTTCTATCCAGCATAAGATATCCAGACTTAGAGGATAAATATGGCAAGGCAAATAAAAAAACTGTTTAACATTTCTTCTTGTTTGTGTTTTCTTGATATTGTATTTTTTTCAGCCTTTGTTATCTGATAAAAATGTACACCAAAGGTTTGAAAATAACAATGTTACTACTTTAATTATTTGTGTATAACATAAACTTCTAAGTTAGATTACAAAATTCTGAAAAAAGAAATTCTTGTGTATAATACACACTGATTTTAGAATTTTTAGCAATTAAATTTAACCAAAATTTTGCATTTCTTCCAGTTTTTATTGGTTCATTCTGACTATAAAAATTTATAGTGTTTACATTATGTTTTAAAACATAAAATTTCCTCATTATTTAGAATAAACACTCAGCTATGTTCACAGAAAATTGCACCAAGCTTCTGATGAAAATAAGCTAACATGAAGAGAAACAAAATTAAAAACAAATACACTTCCCATAAAAGCATAAAGCACATTAATTTAGGCATTAGATATAACTTAGTTTTGGTCATCCCATCTTGAATATGTTGTGCCATGTAGCCATAAAAAAAAAGTAATTATATAGTTATCTTATATAATACGCACCCATGATAGTTTTCTGCTGAAAAACCTGAAAAAATAGTGCATTTTATTGATAAATAATTGTTGTGATGTTTATTTATTGTATTCAATGATGACCATTAGCTAAACCAAAGCTTAGCAAATAACTTATATAGGGGATTTGTTTATAGTGGTAAAGGCTTGTCTAGGACCAGCCATTCTTTTTGGATTAGCTAACATAATGTGCCACAGATTCACTGAACACAATTCCTCCTGTTTGGAATTCAGTTTTTCTTTTTTGTTGGTCAGTTACCTTCCTAAGTCTAAAGTTTATGGTCTTTACCACGATACAGGCCCAATGGCCTGGTAGACTGGGGTTCAATCCCAGATGGAGTCATACTAAAAACTCAAGAAATGGTACTTGATTTCTTGCTTAACACACAGTATTATAAGGTACATATCAAGAGTAAAGTGGAGCAATCCAATGAAAGGAGTAGTGCTCATCCCTACATCTTGGTGCAGTAGTTATTGAAAAGGAAACCTTCGGGTCGCCCTTACCAACGGTCGCCAACTTTACTTACTTAATACTATTTATTTAGTATTCAGACTGGATTCATGACTTTCTTAATGGCATTAGCACAAAGTTAAATGCAAACAGACTCGCTCAGGATTTGAACTCACACTATTGGGTCCATTTCCTATTATGATAAAAATTATGCTACATTTTGCGTCATTGATTTTATTGTTACTAAATGAGATGAACCAATTGTTTTTTTTTTATATCTTGAAATTAATATAGTTTCCTAGTTTTAAAGGTAATTTTTTTTATTTCAAAAAAAGGTTATTCTACAAAAATCACTGTTGAATAAAAATTAATTGAAAATGTGGGGTCAAAAATAAAGTCCAACACCGTCTGTGAAATAGGATAAGAAAAACAAGTTCACTCATCACTTCTCATCTCTTCTTTCTATCCTCCAGGTGTTACCACTAACAGAATTCACTTCAAGTGGCTGTGTCGTCCCATTTCATCTTGCACCTGACCGACTCGCCACTTGCTTTTTCCAGCCAGGAATGGTCGCTAAATTTGCATAAATGTCCTCTAACATTGGTCAACCTTCATAATTAAATGAACCCAAATTTACATCTGCTGTTCTGCCTGCATATTCAACATGCTACTCGTCTCTTCAAACAGTGGAGACTGATATACCAGAGGTAGCTGGCTGCTCTTTCTGCCTTTCAATTCTGCTACACTCTCCCATATTCTGATGATCACATAGATTACAACCCGGGGTGTGTCTCTTGTGTCTGGTGCTCCCTCGTGGTAATGCTACCTCCTCCTCGGATGACATGTCTGCAAAGGTATCATCTGTGTCATCTGGTTTGTTTACCTCCGGAGCACTGCGTGTATCATTGATGATGGTCATTCTTGCACTTTGGGTGGACATTTCGCTGTCACTCCTGCTCACCAAAGTATTCAAACCCATGATAGGATGAAGGTTACTTACAAAGCGAGGCATTCTATCGACAAGGGGCTGATCACACCTGTAACGCACCCACGAGTATAAAGGGACGTGCACAGTCCATTTGGGGTCTTTATCCAGACACGACTGACCATGTTATATCCAATTTGTAGTTCTTTAGGTTCATCTGGAGGGAGTGCATCGATACCTTTCTGTTGGAGTCGGTAGCGATGAATCAGGAGCAGTCAGCCATGACACATTATCCTTTAGGGTAACATTGTACCAATTATGGGGCATTATTTCTTCGCTGCAATCCGTTTCACACTCGGATGACACCATACCATAATGCCATTACCGGAGGGGACATACGCACAACGAAAATGCAGTCAAAACCCCATTCAATTAGAAAATCCCTGAAGAGCTTGCTGTGTCATCAACTAGAATTTCAGCCGGCACGCTGCGCTCGCAGAATAGGCCTTCTAAGTTGTTGATGACACTTACTGCATCTCGTTGTCTCCAATGACGCCAAATGGAAAACCATGTTGGCTGCAGTTAATAAGCGGCAGATAGTGTCTGCATTGATAGTGGGGTTATATCTATTCCAACTTGAAACCAAGTGTCGGTAAGGTCCAACTTCGTCCAACGCTTGGGTGGTGAGTCAATCGACTGGCACTTCTCACAATTTCTCACTATAGCCCTCACCGATGCTTTAGAAATTATGGGATCGCCCTGCCTGAAAAAGTACAATGTTTGCTTTATGCCTGGATGGCCGCTTCGGTGATGGATGGACCTTATCTGGTCGAAGCTGTATTTGCTTGGTGAAACAGCATATGCATAGTACAGGGTTCAGCTCTCTTCCTGATGAGATCATCCTGTCACTGTGGGTACTCTCGTCAGACCATCCTCTAGGTGATATTTCGACCTCATCAGGACTGCATCTACCGATAGTTCATATTCCTTGACCAAGCTTGCTGGCACATCAAGTCTCTGCCTGATTAGCATCTCACTTGCCGCTTCAGTGTGCATCCTAACCTTTCTCGTAAGGAACACAAGCAAAGTTAGTGTGAAGATGCAGTATAGTTGCTTTCCACATTAATGCCATTTTCACACCTTTTAGCACAGCATCAAGCTCGGCCAAATTTATGTGCTGCGTATCTCTTCCCCTTCACAACCAGCTCGCATCCTCCACAGCAAATCCATCATGCTCTAGTTACACTCCAGTGGCCAGAGAACTTGTATCAAACCAAACGCCCAGCTCAGGACCGCTAACACACCACTTTCCTTGCACGGGGTCTTCTTGGCATACCCTCACGACGACTTCTATCACTATTTTAAAGGAACATCGATCACCTTGCCCCAACTTTTCGTCATGTCCGTTGTTCTCCTCTTGATAAATGCTGCTACCACCCTGAGCCATTTAACCAATGGGAAGTGCCGGACTAGCTTTCCACAAAATGAGAACACACAGCGTCGGGTAAGAATGTGTGACACGCTCGGGGCCTCGTTCCCTCGTTCTCATATCAACGTGTTGCCCTCTCCCCGAACTGTTAGGCCAAGCACTCGTGCACCGTTCTGCAGCCGCTCCGTTTCTTAGCTTGCCAGTCTAAAATTAGTCAGATGTTGTCTCACCTTGGTTGCGGAAGCTATATTTTCATTGATGTATGCGAAGTGGCCTGCTGGATGGCGTCATCTTTTGAGAGCGTAGCCTCAACAATAGCTCGCATGATGGTGCCACATTGAGTCCAAAACCCATACGCGTTAAGCAGTACCTTTTCTCTTCAAAGATAACTGTCTGGTACGGCCACAAGGATTTGAGCACACGCACCTGTAAATAGACCTTTCGAAGATCGAGCAACGATACGTTGAAGCTTTACTGTCTTCACTTTCTTAACTTTTACGCACGGACGTCAACGTGTGCCGTAAGGGCGTCGACGTCTCCATTTAACTCACGAAATTTGACACCGGGTGCACCTAAGACTTATTCTTTTGAAAGACGGCCATTTATAGAATCAGAACATTTGGGGGACCGAGTTCGTACGCAGGATAAGGAAGAAGCCATCCATTGTTCAACCACGTTTCCAGTTTATGACGATATTCTTGTCGAACCTGAGCGGACATAGGATACTAAGGCACTTTATTCGTAAGTCTATTGGGTGGCTGACCATTTCTACGATGCTGTCCAAACCTTGGTTTGTTTATCGAGCTTGACACTGACGTCCGGTTCCTCTATTCTGATCGCTGCGCAGGCACATAGCTCCGTCCTTGAGAAGGTGGCATCGCCGGACTGGTTTATGTTGACTCCACTCAGCATCATGATAATATCCATTTCAATTAGCATGTCAAAGCCTAATAGTGGTCTGTCCACGACTAGAACATCAGCTTTCGCGGGGCTTAAGTTACCTACTACCAGCGTGATAGTACCGACACCATCACAGTGGAGAATTTTACTATTAACTGTCAGGATGCCCGATGTCTGTCGGCTCAAGGGATTGCACACTGATCTAGTCTCTATGGATCGAGAGCATTCAGAATCCATGCGTGCTATGCACTTCTTGCCATCAAGAACACCTTCAATCACGGGAAGCACCTCTTTTAATATGATTAGAGAGAGAGAGTGGCGTTAATGTCTCCTCCCTGTTTCCGTTTTCTGGACAGTTTTTCACAAGATGCCCTGTTTTTGTTGCAAAGATAAAAGTGTATGGTTGACCTTTCTCTCCGGTTTTTAACACTACTGCGCTACTTGCAATCATTGGCCAGATGATTTGGATGCTAACATCTGAAGCAGTTGAGACCACTCGGAAGGTCTGGTGTAGGTGAGGCCAGCTGAGGTTGTGCTGCAACAGCTAGATGTTTGTTCTTAGTGCTTAACAATACGGCACGAGCCCTTTCAAGTAGCTCTTTTAAAGTTTGGGTTTCCCTCATGATTGAAGATTGGAGGAGTCCCCTGACATGACTCGGTAAACCATACATAAAAGTGCTCTTCATCCAACATTCTGGTGGCATTTCCCCCACCAGCTGCGCCAGCAGTTATAAATCTGTTAGAAACTCGTCCACAGTCTCCTCTGGACAAAGGCGGCGTGTGATAAATTGGTTGACGGCCACGAATGAATCTCTTACACAGGCTTTTACAAGAGCACGTTTAATTTACTCAATGTCATTCCGTTGTTATTTTGACAGCTGCCGATATGTTCTCTGGGTCATGTCTTACAACCGTAGTGGCAAGACTCATTTAACTTTGGTTATTTCGCAAAGCTCACAAGTTAACTCATAGTTTTCTAACCATTCCATTCCTGGAATATCCATTGCCGCGCCGCTGAACTTGGAGATTAGCTGTACGTCAAATTGTCTGGGTGCCATTGTTCTAATATCGAAATAATTTGTTAAATAAAAATTAACTGAAAATGAGAAGTCAAAAATAAAGTCCAGCGCCGTCCGTGAAATAGGACAAGAGAAAAAGGTTTACTTATCACTTCTCGTCTCTTCTTTCCTTCCTTCCTTCTGGTGTTATTACGAACGGAATTCACTGCACGTGGGTTTGTCGTCACATTTAATCTTGCACCCGACCGACTCACCGCCTGATTTTATGCAGCCAGGAACGGTCGCTAAATTTTCATAAGCGTCCGCTAGCATTGGTCAACCTTCGTAATCAAAGGAACCCAAATTTACGCCCTCTGTTTTGCCTGCATATACAACACGCTTCTCATTGTCTCTTCGAACGGCGGAGGTTGATTGGTTCACCAGAGTTAGCTGGTTACTCGTTCTGCCTTTCAATTCCGCAACAATCATAGAACTATATTGATTTCCTTATGAAACGAATTGGTCGGTTAGTTAGTTTTATGACATTTTAGCCTTTAAGTTATTTAATACTGAAGAGTCATTCCTTTTGCTTGATTTGTCTGCAGTTATATAGTTTTAAGAACTATTCCTATTTTGTAATAGTCATTTGTAAACAATTATAGCTTGAAGTAATTATTCTTAAAACATGATTTGTACACAAGGATATGGTTTCAGTTATTCCTATTATAAACTCAATCCACTTCACTCCAAACATACCGGATTTTTGTGCAGTTCAAACTTTGTGTAAAATTTCACTCTTTACACAGCTGTCAGAATGGTGGGGCAGTTACAATTCGACACCGTCCCAAAAGCACAGCCTCAGTCATCATTTATCTAGCTGTATATTCAAAAAGTGGGATTCTTATTGAGCAAGAGGGCAGGTGTCTCCCAAAACAATAAGCCATGGTTATATCTTAGATGAATGTTCAGAACAGGCTACGCCAGACCCTTTTCTGAAAGAAACAATAATACCACTTGATTTAATGTAAATGCTTTGTATTTCCCTGGATGTATTGTTATCAATAAACTACGGTATGTCATCTATAGTTATACGAAACAGAATACAGCTTCTAGACTGGTTATATGTGTGTTGGTCTTAAGTTAATTTTAACAACTTTGTGAAATACTGGAGTCGTTCACTGATGAGTGTGTAGATATTTGAAGTGGATCTCAGTCAACTGTTATCAAAACTGCATGTGTTCTGCTTTTCTTAATAAAAATTGAACCTTTCTCTTTGCAGTTTAAGCACCAACTAATTGATGGTAATAAACTCCCAAATCAGCTGTTTTTAAATCAAGTTCAGGGGCCATTTCCTATACACTTACTAACTCAAATCAATATTCCAATATTGGTAGCCTATAGCCGGCTGTTTCCTTTATCAAGCTTCAAAATCCTCTACATGGTTTAATCTCTCACTATACTGGGTCTCACCTGGTCTTCTAAACAATCAACTTGTTCCCTGAAAAAGCTGCAAACATCTGATTTTTCACATTAACCTAATCCTGAAACCCCCAAGAGTATTACAACTTTGATATTCTCAAAATCAAGTTAATCCTGTTACATTATAATCAGTTAACTTTGCTGCACTATCTAACACTAATGATTTAATTATATTGTTTCACTACCAGCTGATTGGCCTAGTGAAAAGAGTGTTTGCCAATGGCCCAGGAGACCTCGGTTCAATCCTGGGTCGAGTTAAAGAATAGTATTTTATAGCTCCTTACTTAACATTATAGGGTATGCATCAAGGGTAAAGTAGAACACTCCAGGGAAAGAAGTAGCGACCTTCTCAACACTTTGGTGCTGCAGCTATTGAAAAGGGAGCCTTCAGGTCACTCTCGACTATGTTTGCCAAGACATGCAGGACACTGCTGGAGAAGCAGAGATGAACTCATAAGAGATGTACTCTTATGGATCCCCACACATGGCCGCGCAAAAGCAGGACGACCAGCTCGAACGTACATTCAGCAGCTTTGTGAGGATACAGGCTGTTGTCCTGAAGACCTACCTAGGGCGATGAACGATAGGGAGGAGTGGCGAGAGAGGGTCAGGGATATCCGTGCTACCAGCGCGATATGATGATGATGATTCCTTTTTAATAAAATTCAGTTATTATAAAGAGGTAAACGATTTATATTTACTTTCAATAAGTGTTGTTCAAGAAGGTGCCCCCATTGTGTAATCCTTAATGTGATGGACTGCGATATTTTATTAACTGATTTCAAACTCTATTTGCATTATTACAATCACTTTCGGATTAATACCCAAGGGGAAGGTATGAACTCGCTTATCTCCTAGCTATGGCTTAGATAGTACCACTATTCTTTTACAAGGATGGCTTTAGAATAAATAACCCATTAAAGTTAATATGCATTTAAACAAAGAAACTAAGCCAAAACAAATGTTGTTCTAAGTAATTTTAAACAGATGTGTTTAACCTATCAAGTACAACCACTTCAAGTCTGAGTGAACCTGAAAGTAATGTTAACAAGGAGGTGATTCCGCACTCTCTTGACCCTCGGGACATAACTGGTATATCCTTGTTTTATTATGTGGATTTATTGTTTCTTGTAACAGATGTTAATAGTTTGGAGTAAATCATAAGCGAAAATTGATATTGTGAAATAAATTGTTTAGTCGAATAAAATAAGTAGATAGGACATTTAACACTTGTCTGTCTATTTCTCTCAATATGTTTGATTGCCCATATTCATATGAAGTATGGTTTCATGCCTTTTAAGCATAAAAATAAGAAATATTCCCCTTCTTTTACTTATTCAATTTGTTTGCATTGACAAACCATATTACTAGAAGTATATATATATTTTTTAAGTAGAGGAATTAATATTGGGAATTGAATTACCACGACCAGAAAATCAGCTGAACACCTACGCACGATATGTATACCGTAACTGTAGAGTTTCGGCACTGCAATCTGTGGTCGCTGGTTCAATCTCCAGTGGTGGAGATTACGGTATACACTGCTGATGAGACCTAATAAGGTCGAAACAGCTGTTCAGTGTTCCCGTATATCGTGCGTAGGTGTTCGGCGAATTTTCTGGTCGTGGTAATTCAATTCACATATAACCAGAAGTTTGGAAAAAATTGATAGTTGTAGACTTGAATGATATTTCTTGGTGTTCAGTAATGCTGCACTATATACCTTGTTTGTTGACACCATAACCATGTCTTCTAAAAATGATTTCCCCCAAATTCAAGTTTTTTTCAGGATTATAAGCGTGGGCTAAAGATTTCATATGAAGATGCCATATCTGCTATTGATGATTTTTAACCAATGGGATCCAAGCTCTGCAACACTGATGGAAATTTACTTAGCTTTTTTTTGGTTAGATGTGGCACAAGGACATATGAAAGGGGCACCCAATGAACACTGCAACACTGATGGAAGAAGTATGTCGACCACAAGGGGGATTATGTTGAAAAAAACTCATTTAGTCACATAGCATGAGAGTATCTTAGTCAGCTTATGAACTTTTTAGCCAACCCCTGTATATATACTTGGTCCAGCAAAATGTTCTCTTTGAAATCAAAGGTAAATAAAAAAGGTAACATAGATCCTATGCAAAATTCCTTTTTACTATCAGAAAGAACTATATCTTCTATTTTCTTTTATTATTATAATTTAGTTTGAAAGAGTATATCCTTCTAATGCTGGCCTTCTCAAGCTGTATACTCCTGAAGCAACATCCTGAATTTCTGCAGTGCTCAACTCATCATTGTATGGGTGTGATTTCATAATATATAAAATCTTTCAATTTTTCAGTTGTCTCCAGCCTACATTTAAAGATTTGAGCCCTCAGATTGGCTCATAGAAACTAATCACAAGGGAGAGAGAGAGCTAGTGAGCAACCTGGTCATGGGATTTTACTGCATAGTGAGATTAGATGAATCTTTATAGATGCTCTGACACGATGAAATGGATTGGCTGCGGCTGTTACTGTTAAAAAATATACCTTTATCTACTAACTGCAACAAGCACCTGTACAGCAGCAATTTTAAATCTGAATGATTATTCTGCCAGACCAAGTTCACCAAGTTCGTGGGTTGGTTGATTAGTTGGTGTTTTATGGCATGTCAACACCAATGGGTTATTTGATGCCAAATTCTGTAAACACGTACCCACGCATATATATATATATATATATATATATATATATATATATATATATATATATGATTCGTGAGTGAATATTTTGCAGGTAACTTTGTTTTTGAATGTGTTAGAGTTCATTTGTCTACCCTCTGTTTTCAAACACTCATAATTCTATTTAATATAATCATTTGCTTGCACACAGTGGAATTTTTTTCACGTGTAACTATTCAATATGTTAATTTATTTGTCAAGTTTTCTTATACGAACAATTTGCTCACAACTAATAATAATAATAATAATAATAATTTCTAAAAAACGATTGAACAGTTCTATTTGACCAATAGATGGGACCATAATAGATATTACCACGCCGCGTCAAAGTAGACCCGTGAGCAACCGTAACGAAGGAATACTCCACATTCCAAGATTGGAAACATACCAATAGACGTTGTTCAATGTCATACATTGCCCGGTTGGCTGGGACTGTAGAATATACCGACTGCACCTCTGCAGAGGATTAAGACTCCTCCCCCGCGTTAACAATCTGATGGTGAGATTCCAGAAATGACGGAACTCTGGGGAATGCGGAGCACCCCTTCTTTATCATCGCTTTGCCATAAAACCCAAACAACCAACCAGCATCAATATCATACCCAGGCCACTGAAGTCTTGTTTTTCTCTACATGATTGACCATCAGCCACCACCTTTTATTAAGATAAAAAGGGTTGGGTGTTTGGCACACGAGCAATTTGAAGAAAGCAGTCGGAATTTTCATATAGGTGCTAAGGCTTGACAGGATTGACCCTCTCCAACCACTTGTCTAACACAGTCAGAGCCAAAGTGAAGTGTTACAAGTTATGTTGCCACTTTGGCTGCTGAATCACAGACTACTCAGCTATCTGGATCTTATCCTCAAGCAATACGGGTCACCATCAACGGCCGGCAGGTAGCCTCATTGTCGAACGGCTCTTACCCCTTTCCAGAATTACAGTCAGCATTTTCTACAATGACACCTAACACGTTGGTTGGTTGGTTGGTTAGCTGTTTTGTTTTAAGGCCTATCAACTCTTTTCGGGTCATTTAACGTTGAATTAAGTTTCTAACAATTCAGTTTAATATAAGAATAGATTTTTTTTTATTACTAGCAGTTAAATGTCAAAAACAGCTCTGTTTCAAACAATTCGGTTTACCATTAGTATACAGTTTAATTCTATTTGACCCATAGGTAGGACCCTCTCAGGTGCTACCACTCCGAGCTAGAGTGGGTCTGGGAGCGATGGCAATGAAGGGGTACTTCCCATTCCCCAGCATTACTGGAACCTCATCGTCAGATTGTTTAGTTTCATATCAAGGACACTTGTTGCAGAGGCGTCTTACCCCTCTGTAGAAAAGCAGTCGGTGTATTCTACAGCTCCAGCCGACTGGGCTGCCAACTGACAAGGTGGATGTACATTAAGTACTTTTGTATACTTTAACTCTGAAGAAAACTATACTTACAAGCTCACTCTGAATATAACAAGAATGATTCACTGTGGGCTACTGATATTTCTGAACAACAATCTTTGGTTTTTGAATTCAGAAACTTGTTCCTTGACAGTTTGCATGAGTCTGTCCAACTATTTTACCCCTAGCTGAGAAGAGAATATAGGAATTTGTGCTCTTCTCGTAGGCATTATTGCATAGTGAAATACAAAAACAGGATTTGATTTCAGCTTGTTTAGTCTTTTTCTCCCTGAGACTTTGTAATGTAGGTACCAAAATGACCTATTTGACAGGCCATTTCTTTTCTTTTGGTGAAACATTTCAAAATTCTTGTATTCATATCTGACTCGTTTAATTAGTTACATGCAGACAAATGTCAATGCTTTTCATTGTCGCTTATTTGTATACAATAATTTCGGCTGTGTCATTCAAGTCTGGTCTCCACCTGAGTTTTCGCTGATGAAGTTTTCCAAGTCGTTCAGTTCTTGTCTTTTGAAAACTGAGCAAGCTTATGATTCTTTTTAAGGAGATAATTATCTTGCTCGTCTTGCTTAAACAACACAAACGCAAGGTATTTTAGTTCTCTGCTGTATTTATTGTTGTGCTTTTTAGCAGTCAAATATCCTACACTTGACTGTTGAAAAGAGAGAGAGATTAACACTTTGTAGTTCTCAGAGTTCTTTCCTGAGCTAAAATAAAGCCATGACTTCTTTTTAACTTGGAGATCAATCACTCTTTGAAAACAAGACCTGTAATAATTTTCAAACTAAAGGCATCCCTAAAATGAAATATATTGAGATATACTTTTCGCTATCACCCCTTTTCTTTTACTTCACCTGTGAATCCTAGTTTTAACAACCCGTTTCTAATTTTTGTCTCTCAATTTCAAGCCCAAAACAGGCTTTCTTCAGATTTAAAAAAGTATCTTTTAAAACTTCGATTTGAGGTAATTTTAGTTGCTGATCTGTAATTGATACCTTTTGTTTTAATTCAACAACACCGCCCATTGAAATCTAAAAGGTGTCATGAAAGATAAATGTTCGGGTTTTTTTCGAACTATTTTTGACCAGCACTGAGATTCCATATCTATTTGTCAATTGACAGAATCATATATCAGCCTAGTCGGCTGGGGTGTAGAATACACCGACAGTACCTCTTCAGAGGGCTAAGATCCCACCCAACGAGTGTGCTGGATATGATACAAAAATTCTGATCTTGAGACTCCAGTAATGCAGGAGCTTTGGGGAATGCGAATTTACCTCTTCATGGCCATCACTCTCATGTCAACTCTGGCTCATAGTGGTAGCACCTGATCCTATTTACCAACCCCTCCGCTCGGGCAGGATATGACACACAGTCAATTTTTAAGCGGAGTTTAACAGGTTTCAATTCAGAGTTTTCCTTCTCCTAGACTAGTTGTCTCACTTCTTTTTAACTTGGAGATCAATCACTCTTTGAAAAAAAGACCTGTAATAATTTCCAAACTAAAGGCATCCCTATAATGAAATATATTGAGATTTACTTTTCGCTAACACCCCTTTTCTTTTACTTCACCTGTGAATCCTAGTTTTAACAACCCGTTTCTAATTTTTGTCTCTCAATTTCATGCCCAAAACAGGCTTTCTTCAAATTTAAAAAAGTATCTTTTAAAAAATCGATTTGAGGTAATTTTAGTTGCTGATCTGTAATTGATACCTTTTGTCTTAATTCAACAACACCGCCAATTGAAATCTAAAAGGTGTCATGAGAGATAAATCTCCGGTTTTTTTCGAACTATTTTTGACCAGCACTGAGATTCCATATCTATTTGTCACCAAGGCTGAAGAACTCAGTCTGTCCTACTATTTACCCATAGCTGGAGGGAGAATAACTGGATTCATACCTTTCCCAAGGGTATTAGTGCTATGTGAAATGCAATCAGCCTCGTCCAGGATTTGAGCTCGTGTCGCCGTGTCCATTTCCTACGACGATAACAATTACACCACGGGCACCTGATAGGGTCCTATCTATAGCTCAAATAGAACTATTTGATATTTAAACTGTTTGATCATTTGTGTGTACACAAATGACTGATGTTTAATTGAATCGAATTGTGATACATTGTAATATTTGGACTTATGCTAAATTGAATTTTTTGAAGAAGAATTGTTTTAGCCTTTAACTGTGTGTATCTACAAAATCTGTTAGCAAATTAATTATTTAATAAATACGTAAGAACAGGATTTGATATTAAGTAACCATTAATGATTGTTCTGTTATAAAACCAAACTAAACAAAATAGGATCATTTATTTATCAATCTATTCATTAAATTCTTTACTAAGAGGACTGGTTTTTTTTTTAAATATTATTTTGCTTAAGTTTAGTTTAAAAAAAATTCTTTTGTAAGTAATAATATACTCTAACTCTAATCTCAAACCTAAAGACTCGAAAGGGCCATTTGGTCATTGGGGAGAGGCACATAGAGCCTAAAGTGAGTCCGGTGGGGTTTTAATGTTGATCTTTAATAGAGTTGATTGGCTTCTATTAATTAATTAATTTACTTATTTGTTCATCAAAATGAACACACATGTGATGATAAGTACGATATGGGAATTAGTACAAAATCTAGGGGGACAACTTTTCTGCTTAAAATTTTATTTAACCGCATTCGTAATTTTTGTAAATACCATTTTCCCCATTTCCTGAGTAAATTACAATAAATTGTACTAAACTATCATAAACTGGAAACATAAGAATAATTCAAAGTTTCTTCTCCTTTATAGAAATAGAGATAATTTATGTCAGCTCTTATTTTCTATAATTTTCTCTTCGTGTGTATTGTCTGTCAAGTCAAGAATACCATCCTTATGCCAATATGAGTTGACAAATCTATGTTTTCTTACGTTATAAAATAAAATTTCCTTCACGTTCTCTTGTGCATATTGTCTGTCATCTCAAGTACACCTTCGATGCCAATATGAATTGTCAAATCTATCCGTTCTTACATCGTGAAACAAAGAGGAATTCCACTTGTTCATTTATATGAATAAATTTACTCATTTACCTCTTCGTTAAAATAGGCTTTGAAACTAACTGATGTAGTTTTAACTATCGATCTAATGAAGAACGTTTTTAATGTAGATCAAAATGGATTTCCAATTTGGCCTTTTGATCTTGAAAGGAATCAACAGAAATATCGACGTATATTCTTGCCTTCTTTCAGGAGAAACACTTTCAGAGTTGAAGGATAAACTGGCAAACTTTAGGAAGAAATTAGGGTCATTCAATTAATAAGAGAAAATAAAAAAATAAAAAATTTTCAGAATTTTTTTCCGTAAATGTAAATTCCTTATTGTTTCGAATTAGTTTATTGCTCAAAATCATTTTATTCTCCCCAAAAATATTTGCTTTGAAACTATTCAAAATGGTGGAAAATCAAAAAGAGTTATCCAGGCTTGAACAGAGGTCTGTCATCAATAGTTTGGTGGCTGAGATGGGCAAATTGTGTGAAATTTACAGAATTATGTATGATGTGTACGGAGAAGCATGTTTTAGCCAAAAGCATGTTTATACATTGGCTAAACATAGTTTGCCTCTATGAGACTGAGTCGAAAAGATAGATCATAGCTCGGGTGGTATAATGGTTAACAAGCTAGACTAACAAGCCTTCACGAGTGATTTCTAGTCTCACTGGGTGCCCCAATCGTACGGTTTTGTGCTACATCTAAGTAAAAAGCATTGTAAATTACGAAAAGATTGATCATGGTGTAGAATCCCATAAATTCTCTGGTAAAGAAAAAGGGTGATTGGTGAGTAACAAAAGTCATACCGGCCGTTTTCTGGAGCATGAAAAGACCCATCACTATTTGATTTTCTTGAAAAATGTCTATCAATAGACAGAGGTTCATGTTGCCAACCCCGTAACCGAAATTCTCCTTATTTATTGAATGACTCTCATATTAGTTTGCAGGCCGTAAGTTTTAGACCCCTGTGCTAACTTATGGAATAAATCAATTTCCCCACCAATTTGTAGGTAGAAGATAATTTTCTGGGTGTCAGCGTCAGAGCTTCAAGTTGTTTTTTTAAATCATCAAATTCTCTATAATTTGAAACAACTATGAAATGCCAATTAGAATTCTTCCACTCTTTCCGAAATAGAAACATGAATATTATTTTTGTGCTTTGTTATGTATTCAGAAAAAGAATGGTTTCAAATATCATTTAGCTTAATAAATCCAGTTATAAGTGATTCATTTTCTACAAAGTATAATGACTAGAGAGAGAGAGAGAGAGAGTGAGAGAGACAGACAGACATACAGACATGCTGGATTTTGAACAGTTCACGCCACGAAATTCGAAAAGAGCTATTTTTGTACGTAACCTCTCAGGTTTGAAACAACCCTTTGAATTTCATTTTCAGACGGTCCAACCTGAGAATTAAGAAAGCAATCAGAAACTACATGAAAATAAAAAAAAAACAAATAGAAGCAAACTTGGAAACTAAATGGAAAAAAAGCTTTATTCAGGTTTTTACATAAGGTTTAGTTAAAAAATACCGTATTTATTCGTGTAATGGACGATTTCGTATAATGATCGAAGCTAAACGTTTTTGAAATCTTTTGCATTCAATGAACGTCTCTCTGACTTTTGGCTATGCTATCTAGCAAAAATATTTCTTCAACAACTAATTAAATACTGTGACAGTGTTAAAAAAACTAATTTATACTTTCAAAACGAAGGCAATACAATCAAAATCAATGCAATTCCATCAGTAGAAAATGTAGTCTAGATCTTGATGCAGCTTACCGTTTTAAGTTGGATATTAAAACATACCAAAACTCCACTGCTGATACACAATAGCATTGATGATATAATAATTACATGTGTAATTGATTAAATACACTTAGTAGCCATTATTTCATTCCATTATAAAGAAATTCACACGATAACCAAACTGATACCTTTTTAGCTGGGACTTCTGGCATTCGTGCCAGGTGGGGAATCAAGGTCATTAATAGATTCAAGGCTAAATGGCCGCCGGCTCCGGCCGGGCCACCTTTGGGTGGGCGAATAATCATTGACAAGCATAAAATAGCAGAGAGATGTTTGGGTCTGGTTCGAGCAATGAGCAGGGGTACGTGACGGACTTACATTTTACTTTGCAAGTCCATGCCCAGCAGGTTCACCGGACTTACATTGCTCCTAGTGAACCTAAGACCAACAGAGTCCAGCAAGGCACAAGTGTAAGCTCCCCTAAAATCCCAACTATAAAAAAAGACAAGTGACAAATCCTGTCTTCAAGGAGGCAGAGATTAAACACCTAAACAAAGGCTTTAGTTATTATGAGGAAAATTAAATGTATCTTTGTTTAATATTTATAATATCCGTACATATTATATGCACGGGCGTTATAAATAGTCCACGATGTTAAGTAAAAACTCGATTGTTTTTACTTAAAGCCTTTGCTAAAGTATAGGCTGTACAAGGATACTTTGAATCGAAGTAACTATAAGGTAAGACTTCAATGGTTCAGAAACATATATCATGTAATGAACAATCTTTTTTTTAGGTGAATCATAAGTATTAAAGATCCTTCAATTCACAAGTAAATACGTTTATATATATATATATGTAAGAAAAACAAAGTTTGTGTTTTGATTATAAACTCATCACTTGTTTGAATTTACGATGTATGTAAAATTTATCATACTGGGTAGAAGCATTTGCAACAAGTATCAACCGGGAAAACTCCAACGTGGTGAGTTCTAAAAATGACGCTTTGTACATAAATTCCAGAGACAAGGGAGCGTTCCACAGCGCAAGTACAGTTACAACTTGGATCCCGTCTATATTAAAAAGGAAAAAAAATACAAACAAAAGCATCAATAAACAATCAAATAAACATAGACAAGCAGATTATATTTCCTTTCGAATATTGTTTTATTATTATTATTATTATTATTATTATTATTATGTACTCTTTTAGAGTTTTTCACATCAGCGTTAACTGATGGTTTTACACTGGAGTTTGAGTGACAGTAAGTCTCCTCAAGTCTCCAGGACTCATCTCAGGATTCTGGCCATTCCTAGCAATGCTGTCGTTTGGATAGTCTCGACCCGTCCGCCAATTTCCAAGCCTTTTAATAATCCTTTAGTTATTGTGCCTAAGGCACCAATCACAATTGGGACAATCGTTACTTTCATGTTCCACAGCTTTTTTAATTCTCTAGCAAGCTCGAGGTACTTATCTTTCTTTTCACTTTCCTTCAGATTTATTCTGTGGTCCGCCAGAGATATCAGATTTCTACATGATCATTTATTCGTCAAAAGTAGTTCATAATTTACCAATACAACGCAAATTATATCAACTTTTCAAAAATTCTAGGGATTTTTTCTTTTATTATTAATTGTGTTGCATGGTGGTAGGAAAGATATTTTGTCGAGTTCCTACTCTCCAAGGCTTTATGTTAGCTTTAGTATATCTATGATACAGAATCATTAGATAAACTAAAGGAAAGTTAAGCCCATTAATACATGTATAAACATAGAATTTATCTAAACTTTATCATACAACGTGTGAGAACACGTGCGACACTGTCCTCACTAGTCAGCAACCACGGGTGATACCATAGTTTCGGTGGCTAAGGTAATACTGTCACCTATGGGACCACCAGCTGCTTTTGCCACCGGACAGGGTATGAAGACTAACTGTACGAAAGTTCTTCTTTGTAACTCAAGTTCATAATAATGTTCAATGCTTTTGCTTTCAGATATGTTCGTAAAAATCGTTGTAAACGATCATTCATATAACGTGCACATTTCACTTGCGCACGTTAGATGTGGTATCGCACTCTTTTTATTTTCGTCGATTTGGTCTTTTATTCTTTTATCTTTTCTATTTTGGGGTCAAACCACTCAAAACAAACGTCATATCTAATCTTACCAAAATAAATAAATGAATAAATTTAAAAAAAAACGATCTACTATCAGATATTACCCTTAAGATTGGTTGTAAGCGTTAATGAAAGTTCTTTGTTCAAATAGCTTTCTGGTTACCTTTGACCACTCGATTTTTGGCTTGCTTAGAATTCCTAATATTCTTAATAATATAATATATTCATAACTTTACAAACAAGTAGTATTGAAAATGGTACATAAAAATCCTAACCGGTAAAATGTGCAAATACGATTCTATGAACAAAATATAATTTAATGTGGCTACCAAAAAGAAGATGACCTTAATTGAGATTGATGGGCAGGACAATGGTCATATTCATGTTGTCTTTACTGATCAACTATTCGAAGAACAGAGTCAAGAAAGGAAGAGAATGGATTTTTGATACAGTCATTGGAAAGTCCATGTGCCACCAAGAAGTACATAGCAATTCTCTAAAGAAGACATTTATGTCCACCTAATACGCTTATATTTCTAAAATTGAATTTTATACAAGGTGTTAAAGAAGTGAAAGTATCGAGATTTAAACTGTATTTACCTAGACAGAGATGAACAATAAATGTAATGTTAATCTTCTTCAAAACTGTCCCCTCTATATTCAGCTTATTCCGTCAAATGACTTTTAATTTTTATCTAGGAAAAACATCACTTAATTTCTGCTTGTGAAAATAATGGGAAACTTTGCAATCGAATTTCTATAAAGATCTTCAACTCTTACATGAAAGATGAATTTTTTCGTTAGGAAGCCAGAAATAGTTGCATGGAGCTTGGTCTCTTGAATTTGAACGGTACTACACTTACACAATCTAGTGTTTCATTCAAAAATTCTGATAGGTCAATAATTTTTTTTTCAAATTAGTGAAACTTTGTTTTGAAATAATGTCTTTTTGCAATTTAAAAAAGAATAAATTTTCAATTTCCAAAATCTTTAAAAAATTTTTTTTTCATTGACAAAACCCCGAGATAATAGAATACGAAATGGTCCGAAAGCGACAATTTCAGTAAATTCATCAACCAACTCCAATCTAAACAAACGCACTTGTCAGGAAATTTGAAAGGATCCTCATAAAATAACATAGACAACGTTTAACTTTATTATTTAATCAAACCTACTTAAAGAAGGCCTGCTGCCCAACCACACACACACACACACACACACGTACGTACGTATATGTATATATACACACACACACGAGGGTTGTTTAAAAACTTCTAACCTTTACACATTTAGATTTGTCGGACAATTCTCTCATTTGTATAGATCTCACCTTCGTAGAAATCAAGAGAGAAATCTTTATTAATTTTTCAGGTTTTATAAGAAATTGTTGTGGGTTGCCACAACAATGTTCACCAATGACATTTCAGCCTAGGAGGGACTTAGAACTTTTTTTTAAACTATCCTTTTATATATTTTTCTTTTTTCTTTTTACTATATATATATATATATATATATATATATATATATATATATATATATATATAAAGTAAGTTAGCGACCATAGTCGAGGGTGACCCGAAGGTTCCCTTTTCGATAGCTACTACACCAAGGTGTAGGGGAGGGCGCTACTCCATTCCCTGGATTGCTCCACTTTACCCTTGAACCGTACCTTATAATGCTGAGTGTTAAGCAAGGTGGTATCAAGTTCCATTTTTAAAGTCTTTGGTATGACTCGACCTGGGATTGAACCTAGGTCTCCCGGGCCATTGGCGAACACTCTAACCGCTGGGCCAATGTCCCGGTTTTATATATCGGAAAATTTCTTCTTTTGATGAGAACTCTACTGGCTTACAAAAAAAAAAAAAACCTTTCTCGTTTACCGTTTTCCAAGTCGCTCAAGTATATGTGAGACTAACAAAGAAGACAGAAATATAAAATATAGTTATTATATCTGATATGGAGCATATCTCCCTCAAGATTAATCAACAAGCAATGACAATAGATAGAAGACAACTTCGCTTTTGTAACGACTCTTTTTATGCTGACCGACGTTTCTGTTATCCTATCAGTAAACTGACAAGTAATGAAAAATAAAATCAAGACATCTGTAGTGGATGGGGAAAGATCTAGTATCAAAACTTTCCACCAAGGCGCAGGAGACAATTTTTCCAAAGTCAGTATTTAAATGGGTGTTTCACATCAGGCTTCCTGCAGAGAAAACAACTGGAACAAGAGAATATAGTATCACAGTAGTTAACATTTTGATTGTGAAAATTTGAAATTAAATAACGTCATATGAATATAAAACTCACATCTGGCAGGAATCTTGCACAAAAAATTGCTTCTTTTTCTTGAATTGTGCCATGGTTCTCTCAGTGCCCGTTACGTCACGCATTTTCGTAGGGGTTTTCCACCCAGTTATTCTAAAAATAGATAAAGTTCAAGATAAAATAATCTTGTGTGATTTGTAATATGAAAAACATATTTTATATATTTCTTCAACATCAAAGCAAAAAATATTTTATATTTCTCTTCAACATCAAAAAATATTTTATATATTTCTTCAACATCAAAGCAAAAAAAAAAAAAGAAAAAAAAAGACAACATTTAAATTTATACTTTCAAAACTACGGTAATGCAATTAAAATCAACACAATTCTGTAGAAAAACAATGAAATCCAGACTTTGTCGTAGTGTTGTATAGTCACACAACAACTATACAAATATACAGATGCAGGGAAATACGAAACACTGGCGATTCTCCGTTGTTCAGGTACGAAACTTTTAACTTCTTGACTTTAGTTTTAGGACACGAGGAGAGAGAGACACACAATTTTTACGATGCTGACTGTACTATCTGACCCAACAAACGCGCTGCACATCCCGTAGCCCCCAAGATCTCTGTCGGTAGAGATCTGCATAACTCCATGGTCAGACTTCAACTTCAAGTGTCTGCCATTGACAAACCAACTGTCTCCTACATCGTCCACGGTCAACCCGCTGCTGGACTAGCCTGGCCCAGAGTCGAATCTCAACTAACTTCTTTTTCAAAATCACCAAATTCTCAGTCCATCGCTTCCGGGCATGACGTAATTCACACCCCAGTTTCGTTTCCTTTCTGTTTTTTTTTTATTATGACATTTGTGATTATCATATCCTCTGCGCACGAGCGTGAACTGTACTCAATGTGTGTGCACTGTCACTAAGAGCTGAATATTTCGAAGCTCAACCAAACCGAATGATAAAATATAATTAACGAAAAATGATTGATATAAAAAAATCATTCCATAATTATATAACAGTAGGCTACCTTGTTTTACTTGGATATTTCAAACATACTAAAATTACACCACAGATGAACAATAGCATTAATAATATAATAATTACATATGTAATTGATTAAGTATGTCTGGTTGGCATTATTTATTTTTTAAAAGAAAATCAAAAGAATTCCTCTCAAAAGTTCTAAATAAATTACAGCAAGGTTAGGCTTAGAAACAAAGTAAACTTCGACATTGTTCAAGCATATCTCAAGTATTGAACGAGCCCTTGTTTTTGAGGTGTTTCATTTGTCTTAAAACTCGTCCATTACACGAGTATATACAATATACTTCAATAAACATACATAAAAAGTATACACCAGAAAAAATAAAAGTAAAACTGAAGATGATACCTTCATAAAAAAATATTACACTTAAGTTCATGGTCCAGAAGAATGATCTAAATCTAAAATTCCTACCACGTAGCGCTAGTTACAGTGAGCTGGGGAGAAATATATTTTAAGCAACAGTAGCAGAGATGGCACTTCAGTTGCCATCATGACGTGAAATGGCAAACATTGAGTGTTATTTCCAAGGTACCACATCTTACTACGTAGTGACATCCAGCAACCAGCTTACTCATGAGATCTATCTCTTTTCAAATACTTCCTCTGATGATATTTAAAAGGTCAAGACTTTATAAGTTGCAGATTGCTGAAAATTTCAAAGTTTTTCTTTATCGCAAATAGCAGAGTCTATCATTTGACAAGGACAGCAAAATTTCAGGGTGTTGCTTCAAGAGTTATTAGCTTTTAAAAATGTAATGGTAATATCAAACAAAAGAGCAAATTTGGTTAATTCTTAAAGTAATTTAAAATTTTGAATTGGATATAAGTTTCTTTTTTAAAAAAATCCAAAACCGTGGGGTCATTATGCTGAACTGTATCATTATGAATCATAATGAAAAATTAATTTTTATGCAACCTGTAATAAAAAACTTTGGTGTGGTTCTGAAACACCACTACATCGCTACATCTGGTTGTGTTATAATGTTACAGTAGACAGATGAACTTAAACCTTGGGTACATTACTTGCCCAGCACTACGTCAGCAACACTTTGACGACTACTTCGAAAAGCATATTGACCTTATTTATTTTTGTTCCACTATATTCAACGTCGGAGATAACATTTTCTAGTGAGCTAATGATTAATGTTTATTGAATAAATTGTTTACTCTCAGCGTTAACGTCGGAGATTTAATTTCGTAGTAGAAAATTAAATTGGAAAATGTAGTTGACACTAAAGAAAAAAAATACGATGGCAATTCGTACAATTCAACATATTTTATTGCTGGATTAAAATAAACAGAAAAGAGAATAAATAAAGAATTGAAATATTGAGAATTGATTTAGCATTATAGTCATTATCAAGAAGACAATGACTCACATGAAATGCTACGAAAAGATCAATTACAAGAAACATACTTGCAAAGCTTGAGTAAGTTATTGTCATTCTAATAATGGAGTAGGAAATGCCTAAATAGTTGTTATTTACTAAAACCCTGACCTCAGATAGCTTACTATACCTGCAATTACTATTTAATCACTTATCTAAGACATGAGTAGGTTAAGCGATGCTTAACTTGCTTTGGTTTGCTTTTCTGGTATTTCAACTAATGTAGGTTATCTAATGCCAAAGCCTCTTTATAGATATATATGAAATATATATGATTTATAAACATAATTCGTTGATATCCTTTTTAAACAAGCTTCTTTTGTGTACAGTTAAATGGTTCCAAGTATTGCTATGCATTACAAAATACTCAATTAAACATCAGTCATTTGTTTAATCACAGTTTACTAATCCAACAGTTCTATTTCAAACAATTCAGTTAAGCATAAGTCATTTGTTTATACACCGTTTAAATGTCAAACAGTTTTATTCGACCCATAGTGAGAACCCTGTCAGGTGCTACCACTCTGGGCCAGGGTGAACCTTGAAGAAACGGCAATGAAAGGATACTCCGGATTCCCCAAAGCTCCCGCCAAACTGGAGCCTCACCATCACATGGTTTAATGTCACATCCAAGACAATCGTTAAGGATAGGGTCTTCCCCAATCTGCAGAGATGCAGTCGGTGTATACTACAGCTCCAACCGATTGGATCTTTTTACTTGGGTGATCTGAAAGCAATTGGAGCTTTGATTGTAAATCGCGATACACAGATTGTTTCGCTGTGAGGAAATTAGAGAATATTCAATTTGAAATCAACTCTATATAAAAGCTCGTTTCTATTTGGTCGTCTTGTTTTATTATTAAAGTATATTTTAAATGTTAGTATTTTTCAGGTTTTTCAGCTCTAAAGTTAGGAGTGGATATTATTTACAAGAAATATATAATTAACATTTTTCGATCACTTGCCACGAGGTATTCAGGAGGGGATGACGAAAAGTAAGTTATATAGCTGTAGTCCAAACTACTATTTTAACGCCTTTACAGAAAAATATTCACAGGAATATGTATTTATTTATAACTATGTTTCTCCTCATGAGTTCATTTTCGTCGCAAACTAATTGCAGTTTTTTTTATATGTGAACATATCCGTCTGTTTTAAATACAGTTTATATTTTCCGTTTTACGACAGACTTAATACAAGCAGTATACATTCTTATTTTAGTCTGAACGAAGAGATAAAAGCTGAAGATCTGCTAAATTTATGTTACATTTAGATACGAAAAATTCTAAAACATTGTTTATTATACAGGAGAATATTTTTCCAAAATTTCACTGTCCAAGAGATGCTGGTTTTACATGTGTGCATACACAAATAATTAGGATACACAAATAATTTGGATATTAATTTTAAAAAATTGCGGCTTTTATAAATAAGGTCCATAAATATGCTTTGAAATAAATTTTTGATGACTTACGTTTTACAGCATCGATCAGGTTTTAATAGTTTTTTTCTCATGTCATCAAAGGTTTTCTGTTCATTCTCGTCTCGGAAAAAGGAAGGAAAACGTATTTGCATCAAGTAATTTTCACTTTCCATCGTTTCGTCTGGTCTGAAAAAAGAAAAAAGGTAGAAAAGAGAATAAAGTTTTATAATTTAAATTAAAAAATGTCGTTTAAGAGCTGAGACCACTTTATATTTCTGTAGATTTATATTTTGCCAAGTGGTTTCAGTAGATTAAAGTACAAGACTTTCTACAGTGTATATCTTTCTTGTAATAATTGAAACATTTTATCAACTAAATTGAACAACTAACCAAACCAAACTAGTGTGGAGAAACAGATATGATCATATCTTCCCTATTATTTTCTGTTGAATAGTAAGTTGTACTGAGAGATTACCTCTCTTGTCTGCAAAAAGAGTTTTACTAATGACCAGCGGATGGCAACAAGACTAAGTTATCATAGCAACGGAGACTTGTGTTGAGGAAAAAGGAACGAAGACCTCACTCTGTTTCTTCACTGATTGGCCTCGACGCTAGAATAGTTTTCTTCGATCACTAAGGGACATTTCCTTCCCATTAAATTCCGTGTACATTGACCGTAACATAAAAAAAAATACCCAACTATTTTTTAGTAATCAATGATGAATTCTCACTTTCATATACACAGGCGTGTTTTGATTATTTCGCACGACCAACAACTAAGGATTTCTACTCAAATATCTAAGTCTCTCACAGGCTTTCATGTTTCTCATGAACTCTGCACACATGTAGGTTGCTCAGCCGGCTACGGCTGTTGAATACACCGACTGCTTCTCTGCAGAGGGGTAAGAACCACTCCCAATGATTTTCCTGGATATGACACTAAACAATCTTATTGTGAAGTTCTAGAAATGCAGTAGCATTAGGGAATGCGGAGTATCCCTTCATTGCCATTGCTCACAGGTCCATTCTGTCCTGGAGTGGTAACACCTGATAGGGACCTATCTATGGGTCAAATAGAAATAAACTATGTGTTTATGCTAAACCGAATGGCTTGAAATGGAACTGTTTTTATTTTAAACAGTATTGTTTGACATGGAACTGTTTTAGATATTGAAACTGCATTTACGCTAAACTGAATTGTTTTAAATAGAAGCTCGTGAAATACTTTTTTTTCAAGTAAACTATTTCGAAAACATGAATTAGATGTGTTTAAACTTTTCGCGCTAAATTCTATATGACTTACGGATGCCTTATCTTGATAGATGAAAATGTAATGTATCTGATATAGTCTGAAAGTGCTAAATAAGAACAAAACTAGGCTCATTGGCCTTGTGGGTACCGTGTTCGCCAATGGTCCGGGAGATCTGGGTTCAATCCCCGGTCGCGTCATACCTCCTTGCTTAACACGGAGCAATATAAGGTACGTATCAAGGGTGAAGTGGAAAAATCCTGGGAAAGGAGTAGCGCCCTCCCTACACCTCGGTGTAGTAGCTATTGAAAAGTGAGCCTTCTGGTCACTCACGACTACCGTCACCAACTTTACAAGAACATCTTTACCGTCCTTAATGAAACCGGAAAGACATGTAAGGAGCCTACTCCTTACTATGAAAGGACCAGCGTTAGCGGAAACGAAATCTCAAAATTCTCGGAAATAACGGGAACGGTAGCATTATGAGATCAGCCAGAATACTGAGAAGAGTCCTGGAGACTTGAGGAAACTTGCAGTCACTCAAAGTCCACAAGAAAACCATCAGCTAACCATATTTACCAACCCCTCTGCTCGGGCAGGATATGACACAAGGTCAATTTTCAAGCGGAGTTTAACAGGTTTCAATTCAGAGTTTTCCTTCTCCTAGACTAGTTGCCTCACCAAAGCTGAAGAACCCAGTCTGTCCTACTATTTACCCACAGCTGGAGGGAGAATAATTGGATTCATACCCTTCCCAAGAGTATTAGTGCAATGTGAAATGCAATCAGCCTCGTCCAGGTTTCGAACTCGTATTGCCGTGTCCATTTCCTACGACGATAACCATTACACCACGGGCACCTCCATAAACGCTGATGTGAAAAACTCTCAGGGAGTAAAATAATAATAATAATGATAATAATAATAAGCAGCAACCAGAAGCAACACAATGATCAACAGAACAACTATAACTAGAAAGCAAAAATAGTAAGGAAAGCAATTGTATGGATATTCTAAACAACAAACATGTGAAATCTCACACGAGAAGGCTGGGACATGGCTAGGAGAAGGAAACCTTTAGATTGAATTAGAATCTCTTCTAATAGAAGCGCAAAACAATGCAATGAGAACAAGCTACGTTAAAACAAAAATAGATAAGACGCAACAAAATAGCAAGTGTAGTTTATGAGGTAATAGAGACAAAACAATCATATAATACGCGAATTCAACAACTAATGGCAAAAAGAGTTAATACCTAACACGACTGGGCGGGAAAGTGATCCAATGGAAATTGTGCAAGAAAGTGAAAGTTTACCAAGCGAACAAATGGTATATGCGTAACCGGGAATCCGACCAGGAAAATGCAACAGAAACTTCTTGAGGATTTTGAGATAGAAACTCATCACCTAATCTCGGCCAAACGTCTGGTGAAAGTCCATAAACAAAAAGAGAACCAGCTGAATTGTGGACTTTGCCATCCCTGCAGATCATAGAGAAGGATTAAAAGATAGTGTAAAGAGAGATAAGTATGTAGACCTTAATAGAGAATTAAAAAAAAAAACTATGGAACCTGGTGTTAGTGATACTTAGCGTAATTGGTGCACTTGGAACAATCCCAAAAGGATTGGTAAACTTGGAGATGAGGGGACAAGTGGAGACCATCAAGACTACAGCATTGTCAAGATCGGCTAGAATACTGAGGAGAGTCCTGGAGACTCAAGCAAACTTGCTGTTCCTGAAACTGAGAAACCATCAATTACAGCAAAACCTAACTAGATTGTTTGATTAACAAAAATAAAATAATTTGTCATTTTGTCTATTTTGTTGTTTCAGTAGATAACAAAGTTAAAATAAAGCGAAAATCTCGACAAGTACCATTAGCTTGAAAGAGAGCTAAGGACATTTAACTAAAAATCAACTGTGATACCTGGAGATTCGCTGTCACCCAGATTCTGCTGAATCAGCTATGAGTGAAAAAATTTGCAAAGAGTTGAATAATAAATACTGATCTCGAAAAAGTAAGGAATGAACAAACGATTCAAAGATTTATTTAAAAAATATGATTGTTGAGAAGTGTATATCTAATAAAACATTTACATCAAAAAGTGAAAAAATTCAGTCCATTATTTTTTAGTGTTTCCGTAAACATTAAATAAATATAATGGCTATATAATAAGAGAATCAGCAGTTTATCAAAATTATCAAAATTGGTTAGATCAAAGAGATTCCAGAATGTCTCTATTGTGAAAAATATCACCAGTGTTAATTGTAGCAGTGCCCCAATATGTGTACTTATTTGACAGGGGCTGCAGACTCTATATTTAAAATATGAATTAAAATATGTAAATAGGTCCTTAATTTTCAACCCCCAATTTCTGTCTAAAAACAAAGAACTTACATCCACTTTTTATCCTGTAAACTGTTGCCGTTAATTAGTTAGTTTCTGTGTTTACTTTGACAATCTATTGGTTTATTTCATATGGATATCAAAAGCGTAATAAGCATTGTCTTTTGAATCTTTTCTTTGATTTAAACACTCTCAACGTTATATCTTCCGAATTGAACGAAAAAAAGGAAAGTATTTTTAATTGGTAGAAGAAAGAAAAGTTTGAAGAACTGTATTAAAAAATGTACAGAGGCAATTGTTGCCGGTTGAAAAAAACAAAAAACACAAAAACAACAAAATAAACCATTATGAAAACAATAAAAATAATAAAATAACAAAGCCAAAACAAAGGTAAAAACGTTAAACATTTAATGGTTGAAAGGATTATAACCCCTAAGAAGTTTATTTTTAACTCTTACAAAAGTTCATACTAAATCAGCGTTTACTCTCAAAAAAGAAAAAAACCAAAAATCAATCATATTTATATTTTAAAAGTTTTTTTTTTACATTTAATAGCTAAAATCATAATCGGTTGCACGAAAAAGAATTAAGTCTACTGCTGTGAATTTTATAGATTTAAAAAATGATGGTGAATATTCCAATAAATTAAGAAACTAAAAACAGAAGCTTCGAATAACACTATTATACCGTTTATAAACAATCAAAAAGTAAGACCTGTTTGGTTATTTATTTGGGTTCATAGCAAATCATCTTCGTATGTAATTTAATGCCAAATCCATTTTTATGCAAACAAACAGTTCTATTACGAACAATTTAGTCTAGCATGAATACACAGTTAAATTGTAAAAAACATTTGAATTTCAATTTATTCAGTTTAGTCAAACAGCTCTATTTTTAAAATTTAGTTTAGCATAAGTAGGCAGTTTAGTTCTATTTGAACCATAGATAGGACCCTATCAGGTCACTCTAGTAGCATGACTGGAGGAAATAGTGGGAGAAGGAAAAAGTCAAATGATTGGCTATAGACCCTTTAGCGCCAAAATGACACTTTTTCGTTAGAGAAATTTAGAAAAGAATTTTCAGTTTGAGTACAGAAGTCGGCGGATAAAGATGCCAGTTTACAGCCAAACTCCGAGAGGTCCCTCGCGCGCAAAAAGAATCTTTAATTCTGGACAGACATTGGCGAGAGATAGACGCCAATTTAGCCAACTCTGGGGAATTTCCCGTAAAAAGAGTAGAACAGAATCTCTGAACAGAAGTCAGCGTAAGAAAGACGTGCTAACATTCAGCCAGACTCTGCGGATGCCACTCGCCCGTAAAAGAAAGGAATCTGAAAATCAAGCCTTGTCAAAGTTAAGTACAACTTAAACTGTTTTTCCTTCTACCCTTCCTAAATATTGGAATGAAATGTATTCAAAAAGGAAAGAGAGAAACTGAAAGGATTCCATTTCATCAACAGTAAATTAGTGAATGAACTTTGTTACATGCTACAGCCCGGCGACCTAAGCATTTTCTGCAGTAAAAGAAAAAAGAAAGAAAGAAAAAAGGAGAAAGAAGAAAAGGACTGTTGAGAGACATTTATGTTTGATACTGCCTGCTGGCTTAATATATCTTTAAAAAGAAAAGAGAAAAGAAAAAGGAACTGTTTCTTAAATCCTATCATTATTTGTTTGGGTCATCGCCTATTAAAACTTTGTTAAATTTTAAATGCACCCTTGCGTTGAAATCTTTTGGTTGTGTTATTTATCTATCAAGTCACCTTCTTTTGCACATATCTGTTTCAGCTTCGTATCGCTTTCGTTAATTCTCGCTAAATGTCTTATTCACGTTAAAACATTACAAGGGAATTTTGGAAATTTGACTTCAGTTAATATTTTCTAACCTTGAAGTCCATGTTGTCCGAGGGGAAAGAAAACCAAGGACTTGGTGGGATATGTGAAAGTGAATTTGCCCCCCCCCTGCCAGCGTCGGAGATCAGTCTAACCCTAAATTAACCCCCACATTATTTGCCAGTTTACCGTATGCCCGAAATAAGAGTCTTGACTAGGACTTATTTTTGCGGAGGGTCAAGTGCCAGACTGCCCTCGATTTCACATGCGCATAAAATGAACTCTCACCCTGAGATAATTATTTATGCAGCGTCACAGCAAGAAAAAGTAAGGCATCTTCACTTTGCTCATAAAAAAATCAACAATATCTATTATTCGATGGAATTATTTTCAATAAATCTTAAAAATCATTCATTTTGATTTTGGAGAGAGGGTCAGGGATATCCGTGCCTGGGGCATGACATGATGATGATGATGATGAACCTTCGTGTGTTATTTAATGCAAATTTATCCTTATAGAAGGATAGCAATTGTACTATGTAACTCATAGATAGGAGATCATGGGGTTTATGCCTTTCCCATAGGTATTAGTCAAAAAGTGAAAGGAACAGCGTGACTGGGTTTTGAAATCACTTACTACAATCTCGCAGTCAATCATGCTAGCCTTTACGTCTCAGGGACTCTTCAAATAATCCAGTGCCGATTCCATTAGCCAAATGATTGAAGTGGGGTTCACGCATGATTGGAACCCACCAAAAACAAAAAAAAAAAAGACGTTATCTCCAGAATTTTGAGTAAAACTGTATCATTGTCTTTTATTGCCTGACGAAAATATGATTAAAATCCGATAATTTGCTGATTTGTGCGTGGATTTAAAAACTGAACCACCCCACCACAAAAATAAAGAGGCTTTTCGCTGCTGACTCTATATGTACACGTCTAATTTATTTGTATACGTGAAATAAAATTCAAACAATGACGTACTTACTGTTTAAGAATCAATAGTTCAGTTATGAATATCATCAAAAAGGCTACGAGGAACTGCAATGACATAAAAAAAAACAAGAGAGTAGAGTAGAAATGTTCATGTAATTAAAAGAACATGAGAACGTAAATGGTGATTTGAATTACTGCGAGGCTATAAGATATTCTGACATTCGGTGCGTATAGGTTGGTTCAATAATCAAAGTGCATGTTGGTGCAAACATGTCTATATGAATATATAGGCGTAGTATATATAAATATGTATGTATTTATCCAACCCCTCCGCGCGAGCATGATATGTCACTAGGTCAGTTTTTTAAAGAGTGTTCAACATGTTTTAATTCAGAGTTTTCCTTCTCCTACACTGGTTGCCTAACCAAGGCAGAGAACTCAACCTGTCCTACTACTTACCCCATAGCTGGAGGGAGAATAACTGGATTCATACCTTTTCCCAAAATATTTGTGCTATGTTAAATGTAATCAGCCTCGTCCAGGATTTGAACTCGTGTCGTCGGGTTCGTTTCCTACGACGATAACCATTACACCACGGGCACTTCCTGTATATTTATATCAGTGAGAGATTTTCTGTACGGGTATCTAAAGGATGTTTTATAAAGATAGCATTTCTATTGGAGTTCCCGTATATGCTTTTAAAGTCTTCAGCTCTTTATCATTCCTGTCAACAAATTATTGGAATCATATCCTGGTAGTCTATTATAAGTTCTGCTTTTCTAATAAAGATATGCCCATAGAAATATTATGATTATTTTAATCACCTCTCGGAGATTCCGATACTATGTTGACAAAGATGGTGGCTATTTGGGGACTGTTTGAAATTTTGTGATAAAATTATTCCCATAAGTATGTCAACATTTCATAAGCACACACACACACACACACACACACACACACACACACACATATATATATATATACACCTGAATGTGTGTTTACAGTTGTATCAAAGGAATAACTATACATGTTATAGAGGTTAACATATTTTAATGGATAATTAAATAGAAAGAGAAAAAATTCAAGATATGAAAGTTTACTTTTTTGATGTCCGAAATAAACTGAAGTCTTCAATGTGAGTAGTTACAACGGTCAATGCACAAAGATATAATTTTTAAAAGATAGTTTTGCGAGGTCCATGCCTGATGAGTGCTTTTTTCCGGAAGTTAGGGCCCTGTCTATTCTAGGGAGCAGAGGGCAGTGGAAGTTCGAAAGACCAGCAGTGTGGAGCTGGCTATTGGACAGAGCATTTCGGAAAAGAAGTAGTGAGCAGAGGGCAAAATGTGAGTCGAAAACTGACCACCAACTAAGTCTTCGTCCGCCATTCATATCATGATAATTAAGGTTGACTCACTTAGGCAGGAACTAGAGGAGTCATATATACATACCTACAGGATTGGTTTAAGTTTTAAAAAACGACAAATGTATTTTCACATTCATTATTTTCATTTTTCTATTTGGACTTAACCCGAACTTATTCAGTTTCAACCAAATCCAATATTTGATAGATTGATTTTTAAAAAACAAGCCCAACGTTAGAGAAGAGACAGTGGTTTTGTAGCATATCAACTCTTGCACTATATATATAAAATTTGCCCTCCGTACATTGGAAGAAATTCCGAAGATATCGGAATATCACCATGACCTGAGGAGGTGGTTGAATTCGGTGCAGATGCATTCGCCCACGGGAAGCAGGTCGATGTCAAACAATTATATAACCAGGTGCCACAGACGGCTTGAGTTAGTTGGATTTCGAGTTACAGTTCGAGGCAGTGAGAACCAGCTTCAGACAGAGGGCTTGGGCCCTCAGGACCCCGGTTGAGCAGCCCAGCAGAATGAGGAAGAATTGTTGCTATTGTCAGAGGAACTTGGGGTCAATATGTGGCAGTCTATCCCCGTCTCCAACTCACCTCTCACACATAACCAACATCAACCATTTTGCAACCCCTTTCGCAGCCCTTTCGAGAATAAAGTGTGAGAGGTATATTTATCTTAAGAAGTGTGTTCGTTCGTCATTATTGTTGATTATGTTTCCGCATGTATATGTATAGGTATAGTTGTATCATGGCTATACAACATTTACACATAGTTAAAATGGTCAAATAGTTCTATTTCTAACGATTCAATTTAACATAAGTTATTTGTTTACATGTCAAACAGATCTATTTGACCCATAGATAGGACCCTATCAAGCGCTATCATTCCTAAGTGCACCTGGTACCAATGGAAATGAAGGGGTACTCCATATTTATTAAAGCTCTTTGGCTGGAGCCTCACCATCAGCTGGTTAATGTCATATACAGGACACTCGTAGGGGGAGTTTTACTCCTCTGCAGAGACGCAGTTGGTGTATTCTACAGTATCAGCCGAATGGACTAGAAATATTGGTGAGCCGGCGATACTTTTTAAAAAAAAATTTAAGTTAATTAACGTCATTAAATCCAATCCACGGTCCATATCGTTTCACAGACTAATCGAATTTCCTCACATTTTTTCTGTACTTTTTAAAAACAAGTTGGTTGTTGGTGTTAGTCGAAACTTCAGAATCCAGAGTTCAAATCTGTAAGTGAAATGAAAGACGAATCGATAATATAGACCATTGTTTGACTTAAACGATGGTCTATAGTAATGACTTGTTGCTTCACTCTGACCAATGTTCGGGTAGCACGTGCGACATTTAGCTTTTGAACCTAGTCAAGCATTTTCTTACTATTGTGGATAGAGGTTGGGAGAATCCCCGACAGACCATTGAATCCTGAAACTTACGGCTATAATTCTGCTGAATACACATGAGTTAAACAGTCACTTACAGGATTGTTTCGAAAAGAAATAGCCATGACGGCCATACGACTGTATTCTCACTTTTTTTTTCCTTCTTTGTCTTTTGTTGACCTGACACGTGGTTTCTACATTTTTTATCAAAATTAACGGCTGACTTCTTAAAAAAAACAAACACTAGAGGAAAAGTCGGTTAGCCAGGGAGACTGGACAGGCTGCGAATCGGTACTGCCTCGCAAAAATAGAACAGGTTATAAATTGACAACTTGTCTTGCTTGCTAAGCATTTCTTCACGCAAGTTACCCCCAAATTTTGTTTATTAAACTTTTTGCACAAATCTAGCTGTAAGAGGCACACAGTGAGAACAGAACTCACTAACGATAGCCTGTTTACCTAGATAGCGAACCATTAATCCCAAAATTCTGGACAAAATTATTTGCTTTTACCTATTTACTTATTATCTTGGGAAAGGCATGAATTTATTGTCTTTTAACTTTTGAGTAGAATATCAGACTGTCGGCGAGACCTGGAATACGATGATTGTATCTCCTGTAAAATTTTGAATCCCCCTCCACAAAAAGAGGGATCCAATATATGACGCTTAACTACATCTAGTGGCGAGGCTCCTGTTCCAGAGCTCTGAGAAGTTTGGAATGCTATTTCATTATAATTACTCTCGAGTGTTAGTATCTGTTAAGGTCACATCTATGATCAAATAGGTCAATCGAAAAAATATTCTCATTCGATAGGACCGTGGATAAGAAATCTCTTTAGAAACAAGACAAAAAAGTAAATATGAACGTGTTTGACTAATATGTAGGCATAAAATAACCTGAGACCGGTTGACATGCCGTTAAAGTCAGTCGATTAATTATTTGTATAGGTAAAATAATAAAGCAAACTGTGTTCTCTCGTTATGTTTATAAGATAACAGGGCCAGAAGAAGACAAAAAATCCTATAAATTGAAAAATAGTTGCCGGAGACCCAAAGTTCGACTTTTTCTTCAGCTTCCGCTTTGACATTAAATTGAGACAGCCTTTTCCTTGGACAAACATCGTTGTTGTAAAGCGGGACTTCTTACAGCATTATAATTGCTGGACTTTCATACAGTCTTACCCAGGTGGTGTCTGGATACGCACGCAGACTGACCGATGACAAAAAATGTAGAGAAACATAGGGTATTTGTTGTCTGAATTTCTGAGTCGAAGCTTGATGATTTTTATGATTAACGGTTTTTAAACTATTGACTTCATCTTTATTGTTATTTCCACAAAGTTTCGGCCGATATGTCCTCCTTGTTTAGGTGTTTGTCAAACTTGGGAACCTACACGGAACTTCGAACAGAACAGGCGACCCCCGTGGATTTAATGAAAGACATAGTTCGAAGTTCCTGAAGGTTTCCGAGTTCGACAAACACCTGAAGAAAGCCGGAGGACATATCAGCCGAAATGTTGTGGAAATAGCAATAAAGATGGGGAAAATTCTCCGAAAATCCTTTATGATAAGAAACATCGGGGCTAATATATTTTCTTAGTAGATTACTTTGAGAAAATTACTTAAATACTGCCGTCACTTTTAGAAAGTAGGGGTAGATTAAAATGAAAATGAAGTTGCTTTTTGAGTGTCGTTTTGAGATACGAGGGTAGAATGAAAAAGTCATTGATTGAAAAGTTCATATGATGATGTCATATCAGCTGTTGATGACGATTTTGACCAATGAGAACTAAGCACTGAAACACCGATGGAAGGGTGTGGACCATAAAGGGTTTGTGTCGAAAAATTTACCTCATTTAATCATATTCGATGAGAATATCTTCGTCAACCAATAAACTTTTCAGCAGAACCTCATATTGTGTGTATAAGGTGTAATGATGAATATTATTGGCTGGTGTTAAAGGGAACATTTAGATTTCAAATTAAGTCGGAATTCTTTATTTGAAAAAAATTTTTAAAAATAATTAGAATAGAAAAAAGCTTTTAATCTTGAAGGGTCCACTCAGTAGGAAGGTTTAAATTCAAATATAATATATAGGTATCAATACTTACAATTCCAGATTTGAGTATGGTTTCATATTTTTTACAAGTGTCTCCCATTATCTGAAAAATAAAAAGATAAAGGTTTTAATCATCTTAACTGTTGAATACATACATTTGAAAACATATTTCTAAAACTCTTAGAAACAAGCAGTTGGTCTTTGTGATGTAGGATGTCTGGAATTCCAGCCAAGAAATCTTCATTTTTTCATCGCTATTGCCCAACCTGTAAAACGCTGTAAAAAAAAAAAAAAGATTACAATATTGTACATTTCCGGCTAATACATTTTTTGGCCCGGCTTCAGGAGGAGCTTAGGGTTCAAAGAGTAAATGCATTTGGAGATGTATCTTGACACATCATAAGATAAACCTGTATTTACCGAGTGTCCTCGGGTAAAAAATGATTTTTGTGTAATGAACGACCCCTAATTTTTATTAATAAAAACAACAGGTTTTCTCATATGAGATGTGTGTTTTTGATCTCGTCAAAGTTTATACATATAAGATCAAAAACACATATCTCATTATGAACGACTTGTTTTTGAGGTAAAAAATTGATCTAAAAATACCTTCCTTACAGTATAAGGAAGATTTCGTTTATTGCGACTAACTGAAATTATCGAGAATTAATTTTAATTTATTGCGGACTTTTTGTTTTCATCTTGGTACTATTTACCAACCCCTCCGCTCGGACAGGATATGACACAAGGTCAATTTTTAAACGGAGTTTAACAGGTTTTGAATTCAGAGTTTTCCTTCTCCTAGACTAGTTGCCTCACCAAGGCTGAAGAACCTAGTCCGTCCTACTATTTACCCATAGCTGGAGAGAGAATAAGGGGGTTCATACCTTTCCCAAGGGTATTTGCCCGAAAGTGAACGTAATAGCGCGACTGGAGTACGAACTCGCGTACTACGATTCCGCAGTTCATCGCTTTAACCATTACACCACGTAATGGTAGTTTTTTTTTTTTTGTGTTTCTTCTCACTGTTTCGGCCAAATTTCACCTTCTTCAGGTGATTAATTGCGCCCTCAGATAGGAAATCTAAGTCTTGTAACTGTATCCCCAGTAATTACTGCCTTCCATAGTTGTTGTCTATCACACCACGTTTCTGACCAAGTAAACCTCTGGCCGGCTTGGGTAGGAATTGAAACCACTATCTTCTGACAATGGTCACCGGGAAGCGTTGAGACTCAAGGCCTCTATCCGCTGCGCCACCGGTCCTGAAGTGCGATCAAGAATGGATCATTTTTTTGATCTTATAAATCCAATTATTTGTTCTCCATAGTCAGGTCCGCACTGAATTTGTAATTGTCTTTATGAAGAATCCTTTTGAGATGAGGCTTCTTAATCTGAGAATTAATTTTTATTTATTGCGGACTTTTTGTCCTCATCTTGGGAGTTTTTTTTGTTGTTGTTGTTTCTTCTCACTAAGTTTCGGCCAAATTTCACCTCTGGCCTTCACCAGGTGATTAACCGCGACCTCGTATTGGAATGCTGAGTCTTGTAACCGTATCCCAAGTTATTACTGCCTTCCATAGTTGTTGTCTATCGTACCAAAACTACCAAGATGTGGACAAAAAGTCCGCAATAAATGAAAATTAATTCTAAGATTAAGAAGACTCATCTCAAAAGGATTCCCAATTAAGTGAAATATATGGTTTTCGGAATCACGTATTTTTAAACTATGAGAGTGATTCAAAAAGTACGGGCATAATTACCGACACAGGAACGTGTACAATAATTCAAAATGGTCCTGTGAGGATCACATCCCCACTTCTTAACATTGTCATCGTTCCTTTCAATAACATTGTTCTGTCATCGGATAAGAGCATATATCCCTGCTCCCCCAAATTATTTTGACAGTTCTTTCCCGTTGATTCCTTGTCATGAGGAGAAAAATCAATCAATTTACCAAGCAATGACAAAAGTATCAGTTTGAAATTGGACAAGAAATTGTTTTATTTCCAAAAAAGAGTCTTTTCAATGTATTGCACTAATAACAATTTAGACTTAAAACTTTGGAGTGTATAGTATCCATGGTATTCTTATGTATAGACTATCTAAATTCTAGGTATATCTGTATAAATAAAACCGTAACCCAGAAAAAAATAGTTACGGTTATAATCAGACAGACATGGATAATCTACAGTTATGAATATCGGAGCAGTATGTCGCAATATTCATAACTGTAGATAATCCAAAAGGGTGACCTCGGAATAGCCAAGGTCTACCGAGGTATAACCCTTACATCCATAGCAGCCAAGATCTACAATGCTCTGCTACGCAACCGCATGGAACCTAAAATTGAGAAAATACGTAGGAAGAACCAAATTGACTTACGGAGAAATCGATCCTCGACATCACATCTTTTGACTATCCGTCGATTTCTTGAAGGTGTTCGTGCCAAAAACGTCGAGGTAACACTATTATTAGTCGACTTCTCCAAGTCAAATGACTCCATACACAGCGAGATGGAGCAAATACTTCTCACCTGCGGTCACCTCAAAGAAACTGTCGCAGTCATAAAGGTGCGATTTAAAAACTAGATGAAGACACAAAATACTTCGACATTGTAGCAGGTGTGCCTCAACGAGATACTTTAGCACCATAGCTGTTTATTATCTGCCTAGACTACGTGTTTAGAACGTCTATAGATTTAATGAAAAAAAAAAAACGGCTTCAAACTAGCAAAGGAAAGAAGCAGAAGTTACTCCGTACAAATTATTACGAACGCGGACTACGACGATGACGTAGCGCTTCTGGCAAATTCACCTGCACGAGTCGATTCCCAGCTAAATAGTCTGGATCAATCAGCAAGAGGCATAGGCCTCCATGTGAATGCAAACAAAACAGAATACATACGCTTTAATCTAAAGGTGACATTTCCACACTAATGGGTGGTCCTCTGAAACTAGTGGACAAGTTCACCGACCTCGGAAGCAGCGTCTCATCAACAGAGAAGGGCATCAAGACGCGACTAGCAAAGGTCTGCACAGCTATCGATAGGCTATCTGTCATACGGAAGTCAAATCTCACTGATGAAACAAAACGCGTTTTTTTTTTTCAAGCAGCAGTCGTATCAATACTGTTATATGGATGCATCATATGAACCCTAACTAAACGTATGGAGAAAAAGCTTGAGGGCATTAACACAAGAATGCTGGGAGCTAAAATGAACAAATCCTGGAGGCAACATCTCCCCAAAAAAAACAGTAACCGTTCGGCCACCTACCACTCATCATAAAAACTATCCAAGTTAGACATGCAGGACACTGCTGAAGATGTAAGGACAAACTCATAAGCAATATACTCCTGTAGATAGTCTCACATGGACGAGCAAAGTTTGGACGACCAACTAGAACCTATCTATAACAACTCTGTGTCGATACAGGGCGTAGCCTGGAGGATCTGCTGGGAGTAATGGACGATAGAGACACGTGGCGAGAGAGGGTCAGGGATATCCGTGCTAGCAGTGCGACATGATGTTAATGACAGAATTGAATACCATGGATACTATATTTGAAAAAAATAAAAAAATAAAAAAAGAGAATCAGTCGATGTATTCTACAACCCCAGTCGACTGGGCTGAAATATAAACGTACAATGTACACAATTCTTTAAACTCTACGCTTCAATCATTTTTACATCTTTTTGTTTGCGTATATTGAAGAAGACATAATATTTTACAGGTATTGTAATACCTATAAAATATTACGTCATCTTCGATGTATACAAATAATTGATATGACAACAATAAATTTATTGACTAATTTTCACTGTATGTCCGACTGTTTTGAATCATGTTATACCTGAAGAATAGAAGATAGCGTTTATTGGAAATTAATGTTTACATTTTTGCCTAGTCGTTTCTTAATAGTTTTTTTTTAAAAATGATTCAATCGTATAAATAAAAAATAATTTTATCTGATGATATTGAAATTCTTTCCCAGACAATCATTTATTTTATTTTGTTCATTTTATTTCTAGCGTTTTTTTATTTTATATCTTTGTTAAAAGGAATTGAACGCTCGAGTAACTACTAAACACGTGATGAAACGCCGTGTCTGTGTTTTGGGCCTTAAAATCCCATCTCTGGGGTTTCATATTTTATCATTAATATTCAGGTGGCGTTTTAACGAACTACCGTCTGCTATTGACAAGACAGAAAGAATATTCAATGTGTACGATTCAAATGTACAGGCTTCTTTCTCCGGTTTTTCGTAATATTAAAGAAAAATCGTAATTCAAATATTTAAAAGTTATGATCATAACTTTCATCATAACTGTTACGCACAATTATTTATGTTTATATAAATCTTTTATTCGAATTTGAACAAGCATGTTCATTTTTAAAAGAAAAGTTCACACTCTAAAGTTGAATAACTCATTTTTAATATGCAAGTAACAAACGTATATTTTATCCTGATTGGTTATTTTTCTTGTGTTTTTGATAGTAGAAACCAAATTAATTATAAAATGAAAGTGTCAAACAAATTTCGCCAACGATTAATGTTTGAGAATAATTTTCTTTTTACTGTCGTTTTTAATACGATATTTTTTTTTTATATTTCCGTTACATTAGAAGCATCGGTTCATAAAAAAATTACTCAAGACAATTATTTTAGAGTTTTTTTTTTAACTTATAGCATATTGCAAACATAAAAAGGGGAAAAACGCTTATAAAATCGTCTTTATTCATAGTAATTTTTAAATTGCAATAATATTACAATCGGGTCATTGGCCTAATGCGTAGAGTGTTTGCCTAATAGTCCTGGAGACTGGGGTTCAATCCAAGGTCGAGTCATACCAAAGACTCCAAAATGGTATTTGATACCACCCTGCTTAACACTTACCGTTATAAGGTAATGATCTAGAGTAAATTTGAGTAGCGTCTTCTACGTACACTTCTGTGTGACAGTTATTGAAAAGGGACCCTTCGGTTAACCCTCGACTAAGGTCACCAGTTTTATTTACTTACTTGAAATAAAAAAAAATTACTTTTTTCATTACCGATAAATTGTTTATCTTCAAGGTATCACTTGAGAACATTTAAGGAAATATCTTTTCATATTTTTTTTTGTGTTAAATCAAATTCATTGGATTGGATTTCTGGATTTTTATGTTAATTTTTTCATCTTGAAAACTTTCAACTGTAGCGTCCGAATTAGTTGACGATTTTAATTTTTATCAGTATCAGAATTATCTGCCTGATAACGTTTAACAGTAAATCACATCTTTTTCTATACAGGAATTATCTGCTATCTTTGTAGAAAAATTAGAATAGAGTTTATAAAATTTTGCATAAAATGTATCATATTTTGCTTAGAAGCGGTAAATGATAATTTTCAATTTTAACAAAAATATATTTTTATCAAATATACGAATAATTTTTTCACTTTTATATTTTATTCAAAGGAGGGACTTTAAATGGTACTAACCCACCGAGTTTAAGTGAGCCCTAGAGTAATGGAAGTTGTACTCTACTTTTCCCAGATCTTCATTAGTGGCACCTCATCATTAGATGAAGTTTAGTTATTTTTTAGTGGGGTTTACTTCTCTGCAGACTGTACAATCAGAGTATTTTATAGGACGGAGATATGATATTAAGTAAAATTAAATAATAAATATAATGTATTAAATATGACTAAATTTTAATGATATCTTCTTCTTTGTTTTCTTAGCTTAATGAAAAAAAAAGCGCAGGCCATGTTAGACTTAGACTTATACGGAAACATTTTAGTAAATATGTCCAAGTCAAATATTCAGTTAAAACAGTTACATTAGTAGGTCATGATTAAATATTACTGCAATCCAGGAATGGTGTTTAGCCGCAACAGTAATTGAATAAAGAAAGAACGCGTAAAAAATTGAAAGTTTCAGCAGCAGTTTAAAAAATTCCTCTTGAAAAGGAAAATAAACTAAAGCAATAGGAATTTAAAAAAATCAAATCACTTACCAGCCTTTCAAGAACGTCGCCTGTTCAACTAGGATTCGTGTAAGTGAATATTAGGGTCAGTCGTTGAAAGAATTTTATTCACTGTTTTTAACAAGTGCTTAAAATGATTCAGTTTATCTCCCTCTCCTGAAAAGCGGGAGAGTTTCATTGGATAAATAAACTGGGACGGGGAGATACGGATTTTAAAGTAGGCTATTCAGACAGTATTATTTCCCTGCGTTTTATAGTATTTTCTTTCAATCATAAATCGGAAGTTTAAAAAAAATTGACATCATCTCGCAGGCCGGTAATTTTGGCAATTCTAGATTCTATTATATTTAATGCTTATTTCAATTTGAATCTGCCAGACAGATAAATCGGCCACGGTGGAGATGAAGACAGTTTTCAAATGAAATAGCCTCTGCTGTCACTGGACTTGTCTCCGTGTGATTTCTTTTTATGGGGGTATGTGAAGAGTCTTGTCTATGCCCCATCTCACCCTGCTAGCAGAGATAAACTCAAGCAGAGAATCACTTCTGCACAGGAGAATGTTTACCGCAGACATGCTACATAGTGTTTGGCAAGAGCTTAACTCCCGATTTGACGTGTGCCACTCACAGGTGGTGCACATACTGAACATGAAATGAAATCGATCCCTGAATAAACTTATGTTCAACACCTAAACTCTTCAATATCATTGAGCTAGAATTTTAAAATGTCAAATTTTTGCGACACTTTGTATGATAAAACGTATTATTCTTAACCAAAGATCCATCCCCTTTCCTTTCTGACTTATAAAATTACTTCCCAAATGTTATCCAGCCTGTCGGTAGGGCTTTGAATACACTGACTGTATCCTCTTCAGAGAGTTAGTCCATCGCCCTCCAAAGGAAGTAACCTGGGTATAATTGCATCTTGTGTTGATGGTTCAGTTCTGAAGCTTTAGGAAGTGTGGAGTAACCATTTAGTTATAGTAATTTGTTTGCATATATGGTAATAATAATACTTACAGATGATTTGTAAACAAAAGTCAACATAGTTGAATAGTTCTAAGAATTGTTATCATTTACAATTCAATTAAACATCAGTCATTTACATATACACAGTTGAAGTTTAGTGTCATACTCAGAACATCCATTTTTAGCTGGGGCTATAGAGTAAACTGACTACATCTATGCTGAGGGTTAAGACGTCCCAACGAGTGTCCTGGATATGACACTAAACAATCAAATGGTAAGGCTCCAGTAATGCGGGAGCTTTTTATTGCCAACGCTTTTTTGTCCACTCAGGCTCGGGTTAGTATCACCAGATAGGGTTCTCTCTAGAGGTAAAATAAACTATTTGACATTTAAAAAGAGTGAAAACAGATGACTTATGCTAAATTAAATTTCTCGAAATAGAACTGTTTGATCATTTGACAGTCTGTAAACAATACTGATGAATAGCAATACCAGTAACCACTTCACTGTCTTCGAACAAATGATTAATATTGAATAGAATTGTGAATTGAATTACCATGATCAGAATATCCGACGAACACTTATGCACGACATAGAGAAACAGTGGACAGCTGCTTTGATCTTAATAGGTATTATGTTACTTTCATTTAAGTGTCAAGGAGTTGGCTGGCGATATTATTTAAATGAAATCAGTTAATTGTAATTAATTAAATGATAATCAATCAAATCATGATAATAATTATTTTATTGAATGATGATTAATTTAATTAAATCATGATAATCAGTATTTTATTAAAAATAAATCCATTTTGTGTGTCTAAGAATTTTTTTTGAGAATGGTGTATAAAATAAAAACCAAGTCATTACGTACAAAAAGTTGGAGATCCGATCAGAACTTGTTGACCTATAAATCTGTCCACCAAAAAAAAAACAACATCCGCACACCTACAAGACCTGTAAAAGACTCATTAAATTTCAAAGCATAAACAAAAAAGGATGTATTTTTAAGATGGCGGACAATTTTGGTTGGTGTCACCAAGTTTGGCACAAGGCCTTGAATCACTAAATCATTGGTCAACCAACCACAGGACTGCTCCTTGTAGCCCCTCCCGATGACTGTGGCTGATTGGCCGATTGTCTAAACCAATCAGAGGTAAACCAGGAGCATTGTTACGATGATAGCCATTGGTCGGCAATCCCCATTGGCTGACCAATCAGAAACTGATTATTCGGGATTCGGGCCCATAAATAGGAGACACCCAAAGCGAAAAATCGAGTTGGTTCAGGAATTCGCCGCTTAAAGAGCCAAATCCGTTGCCATTGCATTCGCCATTTTGACACTGCCTAATTGTAGTTAAGACGCCGCCAGTCAACTACTTTCACCCCCAGTTCGCGGTGTTTGTTGAAAATTATTGATGAAAAATATTTGTACAACTGTGTAAATAAACTTTGGTACTGTTTATAACAAACGCTTTTTCGTCATTTTTCTTTATTTGCTAGGCAACTTTTCTTCTCTCCAACCTTCATCGACTGGACTACATCCATCTTTTCTTTCCTCGGATCTTAAAGCAACGTGGGCGCGGAAAGAAACAGAGAAAGACCAGTCGACACGTGGTAATCACGAGACCAGCGGCCAACTAGGTGTCGTGAAGCTATAGTACCACAGTCTCATCAGCAGTGTATACTGTGATCTCCACCACTGGAGATCAAACCAGCGAACACAGATTGCAGAGCCGAAACTCTACATATGAGCAAATTGCCCACATCACACACGTGACGCCAAATTAACTAGTCATGGTAACTCCGCGAGCAATTAACATGAAAGTGTCTTGCAAGTTACATCCGTACTCTTTACAGAGGACACGGTCACCTCCAAGGCCACGTCTTCCCTAGAGGATTAGAAATACGTATCCGCGTCATTATTAGGACCTTAAGAGCAAGGATATAGATGTATATTTTTCTTTTTTAAGTAGAGGAATTATATAGTGAATTTAATGACCATGACCAGAAAATCAGACATTCAGGTTAATAGGCCATGCAATTACCATGACGAGGGGTAGCGAAAGACGGTCAGGGATATTCGTGCTGATGACATGACATAATGATGATGATGATGATGATATAGCAATACTTGAAACAATTTAACTATCTTCAAAGAAAAAAAAATGAGCCCAGGTTCATTTTAAAATATTATGAAATAGAACTGTTTTTACATATAACTGTGTGTATACAAATGACATATGTTTGAATTGTTAGTGCTATATCGCAATACTTGGAACCATTTAACTGCGTAAAAAAGAATGAGCTCAGGGTCGTTGAAAAATGCTATCAACAAAATATGTTTAAAAATCATATATACAAGGTTGTTCAAAAAGTTTCCAAACTTTTTTCGTATGGGCAAGTTTATTGATTGTACACACATGAAACTCTTGTCCACTTCGAAGTAATCTCCTCCGGGTGCAATGCACTTCTTGTACCGTTCCAACAACCTCTGGAAGATCCCATGGAAGTCCTCTTGTGTGAACGTGTGAATGACCTTTGTCACAGCCTCTATCATCTCCTCAATTGTATCATAACGACAGCTTTAAGTTTTTCCTTGAGCTTAGGGAATAACCAAAAGTCACAGGGAGTAAGGTCTGGACTATAGGGAGGTTGAGGAACTGTCTTAATGCCCAACTTGGTCAAATAGTCTGTGACAAGGATGGAGTTGTGGACTGGTGCATTGTCCTGCTAGAAATGCCACTGACCCGATTTGAAGAGTGCTGGCCTCTTCCAACGGAATTTTTTCCTGAACTCCCTTAAAACCTCAGCATAGTATTCCTTGTCACTGTCTGTCCAGTGGGAACCCAGTGCATGTAGATCATGCCAGTCATGTCAAAAAAAAAAAAAAAAAAGAAAAAGAAAAAAGGATCATCAAAAGTTTGTGGGTGGATTTGCTCTGTCTGGCCTTCTTGGGTCTGGGAGAGCCAGCATGCTTCCACTAGGAATTCGGTCTCTTGGTCTCTGGGTCATACTAGTAGATCCAGCTTTCATTGTAGGTCACCAGGGCATCAAGAACTGCGGGATCTGAATTGATCAGCTCGACCATCTCCCTGCTGTCGTGAGAACGTTTTTCTTTCTGATCTTCTCTAAGCACCCTTGGGACAAACTTCGCGCAAATCTTCCGCATCTTCAGTTCCTTGCGAATAATTGTGTGTACAGTTCCAACACTGACATCAAACAGTGCACTTGTTGTCTCTTTAGACACACGACGGTCCTTATCCATGAAATTCTTTATTTGGGGAATCAACTCTGGTGTTCTGACTTCCTTACTCCTCCCACACCTCTCATCATCCCTCAGAGACTCCATGCCTTCCTTGAATCTCTTATGCCACTCAAAAACTGATGCTCGATTAATGCAAAATGTTCTAAAAGCAGTCTGAAGCATTCCATACGTTTCTGTGGCATTTTTTCCAAGTTTAAAACAGAATTTTATTGCATATCGTTCTTCTAAAGTGTCCTCACGTCCAGATTGCATTTTTGAAATTCACCAGCTGTGACAATCAGGCTTTAGTAAGGTGTGTTCCAATTGCTGCTGTAGCTGTTCATTTGAACCTGAAATCATATAAATTGTTCAGTCATCTCATGAGATGTATAGCAATAACATACTGAACTTTCAAGAGTCTACAACAATTTTATATACCTGTACAAAAAAAGTCTGGAAACTTATTGAAGGCACCTCGTATTTAATATATATGTATAAAAAGGATTTGATATTGAATAACCTTCAATGCTTGATGTGCCATAAATCCAGCCCAACCCAACCTCCCATTGATTTTTTATATTCTTTTAATGTGTGAATAAAAGCAATTCATTTCGATAATCTTGTACTCTTCCTTGATAAAAAAATTGTTTCTGGAAGTCGATTATTTCAAAACCGGGCTATTGGCCTAATAAGTAAGCTGGACGCCAATGGTCCGAGAGTCAGGTGTTCAGTTCCAGGTCGAGACATACCAAAGACTTAAAAATTGGTACTTGATACCTCCTGGCTTAACAGTCAGCATTATAAAGTAAGGGTTAAGTGGAGCGATCGAGCGAATGGAGTAGCGCCCTCCCGTCCACCTCGATGTAATAGCTATTGAAAAGGGAATCTTAGGGTCACCCTCGACTTCGCTCGCCAATTTTTATTTCTTGTAAATTTCAAAATGGCCTAAAGTAAATAATGTTTTTTCGATTGTTAGTTGATATGCAAATAAAAAAGTTTTCTAAAATGTGGTCACTTTTTTTCCTTCTGAACATTGTATCTAAAGGCATGTCAAATTGTATATGTTAATTTTGAAGCAATTTAACTTTTGGTTCATGTTAGTAGGACAACCAACATTTCTTTATAAAAAAATGTATTTTAAACACAAACATCCACACACACACACACACACACACACACACACACATGTATATGGCCAGATTTTAATACAATGTCCTCAATTTATGCGTAAGCTAGGGATCGTTTTATGTGAAATGCAACTTGATAATTTGCGTTGATCAAAGAAAAAGTTTTCAGTCATTTTCTTAAGAAAAGATAACAATATAATAAAAATAGTCGAGTTTTTCCGTTAATTTGTTTGCACACATTTTAATCAATAGTTACAAATCAAATATATTGCTATAATTTTAATCCGTTGGAGTTTTTGTAACCAGCTTTAACTGTTGGTTTCCACATGAGGTTGAGTGACAGCAAGTATTCTCAGGTCTCTAGGACTCTTTTCAGTATTCTTGTTAATCTCAACAATTATGTGGTCGATATGGTTTCGATTCTTCTCTGATTTCTAATGCCTACAGTTTCCTATCAAGGTATTTAGAACAAGCTACAAGTTTAAATTCATATCACTGTTACCTTTATTTTTCAAAGCCATTTCAGATCTTTGGCAAGATCTAGGAATTTTTCTCTGTTTTCGCTTCCTTTCATTTTCCTTCTGAGTTTTACTGGAACAGCAAAATCCATCAGATGACAGGGTAGTTTTTGTTAATTTACACTAGAGATGGCCGTCTGTCCGGGATTGGCTGATCCGTTTGTATCACTAATCATTTTTTCATTCCTTGCGAGTTTTTTACTTCAGCTTCATCTGATGATTTTCCCTGGCTTCAGGAAGCCAGAAAATATCCTTCGGTCAGCAAGACTCTTCACAGTATTCTAGTATCTCAACTATGCTGCCATATGCACGGTTTCGATTCTTCTACTGATTTCCAATTCCACCAGTCTCTTTTCAAAGCCCTTGGGAACTAATCCTGACGTGCCAACTATTATAGATATCATCAACACCTTCGTGTTTCACACTTGTTTAAGCTCTCTAGCAAGACCCAAGTATTTATCTATCTTTTCGTTTTCTTTCATTTTCACTCAGTGGGCCGCTAGAACGGCGAAATTTATCAGATGACAAGTTATTTTTTCTTGTTAATTAATCAAGGTTTGGTCTTCTGGAAGGGATTGTTAAGTCCATTTGTATCTCAAAATCCCAGAAAATTTTCGACGGATTCTAGTTTGTGCTTAAATAATTTTTCAGCATGGTCATATTTTTTTATTGACAACCCAAGTGATTTGCAATGAAAAGAAAAGTTTAATATAAAGGCACTAGATTTGAGATTAGATTGGTCATTTAAGATACCATTGCAGGACCCGATAGACACATGGAAATTGCTTGCCCAGTCGGCACCTCTGCATAGAGGCAAGACTTCTCCCCAAACGAGTGTCCTGATTATGACACTAAACAATCTGATGATGAGATTCCAGAAATTCTGAAACTATGGGGAATGCGGAATATCCCATCATTGCCATTGCTCCCAGGTCTACTCTAGTCTGGGGAGGTAGCACCTGATAGGGTTCTATCAATGCGTACTTATGCTAAACTGAATTACTTGAAATAGAACTATTTTGATATTGAAACTACGTACTTATGCTGAAATTAATTGTTTGCAATAGGGCCGTTTTGACATTTAACTGTATGTGGACAAAAACTATACTTATACTAAACTGAATTGTTAGAAGTAGAACTTTGATTAAACAGAATAGCTTGAAATAGAAATGTTTTTGACAATTAAACTGTGTACTCATGCTAACCTGAATTATTGGAAATAGAACTGTTTATTTGTATAAAAATGGATTTGGCATTAAATAACCTACAAAGGCTGATATGCCATAAACCCCAAACAACTAACCGATGAAGGAAATTGCAAACAAAAACGTACCACATCCGATGACGAAATACTGATTGCAGAAGGTTAACCTTGTTTGAGAATAGATTGAGTCTACTTTAGCGATAGTCAGAGCGAGTAAATCAGAAACTTGTTTTTAAGTTGAAGCTAGTTTGCGCCCAGAGGTACTTTGTGGAGGATGCGAAGAGAGGTCGAATCTCTATGACAAGTTTGATAAGATAGCTTCAACTAAAATTACGTCACTTCCATAAAATTTGGAGATAAGAAAACACAAGTTATAAAACTTTACGAATTATGTGAAAAGAGATTTGTTGCGTTCCTTTTCTAACTTCCCTTCCACATTGACGACCACAACACCACAAAAGAAACAATAATCCTGGTCGAAGGCAACATCTACTTACGGTGACTTATACCAAGACAACACGTTGAAATGACCGGTTCTCATTAGATCACATAAGTTAAGCAGAGATAAGTATGTTAAAAATTTAGGGGAACACTTATGAACATCAGATTTGCTATACAACCTGAGGCTTATGTTCAAAAAGAAGAAAATCTCAGTAAAATAACAACAACAACGCTACTTTTTAATTGCTCCTCACCTCGAAAGCGTTTCCCCGCAAAAAGACAACTTTTTTATTTTACATAAAGATTTTAAAACATCCTAGTCAAAATTAGTAATAATGATGATTGATAATACTTCATTTAAAATAAATTAAGTAAAAATAATCTTAGGACCAAGGCACGAAATTACGAATTTATTTCTTTTGATACATTAGACTGTGATGAGTTAGTGGCAAAATAGTTTCTGGCACTAAAGATGAAGTCAGGAAGACGAGTTGATGTTATACATGTTCGTTTTGAGTTCTCTAGACAATGTGCAAAATGGGAGAGCTGATCTGCTTTTTTCTCAATATCAGTTGTGCCTCATAGCGACACAGAAACGGCAAATTTGAATTTAAACAGAGAGGAATTTTACGGGGGAAATTATTCTAAAATACTTTCCAAAAACTGTCATATCAATACCTAGCTTGTTGTTAAAAAGAGGTCTAAAAAGGAAATAGCACCTAATTTTCTAATGCCCCGTTTTACATCAGATCACAGTGCATATACAGTGATGAGCTTGTTCAGTTTTGATATGGGTTATCACTAAGAAATAAAAGATATTGTGAGGCGACTGGAGCCTGTGTGCTAGGATAAGCAAAGTTTAATAAATAACAACACCTGAAAGAAAATGTCGTCGCATGGATTTCGGTTATTAGCAACACGAAACCTGTGTAAATTATAAAAATATCCTATTTCTTGAATTGCTTTGCGTCTTATTACTTCTAACTCATGAGTTCTTCATTGTATTCATTACAAAATAACGTTCTTCTGTAGTAGACTAATTGACAGGACCTCCGTACACCGTGTGAATGTAAAAGCAGAAAAATTAAGAAACTCAAAAACATTTGTGTATGGTTTGGCTTTTTTACTTCATTTAATGGCATATCAACCTTTCTGGGCTACTTAATGCCATCAGAGTAAAAGGACAGTAGTGGTGTAATTTAACTCATAGCCTGAGAATTAGGGATTCATACATTTTCCAACGGTATTAGTCCGAAAGTAAACGTAGGAGTGTGATTGGAGATCGAACTTGCTTCCCACGATGTTTCAGTTAAGTACGTCAACTACAACGGCACAGAAACTTCCCTTTTACATTTACTAACCCAACAATCATGTGACAAATGGTATAAAGCATTCCTATGATAAGAGAACCCATTAAATATAATTTATGCAGATATATATTGGTTGTAGATCTGGTGCAAATTTTTTCTTGAAAATAGAGCGGGATTTCTGTAGAGTATGGTAACAAAGAATGCCTAATAATTTCCGTTTTGATCGTATCATGTGCCGCTTTGAAAAATAAAAACCGATCTCTGTTTTAGATAAGCTTTATATAAACAAACTGTAGAAATTTTCTAATTTATGTGTAATACCCACCTACTCTCTCTCTCTCTCTCGCTCTTTCTCTCTCTTTCTCTCACTCTTAATATATATATATATATATATATATATATTCGATTTGTGCTGATTGCACGAAGCCACTCAAATCTTTCTCGCCATCCATCCATATGTTTCATCACTCCTGGCTGGTTCCCTAATCTGCATCTGGTGTCCACACAAAGCTGATATGTGTAATTCCTTGCTTGTCGGCCAACATTGGTATGCCCATCTGTTGGAGTCCAGTGGAGAATGTCCTATATGAGTTGGTCCTTTCTTTTCCAGTAGTGCTCAGTATGTTTTTTTTGTGGTACTTGGATTGTTAATGAAACGAGAAGTAAGAGGCCGTAAAACTGCAGTTTAAATTGTGCTGTTTCAAAGATTTCTTCAAAACATCACGTGTCATCCTTGTGTTGTTCTTATCAAGTTTGTTTTGCAAGAATTTTCTTAGAGTCCAGGTGGTGCTTTCATATCGTAGTAACAGCACAGCAACAGCGTGGAAGAAATTCCGTCTTATTTCATAAGAGAGATCAGATTTTCATATAAATGACAACCTATGTATATATATAAGCATTCATTTATAAATAGTTATTATATTTTGTTGATATCCTCAAATTAACAAAATGTAAAAAAGAAAAAAAAAAGATAGATTTAATACCATAAACTATTTTAGACAAAGGACGCTTATCACCAAAATCGGAAGCGAAAAGTTTTGTAACTATGGGAGTAAAAGTATTTTAGAAAATGTAATTTCTATATTAGTTTTGCTTCACGAAACTTTGAGATGATTTTCTTTTTGTTAAAAACAAAATGGGAGCTCTAAGAAACTTATGATACTTTCATAGAAAAGTTAAGGAGACCTAGTGACTTTCTGCAAATCAAAAGTTGCATCGTATCATTAATGAAAATATATAGTCGGAATAACAAAACTCGGCTTTAAACAAGATTTAAAGAATGAATTTCCAAACGTACAAGAAAAGACACACACACACACACACACACACACACACATATATATATATATATATATATATATATATATTCAAATGAGGTTAACCATCTCCGATTCAGAAAGTTATTTCTGTACATTAGTCAGCCAATTCATAAAAATAAATCTTTTAAATACTTGAAATTCGATAAAGAGTTCTTTATGCTGATCCAGGAGAGTGAGCAAATCTTGTAAATAATAATAATAAATAAATAATTTATGAATAAATAATAAATAATAATAAATAAATATTAAAAGAAATTAAATTGAATTAAAATAATTATTAAAATATGCAGAAACTCCTGGAGGCTTCTTACAGGAAGAGGGGTGACGCATGCGCAAAGAAAAGGGACCGTCCCTACAATAGGAGGAGTCTCACTCTCTATTCAGCAGCGACCAGCGAAATGCCAACAACTTGCTAACTGGTAGAGGACGCCAAGGCGTCCGTCTTCAGATGACGCAATGGCTAACCCTTCCACTGGAAGTAGTCGATTCTTTCACCACCAACCCATGACTAAAACACCGGATTTAGACAAACTCCCCAAAGCAAATAACGCGTCACTAAAGCTTTATATACCGAACGCGTTGTTAAAGCTTTAAATACCGAATACGGATATATATACCGAAGAAACGACTAACACATTTTTAACACCTTGATTGGAAGATTCAACCATTTCATTTGTATTCAGGAAGAATTTCCACCCCCACTGAATGGTTATTGAACCCAGAAATAAAGGAAAAATATAAAGATATCTTCGTCTCCTATCTGTTACAATTTTCTTTCACATAATCCTTTTACAGCCTTCTTATCCAAGAAGTTAAATCAGCAAAACAAAAGTGGGGTAAGAATAGAATAACCTCAGAATGAAGTCAGATAGCAAACGGTAACACTGTTTGCCCTGGGACCCCATAATCTCACTGATCTTATCGAGTGAGTTTTGTCTTCAGTTAAAGGTGTATTTCCATAGTCAGATTAAGAAAGCTTCAGTAATTATCGTATCATATAGTCAAGGATAATACCACACACATATAAGTAATACTGACATATTACAATCATTCCATCCATTATATTATGTTGCTGCAATCTTCAATTATATGTCAGTATTAACACATTGATAGATAGGTCATTTGATTGAATTTAAAGGCATGTCAGTATGTCGAGCATTAATTTATGCTTCGATGTTAGGGAATCCTTGTAGGTGTATATTTACACTTTTTGTGTAGTTCTTTCATTAGAGTATTTTATGCCCAGTTATAATATCAAATATCCCTGTCAAATACGGGGTGTGCACACAGTTGTACGGTAACTCATAATAATAATCATTAATTAGTGATTGAATAGTTCTGTTTGACCCAAAGATGGGACCCTAACTGTAAGAACTTCATGGTCGGAGGGGGTGGGGTCACAATCTGTGTGACACCAACCAAAAAAAAAAAAAAAGGGAAAAAAGAATCCTTCCCATAAAAATTCCACAAAAAACAGGCAGACAAAAGCACAAAACAAAACAAAAAACAACTAAAATAAATAGATAAATTAATAAATAAACGAACAGATGACTGTTCACCACCAGGGACCAGACACCACGCGTTTTAGGGATAGTACAAAGGAGTGGGTCAGTAAAAAGAGATATAAAAGATACAGCTTAAAAGTAACGATAATAGATTGGTTAAAACCTGAGAATTTATTGACCCAGCCTCTCCACCGAGAGCTTGATGTCAATTTGATAATAAGTAGCAACGTGGATAAATCAAACACTTACAACGGGTTTAGTCGTAATATATCGTTCTTTATCAAAAGAAGAACAATATATCACCACAAAACCCGTTGAAAGTCTTTGATTTATCCCCTTATCTCCACTTATTTTTATTATTTTGTCAGATTCACTAAAATCTACCATTTCTTTACAATGTCAATTTATAAGCGGAGTACAGTTGGATAGAATATAGTTTCCTTTCTCCTAGACTTATTGCCTAAACTCCCCACCAAAAAAAAAAAAAAAGGAAAAAAAACGGATTGTCGAACTATTTATTGATATCTGGCGGGAGAATAGATGGGTTCGTGCCCCTCCAATGGGGCACGAATCCATCTATTAATGTTGGGTAAATGAATACACGTTAATCCATCTATCAATGTGTAGTGAAACGTAAACAGACTCATTTGAGTAATTTTCACTTATGTATTGTCTTGTTATAAAAAAGATCTGAACGTATCTTTCTTGTTATTAAGCGTGATTTATCAAGCTTGTTTTTACTGGTCGTTGTTCCTTATTCTGTCGGCTAGTATTTTTTAAACAGATTTTTTTTAATTTTCGAATTTGCCTGCTGCTTGAAATTTTGTAAGCACTGGAATTTTGAAAAACGGTTTGGAGTCAGGAGCCAATTCTCAACAAATGTTTTCAGGAATGAGATTCAGAAAAAAGAAAAAAAAAAAAAAAAGAAAGAAAAGATATAAAAGAAAAAGGGTGACCTATATGACTGATACTACGGGTTGGGTTGAGAACAAAAACACATGCCAGCTGCATTGCGATATTTTGTATTTCAGTATATTCAAGTTTAAATAAGGGGACACAGAAATTTGGAGAAAAGACATATTTTGAGTTATTGCATATGATGTCACCATATAAAAACTTCAGCAAGATTTAACATTATGACTAGCTGAAATCAATGATTATTTTGGAGCCCACTCTGCACATTGGTAATATGAAGAAATGAAATAAAGCTAAAGAGAAAATGCCTAGCTCAGTTCTTAACGTATCATGAAGATAGCACGTGTATTCATTTACCCAACCCCTCCACCACGAGCAGGATGTGACACGATATGAGTTTATCTTGTGGAAGACAGCTTGTTTAAATTCAAATTTGTCCTTCTTGACTTGTTATTGGGTGATATTTAGGGATATAATTGTCTACTTAATTGTCAAATGCTGTACGTATGTGTGTGTGTGTGTGTGTGTGTGTGTGTGTGTGTGTGTGCGTACGTGTTAATCTTTGGTGCGTAATTTTCTACTGTGTTTTTTTGTCTATGAAACGGATACTTTCGATAGTCTAAGAGAAAAATCAACCTATGTATTGTTTTACTGAATAAATAAATGATCTAAAAAAATATGAAGGCGTCGAAGGTGGTGTAATGGTTAGCAAGCTAGACTAGTAAACCTAGACGAATGAATTCAAGTCTCATTTGGTGCGCCATTCATTCGGCCTTGTGCCACATCTAAGCAAAAAGCTTAGTAAATTAGTAAATAAAACACCAGGGCGCCTCGAGTAGTTTAATACTTATATTCTTTCCCAATATATATGCTCCTGTTTTCCCGGATTTGTTCTCATTTTCTGGTATTTTAGGGCATCGCGTTTAGATTAGATTAAAAACCAGTTCCTGTCACTGGTTTCGAAACCGCTCATCGACATCGAGCTTGGTATAACTAATTCATTTATACTTTGAATTTATCTTAACAAGATTTTTTTTTGCTAGCATATACAGGAATGATTCGTAACAATTATCATCATCATCATCATCTCGTGCTGGTAGCACGGATATCCCTGACCCTCTCTCGCCACTCCTCCCTATCGTTCATCGCCCTAGGTAGGTCTTTAGGACAACATCCTGTATCCTGACATAGCTGCTGAATGTACGTTCGAGCTGGTCGCCCTGCTTTTGCGCGGCCATGTGTGGGGATCCATAAGAGTACATCTCTTATGAGTTCATCTCTGCTTCTCCAGCAGTGTCCTGCATGTCTGGTTCGTCTAACTTGAACAGTTTTCGTGATAGGGGGCAGGTGGCCGTACAGTTGGTGTCTTGTGGGGTGTTGCTGCCAGGACTTGTTCAGGATTGCACGCAGCATTCTTGTGTAATTGCCATCTAGTTTCTTTTCCAGCCGTTTTGTTAGCGTCCATGTAGTGCATCCATATAGCAGTATCGATGTGACCGCTGCCTGGAAGAAACTGCGTTTCATTTTATCGGTTAGGTCTGATTTCCATATAATCGATAGCCTATTGATAGCTGTCCATGCTTTCGTTAGCCTCGTTTCGATGTCCTTTTCGGTTGATTCGACGCTGCTTCCTAGGTACGTGAATTTGTCTACTAGTTTAAGTGGGGTTCCTTCTAGAGTGGAGATGTCCCCTGTTTGGTTATAGCACATATATTCCGTTTTGTGTGCATTAACATAGAGGCCTATGCTTGCTGCTGCTCGTTCCAAACTATGCAGAAGAGTTTCGGCGAGATAGATAAATTAGTAATTATGAAATCAATATTCACCGTAATTGAATATTTGTTACATATTTCTTCTACATTACAAAAGCTTTTTTCATTTGATCATGGCTTTTTTTAATATAAAAGAATAAATTATTTAATTAAGATAGTGAAGTCGTTGAATAAAACTTTCGGAATTAGAATTTATTGTAATTATCTGTGTTTGATACGCACTCATGAATAACACGCTTCTCTATCTTTGTATTACGAAATTCAAGTAAAAATCCTCGTATATAATATATACGGATACTTTAGACTTTGTTGGGAATGTATTTAACCAAAATTTAGCATTTGTTCGACTTTTGTTCGGTTCGCATAGACTGATAATAATAATTGATAAAGTTTGCATTATATCTAAAAATACCACGGCATATAGATCCACGCAGAATTTAGAGAAAACACACGGACCTGTTCATTTATCAAGTCTGAGGCAAAAATATGCTCACCTTAGGAGAAACAAAATTATAAACATTCCTCTGAATACTTCTCTGTAATTGCCTTGAACATTTTTGTTTGTCCTCTTGCTTACTTTCAGCCATCTCGTTCCGAATTTGTCCTCTTGTCTCACTTTCAGTCATCTAGTTCCGAATTTGTTGAGGTATGTGGCTGTGAAAATGATAATTATATAGTTTGTTTTGTTTGGGTTTTATGGCATGTCAACTCTTGTAGGTTATTTAGCACCAAATCCATTTTTATTCAAATAAACAGCTCTATTTCAAACAATTCAGTAAAACATAAGTGCACAGTTCAATTGTCAAAAACATTTCTATTTCAAGCTATTCACCTTAGTTTACTATAAGTATAGTTTTTGTTTATAAACAATTCAGTTTAGCGTAGTACAGTTTCGATGCCAAAAGCAGTTCTATTTCAAAGAATCCAGTTTAGTATAAGTACGCAGTTTACATGCCAAAATAGTTTTATTTCGAGCAATTCTATTTAGCATAAATACGCAGTTTAAATACAAAAACAGTAAACTCTCGAAACCACAGTTAAGTTCTGTTTGGTCCAAAGATAAAACCCTATCAAGTGCAATAACTCTGGGCCAGAGCGGACCTGGGAGTGATAGCAATGAAGGGGTACTCTGCGTTCCCCAAAGCTCCGCGAATACTGGAACCGCACCATCAGATTGTTTAATGTCAGATCCAGGATACTCATTGGGTGTAGGCTTACCCCTCTGCAGAGATGGAGTCGTTGTATTCTACAGCCCCACCCAACTGGGCAATATATGATTCTCGTGTATAATACGCACTTCTAACTTTTTACAAAATAATCTGAAAAAATATTGTGTCTTATAATGGATTGTAGACAACAATACTTGTATAAGACGAAAGCGACACAAAAGGCTAAGTATTGTTACGTGAAAAGAATGGAAAAAGAAAAACTAGATATTTTTTGATGTTGCCAATATTCATGCGGGATGCAAAACTAATACTAGTGTTATAACCATCGTCGTTAGAAATGGACACGACAAATCGAATTTCATACCTGGACGAAGCTGTTTACATTTTACACAGTGCTAATACTCTTCTAACAATCCTCCCTCCGGCAAATTGTATGGCATGCTAGGCGAGTGGCATGTGGCATAATCCATTAGGTTACCTGACATCTGTAGCAAGGATTGATTTCTGATATCAAATTTATCGAATACACAAGATGAATCGATTATACATAGCTCCAACTGTTCTGTTATTTATTGATAGCCATGATTAAAAGTGAATTCATGGGTTTCCCAAAAGCAAGAGTGCGAATGAATCACAAACTGCTTCAGCCGGAGTATGGACTCAGTTTGTCAATTTCATTTTCTGTGTTGTTATCCGCTTGAAGGATTAGTGAATATATCAAGAATGAAATAATAGTTAAATTTGTTCTATCCAGTTGTTTGGTTTGGTTGGGTTGGGTTTTATGACATATCAACCATTATAGGTTATCTAATGTCAAATCCTCTTTATACATATATATCAAATATATGTTTGTTTGAAAAATTTTGTTGATAACATTTTAGAAGAGTTTGTGCCTTTTTTTGTACACAGTTAAATGGTTTCATGTATTTTTATGGAAGACGAATTATTCTATTAACTATTATTAATTTGTTGAACGAAATCAAATGGTTTCCTGTATTGTTATGTAACAATAACATGAGTCATTTATTTGCACACATTTAAATAAATATGCATTTGATTTGTAATAGTATAATTTGCTGGTAATTTCATTTTTAAATGAGCTTGGACTAATTTGTTTGTACACTAGCATTGCTATTGTTTCTACACAGTTGACTGGCTTCAATTATTCCTAAAAAACTGTTTTGTAAAATGAAGAGATTTCACGTATTGCTATTAAACAGTAATTATTCTATCGAACACCTTTCATTTGCACACTGTTAAATAATATCAAGTTATATCAATATTTCATTTTAGGCACGCAGTTAAAGAGTTTCAAGTATTATCATTTAACACAAATAGTTCTATTCAACATTACTCACACATTCAGGGTGTTCGAAGAATTGCTATGTATCACTAATAATTCGGGTAAAGTGTCATTTGTTTACACCGTTAAATGTAAAAACAGTTATAATTCTAACAATTCATTTTAATTAAATCATTTGTTTCCACACAGTTTAAATATTAAACAGTTCTGTTTGACCTATAGATAGGTCCCTATCAGGTGCAACCATTCCGGGTCAGAGGGGACTTGGGAACAATAGCAATGAAGGGATACTCCATATTCCCCAGAACTCTTCTGACTGAAGCCTCACCATTTGATTGCTTAATGGACACTAGTTGAGAGAGTCTTACCCCTCTGCGGAGATGCAGTCAGTGTATCCTACAGTCCTAGCCGACTTGGATGAATCAAGTTGTGATTCCCACAAAAAATACGTAGATCTAGATGTCTATGAGGATTTAATTACAGCACAAGACACCTTTCAGATTGGTGTGAATCAACTCCTCGTACTATTGCTTTCCGATGTTCTTCTAGCCTTACTTTTAGTGGGCGACCTGTCTCACCTTTTCATATTTTATCACAACAGCAAGGGATGGAGTAAACACAGTTGTTGGTCATGTTGAATTCAGTTGGTGGTTTGACCTGGAAGATATACCTCCGGAGAGCTGAACCACTTGTGAATACTGTCTTAATGTCATATATACTACATATCTTTTTGATCCTTTCGGCTAATCCTTTGACATAGGGCAGACATACCGTGGTGAGTTTTCGGGTATTATCCTCCATCCTTACTCTGATACACAGACAGATATCCTAGGGAAAAACTCACGTCATTAACATTTCATGATATTTGAAAAAAAAGAAAATAAAGAACGTGGTTGAGTGGTTACAGTGTTGTTTTAAGAATTCCCTGGCCCAGTCGGTTGAGAGAGCAGAATACATCAACTGCAGCTCTTCTGAGAGGAAAAACTTCCCCAATGAGTGTCCTGGATATAAGAAGGAAGTTACTTACCAAGTAAAAGAAACTCACCAAAAAGTGAGAGGATAGAAAATGCTCCTTTAGCCATTCTCATTTCCACCGAGCAGTTTAACCCCATGCTTGTTTTGGGTTCATCAGGAGAGAATGTGCACTGTTTCGGGGCCTTCCTCTCTACAGTTTTATTTGCACATAGGCCCCCGTCTTTGATATGAGGCCCTATTATAGCATCGTATCAAATTAACGTCTAACGGTGAAATGTAAATTTTCAAACCTGCACGCGTTATAAGAATATTGTTACGCATTCGCGAGCAGGTGGTATTTTGACGTGTTTATTTTGAAATGTTCCACGGGACGTTTCTTTTATTCCATGTCCACATTGTACAATTTTCTGTTATTTCTGTAAGGCGTTTCATACTTTTGCTTCTATTACGCCGATTGATTCCAATTTGTCCCATAAATTGGTACAGGGTGCCTGCAACGAAACCTCTTGCTCCAATCTCCACAGTTTTAACGATAACGCTAAACTCTTCCTTTTCCAGTTCTTCTTTGAGATCTTCATATTTGTTTGTTTGTAATCGTGGCTTTGTTCATGTCGGCTCTCAAATGGTATTGTTAATTCTACCAGGATGACCTTTGAGTTCTCCTTCGAAAATAGAACAATGTCTGGTCGCAGACCCTTACTAAATATCATTTTCGGGTAATCATTACGCCAGCCCGGGAGGTCTGAAGATACCTTCCAATTTCACCTAATCCAAGAAGAATTTGACCAAGTATAGCTCGATGGTAAGTTAATTTCTTTGAACCGACAAATTTTTTGACCCCTTATTAAACTATCTGATGATGCGAATTCAGTAATACTGGAGATTTTGGGAATGCGTAGTACCCCTTCATAGCCATCGCTCCCAGGCTCACTCTAGTCTAGAGTGGTTGCAACTGATAGGGTCCTATCCATCGGTCAGATAGAACTGTTTGACATTCTAACTGTGTACTCATGCTAAGCTAAGTTGTTTTGGATAGAACAAATGACTGATGTTTAATTGAATTGTCAGTGATACTATTTACCAACCCCTCCGCTCGGGCAGGATATGACACAAGGTCAATTTTTAAGTGGAGTTTAGCAAGTTTGAATTCAGAGTTTTCCTTCTCCTAGACTAGTTGCCTAACCAAGGCTGAAGAACCTAGTCTGTCCTACTATTCACCCATAGCTGGAGGGAGAATAATTGGATTCATACCTTCCCAAGGGTATTAGTGCTATGTGAAATGCAATCAGTCTCGTCCAGGATTTGAACTCGTGTCGCCGTGTCCATTTTCTACGACGATAACGACTACACCACGGGCACCTCCAAACTACAACACGGGCACCTCTCATTGTCTGTGACACCTAGCAATACTTGGAACCATTTAACTTTATTGCCATGCTAAACTGAATTGTTTGAAATAGAACTGCTTTTGCATTTAACTGTGTATTTGTATTAGATTGAAATAAGTGAAAACATCTGTGTGAGAAAAATGAGCTCAGACTCGTTTAAAAATATCAATCATATATTTTATATATATGAATAAAAAGGATTTGGCATTAAATGATCAAAAAATCAAACCAAACCCAACCAAACCAAGGGCCCCAAATGTGCTAAATATCACCGTCAACTTTGTGTTCCATGGCAAATATTACTCTTTTTCTTCACTTTCCTTTATATCCACTCTGTGATCAGCTAGAATTGGGAACACTATTAATAAACCAGTACATTTTTTCTTGTTGATTACGACTCGTTCTGGTTTTATCGACAATACAAGTTTATTTCATTTGTGTCTGACAATTTTGTGACTTATTATCTCGGACTGATGCTGATTTGTGCATATACCATTATCTCAATGCTCAAACATTAGTCCCTTGCACAGTTTCCAGTGGATCGCATTCTTAAATTAGTAGTACTTCATCTAGTGCTCTTTCACTGTCTGTTTACTGCATTTGTTTAATATGAAGTTTACTGTTTTGTCTCTTTTCTACATACCCGACACTTTTATTTCACGTTTCTATTTACATTGACACGTTTGGTTTAAATTTTTGCTATTCTATCGTATTCATTTACTAAATTTCGCTTAGTTTGAAACAAGGCCAAAAATATGAATTATACAGAGAGAGAGAGAGAGAGAGAGAGAGAGAGAGAGAGAGAGAGAGAGAGAGAGAGAGAATCAAACTCTATTACAAAGGTCTCTGTGACTCGCTCACTAACCATTATAAGATGTATAGGAATAACATACTGAATTTTTAAGAGTCTACGACAATTTTAAATACCTGTACAAAAAAAAAAAAAAGTCTGGAAACTTATTGAAGGCACCACGTACTATGCGATGCAAGCTTGGTATATAGTGACTTCTTTGTTACATTATTTTTCTTGAAGGTTTTCATAATTTCACGCTTACATAGCAGATTTCAATAAATTCTTCTGCATGAACCTTTGAATGTTTCTTTTAATAACTGCAGTTACTGCATTCGACTTTTTAAAAACAATCTTTCATAAAATGAATTGTAAGTGAAAAATTGTAATTAAAACAGTATCGTATTTCCTTTTGTAAAGCTAATTGACTCAACTGTAAATAGACGCTTTCCACAGGATTTATTACTTGCCAAGTATAGAATCCTGATCATCTTATGGTAAAGTCACGCTTAAAGCACCAATTCTTGCTAGATCATTGAATATAAGCAGCAAGGAGCCAGCATTGTGCTGAGATGGGTGACTAACTTAGAATTAACTGGTACCGTAAATAGGTACATGTATCTGACTAAGAAAATATTAGTAAATAACAAGAATCCATTCATCATTTGTAAATCTTTTCCACAAATGAATTACAATATTAAATATAACAAAAATGAAATGTATTTATGACTAGGGTGAGTCAAAAGTTTTTACGGATATTTACTGATCATCTTTGGCAGCACATTTCTTCATATTATATCATTAATTAGAGACAACTTGTCCAATTATTGCTAAATAATTTACATAACATATAAACATCAATTATTTGGACTAAGTGCAAGGGCGACAGCAAAGTAGATTACCAAGGAGGAAGACTTAGGAACTGTCATGTTGCACAAAACTGGTTCAGGCGTTTCGAGAAACTTGACTCCACTATGAAAGAAAAACCTAAGTTAGAGAAGCCTTTCATTGTGGAAGATGAAACCTTACTTAAAATGGTTAAAGAACAGTCATTCACAAGCACTTGCACTTTGTCTTTCACAAAGAACCATAAATGGCCACCTCTATTAGCTCGCCCCTGGTAACGTACGTTGAAAAATTTGAACAACGAAATATCTTGAAATATTAGAAAACATTTGATCTTACCTGATATTTAGCAACGAAAAGTAGTTTTCAGAAGATAATATTTTAACATACAGCCTTATTTTTTTTATTGATATTAAGTCTGAGTGTCAGTGATGGCTTATCATCGGATGGTGTAGGAGAAACATAAAAACGCACCACGTGTCAAGGGTTAGGCTTCTGTTGTTTTATTCTCCCTGTTTAGTTTCTGAGGTTGTGGAAGGATTAGTAAACTGATGAAGGATTCAACGTGCAGGGCACCTTTTTTGTTCTAATAGGAACCGACTCTTCCTGTATCTTTAAAATGTTCAAAGGCTCAACGTAAACGCGAACATGTGTATAGTGGACAAATGTGAAAATGATGGTATAAAACACTGATCTACAAATTAATAAATTTGATTTCTTAAAATTAGAGAAAAGTTTGCTGAAAAACGGAAGTTTCACGTCTTTTCTTGAAAGAAAAGATAATATTAGTCAGAGAATAAATATTTTACGAGTGAAGGTAAACCTTTATGCATGAAATGTAGCAGTTTATGATTGTCTAACTATATATGCATATTTTGAGAGTGTAAAATATTTGTGTGAAGGTCTCACTATGTAAAAGGGAAAGTATATCTATGCATTAATATATACGCGGCTGTAGTTAGAATTCTTATCTGCAAGGCAAAGAATTTTAGTAAGAGCATATCTATAAAAACAAACTGTTTTCGTTCAATTTAAAATAAATAAGCTATGTTGAAATTTAATGCATGTTTGAAAGAGCTGAAATTTTGATTTTCATTCAACAGAAATAAAACCAAAAGTTTTCGAGTAGGTTACAGAATAATCTGTAAAACCCACTGAAGATGTATTTATTTTATTCCTATCAATAAGATTGAACTAGGCTCGAAATAAGTTTAAAAATTAATGACTTATTTATGATTCTAATTGCTTAAAAAGTATTTTAAACAATCTTGTAAGAAAATGATTCCTTAAATTATTTTGAGTGTTGATCCTCCTCAATTTCTGTGGCAAGTCGTCCGCGAATCTCAAAGTAATTTAATTGCCCAATCGGCTGGGGCTGTAGAATACACCGACTGCTTCTCTGCAGAGGGGTGAGACTGCCCACACAACGAGTTTCCTAGATATGACATTAAACAATCTGATAATGAGGTTCCGGTAATGCGGGAACTTTGGGGAATGCGGAGAAGTTCTTCCTTGCCATCCCTCGCAGGTCCACTCGGCCTTGAGTGGTTGCACCTGATAGAGTCCTAACTATGGGTCAAATTAAACTAAAATGTGTACTTATACTAAACTGAATTTCTTGAAAAAGGACTGTTTTTACATTTAAAATGCGTACTTATACTCTACTGAATTGAGTGAAAGGGAACTGTTTTCTCTTTTAAACAGAGTACTTATGCTAACCTGAATTGTTTGAAATGGAACTGTTTTTGACATTGAAACTGTCATCATCATCATCATCATCATCATGTCGTGCCGCCAGCATGGATATCCTTGACCATCTCTCACCACTTTTCCCTATCGTTCATCGCCTCCGGCAGGTCTTCTGGGTTACATCCTGTGTCCTCACATAGCCGCTGTATGTAAGTTTGGGCTGGTCGTCCTGCTTTTGCTTGGCCATATGTGGGGGTCCATAGTAGTACGTCACTTACGAGCTCGTCTTTGCTTCTCCAGTCTCCGGCGTGTCTTGCTCGTCTGACCTGTATAGTTTTCGTGATGGGAAGCAGGTGGCCGTACAGTTGGCATCTCGTGGGGTGTTGTCGCCAGGACTTGTTCAATATTGCTCTCAACATTCTTGTGTAGTTGCCGTCAAGTTTCTTCTCCAGCCGTTTGGTTAGCGTCCATGTGGTGCATCCATATAGCAGTATCGATACAACCGCTGCCTGGAAGAAAACTGAATTGTTTGCAATAAACTGAATTGCTTGAAATAAGACTATTTTGTTATCAAAACGGCGTACTTATGCTAAACTGAATTGCTTGAAATAGAACTGTTTGTGCATTTAAACAACGTACTTATGCTAAACTGAATTGTTAGAAAAGAAACTTTTTTTGTATGCTAAACTGGAATGTTTAAAATAGAAGTGTTTTGACATTTAACTGTGTGTAAAGAAAAACTATTCTTATAGTAAACTGAATTGTTTCAAATTGAGCTGTTTTTTGCACTTAAACCGTATTTACACTAAACCGAATTATTTTAAATAGAAGTGTTTTGAGATTTATATACTTATACTAAACTGAATTGTTTCAATTAGAACTGTTTGATTAAACGGAATTGTTCGAAATAGAAATCTGGGTACTTATGGTAAACTGAATTGTTTGAAATCGAACGGATTATTTTCATAAAAATGGATTTGGCATTAGATTACCTACAAAGGTTGAAACGCCATAAAACCCAAACAAACAAACAAAACAAATAAGCTGATTTTAACACATGCACGTAAGTGCTGATTGGACAATAAATACAAAAATACGGATACGAAAATTACAGCTTCTCGAGTCATTTTTTTCTTAGAAATTGACACCATTTTTAGTGTTGATTTTACACACATATCTTTTCGTACCACATCCAGCAAAAGAGTGGGTAAAACAAGAAACTCATCTAGTTTTACAGGAAATTCACAGAACACCCAACACCCAACACCCAACCGACTTTTCCGCTACGAGGGGAAAGCATCGTCCAGCCAGTCCCTGCAACCACTTAGAAAGTTACTTAAGTCTGATGACCTTGATAAGTCCTAGTCAATTGTTGTTTTTTTTCAGAACGGAGTGGTAGATTATCTTATTATATGTAGCCTCTTGGACAAGATGAATTTTATCAACTAATTTATTTTTCGGTTTCTATTTAATTGCTTAGCTATTGACATACCAGTAGCATTTGCTTGCAATGTTTTACGAGCAAACAACTGATAATTGAAGTTGATTTTTCTTGATTGTGATTCATCTAATACAATTAATTTCAATGTAAACGCTTGGAGAAAAAAGAAGGATAAGAACCAAACAAGTGTGATGCGTGCTATTCTGAATAAGTTCATGTAGCCGCACCCCGTAAAACATTACCCAGTCGACTGGGACTGTGGAATCACCGACTACTTCTCTGTAGAGTGTCCTAGATATGACATTAAACAATGTGATGGCGAGGTTCCAGTTTTGGGGAATGCGGAGTACTCCTCTATTGCCATCGCTCCCAGATCCACTCTGGCCCGGAATGGTAACACCTGGTAGGATCCTATCTCTGGGTGAAATAGATGTAAACTATGTACTTATGCTAAACTGAATTGTTTGAACTAGAACTATTTTGACATTTAACTGTTTGTAAACAAAAACTGTACTTATACTAAACTGAATTGTTTGAAGTTTAATTTGGCGTTAAATGACCCGAAAGGATTGATACGCTGTAAAACAGAACAACCCACCAACCAACAAACTAACCAATCAACCAAATAAACGTAAAAAATAGCAGCTATAAAGACAATTAAAACCCTTTTCACAAACCTCCCAAGTAAGATGAATCCGGTACGCTGGGAACTGCTGGTGAATCCTGGACGAACTCTTAATCGATGCAATCCAGTAGATTCTTTCATAAAGATACAAAAGTGTTAGCGGACCAGCAAAACCTTTCATACATCAGATCTATGCAGACATAAGATCCCGCGTAGAAGACCTGCTAAGAAAGACAACTGACAGGGATTGATGGCAAGAGGGAGAGATAGAGAGAGAGAGAGAGAGAGAGAGAGAGAGAGAGAGAGAGAGAGAGAAATACGTTCTATCGCATGACATTACGTGGATATAAAATATAACAGAAAGGTATCCATCTTTATAAGAAATTGAAAAATAATGTAAGGTGCTTCAAATATTCGCAGAAAACAGTGGCACAAATTGAAAACGATATTTTTTAGGTCTTTAGTGTTGGCACTGTTTTGTGTAATGAAAAATATGAACATCCTTTAACCCGTTGACAATGACAGCATTGCACTCGATGTGGAATTTGTGAATGAAATGATAAAAATATGTTCTAATTTACGACAGGATTCGGTTTGTCGGTTGGTTCAGATTTATAGCATATCAACCATTGTAGGTTATTTAATGCCAAATCCTGTTTATATATATATATATATATATAAAGGAAATAATCTTTAGCCAGTTCTTTTAAACTAGTCAATGCAAATTTGTTTGTGCGCAGTTAAATCGTTTCAAGTATTCATAATCAAAATAAGTAGACGTATTTATCAAATATTCAAATTTAATTTAATACTAATAGTTTGTGGGGCGGCGGTCTTACCCCTCTGCAGAGATGCAGTCGGTGAATTCTACAGCCCCAGGTGACTAGAATGATGACATGATCTATTCAAAAGATGCTCATTACTTGTCTTTTGCTCCATTTAGGGTTAGTATTTGTGGATCGTAATCTGACCATTCATATTTACACTTTTGATTTAATCACAATGAAACTATTGCCTTAATTGTAGTATGTCACAATATTCCCGAGAAGGTAATTGTAATGACTAAACGCATGGCTCCAATCAGAGTCCGCCGAGTCTGCTAGACGTGTAGAATAAGCAGAGTTTACCTCTGCAGAGGACTAAGAACTCAACCCAACAAGCGCGATGAGTATAAGACAAAACAACCTGATGGTTAGGCTCTGGTTCTGAAGCTTAAGGGAATATAGTGAACGTCTTCATTGATACTACACCCTGGTTCACTCTGACCAGGAGTGGCATTACTTGTTATAGTTTCATCTACAATGCCTGAAAGCATTTAACTGTGAGCAAACAAATAATTAATATTTAATTGAATCATCAGTATTAGTTACGAAAACGTGAAACCATTTAACAAACGAATGAATAATTTTGAAAGGAATTATCAGTGTTAGATAGTTTTACGAAACATAGTATTCCTCCGAGAGCATGGCTACAGATTTCTTGTTTGAGGTCAACCGGTGGGTTGAAAACAAATTATAGGGTCTGGTCAAAACTCTAGATTCGTCCCTGTGGAACCTATAATTTATGTTGTGGTCTGAACAGGAAGGCCAACGAGCGGATGAAAAGCTCCACATGCCATGTGGTGAAAACTCGAGGGCTCACGCACAAAAAGAGATAAACGATAGCATTCAGTTTGACTCTGCTACACGTCAAGAGATACACGTGAAAATGCCCCAGGTGGAAAAGAATTGATATGGCTTACTCATTCACCGTGAACGTAGTTCTCAAATGAAGAAACCAGGAGAGAAAAAATGTAGAGGGATAAAAAAGCCAAAATACATCCTGAAATAACCAAGTCTTTAGGGCTGATAATCATGGAACAGTGATCTTGAAAAAATGATACCGAAAAGACCCTCCTATGACCATTTCAAAAATAAGTGAGAAATAAAAAAAAAGAAAAAAAAAAGAAAGACATCTATGAAATCTCCAACGAGATAAGTAAAAGACTATATTGCCGGAATGATATTATTGTGACACAATGCATACACTCTGTACGCATCATCCCAAGAACATAAATGCTTAAATTGTAATATTCATGTTTAATCCTCTTTATCCTTGAATTTTTATCCGCAGTTGGACGAATGAAATTTCCTGTTAGATAAGTTTGTTAAATTGTCTTCGTCTTATATTCATTGGTGAATTCCTGCCCCATTATTTATTTTTAATGTGACACGGGTAATTCTGCAGATTGTTGAAAGAGTATTTAGGTGAAAGATATATATACTTAATATTATAGACCTATTGGAGCAGTATTTATAATGGCGGACAGGATTCAGTATAAGAAGTGGTAAGATGATTGCAAACCTAGCGCGACAACTGGAAAGCTATCCACACTTTTGTCTCATATATTGTCCAACCATTTTAATGGCTCCGGTCCGTAACTTAGCAATACTTGAAACCATTTAATTGTGTACCAACAAATAAGCTATTGCTCGTTGAAAACTATGAACTATTCGCTTAAAGATTATATATATATAAACATGATACCGCATTAAAAAAAAAATAAAAACCTCTTATCCCATCAGCTTCTGGTTAAATCGTACCGCTACTTTTCTTTTACAAGGATAGTTTAGGCATTCAATAAACTATGAAGGTTGATATACCATTAAACAAAGAAACCAAACCACTCTTATAAGAGTGGTGGCTGTCGAGAAAAATCCATCATTTATTGACAAATATCAATGTCGTAAGAGGTACTTCCATCTTTCTTACATAATGGCGGAGTTGGTATTTTCGGTTTTTCAAACCCCAAAACAAAGATTACAACAGGGTTAAAAGTTTTACTTGAGATGCATAATTTTCTTTTTTCCCCAAGATAAACCATTTTCTGAAAATTATTTTTTCTCTCCTCATACATGAAACATAGGTTATCAACACTCACTGGCTACGTAATTGTCTAATCCTAATAGATATACTAGTAGATATGCAAGTAGATATACAAACAATTCAAAATTCTTAGACAACCGTGACTCAGAAGAGATAAAAGGTAACTTACACACATTTTTGGGGAGGAGGGGGAAATCTAGTATAAACCCAGACCCAACTGATGTACACATAACAAAGCATCTTGCGACCGTAAAAAGTCTATCAAATGGTCCTAAACAATTTTATAAGATACCTATCCAGATATTTCTTGAAATGTGTATCGCTCATGTGAGAACACTCGCAGCACTTGTTAACGAGATACATGCTATCGATCGACTCTGCCTTTAAAACAAATGCTTCATTTATAACTACATGCAATGCTAAAGATAGTAATGAATAAAGTTAATTTACTAAAGACCTGTAAGTATAAATATATTGATCTCAAGGCGTTTTTACGGTTAAATTACAATATGCGTTCTGACCTTGTCAGGATATGAGAGGTCGGCAAAGTTTTGCTCAAAGCCAGAAGTATGGAGTACCCTTGAAGAATCAAACTCACTAGTAACGATCTGGTTCGGTTTGGCTTTGTTTTGTTTTATGGCACATCAGCCATTGTAAGTTATTTAATGCCAAGTCTATTTTTATAATATAAACAGCTTTATTTCTAACAATCAGTTTAGCATAAGTTTACAGTTTAGTTCTATTTGACCCATCGATTGAACCCTGTCAGGTACAAGCACTTCCAGATATTTTTCGTATGGGCACTTTTATTGATAGTACACACATAAAACTCTAGTCCCCTTCGAAGTAATCTCCTCCTGTTGCAATGCACTTCTTGTACCGTTCCAACAACTTCTGGAAGATCCCATTGAAGTCCTCTTGTGTGAGCGTGTCAATGACCTTCCTCACAGCCTCTTTCATCACCTCAATATCTGATAACGACAGCCTGTAAGTTTAGGGAATAAGCAAAAGTCACAGGGAGCAAGGTCTCGACTAGCGTGAGGGTGAGGAACTGTCTTAATGCCCATCTTGGTCAAATAGTCTGTGATAAGGATGGAGTTGTGGACTGGTGCATTGTTCTGATGGAAATGCCATTGACCTGATTTTTACTCCTCCCACACCTCTCATAATCCCTCACAGACTCCCTGCCTTCCTTGAATCTCTTATGCCACTCAAAAACTCAGGCTCGATTTATGCAAGATGGTCGAAAAGCAGTCTGAAGCATTCCATACGTTTCTGTGGCATTTTTTCCATGTTTAAAACAGAATTTTATTGCATATCGTTCTTTTAAAGTGTCCTCACATCCAGATTGCATTTTTAAAATTCACCAGCTGTGACAATCAGGTTATAGTAGGGTGTATTCCAATTCCTGCTGTAACTGTTCGTTTGAACCTGACATCATAAAAAATTGTCAGTCATCTGATAAGATGTATAATAATAAAATGCTGAATTTTCAAGAGTCTACGTTAATTTAAATGCCTGTACAAAATGTCTGGAAACATATTGAAGACACCACGTATATTAAGATTTTTGTGCATACACTTATAAGAGGGTTTGATTTGGGTTTCTTTGTTTAAGGACATATTACCCTTCATGGCTTCTAGAAGAACAGCACAGGTACTATTTAATTCATAGCTTGGGGTACAAAGTGATTGATACCTTTCTCAAGGGTATTAGTCCAGGAGTGAATTAATAGTGCGACTGGAGTTCGAACTTGCTTACACTGAGGCCTCATTCGAGCACTTTAGCCATTACGCAACGAGATCTCTCCGCAGTTATATCATGTGAATAATTCCAATCTAATACAAATCATTTGCAAGTAGATCTATATGACCAACTGATGAGAATTTAGTAATAGCTCTCCGGCTCAGAGTTGACCTGGGAGTAATGCAACTGAAATGTACGAAACACTCACTAGATATCCAGAACTGGAGCTTCGCCATCGAATGCAGTTTACTCGCATATACTGGATAGCCCTTTAGGGAATGGTTTTACCCCTATGCATTGGAGACCACCAGCGTCTTCTAGATCTCACCGACAATGCTGTATATAAACTCAAGTCTATTAAATCGCATAATCATTGTGTGATCATTCGATTTTTAAAAGATATTTGTAAGAAATAAGCAATCTGAACGTTTTGCTTTGATAAATCTTACAGATAAATCTTTGTTTTTGTTTCACTATCTGCCTGGCACATTCGACATATACAACCAAGTGTCAGTCATGAGAAATTAAAATCTCGGGGAGATGAGGTTTTCCTGATTCGCGTGTGGTTTTTCCCAGATTTTGTAAGTAACATTCGCTAAAACTCTACAGTCGTATGTACTGTTTATGCCTGGTTGCATTACAGACGAAATATTTCGATAAAAATTCCGGTTGGTGAACGTAATACCAGGCAATCAGTGCGCATGAATCCCCACCACCGAGAGTAAAGCAGCTGCGTTCTAAAAGGCGAGCCGAGAGAAGGTAGACGAAAGTTGATCAGTTTAAGCAGCGTATAAATGAGCTTTGTGAAGGAAACTAATACATGTGCGGGATTGTAGACCTAATAGTTGATTACAATACATAACTCTATTTGGAGTGGTGATTACATTTTGATTGTTACGGTCTACCAGTAGAAGTACATGTCTACGTAGATTTAAGCAGTCAAAACTTACATTGAAACTGTTGTTTTTTTTTCACAAGATTTGTTAATTAAAGATATACTGAACAGATCCAAACGATTATTGCTACTTTCTCTCTTTCCTTCCTCCTACTCTCTTTCCATTTCTCTTTCTCTCTTTCCTTCCTCTTGCTATCCCTCTCTTTCTCTCAGTATATATATATATATATATTCCCACTCACCCATATATAAAGTCGATGAAATAATTTTCATAAATCCATTTTTCTTAAATCAAGAAATTGCTCAAATACTGACCAGTAAATATAAATAAATAAATTGATTATCTCAACTCTACATGTAAGTTTCATTTCTAAAAATTACATGAATTTAAAAATAAAAAGTTCAGAAGAAACGCAATGATTTAAAAATTCAATAAGAAGACGAGTCATCCAGATTATTGAAGGAATAAGCACAGGGACACACACATACCCACATATGTATATATATTCACAGCAGACGTGAAACTGAGAGTCATCGTACATAGTTGACATCTCTCCTCACATTCTTTATATTTACTTACAATTTGCCACTAATATTGTGCAATCTCTTCCTCTAAAATTCACCGACCTTATGTATTTGGAAGAGGGGAATTTACGAAAGAAAAGACTTTTACTTTAGGTAAGAGAAGGAGGAGACGAGGAAAGTGCTTTAGGCATTTTAGAATTTAGCTGTTATGCTCGAAATGATTTTTATTTATGGAACATTAGTTAATGCTTATATAAAGAGCTTCAAGAAGTTTCTTTTTATTTGTGTAATATCGAGTTATTTCGAATGCAGTTTTTTTTCCCAATTTGGAAAAGTGGCACGAATGTGTTTTGATTTAGTTTGGTTTGATTGTGTTTTATGGCAAATCTATCCTTGTGGATTATTCAATGCCGAATATGTAATGTTGTATCGTAGTAAAGAACCGATACACAGTGAAACAGAGGTAATTATTTATTAATTCAAGTGGAACAGTTTGACAAGTATTATAAGTCTCTCACTGTGGGTGTTACGACCGAAGTTGGTCTTCTATTGACCGACGTTCTTCAGAGCTCTTCTATCTCTGCGTCTGCTTCTGTCTCGTTTTTCCAGTCGATTCTCGAGACACGGCGTCTTTTATACTTCCGCGATACCAGAAGTAACGTAGTAGAAGCCACCATACAACATATATACAATTTGTTAGAGAATAGTTTGTTGGTAACATTATTTTTTAACGAATCAGATGTCAGTTTGGTTTCAGTTATTGCTTATTGACAGTAATCATTCTATTAAAGATTAATCCTTTGTTTGCAGAGAGTTAAAGAGTCTTAAGTTTTGCTATTGAGTCTTTACACACAGTTGAATGGTCTCAAGTATTTCTATTAAACACAAATCATTTTATTTAGCATCAGTAATAATCCCTTGTAAACGACTAATCGAATCTTTTTGACCCATATATGGGACTCTTATATGTCCAACTTCTTGTCAGAAAGGACCGGAGAGTAATAGGAATGAATGTGTACACCATATTCCTCAAATTCATCACCAGAGGTAGTTTAATGTCATATCCAGGACACAAAATGGTTTAATACTTTTCTAACATTAATAATTCTACTCAATATTTTTCATTAGTTTGCACTCGATTAAATGGCTTCAGGAATTGCTGTATAATATTAATAAAGCAATTTAGCATTAATCATTTGTCTGCACACATTTAAAATGTTTCAATAAATGTAAATGATTAAATAGTTCTATTTGATACATAGAAGAGACCCAAACTTATACTATTACTCTGGGTCAGAGTGGATGAGGAAGAAATAGCAATGAAGTGTACTTTCCATTCCATAAACTCCAGGTCTAGAGTCTTACTCTCAGATAGTTTAGTGATATTTCCAGGACACACATTGAAGTAGGGATATACCTTACTGCAGCGGTGCAGTCAGCGTCTTCTAGAGCCCCAGCCGACTAGGCTGAATGTATTTTGAGGTGTTGAAAGATGGAACTAGTGTCGGATAAGTAAAGTGTTAAAGATCTCAACAGAGCTTTATTAGTCAGGTCTTCGTTGGTACCAACGTTGTTGGAGAAACATTCCCCAGATGGACATTTAAACTATACACTACATTGGCTGTACTGAGGTAACTTGTCGAGGGTAAGAGGTTATAATAAATGATGAGGTTAATTGTATTGAATTTGGAATGATATATTATGAATTTTATTTCATTGTTAGTCTGTAGAGGAAACGTTATTAACTATAAGAATTTTAGAGCTATTCTATTAAGTTTTTAATATTTGTGAATCTGGTTACAAAAATGTAGTTTAAGGTATTTTGGGTTGAATGATCTTGTATTATTTCCATTGTAATTAGAGTTGATATTTTAAATTGTAGGTTTTCTTTTCTAGTCAACGATGGGGTTTAGGAAGTCATTTTTATTCGGAGCATCTAAGAATGTTTTTAAGTTCAGAGTAGAAGATTGTTTAGGAGGAGCATATTAATGAGTCGATATATTAGAGTTTTGATTATTGCTATTTTATATTGCTTGGGTAATTCACTTTTAAAATTGATAGAGCAATAGTTAGAGCTAGTAGGTGTTTTGTATTAAGAGCTGGTGAAATTCTAGTTGTTTCTGTCAATCAGACATCAAGAAATGGAAGCTTATTTTTGGAATTAAGTTCACAAGTAAAATAGAGTACGGGATTGTTTTGGAAGGCTAGTTGTACATTGAGTTGCTCATTTACGCCAATAACGAGAAGGAGGATATTGTCAACATATCGTACAGAGATTTAGGTTGTTTTATGTAGTTGAAAACTATTTTGTGATGATAAATGAAGAAATTGTGGAAAGTAAGTACAAGAGCAGACCTTATCGCAATTCCGTCGCATTGGAGGATATGTGGTTTTACTGTATATGTTAAGTATAATAATGTCAATAGTTTATTGCTCGGGAACTTTCCGTTGATTCGGTTCATAGATTTTTTAAGCTTGTAAAATTGAAATGAATTCATGGCTGCATTTGTAACAATGTTTTTTTTTCCGTATATAGGGTATTATGATTTGGTCAATGCGTTTAATTAACTCATGTGTGGGGGTGGTGACTTAAGAGAGAATGGGTCAGTTATTTATGAATATTGACGGTTTGTATCTGGGTGTATAGTCACCTGTGATTTTATATATATATCAGAAAAAAACCAGAAAGGGAGATACATCAAAAGTAAATATATACCCTAGTTTATCTAATTTGATTTTTTTATTCAGGAACCCAGACAATTCCTGTTATCTTGGATAATATAACCAAAGTAACTTAAAAAATGTTTTGCGCATGGTTTTGAGAAAATCTTTCTTCTTGCTGACTAAAAATATCTGAGAACTATGGAAGAGGATTCATCTAATGAGACAGTCATATAATAAACGTATTATGCATTTGATACCTACCATTCTCAAATTATCCTTCTCCTAGTTCTTTGTCATGATATTGGGTGTGTTCTATCAACCTATCTCCGTAAAAAATAGCTGCTACATAATGATTAGATATTAATGACATGATATGTATAGTAGAAGCTTTGAGCAACCAATGTTGTTGGATCAATTTAACGGCAAATCAACTAATTATGGATAACTTGATGCTGGAACTTGATTCATTCATAAGTGTTTAATTATTATAACTATATTTTCAATGTTTCATGTTTTTAATAGCTCTATTTTGTCTCAGACCATTTGTTTGCTTACAGTTTCAAGTATTTCTCGTTATCAGAATTACGAATGTACCTATATATATATATGTATATAGTGTGTGTGTGTGTGTGTGTGAGAGAGAGAGAGAGTATGTAGCATATATAAGTACCGCTCTAGCAATTAAAAAATTGATTTTTTCACAACCAAATATAAGTAAACTTGGAGACCTTCGTAGAGGGTGACCCGGAAGCTCACTTTTCAATAGCTACCACACTGGGGTGTAGGGGATGGCGCTACTTTAATCCCTAGATTGCACCTCTTTACCCTTGATCTTTACAATATAATTCTGAGTGTTAAGCAAAGCGGTATGAAGAACAATTTTTTAAGTCTTTGGAATGACTTGACCTGGGATTGAAACCCGGTCTCCCGGACCATTGGCGAACACTCTATTCTTTATAAACCTCAGGTCGAGTCATACCAAAGACTCGAAAAAATGGTACTTGATGCCGCTTAGTTTAACACTCAGCATTATAAGGTAAGGAACAAAGGGAGCAATCCAAGGAATGGAATAACGCCTTCCTCTACACATCGATGTAATAGTTATTGAAAAGGTAGTCTTCGGGTCACTTCCGACTAAGGTGGCCAACTTTACTTAATTTTAAAATATACTTGGATTTTTTTATTACTATATGTTATATATTATTATATATATATTTATTTTTTTGGGCGCTAGCAAAACGACTGGAGAAGAAGCTAGACGGGAATTACACAATAATGTTGCGAGCAATATTGAACAAGTCCTGGTGGCAATACTCAACAAGGCACCAACTATACGGCCACCTGCCTCCCATTACGAAAACTATCCAATTTAGACAACCAGACATGCAGGACACTGCTGGAGAAGCAGGGACGAGCTCAAAAGTGATGTGCTCCTATGGATCCCCTATATGGCCGGGCAAAAGCAGGACGACCAGCTCGAACATACACACAGCAGCTGTGTGAGGATACGGGATGTAGCTATGAAGACCTGCCAGAGGCGATGAACGATAGGGAGAAGTGGCGAGAGAGGGTCAGGGATAACCGTGCTGGCAGCATGACCTGATGATGATGATGATGATGATGTTGATGATATATTTAGTGCCGAAGTTCATTTCTTAGTCACTTAGTCAACAACTCCTTCGCCATGGACAGGATGCGACACAGCTTGTTTTAATTCGGGTTTCCTTCGTTGAGAATCGGTCGTTGTACAAATTCTACAGAGCCCAGTTTCCCTAGTATTTTACATACAACTTGCAGTAGAGAATAGAGGGAGATCTGCCTCTCCGCAGAGCATTAGCGTGAAATGAAACGCAAACAGCCGAGTCCACGATTTGAACTGGACACAGCAAATCCATTTTCGATGATGATTACGTCTAGTGTTACCTGTTGGTTATAAAGTGTCAATGCTGTCGATATTGATAATTGATAATACCTAATGATTTCTTTTTTGGGTGTTTAATGTTCAAATAAGAATAACAAAATTCTGCGATCTTGAATTTTGATGAAAATGAACTTTTTATAAAAAAAATTGTTTGTGTGCACTTGTAGGTAAATACGATATAAATAGTGATATGATAATTAAAATCTGTTATAATGTAAGGAAATAGCGAAGCATCTGCATACTACCACTCTAGTGAGTTGCAAACGTAAACATGACTAATTCTGCGTCATTATATATATATATATATATATATATATATATATATATATATCGGTGTTTGATTTAATTGTCAGGTGTATGTGGTTCCTAACAGAATTAACCAATATGTATATGAAGAATATTAACCTTTTTAGAATTAAAAAACCTCTAATAATATTTTTGATGTACTAATTTTTTTTTAATTAAAAAAAAGATTTCACTTAGAATTTGACAGAGTCTGTAAAATGAGAAAACGCTTGGGATTACTTATTGTCAGATGTCTGTCGTATCTTCTTTTTTTCATAAACAATACCCTATTCATTAATTCGCCCACAAATCTTAACTGAGAAAGTGGGGTAAAAGTTAGTAATTTAGACTAAATTGATCTCGGTAATTCCAAAAAAGGGTCTCACTATCGTTCCAGAACATGAAGAATGTGTACATTCTACAGTATCTTTGATCGGTAGACCTGCAAATGATCCAGTTTCAATATTCTTGACATCAGATTCATATTCAAGAAGTAATTCATAAAAGCAATTACTCACGATGTTTATGGATTCAAATACCAAATTGTTGAATTTAGAATCAACGAAAATTTATAAAAAAATTGAAATAAGAGCTGAGATCAAAGAATACCTGTTAGCATCTGCCAAGCTAAGCAAAATCCACATGAACTAGTAACATATGGGTGTCATTTCTGTGGTATATAATGTTCTTGCCGATGAAAGTACAGAAAATAAAGCTTATTTGTTTATTTATTAATGGTTTACTTTACACTCCCCAAATTTAGAGAACTGGAGGCTCACTATCAGATGAAATTTAATGTGATACCCAGAACTTTCAGGGGGTTCTTACCAATCTGCAGGGGATAAAGTCAATATACTCTAAGTCCTGATGTTAGAACGAAGATAGCTCCGAATCTAAAGTGTTTTAGTTCAATTTTTTACCATTAAATCTTCAACCAAGTGCTTCTGAGCAAAAAACCAATCAAAAGCATTCAAAGAGAGATAAGAAACTAACTCTTACACAAATGCACATAGAAAAGTTGAAAATTTCCGCTCATTCAAAACGGACTGTGTTCATAAAACAAAGCACTAAAGTTAATTATAATCCAATGTGACCGTCTTTTGGATGGGTAAGAATGCGAGTATGGTCGCCAGAGCCTATTATGTGAGTCTTTATACAAACTGGTATTGTGTTTGTGAAACCTCACAGCAATTATTTAATCGATTTGAAGCTGCCCTGCAAGGCTTTCCCAACAAAATTGGGTTTGATTTGACGAAAGTAATTTGATGATAAAATATTTACAAAACGTGTCTCTCTACGAATTCCACATGAATTCCGGTAAATTCAATTAATTCTTTTATTTTTGGAAGATGTGAACATTTCACACATCTCAAACAAAGAAAAAATACTGAGTATTCTTGAAAATTATTGCTTAATCTTATAAGTTATTCAATTAATTCTTATGAGATAATTTTCAATTTATATACTAATATCATACCATTTCCCATAGAGATATATATATTTGTTTATATGTATCTTATTTTGATTGAATTTCATTCAATTTGTAATGAATATATGGTACTTGTTCATTTTTCGTCACCTTTTCTTGTAGCATATCAAACTTTCTTGGTAAGAGTTAGAGTATGCTGACTGTATTCCTTTCCTGTAGATTAGTGTCTGTCCCCTAACACCAAAAAAAAAAAAAAAAAAAAAAAAAAGGCAGCTTAGATATGACACTAGATTGCATCTTGCTCTGAGGCTCAAGTTCCCGACCTCTATAGCGTGTGTAGTACACTTTCAATGAAATTACTACCAAATAAGCCAAAGTGGTAGTACCTGTTAGGGTCCTGCCTATGAGTCATATAGATCTGTTTAAAAATCATTTGTTATCAATGGAACCGTGTACAAAAAATCATCAGAAACAATCACACAAATACATGTAGATAAGATCGTACAATGAATATGTTTCCTTAACCTCTGAGCATAAAATGATCCACATGGGGTTAGCATGCCATTAAAATCAATCAATCAGTTAATCAACCAATCAATCATGCAAGCAAGCAAATCTTTTAAAGTATCTTAAAATTTTATATACATATGAAAACATTAATTTGAATATCAGTTTTATATTGCATTATTCTTTTCTTTTTTATACATTTGAAAGGTTAGTTACCATCATTACTGACAAATTCCCGTGGTGTAATGGCTAAAGTCCTGGACTGTGGCTTCAAAGTAAGCAAATTCGAACATTAGCCTTGCTACTGCGTTCACTGTCGAGCTAATACACTAGAGAAAGGTATTTCTAAAAACCCGACTGAGAACTCTTGACACAATTATTTGAAGGCAATTAAAAAAAGTAAATAGTCACTAAAAATATTCCTGTTAGTTTTATACCTTTTGCATGTTGAGAGCAATACTGAACAAGTCCTGGCGACAACACCCCACGAGACGCCAACTGTACGGCCACCTGCCTCCCATCACGAAAACTATACAGGTCAGACTAGCCAGACACGCCGGACACTGCTGGAGAAGCAGGGACGGGCTCGTAAGTGACGTACTACTATGGACCCCCACATATGGCCAAGCAAAAGCAGGACGACCAGCCCGAACTTACATACAGCAGCTATGTGAGGACACAGGATGTAACCCAGAAGACCTGCCGGAGATGATGAACGATGGGGAAAAGTGGCGAGAGATGGTCAAGGATATCCGTGCTGGTGGCACGTCTTGATGATGATGATGATATATATATAAAGAGAGAGAGAGTGTGAGAAATTGGAGATTTTGATGAATTGTACAAGTCAATAAAAATAAGTGGAAAAGTGGATAAATCAAAACACTGACAACATGTCTAGTGGTAATATTTCGTTCTTTATTTCCAGAACTTTTTCACTTATTTCATCATATATATATATATATATATATATATATTCTAAAACAATATATATAATCGTAGTAGGTAGAGTGTTCGCTAATGGCCTGGGAGACTGGGTTTCACTCATATGTTGAGTCATACTCAAAAAATAGTTATTAACGCCGCTTTGCTTAACTCAGCATTATAAGCTACTGAGCAAAGGTAAAGTGGAGCAATACAGGGAAAAGAGTAGCGCCCTTTCCGACACCTCGGTGTACTAGTCAATAAAAAGGGACCCTTTGGGTCACCCTCGACTACGGCTGCTATGAAAATATACATGAGTGTTAATTTACACTTTATATATTGTGGATTAACCGTTATCGTTATCAGCAAATGAAGCCAACGAGACACGTTCAAATTATGGATGGGGCTATCTGCATTTCATTTCAAGAATAGGTTCTTTAGAAAGGTTGAAAATTTTTCTCTTGTGATACGCAAATATTATGTTAGCGTTGGGGTCTTCGAAATTGCACTAAACACTTGTCTTCGAGAAGGAAAAACTGAATACAAAACCTGAGAAGTATTATTCGTGTGCATTATTCTTCTCTTAGCATCTTTGCCAAAAAGTGTTGTTGATCCTAAACAAGCCTTCACCACTACAAGTTAAGAAACTATTGCTCCTCATACGTAGGTGACTAAAGGGAATGTCATTCAACTACACTCTTTACTTTAAATTTAAGTTATTCTAAGAGCAGTGATGACCTTGTTTAATTTTTATTTTAATTATAATAGTAGACTTAATAAATTATTCCTGATTTAGTTAATCGCTGTGTTTATTTTATTGGTTATAAATTGAATAGATGATAGTATGTCTTGGTTAAATCTTAGAATATATGTAAGAGTTTACCAAATTTTCCATATAAATGATGATGTATGAAAATAGCTGGATAGTCTACGCGTCTTATCCCCCCAATCTCTCTCTCTCTCTCTTTCTCTCTCACTTTCACATGATTTCACTTAACTATTTTTCATTAGTATGATTTTCTATATTCAGAGCTCCTCTTTTTTTTATAAGTTACTACAGGTTGATTTCCTCTTTTATTCTACTTTATTCTGTTTTCTATTCTTTTACAAATCGAAAGATTTGAAAGAAATTTAGTCGATTGAGGCTCTGGCATTTTCACCTCACCAACACGTTCAATGTCACCATCGAGAGGGCATAGATAGACAGAAGCCCCAGTAAAGTCGTAAATAGTCTGGTCACAAACAGTATACTTTAGTTTGGTTTCTTAGTTTAATGAAATATCAACCTTCGTAGGATTTTTAATTCCAAAGCCATCTTTGCATAAGAATTGCAATGATACTATTTAATCGATAGCTGTGGATATAAAGGCGTTCTTACCTTTCCCATGCGTATTAGTTCGAACGTGAACATTATAGCGAGACTGGAATTTTAACTCTGCAGTCAAGCGCATTAGCCAATACACAACGACGACTTATAAATATCAATTTTAATTATAATTGTAATAATAAAGAACCGGTCATATTGTAATGGTAAATGCACAAATCAGAATGTGTCCGAGAGAATGGAACGCATAATATTCTCTGGGATTTTTAGAAACAAAACGATCATCTAATCTGGGCTAGAATACCAAGCCTAGTGTTAATTTGCAAAATAAAAAAAAAGCAAAATTAGCCATCTTGTGGATGTTGCTCTTTCAGTAGACCTTTGGGAGAAAATAAAAGAATGCGAAAAACACATACTTCGTCCTTGCCAGAAGACTAAACGATTGAACATAAGGGTGAGATTGATACCAATTGAAGTGGGTGCGCTTGGGAAGGCACCCAAGGGCTTAGAGAAAGGACCGAAGGAATCGGAAATCAGAGGAAAGATAGAAACCATTCACACTACAGCATTTTTGAGATCAGTTAGAATACTCAGATGAGTCCAGAAGATCTAAGATTTGGTATCACTCAGACTCTAGTCAATGATCACCAGCTAACGCAGGTATAAAAAATTCACAAGGAGTAAATAATAATAAGAAAGGGTGTACGATATGGCCCCGCAAAACTGGATGATAGACTGACTCAAGATGTACAAGACACCCGCAAAAAAACCCCAAAAAAACCCATGAGGTTTATCGAGGAAACCATGAAAAGCTGGAGAGTAGAATTGACAACAGGAAGAAAAGTTTACCTGAGGTAATAATCCAGCGTGATATCTTCCAGAGAGATACGTTATCACCATTACTATCAGTAATAGTGATTATGCCACTCAATCACATACTTAGGAAATCCGTTGCCAGCAACAAATTCGTAAATCACAAGAAATGATTAACCACCCAGTGATCATAGACGACATCCAACTGTTTACCTAAAGTGAAAAAGAATTGGAAACCCTAACCAGATAGTGAGAATATACAGCCGGGATATTGGGATGGAATTCGGCATAGAAAATGTGCCATGCTAATAATGAAAAGCGGGAAACGATGAATGACGGAACGAACGGAACTACCAAATCAATAAAGAATCGGAAAGCTCGGAGAAAAGGAAACCTACAAATAGTTGAGAATATTGGCGGTTATCATCAAACAATCAGAGTTAAAAGATTGCATTAAAAAAGAACACAACAAGAGAGCGAGAAAACCTTAAAAAAACTGAATCTTTTCTAATATCAGCACAAAACAAAGTCATGAAAACCACCTATGTCAAAGCAGTAATAGGTAAGCCGCAACAAAATTGCAAATGTAGGTTATGTGGTGATAGAAACGAAATGATCTATCACATAATAAGCAAATGCAGTGAATTATAAAATGTAAAACTAGACTCAACTGGGAGGAAGAAGGTGATCTGTTGAGAATTGTGTAGAAAGTTTTAATTTGACCTTACGAACAAATGGTTTATGTACAACTCAGAATCCGTTCTGGAGAATAAGACGTAACATATTTCTCAGGGAATTTGAGATACAAACATATCCTCTAATCTCGGCCAGACGACAGTATGAATCCAATTATTATCCCCCCAACTATGGGTCAATAGTAGGGCAGACTAGGTTCTTCAGCCTTGGTGAGGCAACTAGTCTAGGAGAAGAAAAACTCTGAATTCAAACCGCGTAAAAATTGACCCTGTGTCACATCCTGCCCGATCAGAGGGGTTGGTAAATATTACCACCAGAAATACTGATAGCCAACAAATAAATAAGGACCTATCGAAAAGTGAACTTTCCCGTCCCAGCAGAACACAGAGTAAAATTGCGAGAAATCGAAAAGAGAGATTAATACCGAGACCTTGCTAGAGAACTAAAAAACTATGGAACAAGAAGGTGATCCTGCTATCAATTGTAATTGGTGTGTTCGGTACAGTCAACAAAGTATAGGTAAAAGGGACTGGAAGACTTGGAGATAAGAGGACAAGTGGAGATCACCCAAACTACAATATTGTTAAGATTGGCTAGAATACCGAAAAGAGTCCTGGAGACTTGAGGAGACTTGCTGTCACTGAAACTCCAGTGAAAGACCATCAGCTAACGCTGGTGTGGAAAACTCTTTAAGGAGTATAATAATAATAACACAGAATAAATCTGAAGGAAAGTGAAAAGAAGGATAAGTAGTTCGACCTTGTTAGAGAATTGAAAAAGAAGTGGAACATGAAAGCAACGATTGTGCCAATTGTGATTGGTGCGTTAGGCACAATAACTAAAGGATTATTAAAAGGTCTGGAGGCCTTGGAAGTTGGCAGACGGGTAGAGACTATCCAAACGACAGCGTTGCTAAAAACGGCCAGAATCCTGAGACGAGTCCTGGAGACTTGAGGAGACTTGCTGCCACTCAAACTCCAGTGAAAAACCATCAGCTAACACTGATGTGAAAAACTCTAAAGGATAATTATAATTGTTGATAATCTTTGGAAGACTCGAGACCATTCAGACCCTAGCATTAGGATCGGCTGTAATACTCAGATGCAGACACGAGGGGATTTTTCGTCGTGTAGACAGCAGTGGAAGACTACTAATTAAGGCCAGTGTGAAAAAAAAAAATCGTAAAACGTAGAAAAATAATGAAAACAATTTTGAAATAATCACTTTATTATATCTACTGTTCAGCTATACACACCTCTTCATTATTCCCTTAATATGTGCCGGTTGTAAAGATGTTTGTGCTGCCTTGCTATTTTTCAAATAATTTATTTTTACGAAATACTTGCTTTTTTTTTTGCTTTTTTTTTTTTGAGATTTTTTTAAGGTCTGATATCTCTCCTTATGATTATACTTTTTATGTTTGGAGAGGAATGTTTTCTTTGTAAACTTGTCAGAAACAGAAGCAGAAATGGAACACTCAAAAATATTGTGCGCTTCTTGACTTCCAACAAAGTCATACTCCTGCGCATTTTTTAATTTGCAATTTCAATGACTTGAGTTATTTTCTCTTCTACTGATCAGTGGCAAAAAAAGTTCTAGCTAATGAGATGATAGATATCGACACATTACTCAATACACTGCTGTCATCTACCAAAATTTTACAACGTCAGCAGCAGATTTTCTGCACAAACTGTATCTCTGTCACATGCAGACTAAAGTAAAAAATGCAAAATAATAAAAATAAGCAAAATTAAAAGGAAAAAAAAAAAAAAAAGAAAAATGGAAACTTAGAATATTCTATAAGATTTTTGTCGTTGATAAACTTAGATTAAGCCCCGAAAATTTAATATGATCAGTGATCTTACGTCAAAGATTTCGCTGGAATGTACGTTAATCGTATTAACACCATCGGAAGAACAATACAAAATATGATTAAAAGCATATAATGACAAAAGAAAGAGAATTGGAAAAAAACAACAAAAAAACACCGATAATATGAAATAAATTTACTGAATAGCATGAATTTTTAAATGAGCATGCACCAAAGCAGAAAAATATGGAGCCATTAACATAAATATATTGGTGACCCAAAATTCAATACTACTAGGCAGTGCCTGTCCGTCAGTCTCCTTCTCCCTCTCCTCCTCCTCTTCTCCCTTTATATATATATATATGTGTGTGTGTGTGTGTGTGTATTTAATCCTTTCACCAAGAGTAGAAAAGGACACAAGGCTAATATCTAACCGATGCATAACTGATTTGAATTAACAGTTTTCCTTCTATACTATTCATCTAAGAAAAACTAAAGAACCTGTCTGACCGACTATTTAACCATAACGTGCGGAGGGCAGAGGAAGCGCTGATTTTCGTCTGACCTACTATTTAACCATAACGTGGGGAGGGCAGAGGAATCGGTGATTTGCCGTCTGACCTACTATTTAACCATAACGTGGGGAGGGCAGAGGAATCAATGATTTTCCCCAGAGCATGTGCGAGAAATGAAGGGCAAAAGACCTCAACCAGGATTTGAACTCGATTTGCTGATTCCAGTTCTTACAACGATAACCGTTTTGCTTATCGTGCCTCATATATATATATATATATATATATATATATATATATATATATCATACTTTGCTCTTTTCTCCTTCCACTTTTTCATACTAATCCCAATCTATCCGTGGCGTTATAGCTAAAGTGCTCGACTGCGACCTCGAATTAAGCGAGTTCGAACCCCTCTCCCGCTATTATGTTTACTTTCGGACTAATACCTTTTGGAAAGGTATGAACCCCCTAAACCTCCTAACTCCAGGTGGAATAGTATTAATGCTGTTTTACTAGGATGCCTTTGGCATTAAATAACTCGCATAGGTTTGGATGCCATTAAAAGAAACTCGAACCAATCCATTTATATATGCCGGGTTGAGGCTTTAGCCCTCTATTATTTTTTTTTTAGGATTACGACAGCAAAGAGAGGAACTTTCTTAAATGATGGTATCAAAATACTAAGAAAGCCAAACTAAATCACGAAGAAACATTCAAATTAGATAAGGAAGTTGTTCAAATATAAAAATAAATTTTTCTTTTGTAATTAGTTTTAAAACATTCAAACAAGTGTTTTCTGAATTACCACCCGAGAACAAGCTCCAGCAAGATCCGCTTTATCTGATGTAATTTTCGTGGTGATCCTAATTTTTTTTTTTTTCAGTTCATCACATAATTGCTCATTATGATTGTGGCTTGTAGACTTCAGTTACCAGAACAACAGTGAGAAAACTTAGTAATGTTTCTAAAAGCATGTCTAGGTTAAGGATGCACACAGTTATAGCTACCTGGGAAAAGTGAGGCAGATCGCTATTCAGGCAAAATTGAGACCCATCAGAGCAGGCGAGCTTCTAACTTTGATGCAAGACCCGTTCCGACGTTAATGTTGCTTCTAACGTAGACTTCGATTTAAGAACAGCGGTAAGAATCGGTAAGAATCGGTATTCTATCATTCCTGCCCGCTCCCCATCTGTATACGAGCCAATGACCGAAATGCTGTATGTTGTGACACATTTCTTAGATATCTTTAAAAAATCTTTTTTCTTTCAGTAGTTCTTTTCTATCATTTTCATTCCCTTTCTTTCTTGCTCTACTTCTTTCTTTCTTGGTTTGGTTTCTTTGTTAATGGCATATCAACCTTTGAAGGTTATTTAATGTCAAAGCCATTCTCCTAGAAGAACAGTAGTGGTACTATTTAACCCATAGCTGGGAGGATAAGGGGGTTTATACCTTTCCCAAGGGTATTTGTCCGAAAGTGAACGTAAGTGAACGTAAGCCTACACTAAGTAAAGTTAGCGACCATAGTCGAGGGTGACCCGAAGGCTCCCTTTTCGATAGCTACTACACCAAGGTGTAGGGGAGGGCGCTACTCCATTCCCAGGATTGCTCCACTTTACCCTTGAACCGTACCTTATAATGCTGAGTGTTAAGCAAGGTGGTATCAAGTTCCATTTTTAAAGTCTTTGGTATGACTCGACCTGGGATTGAACCCAGGTCTCCCGGGCCATTGGCGAACACCCTAACCGCTGGGCCAATGTCAATTAAGTCACTCAGAGGATGTTCACGGTTGATTTTATCACGATTTAAAAAGAATTAATAGCAGATAAGACACAAAAGAACCTTATTTAATAGAAGAACATTCAATCAAGCTTGATTAAATCATTGGAATTGATGGTATATTTTTTCTAAACCCTACTGAGGAAAATATGAAATAATAGAATGACGAGGAAAATATTTTGAAATGATCTCACAGATTGCATTCCTAGAATAACTACCAGTCGAAGTCAAAATATGCAAATCTGTCTAATGTTAAATGACAGTTCTTACAAACTTCAACAACCAGTTGGGCACAAATAATCGAGAAAAAAATAACAAAAACCAAGGCTCTAACAAAAGAAGTCTCTTGAAACAATGGAAAGAATCGTAAAACTCATTCAAGAAGGCAATCCACAAAAGAGTGAGACAAAAAAACGCTGTTTGATTCCAGACACCCGTATTTATAATTTGCTGTAAATATAAAAAATACGGGGATTGTTAAAAAGGAAAACATATAGGTAGATCATGAAAGTAAGACATGAAATCATCAGGATATAAACTTCCAAGTGATATGCTTTGGAAATAGAAATTGTAGAGCAAAACAAATGAAAAACAAATGGATCGAAATAGGAGTCGGTTTAAGAGAAAACGGTTAGAAATAGACTGCATCAAGATTTCCATCGAAAAAGCCAAAAGAAAACCAGCACAACCGTACTAACCGAAGAAAAAATTATTAAAATGGACTAAAGATAAAAAATCAGGGTGGGTAGACAGATTGATGAAAAAGATATCCAGTTATTAATGAAAAATCTGCCATTTAAGTAAAACATTATTTATTCATGATATGAAGTTGTGTACCATTACCTCAACAATCAATGCCCCAGTGCAAACTGGAATCTAGTTTAAATCAATATAGTTTGATTCGCGTAAATTCTATGAAATCAGAACATTCATCTATTGAAGAAAATTGTTTTGCGTCTTATCTATTATTATTCTATTTACTGCTAAATAAAACACCAAGGTAAATAACCTCTAAAGGGATGTTTACTTTGGTGTTTCAGCTTCAGTCGTTTTCTCATGGTCATACTTCGTGCGAAAGACCGTGCAATCGATGACGCTTGGAGACTTTAAAGTTTTTTTCTTCGTCACCGGGAAATACCACGAACAGTACCTTCCGACCGCGGAATTCACTTCACAGAAGTGCTGTATAAGAACTTTTGCGAGATGATATCGATATCACAGGAGCTACACTGCTCCTGGTGGCCACAGAATTCTGGTAATATCGGGCGACAACACCGTACAATGAAGAATGTTCTCTTTATGCTGTGCGAAGACAGAAATCGTGCATGGACAGATGCCCACAAATCCCCGATCGTAATCATAAACGCAACTGTTACAGGACTACTGGTGTATCACCTCAGTATGTGATTACTAGCCGTCAACCCCACATCTACTTACCTAAACTGCTCCATAATGGGCTCAGAAACAAAACCCTCACGGCGTATAGCAAATTAATGCTCTGCTGAGGCAAGATTACCGCCGTATCACCATGGAAAACAATGGAGCCTATCATAAACAAAATGCAAACCTGAACCAAGTCGTCTTTATTGGGAATCCGCAATAAATAAAAATTTATTCTCTGAACCAAATCGTATACAAGGATACAATACAAGTTAGTGATAAGGTGCTGCTACACCGTCCTTAGTCTACCATTGCACACTCATCCCACTGGTACATTTGACGTCACCAAAACAAAAGACAAGGTGATTCAAGTAAGAGATGAAAAGGAAGAAACTGGCAGGGTTCACCGAACTTATATTCATCGTCATGCACCTCGGCCAAAACACCTTTCTTACAGCAATTCACCCCCTCCGCCACATCACGTCCACCAACAAAATCGGGAATCATCCAAGCCAAGTCAATACGTTACACAGAAATCAACACAGCTATCCGGATAGAATGACATATTTCAATAACAACACCAAATCAACAGAAGATCAATCCCAGTTAGGCTTACACGAGGTCAGATGCCAGCACGTTATAAGGCCTTCAAAATTCAATGAATGCACTGGATATACTACATACACACATAAATCAGAACGAGATCGGGGAAAGATTTATTATAAAAATAATTATAGTATAATAATTGCAAACGAGATCTCTTCTGATTAAAAAAAAAAACGTTTGAGAGACTCGCTGAATCGAGCTCCCCGTGAAAGAAGCGTCCGAAAAAGTCAAAAAAAAGGCAACGCAGATGCTTAGCGTTAGCGGCAGTCGTCAAAATTGAATTTTGAAAATTAGTAGCCCGATTCCCGAACGATTGAAGGTTTGACATATACTTACTTCAACAAATTACAACTTTTATAAATATTGTACAATAAAAAAAAAACGCTCTGTTCGCCGAACTCTAAAGACACCGACTACTAATACTGACATCAATATTGTTTGAGTTTATATATATATATATATATATATATATATGTTATTATTATTATTATTATTAAAATAATTGACCAAAACCTTAAACTGAGGTGTGTTTTTTCGTTACAAACAGACGTTGCAGGCATACCAACACGTAGATGGATATTTGAGCTCTACTGAAAACAACCGACAATGTATCTCTTTCTTCTACAACCCTCCTTTAAGAACCAGAAACATATATATAAAAAAACAAACAAACATGACATTTAGACCTACACACAGATAAATGTGCATTTGTAGATTTAACTTTGTCCTTTCTTTGACTATTGGCAGCTAAAGAATGTCATTGCAACAATTTTACACCGCGTATATAAAAGTGTTTGAAAATCCGCTTGCGTTTTCTATTGTGACGGCAAATTGACTAAAATCCCAAAACGGTACTTTAATTTTCGCACGTGTGAAGACGGGGCAGGTTGGCACTTGATCCCCTATAGAATAAGTCCTCGTTCAGAGTTTTTCTCTCAGGCATATAAGTACTGGCATATTACGTGAGGGATTAATTTAGGGCCAGACTGACCGCCGCTGGCAAGGGGTTCCAAATTTCACACTATCACACACCCACCAGGCCGCTAAACTTCCTTCCCCTCGACAATGGAAGATAATGAGCCCATAGGTTTTAGTCGTAATAATATTATATTGTAGTAGTCGGCAAATCCGATTTCCCGTGTGATATTTTAGGAATTAATAGGACAATTCTGAGCAAGATAACATAAGGCGAATAGAAGCTAAAAAGGAAACGTGACAACAACAAATTCGTAGTAGAACGACAAAGAACAACATAGACCACATGGTAACATAAAAATACATGAATTCCTTTACTACAGTTACATACACTTTCAAGGTGTCAAAACATATAATAATTGGACAGTCCACGAATATAAATGTCTTTTCTTGACTTTTGTCTTTCTTCAAATTGAGAGAGAGAGAGAGAGTGGTATACAAAATTTGGGTATAAAGGAAAATGGCCCCAGAGTTACTTATCTTATTTTTCGACGGGGTTCCACTGGAGAATCTTTCTTCTTTCACGGGCTATTAGACTTTGTTCTGTTTTTAATACTGGCTTGAAGAACTCGGGTCCCTCATGTCTCAGTTATTCTTTTGTCTTCAACCCGGAGTAAAATTGCTATGGTTAGTCTGCCCGCTACCGACCCTGCTCAAAAACTAGCTTTCTTATTATTTACTTCCGCTGAGGGGAAGGGAGTCCCCACTTCCGTTTTGGGGTCCCGGCCAATCGTTTGGCTTCTCTCTTCTTCCTCTTGGTGTCCGCCGACCTGGGTAAGGTCACCAAGTACCAACATCTGTTCATCCCCTCTGTGACCCACATTCTCCCTTAACGGTCACTTTTTTTGGACGGCTAGATACTGCTAATTCAGCGGGAGGATAGTATTAATTTTATCTCCCTCCTCCCAGTGGGATATCGCGTGACACTATACTTTCTTTTGACCCATATAGGTGAGTCTTTAAAATTCAAATTGGAGACGTTCATTCCGTCGCGGTTATCTTTGAAGTAAACTGATTCAGTCACCCAATTTAAAATCCTAGAGGAGCTTGCTTGCGTTTCACTGCATACTAATTCCCTTTGTGAAGGCATGAATCCATCTACTCTTACCCAACTATGGTTAAATAGTAGGATATACAAAGCTAATTAGACTTTATACAGCAACCAATCTTGGAGAAGGAGAACTCTGAATTTAAATCAGATGTACTCGGCCCAAAAATTGGCCTCATGTCGCATCCAATCCAAGGTGTTTAGGTTGGGTAATTATATATATCAACTGATGAACTGACTAATATGCGTAACTGTATATTATATCATTATTTTTTATTGTAGACTAGTGATATAAAAATTGCACGCTAAGAACAGGCATTGGCTTTTCAATTGCAGAGTTAGTTGGTTGTTGGTTGATTGTTCTGTTTTTGGGTCATTTAACACTGAATTAAGTCATTTTGATAAAAGTTTCAAACAATTCAGATTAGTATAAGTTTTGTTTACATAATAAAATGTCAAAGGTTAATTTCGAACTTCAGTTTAACATAAATA
>OY757905.1:104171881-104219381 GCA_963585895.1 Sepioteuthis lessoniana | reverse complement strand
TATTCATTTATATATATATTTGGGGATCATTTGAGGAATAAGGGGAATTTTTGGAAAAAAATAAAAATCCATATTTTTTCCAGATTTTTTTGCTATAAATGTAAACGCTGTATTGTTTTGAATTGGTTTATCACAAAACCTCTTAATCTCGCAAAAGTATTTGTTCTGAAGCTATTCAAAATAGTGGGAAATAAAAGAAAGGCTTGAAAAAAACACCTGTCATGAACCTTTTGGTGAAAGCAATGAGAAATTAACGAAAACACAAAATTTCTGGTAAAAAAAAAGTTCAGGGCGCAACAGTCAATAAAGAAGGCTTTGCGGACTGTCTTTTTAGACTTGAAAAGACCCATGCCTTTTAATTTACTTAGAAAATGCATCAGTTCATTTCAGTAAGTTATATGCTTGCATTTCTGGGTGCATTTTTAAACATTGCAAGCCTGTTATAGAATTTAATTTTCTAAATGAAGACATCTGCTACTCCCATCAAAAGGCTTTAGAATATGTCTGTATCCCCTTCAGAAGTGACATTACCTCCAAATGAGGTGTAGCTATGATACCATATTGCATCTGATGGTGAAGCTTCATTTCTAGAGATTTGAAAAGTGCGATGCACCCCTTCATTTCCTGTACTCCCAGGTCCTCTTTAATCCTGCCTCTTAGTACATTTTAGAGTCAAATTTATGGGTTAAATAGATTTGTTTAAAAATCATTCGAATTTAAAAGGACCATGTACAAAAAAGCCCTAAAGAAACAACATCGCAAAAATGTAAATTTGAACGCGATTCCCTAATCTTGAAGCATAAAATAACCGTAGATAGTTTGAAATGAAGCTAAAAACCCATCAATCAATCAAATCGAAGTGGCAAAACACGAACAAAATTATTTATACTATCTAATCAAACACGTTTAAAAGAGAAAATGCAGCATATATATATATATATATATATATATATATATATATACTGTTGGGTAAAATAAACATTCGTACATATGAAAATTTTTGTTTTTTATCTTTCAAACATAGCCTGAACAAAATTTTTGTATACATTTACTGTATAAGAATATATTCTTCTAATATATGTATATATACTGCTATTACAATTAAATTTACAGAAATTAATGCCATTTATTAATTTTCATGAGTAAAAAAGTAATTGTACTGTACAAAAATTACGCATTATCTTCATTTAGTGCTTTATTCACGTCGACAGCAACTAATCTCTTCCTGAAGTCCTCAATTAATTTCTTGCAATAATAAGTTGGTATTTTGTACTATTCTTTCTGGCATATGGTATTCACATTATTGATGTTTGCTGGTGCTCTTTTTCGTAATTTGAATTTTCAAAAATCGCCACAAGTTCCCAAATTAAATTCAAATCCGGGGACTTGCTTGGCCATTGGAAAACATAAACATTTTTTTCAGACAACCACTTCTTCTAAGATTTAACTGTGTGCTTGGGATCATTATTCTGCAGGAAAATGTAATCAGAAGGTGGCTCAAGATTCTCAACAGAAGACATCAAATTTTCTTGCAAGATCTGTTTATACTTTTGGGAATTCATTTTACCGTTTATTACTGATATTTTGCCCACATATTTCGCAGAAAAAAAAACATACCCAAATAATCATACTGCCACCGCCAAAGTTGACAGTTGGTTCTGTGTTCTTTGGTGAGTAAGTTTCGTCATCTTTTCTCCACACAAGATTTCGATTATTATGACCAAACAATTCAATTTTAGTTTCATCTGTCCATAATACTCTTTCCAAAAAACGATTTTTTTCTTTCCTTATACTGTCTTACGAATTTCAACCTTGCATCGCTATGTAATTTTAATAGAAGAGTGGCTCTCTTTGGTGTCCTTGACTTTAGACCATTCCTCAGCATTTTATTACTTATTGTTCGTTTGATTATACCACATCCTTATGAACGCAAATCTTCCTGCGGCTCTTCACGCGTAACCACTGGATTATCTTCCGTGGATCAGGTGTTCTTTTTTGTTTTCTAATGTGTTACATCTTTTAAACCGTGCTATGAATGAACTTGTCGTAAAAGGAATATTCAGGTTGCTTGAGGTATTTTTATAACTTTCTCCTTTTTTCAAAAGCTAAACAATCAGTGCTTTTTGTAAATAACTCAATTCTTTACCTCTTGCCATGATCACAACCTTCTCGTATGACAAACAGTTGCTGAAAGTTCCGGTTAAGAGTTTAAGATTCACTATAGGTACTAATAACATTATTGGAACATTTTAGAAGGCTAACGAATGGTACTGATAGCATTATTAGAACAATCTAGAAAAAATATTGTGACAGTGGTGGACTGTACGATTACTTTTTTCACTTATGACAATGAATAACAGTAAGTAAAGTTGGCGACCGTTGTGGAGAGTGACCAGAAGGCTCCATTTTCAATAGCTTCTACACCAAGATGTAGGGGAGGGCGCTACTCCTTTCCTTGGATTGTTCCACTTTACACTTGATACATACCTTATATTGCTGAGTGTTAAACAAGGAGGTATCAAATACCATTTTAAAAGTCTTTGGTATGACTCAACCTGGGACTGAACACAGGTCTCCCGGACCATTGGCAAACACTCTACCCACTAGGTCAATGAGCCGGTCTTATGAAAATGAATAAATGGCATTAATTTCTGTAAAATTAATTGTAACTTCAGTTTATGTGCACATATTAGAGGAATAACAGCAAAAGTTTATTAAAAAAAAAAATATTCAGGCTATGTTTGAAAGACAAAAAAAAATTCACCTGTACAAATATTTATTTCATCCCACTGTATACATAAGTGAAAAAATAAGCTTACAAGTGATGGTAAATAAATTTTATAATTTGCTAAGTTTGTTCTTTTAATTTTTTATACTAACCGCTTGATATCTGTCTCTCTTACACACACACACAATATATATATATATATATATATATATATATATATATATATATATATATATATAAATTGATAACAAGGTAATCTAAGTAGAAGGAGGAATTTATTGAGAAACAACGTCAACACTATAGTGTTTCTGTGATGTTAAATCAACGATGGATGTTTAACATCACTAATAACTTTCCCCACAGTCCTAAAGATGGTTCAAAAGAACCTAAATGCTATAGTGTCGACTCTGCTTCACAATAAATCCCTCCTTCTACTTGGATTACCTTGTTATCAATTTTTCTTTAGATAGTCGGATTATAATCCGTCATTTACTTCCATATATATACATGGTAAGATCGAAGATTAACAAAATAGATACATAGATTTTATACTATGAATATTAATTTCTGAACGTAATCCTCACAATGTACATAATTGTTGAAGAATCCGATGATAGAAAGTGAGAATATTTTTTGTCAGATTTCTTTTAATAACTCATTGTCAAGTGTGATGAGAATGATTCTTTTACTTCTTACCTTGTACAAATTTAGGGTCAGCTTCGAAAATGAGTAATGTCTGCAAAGATTAGCAGTAAGTACCCTTAGATCTATCGGTGCATACGCTTTTCAAATACCCAGAAAATTTGGGTAGTTCCTCTTAAATACACATGGGGTTGGGTGGATTTGGTTGTAGGTTGTAGAGATTATGAATTCTCTTTGAAGATTGATGCAACATGTTCATTAGTTCATAAGACCGTTAGCCTCACATGAAACTAAACGTAGCTAGACAGAGAAACAAAAAGAAACATGCACACACACACACACACACACACACACACACACACACACACACACACACACACACACACACACGCGTGCTGGCGTGCACACACTATATATAAAAAAAATGATACAATCACTGTTATAAGAACATGCATTTAAACGTTTCAAATTTTGAAAAAAAAAAGAAAAAAAGAAAAAAGAAAATCAAACGAAAGCAAACAAACAAAAATTCAAACAAAAAACTGTAGGTATAGAATGGGTAATCATCTCTTTCAGAAAACCAACATATCCGTTATAGATCTGGTAGTGTGTCCTGTAACAGTCTCAGAAACCTATTCTCTGCATCTTCTTGCCTCTGTTCTTTGGATAGTAGAGACCTTGTCTATGACCGTAAAACCACATTTGGTTATAATACCGACACGCATAAAGCAAGTTTTTTCTTTCACTTTTGTACAGCTTCCATAAACAAACACAAATACATACGTAAATATTTCAATGGAATATGGCATTGAAAGAATATGAGTTAAATATCAGCTGTTAGGACACGTTTGTGCATATTTTTCTTTTCATATTACTGCTCTGAACATTATTTATATCAAATATTGAATGTTCTTTTATTTGTAAATAAACATATTTGGTCGTTCCTTCTGTTGTGTCCAATATTAGTATATCATGGATATATTAAAACTTATATTGGTGCATGGAGATTGGAGACACGGCTAAATAATTTCACTACCATTACGAATTGCAATCAAACTTAAAACAAACAAACAAATAAACAAACTAACAAAAAAACAAAAACAAACTCTATATGTACTCAATCAGTAAAGATATTTTTTCAAAATATTTTCTGAGTAAATAAAGTAAACCTTTAAAAACAAGACCTTTGGCTGTTTATAAGGTGGCTGGTGAGAGATATTCCAATCTTGTACACACATAGTAAAGAAAATTTATCAACCGCCCATTTCTGCGACGAATCCAGGAATTGTCTTTTGGAATCTTCTCTTGGTCAGTAGAAATAGAAGACTTCCTGTCTGATATATATATATATATATATATAGATAGATAGATAGAGAGAGCGAGAGAGAGAGAGAGAGAGAGAGAGAGAGAGAGCTTTGATGTTGCATTGTGGAAAAAATTAATTCTCAATTAAAATAAAATATTTGAAAAAGTATTTAAAATTTGGCTTTTGACTGACGGTGAATGGTGAACATAGGAAATTGACAAGAGAGATTGAAGAACCGTGTATGAGTTAAAATTTTTTGAAAATTTGTATGTACATTTCAATGTCAAACTTATCAACATTGTTGCAAGTCAGGTTGAGAATCAAAAACTGGTTGGCACAATTCGTTTTTGGACAGACTTCACCTAGTACTAATAGTGGCCGAAACGTCTATGTTCCTCGATGTTCAAACAGCATTCTGACTCAGCTACATTACTCTTAAAACTGTCAGCCGTCGGAACGAGCACGGAGTTGAATGATTAATATTTCAGAATTTTACGGCCATTCTTTCAAGTTAATACATTTTTTATTCTTTTGGTCAGAATTGTAGATCAGATATGTCTTTCTTTCAATGTTGCAGCGTTATATATATATATATATATATATATATATATGAATTGGAGAAGTGTATAAATAGTGTATATATATGAACGGATGTATGTAAACAATAGTAATTGTGATATATATTGTGTATATATTGAACGGATGTATGTAAACAATAGTAATTGTGATTCATAATCGTTGAAAATTTACTTTGCAGTTAATGGCTCCTCGTGGCTGAATGGTTAGAAGCTTGACTTGCCGTTTGAGTCAACCGGATTTCGATCCCAGCTACGATGATGAGTTCTGATCGAACGAAATAGATCTGTCTGTGGATGACTATATAAATTGGAGAAGTGTATAAACGGACACCGGATTCTGATGAAGTATTTCATGTAATAAAAACAAAATATTTTTTTTATTGAATCCATTGTCTATGTTTCGGTTTATTCACTTTTCCCCTTGTTTTCTCACATCTTGTCAAATTTGCCAAAATTTACTATTTCCCCCTATATATATATATGTATATATATATACGAGGGTCGTGTAGAAAATTCTGAGTCTCATCGCCAAAGAAGAATCCATAGTTGAATATTTTTTGACCAAAGCTCAACGACTTTTAAAAGAATTAGAAAAATTAATACAGCTGGCTGTTTTTAATTTTTAAGTTAGTGAGTCCGATACAAAAAAGAGGCAAAACAAAAATCTGGGTGAGGCTTAGAGCTTCTTCACCGATCCACACACACACACACACACACACATATATATATATATATATATATATATATATATATATATATATATATATACTAGATACATCTTGAAAACCTGAAGTTGAAGTTACAATTCTTCTTTTCCTCTATAAGGTATTGGTCTCCATTCGACAATTTTCGACTGGGGCTGTAAAATACACCGACTACTTCTCTGCAAAGGAGTAAGACTCCTCCAACGAGTTTCCTGAATATGACACTAAACTAATTGATGGTAAGAGTCCAGTAATGCTGGAGCTTTCGGGGATGCGGAGTATCCCTTCATTGCCATTGCTCCCATGTCCACTCTGACTCGGAGTGGTAGCACCTGATCGGGTCCCATTTATGGATGAAATAGAACTGAACTCTGTACCTATGCTAAACTGAATTGTTTGAAATAGAATTGTTTTGACATTTAACTGTGTGTAAATAAAAGCTATTCCTACACTAAATTGAACTGTTTGAAAAAGAACTGTTGATATGTATAAAATGGATTTGGTATTAAATAAACTAAAATGTGCCATAAAACTAAACTAAACAGAAAAAAAAATATCAAAATGACTTAATTCGGCCGCAAAGGGTTGATACACCGTAAAACCAACCAACCAACCAACACAATTGAGCAGTATTAAAATGCTGATAAGGATACTGATGTATTTGCTCTATTAATTACTTAAGAACATGTTTTGAAGATCAAAATATGTTGAGCCGTTTAGTGTTTTAAAAAGATGTTTTTAAACTGATATTTCTTAAAGTGATTTAAAAAAAAATGGGTTATAATGCAGTCAAATTGACTTCGTTGCTCTACTTATCGTGTTTAATGCAACGTGATGATGTCGATAAAGTTTCATAATTTTTTCTATAGATATATAAGAAAAAAAATGATACTGAAAATGTGCAATTGGCATTATTGATATAGACCGATATAAAAGGCAGGTAATCTTGAGTGGGGTTCCAAGGCAGAGATAGATACCCTAAGCAATCATTTATATTGCTTATAGCTCTAACCTATCATTCCTCACCATATATATATTGACAAATTCTATCTTTTAATTACTATGAATTTGGAATTGTTTAGATTTATCTCAAAGTATTTTCCCGTGGCGTAAAGGCTATTTCTATAACACTTATGGCGTGAAAAACAAAACAAAACCTATAATGCAATTTGTAAAGAAAAATATGCCACAAAACGATATCAGGAATATATATATATATATATATATATATATATATATATATAAAGAAGAGGCCCAAAACTTCCGCACTGTTCGAAAATAATCAAACAGTACCGTAATGTGTGGACGAGAAAGTATTGTATTTGTCGCTGCCTCCCACCAGACAGGACTTGACACAAGGTCAAAAGCCCGAAGACCGATTAAAGTGGGAATAAAGGGGAGGGGAAGGTCGGGAATTTGCCGAGACTCGAACCCTGCTGGTCTGTGCTGCTCATCGACCCAATAAGTGCAATGTGGGTCAAATGAGGCAAGCAGTTTCACGAATCCAAATTTGGATCCGGGTACGTATGCCGGGTTATAGCTTAAACTAGACAACAAGGTCTAGTGCTATACTTAGGGGACAAAGGTTGCAGCTCGCCCACCTGAGTGTGGCCCAACCGAAGTTGGGGGCCTTTCGGTCTCGAATCTGCCATTGGTTGATACCCCATCCGACTCGAATGCCAGATGGCCCAGCCAAAAGGCCGGGGAAGTATATATGTTACCCTGTGAAATATACGTGATGGTATTCTATTTGATAGGACAGGGTTTTGCTTTAGTCTGCAGAAAATGATTTTGAATAGCATGCCAAGTTAGTACAGTTTGGGCTTTTTGTAAGCTATACATTAAATTCTCATTGGTTACACTAAAATCTAAAGTTTGAAAACAAACTTAATTTAGCTGAAAAAGTGTTTCTGAAAAAAGTTTAAAGTTAATAATTTTGTAATTAATTAAATAGATGAGTTCTAATTCTCATGCAAACCGAAAATCTTATTTATGTGACTTTTGAATTTCGGGTAAAAAAAAGTGCCAAATTGAAAGAAGGCAGTCGTTGGGTGAAAATATAGAAGTTGTATAAAATGCTGGGACCCGGAAGTTCATAAAGTTGAAAGAAGGTCAGGAGTAACAAAATATGCTTGATTTAGCACTCCCAGCTAATTACAACAATTAACCTCAAATTATTATAATCAGCAGACACGTCCAGCTATCTCAGTAGGAGCGGCCGCCGGCTAGATAATGCAACCCACGCAAGGCGGATTTGGAGTTTTGAATTAAGTGAACACCAATAAAAAAAACTGGTTCTTTCTTTCTTTCTTTCCCATTGGCGACCAGAGACACAAGAGTATTGGCGGTAACATGAACGGAGATTGATTCAGCCATTCAAGGTTGATTTCAATCAAGTGGATCCAGTAAATGAATTACACTTCGGCCGGCCGTAGTGTAAACGGCACGGATCTGGTCGGGTGTGTCCCGTCTTCTGGACATACCTCGAACCTCAGGGGGCCGTCCCCTCAGGCTTTAACCCTCCTCGGAGAGGTTAGGTTTATCACCCGGTGACTGAAGCGGCCCTTTTTAGGGGAATGCCGACGGGAGCAGGGGCATTTTTGGAAAGGCCGGGCGCGTCTGGGCCACGGCCCAGCGCCCGGACCCACCTTAAAAAAGGTCTTGTGCCACATTCGTCTGGTTAGTAGGACGGCCGACAAATACCGTTGATTCAGCCATTCAAAGATACAAGAAGAGATGGCTCCTCCAAGAACGAATACGCTACGTTGCACATGTTGTCGGCTATACATTTCCACTTATTTTCCCTGCCACTGAAACTTTAAGGTAGGAATAAAATGACAGGGAGTCCTATATCTAAAGGGAGTGTCACTTTTCTGTTTAGCCTTCTTCGTCAGATTATCTGACGTTACCAATATAACAATAATCGGTGTCAATGCTGCAATGTATTTTCCTGCAAAAACGTTGCTCATGTAGTGGATTTCATTACATGAATATTCCTACCTGTGTGCCATATTTTGCCCGATTATTTGTGTGCATATGCTTCATTGAAAAAGTCTTGTTGGTGAAGCTTAGAATACTCTGCAGTGATAGTTGGTTTGTTGGTTGTTTGGGTTTTATGGCGTAAACCTTTAACTAACCTTTGGAGGTGCCCGTGGTGCAATGGTTATCGTCGCAGGACCAGACTGATTGTATTTCACATAGCACTAATACCCTTGGGAATGGTATGAATCCAAAATATTCTCCCTCCAGCTATGGGTAAATAGTAGTGCAGACTAGGTTCTTCAGCCTTGGTGAGGCAACTAGTCTAGGAGAAGGAAAACTCTGAATTGAAACCTGTTAAACACCGCTTAAAAATTGACCTTGTATCATATCCTACCCGAGCGGAGGGGTTGGTAAATATGAACTAACCTTTGTAGGTAATTTAACGCCAAATCAATTTTTATGAAAATAGTTCTATTTCAAACAATTCAGTCGAGCATAAGCACGCAGTTTAAATGTAAGTACAGCTTTTGGTTAAAACATTTCTATTTCAAGCTATTCAGTTTAGTCAAGCAGTTCTAATTCAGCTAATTCTGTTTAGTATAAGCACAGGTTTTGTTTACACACAGTTAAAAGTAAAAACAGTTCTATATTAAACGATTCAGTTTAGTGTAAGTTCAATTTCAATGTAAAAAACAGTTCCATTTCAAATTATTCAGTTTAGCATAAGCACGCAGTTTAAATGTAAGTATAGTTCAATTGTCAAAAACATTTCTGTTTCATGCTATCCAGTTTAGTCAAACAATTCAGTTTAGCACAAGGATGCCGTTAGTTTTATTTAACCCATAGATAGGGCTCTTTCAGGTGGTACCACGCCCGGCCAAAGTAGACCAGGGAGCAATGGCAATGAAGGGGTACTCCGCATTCCCCAAATCTGCAGTGATGGTAAGAGCCCCCCAAAAGGGGAATTTTAAGTATGAGACTAAGCTGTAGATTGTAAGGCTTCAGTTTTGGAGATCTAGTGGAGTATAGAATACTCTTTCATCGAGATTAATCCCATCCACTTTGATCCAGAATGGTAGTACCTGTTAGAGTCAAATCAATGAGTCAAATAGTTCTATTCAAATATTCGTATCCGTGTTCACCTCACTCCCCCAAACACTCAAACAACAACTACGCAAACAATGTCAATATGAACGGACAAAGACCACAATTAATTAACATCTAGTCATAAAATAACACTAGACAGTTTGACATGCCATCAAAATCAATCAATCAATTAATATTCTTTGAAAGATCTGTGTACAACTTATATTTTGAGGTAAAGACATTGTGAAAGAAAAAATAGTAGGAGAAATGGTTCTGTTGACCCAAACAACTCATTGTTAATTAAACCTTGATTAACAACCTCAACATCAACTATGAAAAAAATCATGTTTTCAATAATGTTGGCAATTTGATTAAGCCTTATTTTCTTTGTTGATGACAAAAGCTACAGAGATGAAAAACAACTTCCATCTATTTAAAAAAAATGTTTTTCTTTTTTTGTATAATGAGAGGAAAGTTAATTGTCTGTAGTCTGACAGTAAGAAAACAGGATAATTACCGAAATTGGTTGAAAACAGAAATGACCACCAATATGACAAGTGTTCTACAAAATTCAAATTGGCATAATAGGTAAATAATTATTCTTATATATGCATTTATATTCTTATGTGTATTCTCATGTTTTGGTTGGTTGGTTTGTTGTGTTTTATGGCATATCAACCTTTGTAGGTTATTTAACGCCAAATCCATTTTTATGTAAATAATCTGTTCTTTTTAGAACAATTCAGTTTAGCATAAGTACAGTTTAATTGTCAAAAACATTTATTTCAAACTATTCAAGAAGTTATATGTAACAATTCAGTTAAGTGTAAATAGAGTTTTAATGTCGAAAAACATTTCTATTTCAAATAATTCAGTTAAGCAGTTTAAATGTAAGTATAGTTCAATTGTCAAAAACATTTCTATTTCAAGCTATTCAGTTTACTCAAACAATTCAGTTTAGCATAAGAATGCTGTTAGTTCTATTTAACCCATAGATAGGGCCTTATCAGGTGCTACATTGTTTAGTGTCATATCCAGGACACTCGTTAGGGTGGTGGTCGTCTTACACATCTGCAGAGAAGCAGTCGGTGTATTCTACAGCCCCAGCCAACTGGGCAATACACAAAGTTAAATGTCTGACAGTTTTATTTCAGATAATTCAGTTCAGCATAAGTACACAGTTTAGACGTCAAAACAGTTCTATTTCGAGGAATTCAGTGTAGCATTAGTACGCAGTCTCAATGTCAAAACTTCTATTTTAAACAATTCAGTTTAGCATAAATACGCAGTTTAAATGCAAAAATCAGTAAAGTGAAAGAAGCATGGTATATAGTTCTATTTAACCCATAGATAGGATCCTGATCAGGGGCTACCACTCCGGGCCAGAGTGGACCTGGGAGCAATGGCAATAAAGGGGTACTCCACATTCCCAAAGCTCCAGCATTGCTGGAACCTCACCATCAGATTGTTTAGTGTCATATCCAGGACACCCGTTGGTGAGGTCTTACCCCTCTGCAGAGAAGCAGTCGGTGTATTCTGGGCAACTCATGTTTTCATACGCTTTCTTTTTATTAATGTAATTCAGTTAACCTTATCTTAAGGTTTTAGGAATAAAAAAATTGAGCTTTTTAAGTTTATTGCAATATTACACTATGTATACGCGCGCGCGCACACACGCACACACACACACATATATATATATATATATATATATATCGTAGACTGTTTGCCAGTTGCCTCGGAAACAGGGTTTTAATTCCAGGGGTAGTCAGACGAAATACTCAAAAATGGTCTCTTTGCTCAACACCCAGCATTATCTGGTACGGATCTATGATAAGTAGTGGAATATATATATATATATATATATATATATATATATATATATATATATATATATAAGGATAAGTGGAGGATATCCAGGTAAAGGAATAGAGCAATCCACTACGCCTCGGGGTTGTAGCTATTGAAAAAGAACCCTTCGAGTTTCTCTCGATTACGATCGGTTAACTTATATATATATATATACATATATATAACTGGACGCTGAAATCACAACGAGGGCAGGAAAAGCATATATATACTTCATTCGTCAGATGAATAGAGTCTAGAGAAATAAATATTTCCCGGCAACGCTAAGATCAGGGTTCATGAAGTTTGTATACTAAGTGTAGATATGTAAGATCACAAATGCTGACTGACATACCTTGACAAGGTAGAGTTGGTTGGTTGGTTGGTTGGGTTTTATGGCATATCAACCACCGTTGGTTATTTACTGTCAAACCCTCTTTACATATATATCAAATAAGATTTGTTAACACATTTTCTTCATAACATTTTAAAATGAACCTGAGCTCTTTTTTTTCACACAGTCAAGCGTTTTCGAGCATTTCTTTCTTAAACGAATAATTCTATTCATTATTAATCATTTGTTTGCATACAGTGAAGTCGTTACAAGTATTGCTATTTTATACAAAATATTCTATTCATCATTACTCATTTGCTCACATACAGTTAAATGGTTCCAAGTATTGCAATGTATAACTAACGATTCAATTAAACATCAGTCATTTGTTAACACACAGTTAAATGTCAAACAGTTCTATTCGACCCATACAGAGGACCCTATCAGGTGCTATCACTCCACGCCAGAGTGGACCTGAGAGTAATGGCAATGAATTGGTACTCCACATCACACAAAGCTCCAATACTCGAGCTTTACTATCAGCTCTTTTGTGTCATATCCAACACATTTGCTGGGGTGAGATAGGGTCTTAGCCCTCTGAAGAGATACGTTAACGGTATTCAACAGCCCCATGACTAGGAGATGGTTACTTCATATGTACGGCCTTGTAAAAAAAAGGTAGTAAATTTTAGTAAATAATAACCACAACAATGAGACTTGAGTTCCCTGTTATTAAAGACGCCTTAAATATTTAAGAATCTTTGAGAAAACTAAATTACCAATAAAGAACTTTTCTCAAATACCAGGTGGGAAATATTATCAGGGGAAACAGGAAAAGTACTTTCGTCTTAGATTGGTTTTATTTTACTTTACTTTACTATATATATATATATATATATATATATATATATATATATATATATATTATGTTTGTTGTAGGTTCAAAGAGCAAAATAAATCTCTTTGTGGTACTACCTAATCTAAAAGATATATTTTATTCTTTCATTGGAAAGCAAAATAAATGAATTAAAAAAATGCAAATCTCCTCGTGGATCTACCAATCTAATATATATATATATATGTGTGTGTGTGTGTGTGTGTGTATTGAGAGAGAGAGAGAGAGAGAGAGAGAGTGAGAGAGAGAGAGATTTATAAATATTAACATATTTGATTGGTTTGGTTTCTTTGTTTTAATGGCATACCAACCTTTGTGAGTTATTTTACGCCAGAGTCATCCTTGTTAAAGAACAGTAGTGGTACTATTTAACCAGTAGTCGGAGAAATAAGGGTTCATGCCTTTGCCAAACGATCATTTTTCTAACGTGAACGTGATAGGCTGACAGGGAATCGAACACACTCACTGTGATATCGCAGTCCAACACGATAGGCTTTAATCAATGGGGGTCCTTCAAAATTACTGGACCAAAAGCAATAAAAAGGAGAAAGACTGTTTTTATCTAAAAGTCTGAGTGTTGTATATTGAACTCCGACCCGGCCAAACATGCCATTCCAAAGACGCGGAAGTTGCAAATTCCACAGGGTTAAAATCCCACGGTACAGTCACAAACAGATGCACCGGAAAAGAGTGACCTGTAAACTGCATGAGGGTTATTTCCGCTCGATGACGATCAAACATGCCATTCCAAAGATTGAGTGGGCGTTGAACGATTGTATAACTCAGTGCACAGGAAATTCAAGGAGTTTTGGAGACCTGAGAGATGGAAAAATGATGCTGTCGAGAAAACAGCACCAAGCAGAGAGCTCGGCCCCGGGCCTCCGGTTGAGCAGACCTGGAGAACGGGAAAGAAACGCTGATGGCCAATAGAGTGGGGGTCAATGTGTTGCAGTTCTGTTTGGTCTCCAACTCCCTCTCACACACAACCCTTTCAAATAAAGTGAGAGGTATATTTTTCTAAGAACTGTGTCGTCGTCATTATTGTGTTGAGTATACAACATGGGTGATAATAGAAAGTTTGCATAAGAAACGCTGGGTTTTAACTATTTTTTAACAAAGATATATAGCAACGGAACAAAGTACAAAAACACCTCTGGAACTCTGCAGAACGAATATATATATATATATATATATATATATATGTGTGTGTGTGTGTGTGTGTGTGTGTGTGTGTGTGTGTGATTTTGTTTAATTGGCAGCCGTTATGTCTGTATGTAAGCGTGTGTTTATATATGTATATATATTTTTATTAGTTTATGTGTTTGTCTGTCTGTCTGTATGTGTGTGTGTGTGTGTGTGAGAGAGAGAGAGAGAGAGAGAGAGAGAATGATCATGTTGGCACTTATTTACATTTGATGACAGATTGACAATACTTAAAAGGAAACTTTTTTTGAATATTCGGACAAACTACAAAATAGTTGAATTTTCATTTGTAAATCTGAAAAGAAAAAATTTCATATTTTTTTCTAATTTAGAGATGAAAATCTTCCGTATATTAGATTTTTGTTCTACGAATTCTTCGTTTCATAAACTTGTAAAATCCATTTAATTTCGAATCTGTAAAAACAAAACAAAAACAAGAGCAAATCGTTTTGGCAGTATTAAAAAATAGATGGCATACACTAATCGTATAAGTTACCACACTGTGTCTTTACATACTTAAAGGATTGTAAAATTCTTAATTAATGTTTGCACTTGCATGCGCGGATGAGTTTACAAGAAACCAGTAGGGATGACTGAAGCAAACAGCTCTTTATATTTTTTTTATGCCTCTATTTAATAATACTTCACTCGAAGCAATAGATTAAACAATGGTTTCTTCAACAAAATCAATCAACATTGAACGAAACAAAGAAAAAGTCAAATCTCTTTTTCGGGAGAATAATTAAACTGATAGTGTGAAAAGGTCTTATATTAAAGTGATTTTCCGCACACAGTAGAGATTATACAGAAAGTTAGAACTTGAATACTTAGAAAACTATCTTTCATTATCAACTTTGCTAAGTCCTCCTCCTCATCATCATGTCACACCAATATTGCTCAATATTGCTCGCAGCATTCTTGTGTAATTGCTAAGACCTTCTCCTCATCATCATCATGTCACGCCGCCAGCACCGATCACAGCCCGTCTTTATCGCTCATCGCTCCTGGTAGGTTGTTAAGGCAACATCCTCTATCGGCACAGAGCTGGTTCTAGCTGGTTGTCCAGGCTTTGCTCGTCCATGTGAAGGGGTCAATAGGAGTATGTCGATTATGAGTTCGTCTCCACTTCTCCAGCAGTGTTCCACATGTCTGGTTCTTCTAACTCTGATAGTTTTCGTAATGAGTGGTAGGTGACCGTACAACTGCTGCTGTACAGCCAATATTGCTCAATATTGCTCGCAGCATTCTTGTGTAATTGCTGTCTAGCCTTTTCTCCATACATTTAATTAACGTCCATGTGGCGCATTCATATAGCAGTATCGACACGACTGCTGCTTGGAAAAAAACTGCGTTATATTTTATCGGGCAGGTCTGATGACCGATAGCCTATCGATTGCTGTCAATGCCTTTGCTAGTCACGTGTTGATGTCTGTCTCGATTGATGTGACACTACTTCCTTGGTAGGCGAACTTGTCCTCTAGTTTTAGAGTACTACCATTTAGAGTGGAGATGTCACCCCCTTTGATTAAAGCACATGTATTCTGTTTTGCCTGCGTTGACATGGAGGCCTGTCAGCAGCTGCTCGTTTCAGACTATGTAGCTGGGTTTCGGCTTGGGTTGATGTATTTGCTAGAAGTGCTATGTAATCGGCGTAGTCTTCGTCCCTAATTGTTTGTGCAGGCTATCTTCTGGATTTTTACTTTGCCAGCTTGAAACTGTTATCTTTCATTTTATCAATAGACGTTCTAAGCACAATGTCTTGGCAGATAATACGCGAAGCCCTACGATGGCCGAAAATAGACAAAACACATGACAATTAACTTGCCTTAACACATAACGTACTGTATAATCATCTTGATGCAGAAAAAGTTATATTAGATAAGCTTTCTGAAAGAATGTTATGATGTTATCTGGCCAAAGGTTTTCTGAATGCAGATTGATGAAACCGTAGTGAAGTGTACCAAGGTCATCTATTGATAAGTGACACGATACGGATAAAGATGCTTATATTTGAGATTTCAAAGCTGAAAATCTTGATGTCTAGATACCTTATGTAGAGTTACCCAGTATATCCCCGTGACTAGGATGTGTCATAAGGTTAATTTTCAAGCAGAGTTTAACAGTTGTGAATTTAGAATTTTCTTTCTTGACGTTAAAGACCCTAGTCTACCCTACTATTTACTCATAACCAGAGGGAGAATAATTGGATTTATATATTTCCCGAGGATATTTGCACTGTAGCAGGAAGAAATTAAAATTATTATTTAGCGCGTTAATTGATTTCTCCGAGGTGGTCTCGAATCTCATATTTTCACCCAATGAGGATGATTCATCCCTTTCTGCCCGGATGACTTTCCCGGGCAATACAAAAGGCGGTGAAAGCGCACTAAACCTCTCCTCACCTAACTTTCGAGCAAGACGGGCCGATTCCACATTTTCTCCTTAACTCTAGCAGCAGATCACATCACCATGAGGAGAGCACATCCAATTTATGGACCGTTGTTTTCTAGGAATTGATTCCATAATCATTTGTTCATCCCTCCTAAACCAATGGATCACAGAAGCATTAAATTAGATGTTTAATTCCGGCTCTGACTTCAACAACTCAATTTTGCTCTGACTCCAGCAACTCAAATCTTGCTCTGACATCAGCTACTTCATTCCTGATCAACTCTTTAGGAGACCATTCTTTCACCTTTTACTCTTTTCTCCCAAATAAACTGGACTTCGAATTTCTGGCTAAATGCTAAATTCCTGCTCAACTATTTACAACTGTCCTTCTTATATTATTACTCATAGCACAAGGAAAATATCTGTTGCATTGCATAATCATAACAATAATAAAATATAATCGGCAATAATGACGAACGAACAGACTTATTTAGAAAAATATACCTCTCACACTTTGTTTGAAAGGGTTGCAAAAGGGTTGTGAAAGGGTTGTGTGTGAGAGGTGAGTTGGAGACTGAACAGACTGCAGCATATTGACCCCAAGTTCCTCTGTCTTTAGCAGCACTTCTTGTTCATTCTGTAGGGCTGCTCAACCGGGGGTTCTGAGGGCCCAAGCCCTCTGTTGAGAGTTGCTTCTCACTGTCCCGAGCTGCAACTTGAACTCCAACTGCAACTGACTCCAACTATGGCACTGGGTTATATAATTGTTTGACATCCACCTGCTTCCTGTGAGCGTCGTATTTGCACTGAATTCAACCTGTCCACGGTCAAGGCTATATCTTGATGTCTTCGACCGGATGCACTTGTTTCTCGATTGACGGCTGGGTCGAAGGTCAATATGTTACAATCATCCTATAATTATTTTTCAAAATTCCATATGTGGAATTTTCTTCAGGTCCGTCTCCATCCCCCTCACACATACATTTTACAAATAATGCTCCAGGACAACAATAGCAAAAAAATGTACAAAGAGAAATTACCTGACCACAGCAAAAAAACAAAAAAAAAAAAAACAAAAAAAAAACAAACAAACAAAATCTTAATTAGAAGGCGACCTTCTCCCTATGTAACGTTTGCCCTGGCTAATTATCATCTAAATTTATTTCTTATCTTTGCGTGGTTGGCTATTTTGACATGTGTGAATCAAAGTACAATACGGATGCATCTTTCATCCTCCCAAACACAAAAGCGACCTCTGTAATTCCTTGAAGAATCTCAAACCCCTAAAAGAACCATATTCTGGTCCCAGATCCTGGTCACGGCACCGAATATGAATATGTTGCATAGCCGGGATACAACTATACGTAAACACATATATGCAGAAACATAATCAACAATAATGACGAACGAACACACTTCTTTAGTAAAATATACCTCTCACACTTTATTCGAAAGGCTTGTAAAAGGGTTGTGTGTGAGAGGTGAGTTGGAGATTGAACAGACTGCAACATATTGACCCCAAGTTCCTCTGTCTTTAGCAGCACTTCTTTCTCATTCTTCTGACTGCTCAATCGGGGGTTCTGAGGGCCCAAGCCCTCTGCTGGGAGCTGGTTCTGACTGCCTCGAGCTGCAACTTGAACTCCAACTGCAACTGACTCCAACTATGGCACTGGGTTATATAATTATTTGACATCCCCCTGCTTCCTGTGAGCGTCGCATTTACACCAAATTCAACCCGTCCATGGTCAAGGCTATATCATGATGTCTTCGACCGGATGCACTTGTTTCTCGATTGACGGCTGGATCGAAGGTCAATATGTTCCATATCTTCTCATGCTGCCATTAAAACTACCCTTTTGAAACTATCAATATTCTCGTCTTATCATTTATTTTCTTTCTTTTAATATACCAGGAGGCAACTTAAACTGCCTTATAGTTATATCACTATGTTTTACGTAAACAGCTTTGTCCTGGTTTGAACTCGGGTAACCGTGTCCATAATCTACCACTGTAATCTCTGCTCCAGAAGCACGTAGGCATCTTATTGTAAGTATCATTATACTTGTTGATTTCCACACCAACAAAATGCGATGTCCAGAGAACTGAATCACACACACACACACACACACACACACACACACACACACACACACACACACACATATATATATATTTCTTTAAGAAAAAACAAAACCGGTAACATTAGGATTATAAATTTATTTTCATCCTGTTATGGGTTTTGATATAAATCACCCCCCACAAAAAATTATTAAATCAGCGATGTGAATTAATACCTTGATGTAGACATAATAATAAATTTAAACTATAGACAAATTATAACAGATAATGCTTAAATAAAAAAAAATCATAGGATTAATTTGAGATTTAACGTGAAATGAATAAAAATAAAATAAAATAAAAAAGACGAGAAGAAACCATGCGATGTGTACGTACTCTTTAAGTGAAGGGTAACAAAATTAATTGGCACGAAAATAAAATTTGAAATCAAAAATTTCAATCTTTAATTTTGAATTTAATTTAATATAAGTATAATGTATCCTTACGTGAGGTTATTAAAGAAAGTTGTATTTTCTCTAAATTAGTATTAAATCTGGAGTTTCAAGTTGCAATGTATTTAGATTTTAAAAAATAGAAAAAAATTAATTTACTATAATTCCAACTGGCAATAAAAAAAAACAGAAGTGGGCTAAATGAGGAAAAGATTTTTTACCCCTCTTCTACCCTTTTCCAACCCTTCTTTCCTGTGTCTATTCTGAATTATTTTATCCATTAGATCTGAAGAAGACCTGTTATTTTGGTGTTTTGATTTGTATCAAAATCCATAACAGGATGGAAATAAATTTATAATCCTAATGTGACCGGTTTTGTTTTTTCTTAAAGAAATTATTGCTCTGTAATGTCTTTACCAGGAAAATCTAAATGTTCACTGTTGAATGTTTTTTTGTCCTGATGGAATAACTCCCAACTCCGGTTTAACTGGACCGAATAATACTATATATATATATATATATATTGAACCAATTATATTCAATGTTTTTACCATGTAATTATGATAAGAATCTGAAGTATAATAAAATTAGTTTTTGGACGTTCGGTGTTTACATTATTAATTTAAAGTGTGTTTTTAGCTCAAACTATTTATTTAAATTTGAATTGAACCTGAAACATTTAATTGAATGATTTTATTGAGATAAAAGATAAAAAGTCCAACGTATGTCACAGAAACATTGATTATATTTGATTATCAATTACAACAATTATCTTATTCTTTGCGAGTTCATTTTCCAAGAGATCAAACAGAATTTTTTTACAAGAATTCCTGGACTCTTCTAAGTATCTCATCCGAATTTAACAGTGCTATGGTCTGGACTTCAATTTTCGCTGTCTTTTTTTCTGGGTTACTGGAAGCAGTTCTAAAGGATCCAACTCCGATTAGTAGCACTGTAACCTTCAGGTTCCACAATATTTTCAGGTCTGTGTCAGAGTTCAGGAACTTGTCCATCTTTCCACTTACTCTCCTTTTCACTCTTGGGTCTATAGGATGGGTAAAATCCACTTGATGACAAGGTCTTTTCTTCTTGTCAATTAAAAGTGGTTGATCCGTTTTTATCCCAAGATCCGGGAGAATCTTATGTTTCATTTTCAAAAACATTATAATTTGTGCGTATAACATTCGTCAATATTGTGAAATTTCTGTTTCTCGCAGAATTCCCAGTGGATCACCTTCCACATCAGACCATGTCAGTTCTTGATTCCGTTTTTGCTCGCTTGCTGCTTTCATTTATGGGATTAATTCTTTAATATATCTCAACACATAGCCTACACTTGCTATTTTGCTGCGTATGAAGGGTGGACCGATAAAATTGTCACCCTAGAAAAGACGACATGATTCCATTTCCGTTTAATGAAAACCGGTTTTCTTTTTTTTGTTGATGCAGACCATCTACTAGTTGGTCAATTGTGTACAAATTCCAAGAGCGATAGGAGCCTTCTATTATGTCTGAAAGTGACACAATGTTCAACCAGCGAAATTGGAGATGCGTCCTGTACAACACATGCTCTTTACCGATCCAAGTTATGACAACAGGCCTATTCGGCAGATTGCCAGAGAATTAGGTGTTTCATACGCAACTGTGAATGCATGAGTGAAGAAGGACTTGAAGTGTAGGTCCTACAGGCGCCAGAAAAGCCAGATCTTGATTGAGAAGACAAAGAACCTCAGGCTAATCAAGTCCGTCAGGCCCCCCTCCTCCCCCGACCTGAACCCGCTGGACTGCGTCGTTTGGTCAAATGTCAAGAACATCACCAACATGACCTCCCACAACACCAAAGCCAGCCTGATCGCCGCCATCCGCCGAGTATTCGCCGAGCTCTCACCATCGCTTGTGGAAAAGGCATGCTCCCAGTTCCGGATCCGTATCGAGGCAGTGATTGAGGCTGAAGGCAGCTCCACTACATAATCAAGTACCTGAATTGATTTTTTTTTTTAGTTTTAAAATAAACCTGTAGTATTGTTTTCTTTAGGACGACAATTTTATCGTTTCACCCTGTATTAATATTTCACAACTTGTGAGTTGTTCACAAAAGCCTTAGCTGGTGGTAATTCACTGGAGTTTGAGTAACAGTAAGTTTTCTCAAGTCTCCAGTGCTATTTTAAGTCTTCTAGCCGATCTTAACAATGCAGTGTTCTGCATGGTCTCGATTCTTCCTCTTATTTCCAATTCCACAGTACTTTTTCTAAGGCTTTTTGGACCATTCCAAGTGTAACAATCACAGTAAGAATCGCCTCAACCGTCATGTTCCACAGTTTTTAGTTCTCTGGCATGGGCTAACTATTTGTATTCGTCTGGTTTTCTATCCAGGATTGGATGAGCCGTTTGTATGACAAAATTCGCAAGAATTTTATGCGTCTCATTCACTTTGACGGGTAATTATTTTGTAAATATTTCGCACGCTACATAAAATAACCAAACAAAAAAATAAAAAGTATAATCATCTATATATCGATAACAAGCAAACAAAAATCACGTAGGAGTCTCATAGCACTAGGTTAAGGGAATTCTTTTTACCATTTAACTTACTACCAGGCATTTATTTTCTGACCTTCGGTTCACTGAAAATACCTGTTTTCAGGTTTGCACCAGATATTTTGAATCGAAAGTTTACTTTTAGTTACAATGATCCACAAACATCATATGTCATAGCAATGGGAAAGATTTTTCTTTGCTCAAGTTTGACGTGAAGAGATGTAGAAATAGTATACCTGTCGTATGTACTGAACATCGTAAAGATTTCGAAGATGCTGGAATGAATCTCAACTTGGATTTCGAACCAGCGTATTCAATTTCGTTAAAAAGTAAAATTTTATCAGAAATTTTCATCATACAACGTGTGAAAGCTCGTGCGATACCCTGCCCTCATCAGCCGCCAACCAGGGTGATAACACAGTTTCGGTAGCTCAAGGCCGCATATTCAATTTTTATGAGAAGGTAAATCTGTATTACTCATTGTGATACTTCTCGAGAGTAAGTATTGTGACGTATAACTGTGATGTCGAATGATTTTAGCGTCATCACATACATATGTTGTGTGACGTGATGACCAGGAATTATTCTTTGAAGTCGGCTGCAGACTATGGAAGTGAAATGGAAAAGCACTAGCAAATTTTCACGATCAAGCAAACGTTTCACGTTTGGAAATTGACGTATATGAATTCACAACTACTTGATTGGAACCAAACACAGAAAATTGGGCTGATGACGAACGAATTTAACATGGAAACCGTTCCCAGGGCTCCAACTACTGTTAGTATTACCGTAGACCTCATGTTCCAGAGGTGTTTTTGTTTATCTACACAGATCCCGGTGTCTATCCAGCCATTTGTTTTCTTTTATTTTAACGGTCTGTTGGGACGGCAAAATCCATTAGATAATAAAATTTTATTTCTACTTATTGATTGACACCTCACGCTGTATACAATAAAGCGAAATAAAGAAATCACCTTTCTCACCTTGTCATACATTGTCTTGTATTACTTTTAGTCAGTTAGCTGCATTCGCGTATGATGCATTTAATCGTTTCATCTCTTGTCACCACACAAAATACATTTGCGATTACATCTATATTAAGGCTGACACAGCATAATCTTTCATCCTGGCCTCGTTCAGTATTATGTTCAATAAATATCTTTCTAAAAGATTGAACTCTATCTTTCATACACTGAGACACACGTTAGTATATCTGATATATGAGACAAAACAATACAGATTAAAAACACTGCATTAAACAATGTAAGCATTTTATCGACTTTATTTCTAATATTAAGAGGAATTTTCTTGTACTCCCTACATAATGGACTTGCCGTCCTCCATAAATACATGTCAACGGAGCGTCAGGAGGAGCTGATCAACCCCACGTGACACAATTAAATGTGATAATACACGCGTAGTGGACAGATAGTCACTACCCCACTGAAATATCAGCTTCCTATTAACTAACTACTGCTTAACCAGGTTCAATTGTATCTCGTTTCTATTACTTGAATATATATTTTTTCTGTCAACCTTTTTTGTGTTCCCCGTGTCTTTCTTTTACCAGCATCACAATACATTTTTTTTTACTGATAATCATATTTACCAATCCCTCCGCTCGGGCAGGCTATGACACAAGGTCAATTTTTAAGCGAAGTTTAACAGGTTTGAATTCAGAGTTTTTCTTCTCCTAGACTAGTTGCCTCACCAGGGCTGAAGAACCTAGTCTGCCCTACTATTTACCCATAGCTGGAGGGAGAATAATTGGATTCATAACTTTCCCAAGGGTATTAGTGCAATGTGAAATGCAATTAATCTCGGCCAGGATTTGAACTCGTGTCGCCGTGTCCATATCCTACGACGATAACCATTACACCACGAGCACCTCTTTTTCTTTTTTTTTTTTTTTTACTGATAATAGATCACATGGATTATGCAAGTTTATTACAACATAAATTTGATGGTTCCATACGCAGAACAATATTTTGATCGGTGTATTAGACCACATGTTTTATTCATCAGAATGTAAATTGATTTATTACAAAAGGCTGAAGGAATGGAATGGGTGTCACGTTCTGTTCTGAGATAGACTTACCGATTAACAGCAATTTCCTTTCCCCATGCTGACTGTCCGGAAAACAGGCAACCTGTATCCCAGAGTGATCCTTAAAAGTAATAAAGGTATACAATTATTGAAAAATCCTAATGTTTGTCTCAAAACCACAAGCCGGTCAATAACTGACTCCCCAAAACTCATGATTCATATCATCAGGACAACAATTGAAACATCAGACTCGGTTGCCCCAAATCCTATAGTTTTGCCACTGAGCTGCAATATGGTCTTTTTGACGACAAAATAAGCAGGTAATAAAAATAAAAGAAGATGCCGAAGAATTGATTCCGTCGAAGATCGAAGGAAGCTTAAGAAAAATTCAAGAGGGATTTGGAGATTAACTTAATCGCGGATTAAGAGAATTATAACAGAAAATACAAGAAATGAAAAATTCATAGGATATAAAAATAAATGCACACACGCAGCTCACCAAAACGAATACACATTAATACTGACATATACGGTTTTTTTTTATGCAAATTTTATGCAATTTTTTATGCAAATCTAAGACATCAAGAATGCACTATGATGCGCAATACTGGAATCAAATGAATGCGAATCAAATAAAAAAAATACATATTCAGCATGACCAGCGTGGTGGCTAAGGTAATCGAATGCTGTCCAACAACTCTAGTTAGAGTTCGATACCAGGCGAATACTAGGGTTTTGAATGTTAATTTTGAGGCACGGAAACTCTTTCACCTTCAAAGACTATTACAAGACTATCTTTCAACTTGCCTCCCATCTGTACCATTTTTTCTGCAATTAATAACTTTTTTTCCAAAAGATTAAACACACGCACACACATGCAACGAATACCTCCCCACTCTCTCTCTCCAAATATTTGCTTCGTGTTTAGATTGGCCAACCCTATGTCAGAATTGTTTGTCATGATTCCTGAACAATTATACTGGGTCATTTGACTTTTCTTTTACACTTCTATGTTTAAGACAAAATATAATGCTCAATATGAATAACTGAAAACCATTTGATTCAGCTTTGTGTCTGAGGGGCGTAGCAGCTATCGCGATAGACTTTAATATCAAGGTAAGCAAGTTCAAACTCTACTCATGCTAGCTATTGCATTATGTTTTAGGCTGATATTCTTGTAGAAAATATGAACCCTATTAGTTTTCCCCTGCCCCGTCCTATAGGTTAAATAGTACCACTACTATTCTTTTTCAAGGATAAATTTCGTATTGAATTATCTACAAAGGTTGATATTCAATTAGACAAAGAAACAGAGACAGAACCTTCCATCAGCACCAAAGGCTTAGTAAATATCTAAATTAACTGGCAGGAAATCATTTTGCCTATTTTTCTAGTTCTCAGTAGCTTAAATCTATTTTTGGAGTGATATTTGCTTCTTTCTAGCTGAAGTAATTTTTCTTTCGGAGCATCCTAGATAGTAGTAACAATGTATCACGTTCCCACACTGGAGGTTAGTTACAAATATAATATGCTGAGTAAGATTTTGTCGTCACATCAGGCCACATAGTGGTTTGTTTACCATATTATAAATGAATTTATTACCAATAGCTGATACCGAAAAATGAAAGAGAGAGAGAGAGAGAGAGAGAGAGAGAGAGAGAGAGAGAGATATGCAATAATTTATCTCGAGCGATTGTATGCTTAATATATTTTTTTTTTATAACTGTATAGGTACTATTTACCAACCCCTCCGCTCGGGCAGGATATGACACAAGGTCAATTTTTATGCGAGTTTAACAGGTTTTGAATTCAGAGTTTTCCTTCTCCTAGACTAGTTGTCTCACCAAGGCTGAAAACCTAGTCCGTCCTACTATTTACCCATAGCTGGAGGGAGAATAAGGGGGTTCATACCTTTCCCAAGGGTATTTGCCCGAAAGTGAACGTAATAGCGTTTATAACTGTATAGGTAAACGTTACGAATTTTTTGTTGAGTAAGTCCAATATTCTTTTGTTGAGGAAAGGAAATAAATGTTCAACAAGTTTTACGCCCTGATTTTTACAATATATCGTCTTTCTCTACTAAATTAATACTCAAACAATTTGGGAAACTAAAATAGATATTTAGAAATGAATAAAATTTATTCGTGCTCTCGAAGGGAATTCCGATTTTCTCACAAACTAATTTCGCTCCTGCATATTTTAGTTCATTTAATTTGATTATGCTTTTTGTTGGTATATATGTTAGTACTTAATTTATGTTTTCCGTTTCCGTCTGGATAATTCTCCATTCTATGTGATGGCCAGATCGTCTTTTGTTCATTCATAATTCTCTTTAGATTTTCTAAATTTATTTTTTGTTCATGTGTTAGTGTTTGCTATCTGTTGGTGGGCAGTGTGGTGTTTCTATTTTCCGAAGTTGGTGGTTCATTTCGGTTAGACTGTTCTTGTTTGTCAATACTTGGTGCGTCTGATATTGTATTACTGCATTGTCCATTATTTGTTTTCTGGCGTATTTCTAATATTTCAAGGTCAGAAAACCAACCTTTCTTTATTATTGTTCTAACCTGGTCCGCGCGTCTTTTGGTTGTTGTCTGGAAACTTGTGCATTCTTGCCAGATCTCTATCATTCTTTTTTCTGTATCCTCTTTGTGTTAGGGTGCTCCTAAAATAGCAGTGCAATACTAGCTGGTAGTCTTACCTAGTCCATGTTTTGCGTTTACGTCTCTGTTTTATGAAGTTGTTTAGTTCGTCATTAGTGTACCTGAAAAAAGAACAGCCTGCATTCGCAGGATGAAGATTGGATCTCCCACATTGGCTATCAGGAGAGCACCTGCTGATCATGAGAAACAAGCCTGTTGCTCGGGTCCCATGTTGTGTTATATTTAGATTTGATATTTTTATCGTGGGTGGTATATTTTGGCAATACCAGACCCAGGGGTTACTTAAAATTTGCACGCCTGACCTAGATGTGATCTTGTTTTCTTAAATAAGAGAACTCTTTAGCGGGTCATACAAAGGAAAACAAAAGAAAAGTGATGTCTAGATTAGCCTCATTAGAAGTCGCCACACTTGTAGATGACTAGCAGTCTTTCCTGAACTGTTTGATCCAGGCCGTTGCCTGGTGGGGTTTATCCATCCAGCGTCTAGTGACGTACATCGTTATTATTATTATTATTATTATTATTATTATTATTATTTGTAGTTGTAATAGTAGTATTAGTATTCTTCTTGCGAGTCTTTCACTGGAGTGTTAATGACAGCAAGTCTCCTCAGGTCTCCAGTATACTCCTCAGTATTTAAGCCGATATCAACAATGCTGTGGTCTGGATGGTCACGATTCTTCTCCTGATATCCAAATCATCTAGCCCTTTTGTCAAAACCCTAATTTTCACCCTGCGGACTGCCAGAAAAGTAAAACCCACTTGATGGCAAATTTTTTTTTATGTGTTATGAAGACTAGCTCTGATCTTCTGACTGTGATATTCTTTTAGCTATAACTGAAAGGAGAAAGGATGGATTCATATCTTTCGAATGGGCAATAACGTGAACTGAAATGCAAACAGTCTCACCCCAGGATCTGGAATCGAGTCAATGTGGCCTATTATCTATGACAATAATCTTTACTTCACGTACGCGAATGCCTCCTCATATATATATATATATATATATATATACAAGTGGGTGGGATAAATATATCATGGACTGAAAAATTCTTTTGACGATATTACTTCTGCAGTTGATGACTAGTTGGCCAATTAGAACTAAGCACAGGAACAAAGATAGAAGAAGTGTGAGCAGTGTAAGGAAGGGTTACGTTGAAAAATAGATCTCGTTTGGTCTCATTCTGTTCGAATATCATGGTTTGCTTATGAACTTTTCAGCAGATTCATGTGTGTTGATATTTCATGTGTGTAAATGTGTTTATATATATATATATATATAAACAGGAATGGAATGAAATAAGAGAAAAATGCGGGTAGTTGGAAAAATGAGACGAGAAAGGAATTAATGACAGAAATGTTATCAACATAAAAAAGCAAAAAAAAAAAAAATTTTTAAAAAGAAGTAACTGCATAAAAAGAAGTCTTCGATATACTGGTTTAATGTTCCACCTCGGGTACGTTTTCTTTTCGCGAATTGAGAAATATCCGTTACCATTGTATTGCATTGTTTATGAATTAAGTTAAATCCTGTTCAGTTCAACTGAATAAATAAACCAAGTGACTTGAGAATTCATAGTCAGCATATTTAAAAACTGTCTTAAAATCAAATTGAAATATTATATCAAAGAAATTGCTTTTCCCACACTCTATTTATAATAAGAGAAACAAAATTTAACTGACTTTTTCACTTTCATAAATAATGTATTTATACTAAACCTTCCTCTTCCAGCCGGATGTGAAAAAAAGTCAATTTGTAAGCAGAGTACAGCTGGTTTGAATTCAAAGTCTTCCTTCTCGTAGAATGGTTGCCGTATCAAGTCTAAAAAAACTGTCGAGTCATGTGAGTGTGGGAAAGAAATGGTGGGCATGTACCTTTCCCCAAACATTATTGCAAAATGAAACGCAAACAGCTTTGTTTTTTATCGGAACGTCTTCATCTTTGCATTCTGTTAGGATAAACCATCTTGTTTTCCTTCGGTCTTAACGTTTTCCCATCTTTTTCACTGGACGTTCGATTCTCTTTGCCGGGTTGAATAATAAATGCGAAGTCTGCTATGTTCGTGTGCACTCAGAACTTTATTCATTTCATCTCCAGAGCCGAACCAATGATGGGAAATTACGTTTTATCCCTTCGACTAGTCATGGCTAGCTTACTTGAAGTTGATATCTAACTACTAACTTCAATGATTTTAATCACCTGACTTTAAATTCCGTTAATGACTGGTTAGTATTTGTCAACTAATCCGAGTTGACGCCTCGTATCCTTCCATCCGTTCAAACAGTTATAACTTAATTTGAATTCTCCACAACCAGATAGTAATAGATTTAGCCAATGTATTATGTAACGTTTGTCTGTATCCACAACCGTTGCGACACCGAGTGGTATATAGTTGTAGCAATATAGTGACAAGCAAATAAGTTTTAAGTTCATAATTATTTCTACCTGAGAACGCAGTATTATGGAAAGAGTGAAGTCAAATCGTCTATACAATCTATATATTAGGATTTACTTCTCAATTTCATTTACTTAATTATGTCACGGAAGAGAACCCAACATTTCAATTAGTGATGTAGCTTGCTTACAAAGATGATTTTCTTATAGTAACGATTCCTTGTGCAGGACTAACCAGACTTTTTGGATAATTCGAAAGAATGAAGCACCCATATGTCACAGATTCACGGATCAATATTCTTCAGGTTTTGAATACAGAATTTTTTCTTTCTCTTACAACCGGCATTAAATGACCTCTTGTGGTTGGTATGCCGTAAAACAAAACAAAAACAAAACAAAAAATCTTTCTCTTACTCAGGCACATTGGCCTCAAATTGCCTGCAATATCTATGGCAGCTGTTGACTGTAACTTGTGTAGATCCTATTTACCAACCCCTCCGCTCGGGCAGGATATGACACACGGTCAATTTTTAAGCGGAGTTTAACAGGTTTGAATTCAGAGTTTTCCTTCTCCTAGACTAGTTGCCTAACCAAGGCTGAAGAACCTCGTCTGTCCTACTATTTACCCATAGCTGGAGGGAGAATAATTGGATTCATACCAAATGCAGTCAGTCAGGTCCAGGATTTGAACTCGTGTCGCCGTGTCCATTTCCTACGACGATAACGACTACACCACGGGCACCTCCAACTGTAACTTGTGTGGTCGGCGATGTTGGTGAGGGTTGTTCGTGGATTGGAGAGTGCACAAAGTGCAGTTTGACTTTTAATCTTAGGGTCTTCCGCCGATTTATTTTATTCGCTTGGTTTGCTGAAGCTGAGTCATTCAAGACTTAATTTTTGTCTGACTTTTTCAGTGTTAGGGTCGTCGAATTTTGTTTGATCCTTGTTTCTTTGAAAAGTAAGCAGGCTCACAATTCTTTCTGGTCGAAAAACATTTGACAGGTTTCGTTCTAACTGACACAAAAGCAATGGATTTTGGTTTAATGCTATCTTTATTGCTTATCCGTTTATAGTCAATCACGAAATAATAGAGAGAGAGAGAGAGAGAGAGAGAGAGAGAGAGCGAGAGAGAGAGAGTATTTTAATAGTTCTTTCTCGAAGATCTTCTGAAGTAATTAGAGTTCCTTCCACTTTGAGACCACAGACAATCTGTCGATTATATCCTATTTGTCGATATTTGTTACCAGGAGTTTTCCACGTGAACTTTTATTGACGAGCTCATAGATAGTCTAATTTCTCATGCTTCATCCGATTTCTGTCGTAACACTAATCCTCTCTTTTCAAATGAATATCCCCTCTCTTAGAATCTGTTTTTCTATTTCTCACCGCTTTTGGAGGTTTCTAAATCTATTGATCCCGTATACATTATCACGGACTTGTTGTTTACTTACAAAGGTGATTTTCTTATAGTAATGAAGACTTGTGCTAAACCAGCTTGACTGTTTGGATAAGCTGATACGAATGAAGCACCAATATGTCACAAATTCACTAAACAATATTCTTCTTTTTTTGAATAGTGTTTTTCTTTCTCTTAGACTATTAGCACTACTAAAACTAAGCATTCCATTCAGCCTTAATATCTAACAATAGCTAAAGGGAATTCGAGCGAAGTGGAGCCCGAATAGTCAATTCAAGAATTTGAACTCTGCTCGTTGAGACCTTTTTCTACAAAGCTAACCATTACATAGTCTTGGCGCTTCTTTTTATTAAGGTTAAATTCATGTAAAATTGATCTTTGCCAAGAAGAGTTTCTCTTAACATGGTTATATCTCTGAATAAGTTTAAATATATCATGTTTAAGGAAAATGAGAAACATGAACCTTTATGAAAAAAGGGTCATTTTTTTTCATTAAAGTCTAAATGTTAAAATATAAAAAAATATCTTATTGCGTTTGCTGGATTGATGTATTAATTAACTCTCTTTATTCTTCTTGCAGTCAAAGCTTCTGTGGTGTGAGAGAGACAGATGATGACAAACAGAGACGGAGGGAGATGAAGACAGATTGCTAGATTAACGCATAGCTTCTATTGACCATACCACGATGTGTAATCTTCAAGGCTACATTTAGCACTTCTTCTGTTTCTCGGCCCGGAGGTACTCAACTGGAGGCCCGCCGTGGGCCGTCCAGTGTGACGCTACCTCAGCGTGGCGCTCAGCCATTCACTGGCGCTCTTCATGACTGACCGAAACTTTTCTGACCGCGAGCTGAAACTGACTCAAGACTGGCCACATTTCACGTGGGACACTGCATGCATAATTTCAAACGTCCACCATTTCCGTTCAACCACATGACTTCTTCTGTTTATTTACATAGGTGCGTAATGGGAAGAGAAATCTCTGATTGACGGCTTGGTCAAGACTCAATATGCAACACTAGCCTAGCCGGTACATTTTTGGTTTAAAGCGATTATGTTATTGTTCTTGGTAAGGCTGTAGTGTTACTGATAGTAACAATCTTTCCTTTGACTTATTTTCTTTTAAAGTATTAATTTCGGTTGGAATGAAATACTTATGTTTTCGTTAAGTTGTCAATTATTTCTCCTTTTTATGCACATTTGAGCGTTACAAACATAGGCTGAAAAGTTCATATGATGACGTCATGTCTGCTGTTGGTGAATTTTTTGACAAAGAACCAAGCACTGCAACACCAGTGTGGGGACTGCAAGGGGAACTTTGTTGAGAAGTAAGCTTCATTTGCTCACATTCCATGAGAGTATCTTAATCAGCCTGTGGACTTTTCAGTCAAGTTTATTATGTGAAAGTAAGCATAAGAGTAAATCAAAACTTGATATGTTTTTATGACAAGTGTAAGTCTTCCGAGACGACGTATTTGCCGAGAGAGTACCGATGGCTTAACGGAGAACGTGCTGGACTGTTGAGATTTTGAACGTACATTCGGTCGGATTAATACTCGTGAGAAAGATTTGAATTGCATTATTCCCCCAACTTTGCATTAAATAGTTTGATATAAGTAAAGAAAACAAAACAAATGAACTTATATGTGGGATTGAATATAAATAAATAAATAAATAAAATAAACAAATTTGAAAAAATTATTTCCCAGGAGGTCTCTGACAGGAAGCGTGATCAGCAAATGCCAAAGAAAAAAGACGGACGTTCTGGCTTAAAAGAAAAAGAAACACAGCGTTTAACTCTTTTCTCCAAACACTTTCTTACAGGACAGATGTTTTTACTGTAAGGTAGAAAAGTTTACCACGAAATAGTTGTCGACCAGTAGAATAAAGGTTAAGTTTAAAGTATCCTTGTCTTTACCTTTTTCCGACTTAAGTTTTTTTTATATTGCTCTGGCAAGGCATAAAAAGTTAATGGGGCATTAAGAGAAACTAAAGGGTCAGATACCACAAACTAGAAAGTCATCGCATAAAACCCAATAATTTGCCAAACTGGAACAACCCACTAACCATTGAAATAATTACAACTAAGTCTTATTCAACCCCATATATACATTTTTAAAGATATAGCGCTATAGAAATATAATTTATCGTATATATTAGCGCAATTTAAATTCAATTAATTTTAACAGAAACTTAAAAAAAAAAAAAAAAAAAAAAAAAAAAAACCCAACAAAAACGAATTGTCCCCTTCACCCCACTAGACCGCCCCCAAAGCTACCTAAAATATCAGTAGTAAATAAAAGTCCAGACGAAGAAGAGCATTTGAACTCAGGAGCCAAGTGGAAGAAATATGTCAATATTGGTCAGTATGTCTTTAATTCCAATTTAAAATGCTGAATTTTACAAAATGTTATGCTGTATTTTGTTTGTAAAATAATGCTTAAACTATGCGTTTTAAATGTAAAGGCACGCTTACTCTACTGTAAAGCCAATTGATATTAAGCCTATCCACATGTCAGCGAACAAGGCAGAATGTTTTTAAATATCTTCTATCGAATAATTTAAAAATTCGTAAAGAAAGCCCTAACAGTAGTTTAGAAGAAAAAGCCTAGAATGCTACTACAGCCCCCCCCCTCAGAAAGGGAAAAAGAAAAGAAAAAAAAAATAAAAAATAAAAAAACCAACAAAAACGAATTGTCCCCTTCACCCCACTAGACCGCCCCCAAAGCTACCTAAAATATCAGTAGTAAATAAAAGTCCAGACGAAGAAGAGCATTTGAACTCAGGAGCCAAGTGGAAGAAATATGTCAATATTGGTCAGTATGTCTTTAATTCCAATTTAAAATGCTGAATTTTACAAAATGTTATGCTGTATTTTGTTTGTAAAATAATGCTTAAACTATGCGTTTTAAATGTAAAGGCACGCTTACTCTACTGTAAAGCCAATTGATATTAAGCCTATCCACATGTCAGCGAACAAGGCAGAATGTTTTTAAATATCTTCTATCGAATAATTTAAAAATTCGTAAAGAAAGCCCTAACAGTAGTTTAGAAGAAAAAGCCTAGAATGCTACTACAGCCCCCCCCCTCAGAAAGGGAAAAAGAAAAGAAAAAAAAAAAAAAAACCAACAAAAACGAATTGTCCCCTTCACCCCACTAGACCGCCCCCAAAGCTACCTAAAATATCAGTAGTAAATAAAAGTCCAGACGAAGAAGAGCATTTGAACTCAGGAGCCAAGTGGAAGAAATATGTCAATATTGGTCAGTATGTCTTTAATTCCAATTTAAAATGCTGAATTTTACAAAATGTTATGCTGTATTTTGTTTGTAAAATAATGCTTAAACTATGCGTTTTAAATGTAAAGGCACGCTTACTCTACTGTAAAGCCAATTGATATTAAGCCTATCCACATGTCAGCGAACAAGGCAGAATGTTTTTAAATATCTTCTATCGAATAATTTAAAAATTCGTAAAGAAAGCCCTAACAGTAGTTTAGAAGAAAAAGCCTAGAATGCTACTACAGCCCCCCCCTCAGAAAGGGAAAAAGAAAAGAAAAAAAAAAAAAAAAACCAACAAAAACGAATTGTCCCCTTCACCCCACTAGACCGCCCCCAAAGCTACCTAAAATATCAGTAGTAAATAAAAGTCCAGACGAAGAAGAGCATTTGAACTCAGGAGCCAAGTGGAAGAAATATGTCAATATTGGTCAGTATGTCTTTAATTCCAATTTAAAATGCTGAATTTTACAAAATGTTATGCTGTATTTTGTTTGTAAAATAATGCTTAAACTATGCGTTTTAAATGTAAAGGCACGCTTACTCTACTGTAAAGCCAATTGATATTAAGCCTATCCACATGTCAGCGAACAAGGCAGAATGTTTTTAAATATCTTCTATCGAATAATTTAAAAATTCGTAAAGAAAGCCCTAACAGTAGTTTAGAAGAAAAAGCCTAGAATGCTACTACAGCCCCCCCCCCTCAGAAAGGGAAAAAGAAAAGAAAAAAAAAAAAATAAATAAAAAAACCGACAAAAACGAATTGTCCCCCTCACCCCACTAGACCGCCCCCAAAGCTACCTAAAATATCAGTAGTAAATAAAAGTCCAGACGAAGAAGAGCATTTGAACTCAGGAGCCAAGTGGAAGAAATATGTCAATATTGGTCAGTATGTCTTTAATTCCAATTTAAAATGCTGAATTTTACAAAATGTTATGCTGTATTTTGTTTGTAAAATAATGCTTAAACTATGCGTTTTAAATGTAAAGGCACGCTTACTCTACTGTAAAGCCAATTGATATTAAGCCTATCCACATGTCAGCGAACAAGGCAGAATGTTTTTAAATATCTTCTATCGAATAATTTAAAAATTCGTAAAGAAAGCCCTAACAGTAGTTTAGAAGAAAAAGCCTAGAATGCTACTACAGCCCCCCCCTCAGAAAGGGAAAAAGAAAATAAAAAAAAAAAAAAAAATAAAAAAACCAACAAAAACGAATTGTCCCCTTCACCCCACTAGACCGCCCCCAAAGCTACCTAAAATATCAGTAGTAAATAAAAGTCCAGACGAAGAAGAGCATTTGAACTCAGGAGCCAAGTGGAAGAAATATGTCAATATTGGTCAGTATGTCTTTAATTCCAATTTAAAATGCTGAATTTTACAAAATGTTATGCTGTATTTTGTTTGTAAAATAATGCTTAAACTATGCGTTTTAAATGTAAAGGCACGCTTACTCTACTGTAAAGCCAATTGATATTAAGCCTATCCACATGTCAGCGAACAAGGCAGAATGTTTTTAAATATCTTCTATCGAATAATTTAAAAATTCGTAAAGAAAGCCCTAACAGTAGTTTAGAAGAAAAAGCCTAGAATGCTACTACAGCCCCCCCCTCAGAAAGGGAAAAAGAAAATAAAAAAAAAAAAAAAAATAAAAAAACCAACAAAAACGAATTGTCCCCTTCACCCCACTAGACCGCCCCCAAAGCTACCTAAAATATCAGTAGTAAATAAAAGTCCAGACGAAGAAGAGCATTTGAACTCAGGAGCCAAGTGGAAGAAATATGTCAATATTGGTCAGTATGTCTTTAATTCCAATTTAAAATGCTGAATTTTACAAAATGTTATGCTGTATTTTGTTTGTAAAATAATGCTTAAACTATGCGTTTTAAATGTAAAGGCACGCTTACTCTACTGTAAAGCCAATTGATATTAAGCCTATCCACATGTCAGCGAACAAGGCAGAATGTTTTTAAATATCTTCTATCGAATAATTTAAAAATTCGTAAAGAAAGCCCTAACAGTAGTTTAGAAGAAAAAGCCTAGAATGCTACTACAGCCCCCCCCTCAGAAAGGGAAAAAGAAAATAAAAAAAAAAAAAAAAATAAAAAAACCAACAAAAACGAATTGTCCCCTTCACCCCACTAGACCGCCCCCAAAGCTACCTAAAATATCAGTAGTAAATAAAAGTCCAGACGAAGAAGAGCATTTGAACTCAGGAGCCAAGTGGAAGAAATATGTCAATATTGGTCAGTATGTCTTTAATTCCAATTTAAAATGCTGAATTTTACAAAATGTTATGCTGTATTTTGTTTGTAAAATAATGCTTAAACTATGCGTTTTAAATGTAAAGGCACGCTTACTCTACTGTAAAGCCAATTGATATTAAGCCTATCCACATGTCAGCGAACAAGGCAGAATGTTTTTAAATATCTTCTATCGAATAATTTAAAAATTCGTAAAGAAAGCCCTAACAGTAGTTTAGAAGAAAAAGCCTAGAATGCTACTACAGCCCCCCCCTCAGAAAGGGAAAAAGAAAATAAAAAAAAAAAAAAAAATAAAAAAACCAACAAAAACGAATTGTCCCCTTCACCCCACTAGACCGCCCCCAAAGCTACCTAAAATATCAGTAGTAAATAAAAGTCCAGACGAAGAAGAGCATTTGAACTCAGGAGCCAAGTGGAAGAAATATGTCAATATTGGTCAGTATGTCTTTAATTCCAATTTAAAATGCTGAATTTTACAAAATGTTATGCTGTATTTTGTTTGTAAAATAATGCTTAAACTATGCGTTTTAAATGTAAAGGCACGCTTACTCTACTGTAAAGCCAATTGATATTAAGCCTATCCACATGTCAGCGAACAAGGCAGAATGTTTTTAAATATCTTCTATCGAATAATTTAAAAATTCGTAAAGAAAGCCCTAACAGTAGTTTAGAAGAAAAAGCCTAGAATGCTACTACAGCCCCCCCCTCAGAAAGGGAAAAAGAAAATAAAAAAAAAAAAAAAAATAAAAAAACCAACAAAAACGAATTGTCCCCTTCACCCCACTAGACCGCCCCCAAAGCTACCTAAAATATCAGTAGTAAATAAAAGTCCAGACGAAGAAGAGCATTTGAACTCAGGAGCCAAGTGGAAGAAATATGTCAATATTGGTCAGTATGTCTTTAATTCCAATTTAAAATGCTGAATTTTACAAAATGTTATGCTGTATTTTGTTTGTAAAATAATGCTTAAACTATGCGTTTTAAATGTAAAGGCACGCTTACTCTACTGTAAAGCCAATTGATATTAAGCCTATCCACATGTCAGCGAACAAGGCAGAATGTTTTTAAATATCTTCTATCGAATAATTTAAAAATTCGTAAAGAAAGCCCTAACAGTAGTTTAAAAGAAAAAGCCTAGAACGCCAAATTCTACCACAGAGCTCTAATTCCTGAAGCCTGCTAGGTCCCCAACTGTAGGATGGAGAAAAAAAAAAAAAAAAAAATGAAAAGCCCTTGGAAAAGTCCCAATACAGCAAAAAAGTATAAGTCAGTATTAGTGAAAGTCATAAGAAAGTACCTTAATGTTGGACTTTAACTAAGTTAAAACTTAAAACAAACCCCCCCCCCCTTTTATTTTTTTATTTTTTTTATTTTTTATTTTTTTTTTTTTTAAATTTTATTTATTTTATTATGTACACATGGGAAGCAGCATGATGTACGTTAAGGTATTTGAATAAACCAATGGACGACCAATGTCAATACCCAAATGGGTCCTGGACGTGAGTTTGACGACTTTTCGCTCAGGATCGACAGTTCGATCGGGGAACTACTGCTGCTCCTCTATAAGAGTGGCTTCTATAGAAGAGAACAAAACAGCCATCGAAAGATAACCATGACCCACACTCAAACCACTTACACAAACCGCATCGCTCTTCGCGCGGGTAAAAAAGGGGCGCGTCCTGCTGAGGTTGGAGCCCTGGCCTCGGTGTTCGAAAAATCAGCTACAGAGCTCAAACAATCAAAACTACTAAAATGCAAGCAAACACTACAAATAGCCACATTTAACGTAAGAACCTTAAATAGAATAGGACAACTCCCAGAGCTAATCGCATCGGCCGAAGAACATAAAATAGACATAATATGCATACAAGAACACAGATACACACACACAGAAGATATCAAATATCACGAAACTAGCAATGGATGGTCGCTCGCCACTGTATCCGCATGGAAAAACTCTGTCAACGCCGCAGTGGGAGGGGTAGGATTGCTTATAGGACCTAGAGCACTAAAAACGCTTAATAGCATAGAGAAAATACAACCTAGAATGATGGTAGCTACATTTAACGGAAACCCCAGAGCAACAATCATCTCATGCTACAGCCCCACCAATGTTAGTGAAGAAAATGAAATAGTCACCTTCTACGATGAGTTATCCTCATTAGTGCGTAGCATCCCGAAACACAACATGTTAGTCATTGGCGGAGACATGAATGCACAAATCGGGAAAAACGGAAACAACAAATACAGCCTCCACAACACGTCAAATAGAAATGGACAACATCTAACAGATTTCATGATAGAAAATAGATTAGCATGCCTCAATACAAACTACCAAAAAAGAGAGGGCAAACTATGGACATACACGTACGCAAACAATACTAAAGCTCAGATAGACTACGTCCTTATAAACAAGAAATGGAAGAATAGTGCATTGAATTGCGAGGCATACTCCTCTTTTGAGGGTGTGTCCACCGATCACCGAATAGTCACAGCGAAAATACGGTTAAGCCTACGAAAAAACGACAAACGAACAGCGACCACCAAACACTATGACTGGGCCCTATTAAACAAAGATGTCAGAGATAAATACGTATTAGAATTGAGAAACAGATTCGAAACACTACAAGAAAAGACGGAAAAAAGTACACCAAACGACGAATACGAAAATTTTGTCAATGCACACCTTGAGGCAGCAGCAAAATACATTCCAACAAAAATTAAAACTAAATATAGAGTCCCATGGGAAACCTTAGCGGTGAGAGAAAAACGTGCACTAGTGAAAACAGCCTCCAAAAACTATCGAAAAAACCCAACAAACACAAATGCCTTAAAACTAAAAACGGCACAATATCAATTAGCAGGCATATATATAAAGGAACAGACAGAATACATTCAAAATCAGATAGATAAGATCAGAGACTCGGTAGAAGATAGACAATCTAGAATTGCCTGGCAAACAATAAACGAAGTGAGCAGAAGAAAGAACACAACCAAAGCAAAACTCAAAGCAGCAAACCAACAAGAAAGAATAAAACTGTGGAAACAGCACTTCGAAAACTTACTTGGAAACCCACCAAAAATAACGCATGAACCAATCACCAGAATAATTAGCAAACAATTAGACATTAAACTTGGACCGTTCACACAAGGAGAACTCGACTCGGTTCTCAGAAAAATTAAAAATAGGAAAGCTGCAGGACTGGACGAAATTCCCCCGGAAGTATGGAAGACCAGACAATTCGACGACATACTGCTCCGACACTGCAACGCAGTATACAATCAAAATCCGATAGATAGATGGACGAAGGGATGCATACTCCCCTTCCCTAAAAAGGGAGACCTCGGATTAGCCAAAAACTACCGAGGCATAACACTTACATCCATAGCTGCCAAAATCTACAATGCCCTACTACGAAACCGCATAGAACCCAAAATCGACAACATACTTAGAAAAAACCAAAATGGCTTCCGAAGAAATAGATCTACGACCTCACAAATACTAACCATCCGCAGAATCCTTGAGGGTGTACGGGCAAAGAACCTACAAGCGACATTAATATTTGTCGACTTTACCAAGGCTTTCGACTCCATTCACAGAGGAAAGATGGAACAAATCCTACTAGCGTACGGCATACCTAAAGAAACCGTAGCGGCAATAACGATTCTCTATAGAAACACTAAAGTAAAAGTACGATCACCAGATGGAGACACAGAATACTTCGACATTGTAGCAGGAGTACTACAAGGGGACACGCTGGCTCCGTATCTCTTTATCATTTGTCTAGACTACGTACTTAGAACATCGATTGACAAAATCAAAGAGAATGGCTTCGAACTGACGAAGAAAAGAAGCAGAAGATATCCCGCAACAACAATTACCGACGCCGACTACGCCGATGACATAGCGATACTGGCAAATACACCTGACCAAGCCGAAACACTTCTGCATAGCCTGGAACGAGCAGCAGCAAGCATAGGCCTCCATGTTAATGCACACAAAACGGAATATATGTGCTATAACCAAACAGGGGACATCTCCACTCTAGAAGGAACCCCTCTTAAACTAGTAGACAAATTCACGTACCTAGGAAGCAGCGTCGAATCAACCGAAAAGGACATCGAAACCAGGTTAACGAAAGCATGGACAGCTATCAATAGGCTATCGACTATATGGAAATCAGACCTAACCGATAAAATGAAACGCAGTTTCTTCCAGGCAGCGGTCACATCGATACTGCTATATGGATGCACTACATGGACGCTAACAAAACGGCTGGAGAAGAAACTAGATGGCAATTACACAAGAATGCTGCGTGCAATCCTGAACAAGTCCTGGCAGCAACACCCCACAAGACACCAACTGTACGGCCACCTGCCCCCTATCACGAAATCTATTCAAGTTAGGCGAACCAGGCATGCAGGACATTGCTGGAGAAGCAGAGATGAACTCATAAGAGATGTACTCTTATGGATCCCCACACACGGCCGCGCAAAAGCAGGACGACCAGCACGAACGTACATTCAGCAGCTATGTGAGGATACAGGTTGTTGTCCTGAAGACCTACCTAGGGCGATGAACGATAGGGAGGAGTGGCGAGAGAGGGTCAGGGATATCCGTGCTGCCAGCACGATATGATGATGATGATGATGACATGAGCTTAAAGTTAAAACTGAGGCATCACTCCTCGTAGGTGGTCGATGAGGACAGAGTATCGCACGCGCATTCACAGGATGTATGATAAAATTAAAAGAATATAAAAATTACAGATATTGTGCTTGTCTGTCAGTGACCAAAAGGACATCACAATTCTACTCTGTTAATTACGTCACTTTCTCTATCATTTTATTTTGATTCAAATCTCAGTCAATAAGAAGTTTGTATATTATTCACTCTAATAGCCTTGGTTATAAACAAATGGCATGCAGTTGTATTTACATAAACAACCAAACAGCAGTTACAGTGAAAAAGAAAAGGCTAATTTACATATTGATATTTAAGAAAATCATATTCATGAATATTTGCTTAATATTATTGATTTCTAATTGTTTGGTTTTATCTCAATAAATATATGCAAAAATCTCATCGATGCATCTTTAAAGGAAGAAATGGAATTTTATCTATTACTGTCTAATTTAGTTAGTTCAAGAAAATTTCGCAATGAAAGCCACAAGTGACAAGAAAAGCGATAAAAATCTAATATAATGATATAATTTCAAACAATATCAAATGCTATTTATTTATCTATCTATTTGCTTTGCACAATATTAATAATTAAAAAAGAAAAATTATATTCACAGGCACAAAAAAGCACAAGAAAATAAATTGATATACGAAAGAGTTAAATTTATCTATGAAAAAACATGTAAACCACTATATAGTTAATTGGGTGCTATTTTGAAGAGATTATATTTTGCTTTGGTCAATAAAATTTTTATTTATTTACACACACACACACACACACACACACACACACACACACACACACACACACACTTAGGACATTAAAAATACAATAAATACATTCGAAGTAAAAGTAAATCCTCTAGCAGTTGTTTTTAGATTTCTAAAACAAATAGATTTATAAATAAAATTATAAAGGTTTTCCATATTTCTTTCATCATTAATTGGGATATGTGAGCTTTATTTTCTAAGATCAAATGGATTAATTGATAAATGTCTATTTTAAAGCTGTTGTTGATTATTAAAAAAAACACATTAAAAGTTTTCTTTTTTACAACAAAATTTGATTAAAAGCTGACGATAAATTGAGGTAAAAGAGCTATAAGAACTGAGTAGCAACTAAATTTCTTCGAAAGTTAATACCAAAGGAAGTTTCCTTGGACCATGTAAAAAAGTAAGAAATACGGTATTTTTTTTTAACTGAGAGACACTTTTTTAAAGAAAATTATAAGTTTCGATTTTTTGTATATTTTGATTTTTTTCAAAAATGGCGTTCTCATTCATATCCGTCTTATAGCTTTTCATTGGCTTAGTGTAAATGTTTTAAAGATATTTTCCTTTGCACACATACACTGCTCAATTTCACTTTTGGTTTTTACTGAAACATGAAATTTAGTTTTATTTTTTAACTTTATAATTTATTTTTCCAATTAAAATCGATTTTAATCTAAATTACTTTAAAGATTTGGTACCTGAAGTGTTTTTTAATTTATTAAGTCTTCCTAATTTGATATTTTGCTACATTAAACTTGAATAATTGAGTCTAAAAAGTATTTTTATTAGTTATAATAAAGACAATAAGTAATTTTCTATAATCTTTTGACTTTTTCTTACATCAAATAATCTGTCTTATTTAGATAAATATCAGTGCATTTAAACTTATAGTTCTTGTATGAGAAGCAGAAAGGATACAAGATTCTTACCGGTACTTTTTTCATCAACAAGGATAAGTCTTTCAATTGGTTTGTAAATAGATTTAGTAGCGTGTCAAAACAAAAGCATTGTTTTCTGGCGTAAAATCATAGTGCTTTTATATTATCATTTTATTCTATCAATAAACAGCATCTTGTTGAAGTTTTACTCGACTGTAATGATATATCTAAAATACCAAGCGGTCTCATGTTTATCCCGGATTCAGATATTTGGTAAATTTGAATTTCCGATTTTCAAGTATGATATTAAGTGAAAAACTTTAAATGTTATCTTCTTGAACACATTTTCTGAATGATTTTTTAAAGAAAGTTCTTGAAAACCCTTACCTGTATCAAGATTAACCAGAAGGAAAATAAACTGTGACAATAGACAATTCTAATGTTCTTGTTTTAGTTCAAACATTCTTTTAGGATTTTAGCTAAAGATTGAATTTGAAATCTAATGCTAACACGATGGAGGACTGATTACAGCCATCAGAAACGATACTGATAATACGATGGACAACGGAATAATAATAACTTGGAAACGAAAATGGGAAGGAAAACAACTCTATGGGCATTTTAAACCACTAATAAACAACATCTCACACCAGAACACCTGGACATAGCTAAGAAAAGGAAACCTTAAGAGAGAAACAGAATCTCTCCTAATAGTAGCACAAAACAACGCCGTAAGAACCTATCATATCAAAGCGAGAATAGATAAGACGTAACAAAATAGTAAATGTAAACAATGCGGCAACAGAGACGAAAGCATGAATCACATAATAAGCGAATGAAGCAAATTTGCACAGAATGAGTATAAGACTAGACACGACTGGGTCGGCAAAGTGAGCCAATGGTTGATGTACAAGAAATTCAAATTTGACCTTACGAACAAATGGTATATGCACATTTGGAAGTTGGCGGATGAGTGGAGACCATCCAAACTACTATATTATTGAGAACGGCCAAAATACTGAGAAGAGTCCTGGAGACTTGAGGAGACTTGCTGTCACTCAAACTCCTGTGAAAGAACATAAGCGTTAGCTGATGTGAAAAACACTAAGGGAGTAAATAATAATAATAATAATAATATTTGAGAGCCTATCTGAAGTGGACCAGAGATGAACTTAAACAAATGGACAAAAGAACAAGAAAACTAATGACCATGCATAAGGCATTACATCCTAGAGACGACGTTGACAGACTATATGTATAAAAAAGAGGGAGGAAGAGGACTTGTCAGCATCGAAAACAGCGTTGACGCATAGATACTACGACTGGAAGACTACAAAGAAACACACGAAAGAGGACTGTAACAGCTATCAGAAACGTTACTGACAATACGATAAACAACAGAATGAATATTACTAAGAAACAAAAATGGGAAGAAAAACAACTCCATGGTCGTTTTAAACGACTAATAAACAACATCTCACACGAGAAAACCTGCCCGTGGCTAAGAACAGGAAACTTTGAGAGAGAAACAGAATCTCTCCGAATAGCAGCACATAACAACACCGTAAGAACCAATTGTGACGGCAAATTAAAATAAAAAGATCCCCGGATGAGCAACCATTTAAAAGCGTATGGGAACTGGTGCATTTAAATATTATTATCACCAAACGGGGAGTTTATTTTTTTTCGCACGTCTGAAGACGGGGCGGTCTGGCACTTGATCCTCGTAGAATAGGTCCTTGTTCAGTGTCCTTTCTCGGGCATATAGGAACTGGCATATTATATGGGGGTTAATTTAGGGCTTGACTGACCGCCGTTGGCAAGGGGTTTCCAAATTTCACACTACACACACACCCACCAAGGCCATTAGCTCTTTCTACCCCTAGAACAATGGAAGATATGGTCCTCAAGGTTTAGATGTAATAATATTAATTATAGTAATCGACAACTCCGGTTTTCCCGTATAATATTTTTAAAGGAAAATATAGGACAACTTAGGCGAGAATAACATGAGGCGAAAGAAGCTGAAAAAGAAACACGAAATAAGCAACTTGATAGTAGACGACACAATTAACAAACTTCAACACGTTGGGACATTAAAATATAACAATCTTTTTAATACACACGCGGACACACATCTTCAATGTGTCAGCTATATTATCAACGGATAGTACATAAGAACAAATGTCTTCTTTCTTTTTCTTTTTTTTCTTCTTTTTTTAAATTGAGAGAGAGAGAGAGAGTATATAATTGGGTGTAGGGAGAAACAGTCTTAATGTTTACTTATCTTTTGACGGGTTCCTTCGGAGAGTATATTCTCTCTTACGGGCTGACGGACTTTATTATCTATAATGCTCTGGCTTGAAGGTATGGGTTATTCTTGTCCAAAATACTTTCCGTCTTCCCCGGTGATTTCGGCGGTAGTTTCAATATATCTTATCACTTCAATTACTATCCCGCAAATCCTGGTTTTGGTGCTTCGCCCGGAGTTTGGCACGAGATTCTCCCCATCTGTTCACGACGACCTCTGTTCCAAAACTGACTTTCCTTACCCCTATTTCCGCTGCCGGAAAGGGTGTAGCACTATGTGGGTAGGCCGCCAAAGCAGACGAGTCTGTTTTGGCGCGAAACCAGACAAAGGATTCTTGGACATGAAATCTCGCCGTATCCGGAAGTGGTAAGGGGACGCGAATGAGAGTTGACGACATGACCCAGAGAAGGCAGTTGGCGTGGAAGAACGGACAGGGGCAGTCAACACCAGACACCGGAGCAGAGAGGCGAGGCAGCATGGGATAGGGTCCAGCGAGAGTGAGTCAAGATGAGTCTGATTCCAGTAGCATTGTGGAATTTTTGCTAGTAACCCACGCTAGCGATAGTCCGCACATGCATATAGTGTTGCAATACCTTCCTCTGCTCTTGGTTAACCCCAAGCTTTGTTCGTGTTTGTTCGTTTGTCCTTCTATTTTCTCCTGTCTCCCTCGATCGTATTCTTGTGTAGGTAAAGAAATGTGCGTTACCCCCTCGAACCACTAGTTGATCACCGGCCGGCGTAAGAAGTGACATGGTTAGAAGACAGAAAGTTAACGTGTGTGGGGGCGAGAGGGTGTAACGTTTACAGGGGGGTACTTCCGTTTTAGGATTCTAGCCAATCATTTAGTTTTTTTTCTTCCTTTCCCTGGTCACTGAGTGCAAACATCTGTTGGCTTTCACTCTGACCAACATTCTTTACTCTCTCCGACAGGGCGTGAGGAATTGACCTATATTACTATTCTCTCTTAACGGTCATTTTTTGGGTGGCCTGGTAATTCAAACATGGAGGGGTAGAGGACATTCCTTATCTCTCTCCCCTAAGTGATCGAGCACGTGACACAATCATATCAAAGCAAGGATAGATTGGTTGGTTGGTTAGTCGGTTGGTTGGTTTCTATAGCATATCAACTTTTGTAGATTATTTAACGCCAAATCCATTTTTATGTAAATAATTAGTCCTATTACGAACAATTCAGTTTAGCATAAACACGCAGTTTTAATCTAAGTACCGTTTAATTGTCAAAAACATTTCTATTTCAAGCTATTCAGAAGTGCAGTCGGTGTAGTGAAGACTCAACAAAATAGTAAATGTAGGCTATGCGGTGATAGGAATGAAATATGCACCACCCATCACCTGTCCTAGAAAATAACACACATAAACTCATATGGGACTTTGACATACACATGGATCACCTAATCTCGGCCAGAAGACCAGACCTAATAATAAAATAAGTTGGCGACCTTATTCGAGGGTGACCTGAACGCTCCCTTTTCAATAGCTACCACACCGAGCTGTAGGGGAGGGCGTTACTCGTTTCCCAGTATTGTTCCATTTTACCCTTGATACTTACCTTATAATGCTGAGTGTTATGCATGGCGGCATCAAGTACCATTTTTTGAGTCTTTTTGAATTTCCAAAAACACGAAAAAAAAAATTAACAGGACTTCTTCAGATCTTTTTGATAAAAAAAAAATAGAATAGACACAGAAGAGTGGGAGGGGATAGAAGAGGGGTGAAGACTTATCTCCTCATTAAGCCCACTTCTTTTTGAAATTTTAATTTCGGTTAGAAATGTAGTAAATTTATTTAAAAAATTTACTTAAATTTTTTATTTTTTAATTACATTTTGACCTAAATTACAGATTTTATATTGAATTAGATTTAAACTTTAATTAATAACCTCACTTAATGATACATTAATAGATATATTAAACTAAAACAAATATTTAATTTATTTAAAATATTTTAAAATTTCAAAACTATTTAGAAACCATTAGTCAGTTTCACTTTTTATGAATAGTACGTATGTATTATATGCCTTTTTACAATTTTCTATCTAACATTTTATTTTATTTATTCATTTATATTAATTCTCAAAATTAACTCTATGCTTTAAAAAATAATTTTTTTGTTAATTTTTTATAGTTTAAATTTAGCCCTATGTCTACACGTAGCAATTAATTCACTTCTCTTATTTAATAATTTTTTTTGCTCTGGAAAAGCAAAATGTGGATTTTTTCCTCAAGACACAGATCGCACCTACTATCGAAATACTTTGGGGTATTAGATCTTTTCAATATGGACCATTGAATGTCAGGGTTAACCCTTTATTTTTCAATCCCCAATAATGTTTAGATAGAGCAGTTTGATTTTTTTGATGCTCATGGGAGAAGGAAAATTTATGATTTCCATACCTAATTTTCCAATTAGTAGACGAAACGCCAATGTAAGATTTCTTATCATTTATGTCCTCTTTTGGATAAATAATAGCTTGATATACTACATTATCTAAATTACAAAAACCGTTCATAGGACAATCACTTCGAGATTTACAGTTACATTCTATTTTTTTACTATTAATATTATTATCATTTACTCGGTTACGAAATTTATTAATTAATTCATTATTATGACTATTTATTATTTGAGAAATATTTTTAATGCAAGAATAACTTATTTTCAAGGTTTTTCTATTAAATACTTTATGTAATATATTATCTTGTTTAAAATGCTTATCTATCAGTCTCAAAAATATTTACCTACATCTATATTTGCTAGTTTATATGGTTAGTTTAAAAAATATTTACCTACATCTATTTATATGGTTAGTTTAAAAAATATTTACCTACATCTATATTTGCTAGTTTATATGGTTAAACCATATAATTTTCCTTTTACTATTTTTATTTTTTTGATCGTAATTATTATTTTCTTTATTAATCTCATTTGTTATATCTTCTTTTAAAAACCTCAAATCCTCCTTAAAACCACAATTTCTAAGGGCATCTATATACCTCTTACTACTCTCTTTGAAAATTTTTTCATTTGTAGA
>OY757905.1:104154381-104166881 GCA_963585895.1 Sepioteuthis lessoniana | reverse complement strand
TCAATTTACGGAACTGATAAAAAGGAATTAGCAAAGAATATCATACACAAACCTTTTCTTCTCTTTATTATTAGTTTCATGAGGTATACTCAATCACCAGATGCATAATTTGATATTTGGATCTTTTAAAAAAGTCGGCTATATACGAGGTGTGTATTTTCAGCGAGTATAGAGACGGAAGGTCGACCTAATAAGACAGATATGAATGCTGAATGAAATTATTTGTTTGAATTTTTGAACGGAAGCTTGATGTGCAATATTTTTTTCATGATTTCTCGGATTGATGTTCTTACCTTTATTATTTTTAGTTGTAACACAACGTTTTGGCCGCTGTATCCTTCGGCCTTACTCATATTATCTCTTATTTATCTGGGCATAGAAATGATTTAACATGGAAATCATTTCTAAAGTTTTAAAACTTTAAAAAAGATTTCCCAGGTTGAATCATTCAATCTGACTTCGTTTGATATAAAAGTATTTTTAGTTTAGAGATATCAAAATAAAATTCCGATAACCAAACCCATCCGCAACAAGTACGACAGACTAGGCTCTTTAACCTTTGTAAGACAACCTATTAGCAGTAGGAAAATTCTGAATTCATACCAGTCGTGCAAAGGGATAGTCTCCATCAAGCTATATCTGTCCAAGACAGGCTACTTAGTAGCCTCCACCCGCTAAAAGAGGTTAAAAGGAACAGTGAAAGAAATTACAATCAGTCTCTGCAGATTAAAGAAAAAAGTTTGTTTTTATATCAACTCGAGTGCAAAGGAAGCAATAAAAACAACAAACAAACAGGACAAAAAACAAAAAAAGCAATAACAAAAGGAAAGGTATGACTGAAGATTATGGAGAGTCCTACCCTTGCAAAATCTTCCGTGTTGCTTCAAGTCCAAAATTTGTCCGGACTAGCTTAAAGAGTTTTTTTTCACATTGGCATGAACCGTTTGAACAGGTGTGTAGATATTACTTTATTATTAGTTGCTAAGCTCGGTGAACGACTTCATTTATGGTTAATTTTTTGTAGCGCGGTCATCGACAATTGATATGTCGGTGATGGCTATTCATCGGATGCAGCTGAAAAAAATAACTTACTTGGGACCCTTTTTATTTTATTCTTGCCTTTGTATGGTTGCATAATATGGATTCTGACAAACCCTTTTGAAATAAAATTCATGGAAAGTTCACAAAAAGGCTGCATGCTGTTTTGAACAAGTTTTCGAAGTAGCATCTCACAAAACAGCAGTTCTACGCCGAATTGCATCTCATATCACAAACCCTCAATGTAAGATGAACAAAACATGCTGGCCACGGCTTGAGAAGTAAAGACAAAATCATTTGTGATATTCTCCTGATGGACTCCTACGTATGAATATCTCAGCGTTGTCGTACTTTTTTTTTCTTAGATTGATTGGCATACTAAGATTGAAGACTACAGTCTACTCCTATTTACTGATAGCTGGAAGGATAGTAAACAAGCCATCCCAATCAAATGTGGCTGTAGAATACGCAGCTTGAATCTTTGCCGAGGAGTAAGACTTCTGAACGAGTATATGAGATAAAACCATCTGATGTTGAGGCTCTAATCCTGAAGCTTTAGGGAACATGAATTACTTCCAAGTCCACTCTGGCTTCTGGTTGTAGTACCTGTTAGGGTCCCATCTGTTGTTCATGTAGAAATGTTTAAACATTTATTACACTTGAAACCATTTAACTGTATGCAAAAAAATCCTACTTACTCTCTATTCATATACAAATTATATATATATACGTGTGGGTACATGTATGTGATATATATATATATATATATATATATATATATATATATATATATATAAATATAAAGATTTGCCATTAAATAATTTTTTAATGGGTTGATATACCATAAAAATTAAACCAACCGACCAAATATCTAACCGACCTTTTTCCAATAGTATTAGCATTATATTAAATGCAAACAACTTCTTCCAGCATTTTAAGTCGTGTCAACGAGATAATTTCCCGAAATACAGAACATACACTGCCCTCACTCCCTTTTCACCGTTTCGGATACGAAATGCCTAGACACTGACATTGGGAAGACCGACCGTGAGTGCAAGATGAAGCATACTTCTTAAAATCTAGCCAACTGGAGGAGATGTTAAACTCTGTGAACTCGTCTGTCTTCCAGCTGATGTGTTTTGAGAGCTTATTTATTCGAGCCATGGTACCATTGGCTAGTAGAGCTACATTTTTAGATAATGCACACACACACACACACACACACACATATATATATATATATATATATATATATATATATATATATATATATCATCATCATCATGTCGTGCCGCTAGCACGGATATCCCTGACCCTCTCTCGCCACTTCTCCCTATCATTCATCGCTTTTGGCTGGTCTTCAGGGCTACATCCCGTATCCTCACATAGCTGCTGTATGTATGTTCGAGCTGATCGCCCTGCTTTTGCTTGGCCATATGCGGGGGTCCATGGGAGTACATCACCGATGAGTTCGTCCTTGCTTCTCCAGCAGTGTCCTGCGTGTATGGTTCGTCTAACTTGTATAGTTTTCGTGATGGGAGGCAAGTGGCCGTATAGTTGGTGAATTGTGGGGTGTTGCCGCCAGGACTTATTCAATATTGCTCTCAGCAGTCTTGTGTAATTGCCGTCTAGCTTCATCGTCAGCCGTTTAGTTAGTGTCCAAGTAGTGCATCCATATAGCAGTATCGAGAAAATAGAAAAAGGAAGAAATCCAAAAGTGATGAATTTATTACGAAGGAAAGTCAACGCTAAAATGTTTCGCTTCTAATGAACCTTCATCAGCACTTTAAGATGGTGAAAGAAGTGTTGATGGAACAACGATGGATATTTGCTTCAACATCTTTAAGTTTTGATAAAGGTTCATTAAAACCGAAACGCTTTAACATTAACTTTTCTTAGTAATAATTTCATCACTTTTGTATTACTTTATTTTTCTATTTTCACATATATATATATATATATATATATATATACATTTCTCTATCTCTTTCTCTCTCTTATCTCTCCCTCTCTCTCTTATCTCTCTCTCTTATCTCTCTCTCTCTCTCTCTTATCTCTCTCTTATCTCTCTCTCTCTCTCCAGAGCCACTCACATGGACATGTATATAGAACGCTTGTGGGATAGTGGTTATTGTCATGGGAAATGGAATCGGTGATTCGAGTTCAAACCTGGATGAGGCTATTTCCATTTCCCCTGACGCCGATACCTTTGGTTATGGTATGAATCTATTGTGATGTGGGTAACAGTATCTATGACAAAAATGTCATCTTTGTATATTTGTTGTGTATGAGTAACGTAACTCATTGCCACAATGACTTAAGCATTAAATGAAAACAATTTGGTCTCTTGTAGCCGAGGAAATGTATCAAGATTTAATATTCCCTCGTGTATAAACATTTAAAATTCCCTCGACAATAAACAATGCATCAAGAATCGACACAAAGATATTTTTTGCTAGAGTAAACTTATTAGAACGACTTCAAGAATAGAATGAAAATACCAGTAAGAACTTATTAAGAGTTGTATGAACGAATGTCCTAAAGTTTTTTAGCATAAGTTGAGAGTCCTTAATTATATACATAAGCAGAAGTTATTGAATAAACCCTTATATATTTTAGACATCTCATCGTGTGCCATACAACGCGAGCTCGTTAGTAGGCAAGCCTCATTCGTCCGTGTATACAGGAGCACAGACACTCATACATACTTCTTGTTGTCGAGCTAGAACCGAAGAGCGTTTAACTTAGGTGGGTGCCAATTTGGTCACTCCTTCTAGTGGTTAGTAATATTATTATTTAGCAGGCAAGAGATGTAATCTCTACAAATCCAATGGTTATCTCCCAGCTATGGTAGGGTAGAATAGACACCTTAACTTTGGTTCGGCGACCAATCTGCGAGAAAGAAATTTAAAACCTGAATTTCAAATCTGAATTCAAACCTGTTAAAAAAAACTGACCTTGTGTCACATCCTGCTCAGAATAAAGGGCTTGGTTTAGTTTAGTAAAATGTGTTCATGATATATCAATTATGAATAGGTTGTTTAATGCAAAATCCTGTTTATACCTATATCATATGTGATTTTTGAGTGAATTATTTGTTGGTAAAATTATTTTCAAACTTGTTAGAGCTCTTGTGTTTGCTGAAATTCAGATGGATTTGCTATTTACTGTTTTCACGCAGTTAGAAATTTTAAAGTATTGCTATGGAAGTAAATAAGGAAATTAAATCTGACAGTATAGATAAAAGTAGAAAAAACAAAATAATCCAAATTCAATGAATTTATTAGGAACTTCGACTTTTAACATTTCGGTTATAATAACCTTTTTCGGGAATTTAAATTCATGAAGAATATTGTTAAAATAGCGATGGATGTTTGATGAAAAAGCAGGAAAAAGCAAGTTTATATAAAGAAAGGTTCGGCACAGTACATTCAGCATTTTTATTTTTGATAGTATTATTACGAAGTTGGAGCGTGGAAAGATGTTTGAAATTTGTTGGATATTGTTATCTAATATTATTGATTAAATATAATATCAATCATTTGTTTACATTCAGTCAATTAGATATCACGGTTCCGTTTGAACCATAATTGGAACCCTGTCAGGTACAACCTAACTGGGGCTGAGAGAAATAGTAATAAAAGGGTACTTCATGATCCTTAAATCCCCTAGACTGGAGTCTCACCATCAGGTTGTTAGAGTCATAACTTAGACACTCGTTTGGAGGTAGGGTCGTATACCTATGCAGAGATGCGATTAGTGTAATCACCAGTCCCAGCCGACTGAGCTGACGAGAAGTTTGATAAATAGATACATCAAAATGTGTCTATAAATAATAAAATCGCTGATATGTTTAAGTTATACGTGCAGAATTAATTCATGTTAGATTATGAAATCGACCAAGATAAAAAGCCAAAAATTACTGTAAAAGTCAACTGAACAGAAAATAGAAAATAATCAACCACTACACTTTCCACGTAACAGTAGACCGACGATAAAAAGAAAAAAAAAAAACTAAGGAAAAGAAAACCTTCATCCAAATATAGTTACTCGACCGGAAACATTGCGAGAAAAATGTCTGCTTTTACTGAAGCAGGTAAAACAAAATACTGAGCAATCATTTTCCCTCTTGACGAGAAATAAGTAACTCCGGTTGTATTGAAAGTAGTCTTGTTTTGCCTCTATATGTCGATTCCTCGCTCGTCTCTTTTTATCGTCTGCCTTAGTAAATAATAGCCCAAGCTGGTAATCTTTACTAATCGACAAGTGGAAAGGATTCGACCGGCGCCATTTTACTGAAGAATCCTTGAGAATAAAGGAAGGAAGAAAGGATTGGAAAAGTCAGCAAGCATTTTAATATCTTCGTTAGTCTTGGATAACAATTTTTTCCATGAAAGAAAATCAAAGAGAAAAAAGTCCCAAAGATACGATAAAAAGTGAGTAAATGGAAGAAGTAAAAAGGTATATATATATATATATATATATATATATATATATATATATATATATAAATGTGTGTGTGTGTCTGTGTGTCTTTATATCTTTATATATATATATATATATATATTGAGAGAAAGAGAGAGAGAGAGTATTTTAGAAAGATTAATATGATTTCTCAGTCTAATAACTTGACCAATTCTGGTTAAAATGATCTCAAATCTTAACACTGTGTGTAGAAACAATTCAAAATTGGGTGCAAAGATTTATCTTTTTACATTTCAGATATAGAAATGAAACTCACAAGTTAAGAAAATAGTTTTATGATTAAACACAAGATGTTCAGTTATTTTTACAAACGCAGTTAAAATTTGAGATCATTTGAACCAGAATTTTTCAAGTTATGAGATTATGGCTATAAATTATAACAATGTTTCTAAAAACTAAAGTACATTTCAAATTGTATCAAATTTTTGAAGTATTCTCTCTCTCTCTTTCTCTCTCTCTCTTTCTCTCTCTCTCTCTATATATATTATGCTTTGTTTTTTGATAAATTTGACGAAAATCTTTCAATTTAATGTTTCTGTAATAAATTTATTTCTGGTCGCTATGATCTTTATCAGATGGAGATAATACGTTGGTGCTTCAGGTATTGTGTAGACTACCTACCTCGTTTTATTGGATTATCCAATTTACCAACCCCTCCTCTCGGGCAGGATATGACACAAGGTCAATTTTTAAACGGAGTTTAACAGGTTTTAATTCAGAGTTTTCCTTCTCTTAGACTAGTTGCCTAACCAAGGCTGAAGAACCTAGTCTGTCCTACTATTTACCCATAGCTGGAGGGAGAATAATTGGATTCATACCTTTCCCAAGGGTATTAGTGCTATGTGCAATGCAATCAGTCTCGTCCAGGATTTGAACTCGTGTCGCCGTGTTCATTTCCTACGACGATAACAATTACACCACGGGCACCTCCGTTTTATTGGATTATACGCAATTATATATATATATATAAGTAAAGATACGCAACTTATAATGCTGAGTGTTAAGCAAGGAGGTATCAAGTACTGGGCCATCGGCGAGCACTCTACCCTCTTGTCTAAGTAAACCATAAGAAAGCCTGAATAAAATCCAATAAACTTTTGTACCCTCGATATATTAAGATCAATCTACGCTGTCAACGTCACCTTGTCAGCGGGTCTTACAATAAGTTGACTGTATTCCGTGCTGTGAAATAAGAGCCAGCTCCCTAAAAGCTGTTCTTGATATGACACTATTAATTAATCATTTGATGGTAAGGCTCCAGTTATGGAGATCTAGTTTATATGGAGTACCCTGTCATTTCCATTAATCCCAGGTCCACACTTACTTGGAGTGGTAGTACCTTTTAGAGACCTACTTATGACAGATCTATTTTGAAAAAAATATTTGTATTTGATAAAAAACCCGTGCATAATAATAATAATAATAATTTTACGACGCCAAACAGTTATAATTCCACTTCCGCCATTACTCGCCATATACTAATCAGACCTGCGCATGAGCATTCACTCCTACTCTGTTTATCATCCTGGAGACATCAACAAATGAACTGCAGCTATCCATTCTGGGAGTATTACTTATAAAAAAAAAATACAAACCCGAACTTTGTATCCAAAAGCAATCCTACACTCCATTGCTTTTTAATAACATTCTCGGATCATTTGAAGAAAACAACATTACCGTACCAACTCTGCTGGCTTACAGTATTTTTTTTCTGTGTGTTTTTCTTCATCCCTCCTGGATTTTACTTTGATTACAATCCCATTCTAACTTCATCTTGTAAAAAATCGATTGCCATTGTAAATTCTCTGAAAAAAGTGACTGAAAGAAAGCGTCCTCTTTTTGTAGGGTTTTAATTCGTTTTTATGATTTTAAAACGTTATAAATACCATGCAATCTCTTTTTGAAACAATACCTAAATTCTTTATGTACCACAAAATCTTCATAAAATTAAAAGAAAAACTGTTAAAAAACAACTTCAGAAAAAATGTAAATATCAATGTACAATGAACGTATTTCCCTAACCTCAAGGCATAAAAAAACCTGGACAGGTTAGCACGTCATTAAAATTAATTATATGCTGCAGACATCTCAGGTTAACCAACTCATTCACTAGTCTTGCACTCCCCAACTCCCCCAAAAACAAAACCAAAAACAAAAAATAAATAGCATGAATCTATTTGCTGATGCACAAATTTATTTACTGGTCAGCATACGTTGGCTTAAACGATACATTGGAAAGCGAAAATGTCCATTTTGCTGTAACTACACACAGATAAACAAATCTAGGGATTGCGACTAACCAATACTTGCAGAACGACAGTTCAACTTGATAGAACAAGACAAAGAACAAAAGTAAACAAACAAACAAACATATAGAAAGAAGAAAGCAAAAAAAGAGGCCCCCCCTCCAACAATGCACATTGCATTATACTACGAGGATTATAGAAACTAAGATAAACGGGTAAAGCGTCTTCAAACACTTACCCCAAATGGCTTTAACATACTGCTAAATAATCCTTAAAAGAGCTTTGAATTATTGGAGCTACAAGTTAATACCTAAATAAACAAATGCCTGACCAAAGAAGTTAAGGCTAATTTGAAACTCATCGTGTCAATGCATAACATCTATCTCCCAAATGATGAGTACAGTGCCAGGTGTCCACGATAGCAGAGACGATATCAAGTTGAAGGCACTTCGATATTAGCAAAAGATTTTAATTAATGGAATTGATGTGCTAATTCACCATTTCATTTTTGTCACTTTCCTTACATCATATCAACTCTTACAAAAACTATTTCAAAAACATACATACAAAAAAAAAAAGAAAAAAGATAAATAAACAAATTCAAAAAATACAAATCTCTTCTTGGACCTTGTTATTTGAAAATATATTTTTATTCTTTCTTTGGAACTACAACAACCATCTTTATATATATATATATATATATATATATATATATATATATATTTGTTTGCAGAATTTATAGATAAAAGCTGCACAATATCTTTGATGGAGAGTATATATTCAAGTTAGAGTAGCAGACATATAATGTCAATGTTTTTGGACAAAAGTTAGTTTGTCGCCTCGACGTTCATCAAGTCTACCTTGACTGATGAACGCATTGCCAAGCAAAGTTGTCTCTCTATATACGTTACCCTAACTTTGACACACACACACACACACACACTCTCGCCTAAATATATACATATATTTAATTAACCTAAATCGCGAGTCGAAAATCTTCTACTAAAGTTTCACCTTATCAGATCATCAGGAAGCCTTAGTTCGACTAATTCTAAAGGAGAAATCGCTTTCTTTTATTCACCAAAACCCCACCTAGCTTAGAATTTGCATAAAAAACAAAACAAAAAAAAAACTCATTTTTATTATTAATAAAAAAAAATCTCTAAAACCTATTCTTAATTATAGAGCAACCACGCCCTTTTGTGTCTACAACTATTTAACACCTCCGATCTTTGGTTTAACATATTCCTACTTTTACAAGATGCTATCGCTAGTTTCTCCTCCATACAAAGCCTACAAGTTCTATTGCCAGTCCTATATTTACGGCATTTCTTTATTACTTCCCATTTCATTATAGGATCTACCCCTTTGTTCTCCTTAAGCGAGAAACTTGTTTTATGGTTATAGTACCTAGTCTTAAAATCCCCTTGCGTCGACCCAAAGTATATCTTTTTGTTTCTCTTATTATTCGAATCACTATATACTTCTACTTTATACACTACACATTCCTGCTTACATTCGCCTTCCAGGGGACATCTAACCGTATCCCTACAGTTACATTTATCTATCACCTTATTTTTCTCCTTACTTCTCACGAGAAATATAGGCATAGCACTGCATTATCTAGTTATGTGTGGGAGCTTATTTGATTTCATAGAGAACAGGAAATATTTTCCATGAAGCAAAACTACGAATTTGTGGTTTTGGTTATTTCAGTATATATATATATATATATATATAGGTATTATTCGGTCCAGTTAAACCAGAGATGTGAGTAATTCCTTCAGGACAAGAAAATCATTCAGGAGCTGAACATTTAAATTTTCCTGGTGGAGAGCTCAATGTAATTTTTTTACAGAGCAATATTTCTTTAAGAAAAAACCAAAGACCGGTTAATTTAGGATTATAAATCTATTTCCATCCTGTTTTTCAGTTTCTGGTGTAAACCAAAAACACGAAGAAAAATATAACAGGACTTCTTCAGATCCAATGGATAAATAAAACAGAATATACACGTGGGGTGGAGGGGGAGGGGGAAGAGATTAAGGAGTTACATCCTCGTTTGATTGAATTTCCGTTTTTTTATTTACTTATTTATTTTATTTTCAAATTTCTTCCGTCAGTTATAAATACGGTAATTTAACTTTTTTATTTATTTGTTTAATTTATTTTCTTTTCGTGTTAAGTTCGATAATTAGACCGATAACCAATCGAGAGTTGGACATACCTTCCCTAGTCGCATATTGATGTCATTTTCGATAGATGATACTCGGCTTCCGAGGTAGGTAAATTTTTCCACCAGTTACAGAAAACCACAATTTATTGTAGAGATGTACCTTTTTGATTTGAGCTGTGATCCTATCAATACTACTTTATGCCTGCACTTCATGGACAATGAGTTAGCGTATGTAGAAAACACTTGACAACAATTGCACTAGAATACTACGATCCGTATTGAACAAATCCTTGATGCAACGTCTCACAAAATAGAAGCTGTATGACCACCTACCACCCATCTCAAAAATCATACAAATTAGATGAACAAGATATGCGGGACACTGTTGGTGAAGAAACGACGGACTCTTAAGCGATATATACCTGTGAACCCCTTCACACGGACGAGCAAATGTTGGCGACCAGCTAGAACCAATCTACAAAAGCTTTGTACTGATACAGGATGTGGCCTCAAAGACCTACCGGAAGTGATGAACGATAGAAACGAATGGCAGGAGAAGGTCAATGAAATCCGTGCTAGTGGCACGTCATGATGATTATGAGGATATATATACATATATATATCTGTAATTATTTTTATCATATATATATATATATCAGTGGAGACTCTAGCCTAGTTTTGCTACTTGTGCCCCCCACGTCAACTTCAGTTCCCAACCCGTGGTCCGTGGACCCAAAGAAAGTCATCATAGTTGCTATTGCGTGATTCTCCATTGTATACCACAGATTGACAAACGTACCTTGCATAGTGTTTTTTTTGTAAACAATCAAGATACTATATAATTTGTAGTCTTGTTAATACAGTAGATAAGATAATTTTTTTTCCTTTCAAAAGTATAGAAGAAAAGAGAAGATGTTCATAACTATGACGAGAAAAATATGTTTATTAGAATAAAGAAACTGATGACAATATTCACAGACACAGCTAGTAGTTTCAATTTCGCTTGAAATAAAGATTATTTGTTGAAAATGTATTCAAATAAACAACTTTTAGTTACAGAATGTTATATATGCAACATTCATTAAAGAAATAGACATCTGTTAGTGAAAAAACGAATTAAAACACGCCGTTTAACCAACATTTACCATAGCGATGATGATGACGTCGGCGACGGCTCTAATCTGCTATCCCCCCTCTCTCTCTCGGTCCCTCTCCCTCTTCCCAAGACATCTATCAGCAGTCTGTGCTAAGAATTTTGAGCACAGTGTTAGGGTTGCTCTTGCTATTGGCTACAGCCAAAAGCGTATTTCTCTAACATTACTGTTATTATAAGGGTCTAGTGCCTGGCACGGATTGCACGTTTAACATTATAGCCAATTTTATGGGATGTTCAATGAATTTGACGGTGGCCGGACAAAGACCATCCGTTCAAAACAGCATCGTTGTATTATTCCCAGATATATTTATGAACTTTTAGCTACTTAGTTATCGAAACTTGAATAGATACGTAATTTAATTGAGATCAGACTAAGTATGTTTGCTTGAAATTAATGGATGATTTTTAATCCATTTTGAATAACATTGACCGAGTTATTGGTCGTGCTTGGCACGAGTAGCAGCAGTCCCGTGTCCGCCCCTGATATATATATGATTAAGTAAATTTCATCTGATTTTTACCTCTTTAATATTAGGTTCCTATGTTTTTTTTTCAAAGTAGAATATGAAAATGACGATAATATAGGGTGTATCAATATATATGGGACCCATGTGACTGCTAAAACTCTCCTAATAATACTGTATTCTTTTTTTGTTTCACATTTGAAAATAATATACGATAACAACTATTAATCCTCGATCACAGTGTCTAGGACAAAAGAGAACAAATATTTTGCGCACTACTTATTTGGAGATGAAATCATTCAAAACTGTTTCAAAATAGATACAACCCATTAATATAATAATGATCTATTACTGAGACAAGGAACTCAAAAAAAGATTGCATGTCCTGGAAGCTGATATAGTTACAATTAAAAACATTAATTTAATGTCTCTGGTTCAAATGATGGATGTTTTACTGGATGTGTTCCAAATGACCACCATTGTGATTGTCTCAGTAATAAATCATTATCATATTAATTTTTTTTGAGACAATATATACAATAGTTTTCTCTCGGAAAAATACTTTCATCTGAATATATATATATATATATATATATATATATATATATATATATATATAATATATATATATTAGAACACTGTGGGTTGTCACTAATTCACTTTCTGGGTTTGTGGCGAACCAAGTGCAATACAATTTGGAGAGTGTACAATATCTGTGATAGGGCTATTATATAATGATAATAAATAAATATATATTAGATTTTATATATTAGATTTACATATATTAGATTTTATATATCTAGTACCATGGAAGTTTGTCTGCGACCTTAGGTTTCATGAAGTTTTACACACAATAATCGTCAAACAGATTGTTGTTTGTAAAACTTCATGAAACCTAAGGCTGCAAAAAAAAAAAAAAAACTTCCAAAGGATTA
>OY757905.1:103804381-104149381 GCA_963585895.1 Sepioteuthis lessoniana | reverse complement strand
GCTCTTAAAGAAATCCATCCACGACTTCACAGATTTTAATAACCTATCGAATCATCTTAGGAATACGTGCAAAAATCTTGAGACAACATTATTACTATTAGAAACTGTTACCGTTATAATGATGCTTTACAAAAACCGAAAGGAATGGTTCGCTCTCCCGATGTCTGCTTGTTATTTAATAGCATATCAACCTTCTTAGGTTATTTAATGCCAAAGCCATCCTTCTAGGGCAGAAGTGGTACTATTTAACCCAAAGATGGAAGCGTAAGTGGGATTATACCATTCCAAAGGGTATTTGTCCGAAAGTGAACGTAATAGTTTGACTGGAGTTCGAAATCGCGTAAAAGGATTCGGCAGTCCAACGTCTTAATCATTTAACCACGGGGACACCTTGTCTCTTCCAATGGCAACAACGATTTCTTTGACATTGTCACTGGAGTTTTGCAAGGAGATACGTTGGTGCCATACATATTTTATATCAAGCTAAATTTTTTGTATACAGAGAAGAAGAAGAAGAAGAAGAAGAACAACAACAACAACAACAACAACAACAACAACAACAACAACAACAACCTTGTATAAAAATACAATGTTTCCTTTCTGTTTTTTTATTACCTGGGTAGTGTAAAAGAGAATCAAAGAGGGCTGAAATGCACACATACAGGGGCGACAGTGTGTTTTTTCTGTGAAACTTGCCTTTCTGCTTCGTTCTGACTGGGTCGAAATATTCACTGGTTAAAATAATTTTTCAGACTCCCACCAGTCCCCGTGGTCAAACTTCCCACCTGAACATTGAACTTGGATACGCCTCCTGTCTAGAATGCTACCCACGCAAATTACGAACCACTTCTGCAGAGGAAATACTTGCGTCTGGTTTACTTTAGGAAACAGGTATACTTCCTTTTCTTTCACTATTTCCTGCGTCTGACCCTTCAAGTATGCCATCAACACAACTAACGTGACATTTCCGCTGGGGGCATCAGTGTCCTGTTTACTTTAGGAAACACGTCTATTTCCTGTTATGCTACCCAAACAATATATGTGACATATCAATATTCAACAGATTACGCACTAGGAATGTATAGATCTAATAAAAGAAATGATTTCTCACTAAAAAGTCAAGAAGTAGATAATGTCCCATGGAAACTGTGATGGACATATGCTAAGTACATGATCAAGCGCTTTTCGCCAATACACCTAATCAAATTGGATCCTTACTGCATCAACCGGAGCAAGCAGCATGCGGCATTGGATCTATGCGAATGTAAAATAAAATAGAGTACAAGAAGAAGCCATGTCTACTTTAAGAAGGGAGAAATTATGTGCTATTTTGAACAAATCCTGGAAGCACCCCCCCCCAAAAAAAAAAGCAGCTGTACGGCCACTTACTTCCCATCTAACCAAAACATCCAAGTAAAACTAACGAGACATGCGGGGCACCACTGGAGAAGTAATGACAAATTCATTAACGATTTTCTCTTAGATTTCTATACTGGGACGCGGCAGTGTTGGCTGACCATCAAAAACATACATTTATCAGCTTTGTGCGACAACTGGATGCAGTTTAGAAGACCTAAAACAAGCGACGGACAATAGGGACGCATGACAACAAAGAATCAGAGGACTCCATGCTGTCAGCGCAACTTGATGAAAAAATGTATATATGTATATGTGTGCCTGGTGTTTATTTGTGTGTGTGTGTATGTGTGTGTGTGTGTGTGTGTGAGTGTAAGTGTGACGCGTAATTGTATGTATGTATGTATGTATGTATACTTTATATATATATATATATATATATAAGCATGTTTCTTTGTCTTCTGGTTGACAAATTTATCTATGGATATTTTTCGATTTATTGATCTCGGTAAATATTATAGTTTGTCGTCTATATTATTAAAGAAAAAGTTATATCCAGAAAGTAGCGCTTAGGAGCTTCAATTTTACAGACGCGATTTTCATTTGAGGACTTTGTGTTGTATTGACTTGAAAATATTAATAAAATGTCAGAAAGTTTTGTATAAGAAACTAAACATGAAATCAAACATTTTACTTTTGTTATACATATTCAAATTATGGAAAAAATGCCGCAACGTGAGTTATCTTATACAAATTCTGGATGCTTTTCTATAGAATATAAAAAATCTTATGGATTAATTCAGATTACTGAATTCTGTGTAAGTATAAGCAACATTTTGTAGGTAAGAAATATTCAATCATTTACCAGACATATAAAGTGAAAATTGAAGTGTATTGCTTTTCCAGCTGAGCGTAAGATAGGAATGAAATTTAATAGAATCACCACTCAAATAATAAGGGTCGCTTTTATATCCATTATTACTATAAGCAAAGAATAAAAGGAGATAAAAAATTCCATCAAATACATTTATATATATATATATATATATATATATTTTCTGAAATTTTCAATTTTATCACAATAAAAACGAAGATAATACCAATTTCTTCTCCATCTACCTTACCCTCTCTCTCTCTCTCTCTCTCTCTCTCTCTCTCTCTCTCTCAATCTCTGTCTGTTTTTCAGAACAAGCCGAAGGTATAAGCGATATTAGCGCTTGCTTATGTCTCCGTGGAACTTTCGAAATGCTGGATACTTTTTTGTAGTTTTTTTATCAGCTAGAATACACATGCTTTTAAAAATGATGGTGTGGGCAATAAAAGGTTAGTTTCTTATTTCACAGTAAGAGTGCGAACAATACTGAGTCGCAAGTAGTCAAACTTCATTACTACGATGAGGTTGGCCCACAAAGCTTTATTCCGCTTAGAGTTCAGTAAAAAACCTTGCTTCCTCTCTCTATCTCTTTGCACACACACACACACACACACACACACACACACACACACACACACACACACACACACACACACACATATATATATATATATATATATATATATATATATTATCAAAATAAAGTGCGTGCTACGTTAATCGCATAGATTTAACACTATATAGTAAAAAATTCAAATCCATATACAGCTTATTGACCCTTCATATATGTATATATATATATATATATATATATAGCATTCCAGGTCTTTATTTGGTGGATCATGACATTACTTTCTGTAGATGAGATATTGCTGCCGAAATATGTGAAGTTGTTTACTGATTTTAAATACCTGCCAATTAAAGTGGAGATGGCTCCTTGCTTATATATGTATATATATATAGGTCTCTAAAATTAATACAAACGATCATCTATTTTTATAGTCATATCTCATCAACTGAGTGTGATGTCAACATACATCAGGCAAAGACATGACAGGTTATGGTTCAAAAGAAAAACTGATATCTCCGACGATATAAAATAAGATTTCTTCTCAGCTGTGGCAGTGTCAAGTTATTTGTCGCGCCTCTCAACAAACGAGTGAGTATGGCACAAGGTCTTTTTAAGGTAGGTTCGGACGCTAGACTGTTGCTCAGACACGCCCAGAATTCCCCAAAATGCCTCGAGCCCCGTCGCCATCCCACTAAAATGGAGCGCTTCAGTCGCCAAGCAGTAAACATTGCCCCTCCGATGAGGGTTAGAGCTTAGGGGTACGGCCCCCTGAGACAGGAGGATTGTTCGTGTTGGCTGTGTGAAACGAATGTCAGGCATCCGCACCAGGCAGCGTCGATCAGCTTTTTATTCAAAGTGTGTCAACACACACACACACACACACACACACACACACACACACACACACACACACACACAATATATATATATATATATATATCATGAGTACAACTGGTGCTGAGGCTCTGGAGTTCTGTTGAGAATGGAGTAACACTTCATAGCCATTACTCGTACGCTCACTGTAATCGAGAGTGATAATATCTTTTTGGGTAAAATAAAACCGTAGGAACGATTTATATTAGATAGTTATACGTGATGTCGTATAATTACGTGTATTGTTTTTGTATTTAAAATGGTCATTTCACTTTATAAGTGTTTCCTAAGAAGTATTACTATAATTTACTTAAACAACTTATAAGAATATATGAACAACTGAATACTATTTGAAAAAGCTGCTTGAAACCATTCAACTGCGTATAAATTATAAATATTTGATTGGAATACATGAAACCATACAACTGTTTGCAACTAATTTTATTAAATAGCATTACTTGATATATAACTGTGTGCAAAAAATGATTATTGACGAATAGAAATGTGTGATTGGAAAAAAAAAAAATCAAGGAAATACTCAAATGATAGAAAGGAATTGATGTGCCGTTAAACAAAAAAAGGAATTGATATGCCCTTAAACAAAAATGTTAATTTTCTTCGAAATCTGTTGTATAGTGGCTCGTACCACGTGACATTCGGTATTGCAGAAGTATAAAAGACGCCGTGTCTCTTAAATACGAAGCAGAAGCAGAAAAGAAGCAGAGAGATAGCTCTGAAAGGACGTCGGTCAGTAGTAAGATCAACTTCGGACGTAACACCAACAGCGAGAGACTTATAATACTCGTCGGACTGTACCACTTGAGTTGATAAATGATTAACTATATTTTACTGTGTATCTTTTCCTTACCACGATACAACAAAACCTAAGTTACCTGGAAGTTAAATTTCATTTCCAAATTCCAGTATTAAAACGTCTTAATTACGAGGCGGTCCACATATCGTAAGCGTTGAAGTGTTGCTCTGTGAGCTCGAAGTTACCGGGTTGGAACCCCAGGCCCGCTCTAAAGTTGACTTTTGGACTACTTCCTAAAAAGAAAGGTATGAACCATCATATTCTTTCAGCTGCGGGTTAAATAATATTACTGCTGTTCTTCTAAAAGGATAGACATGGTATTTAATAACATACCAAGGTTATTATGCCATCAAATAAAGAAATCAAATATCCTAAACAAAATTTCACACATAACATCTGTAGTTAAAAAGAAATTTGCAGAAATATATGAGGAAAGTGTGCATTTTTTTGAAAGTACATCATATTTCAATAAAAATGATAGAAGTGTATGTATTTATTTACATACGATACTATATATATATATATATATATATATATATATATATATATATATATAAATATATTTAAAATTAACAATTAAAAATGGAAAACATTGATTTTTGGAAATATTAAGAGTGCAAATATTCTTTCAACGGTATTAAAGAAACACACACACACACACACACATAAATATATATATATATATATATATATATAAGTGTGTGTGTGTGTCAAGGGTTGATGGGCGTATAGTGCAGAGAGAGAGAGAGAGAGAGAGAGAGAGAGAGAGAGAGAGAGAGAGGGCATGGGATATAATTTGGCTTAAATATATTAGGTAGGGAAAAACTTATTAGTTTTTCTCTTTAAATCAAATTTGCATTTAATCACGAGCAATTGAAAATTCACAGGTGCAGCTTACATTGATAATAAAACTTCAACAATTCAAATAATCGTTCGAGAAAACAGTGTACGTAAAACTCTACACCAGTTCATTTGTAGGACACTAATACATACAAGTGTATGTACCTACAATTTTTTTTCACACAAATTGTTTGAATTGTCTTGTCTGCGCTTAATTAAATATATCTATAGTATTAAGTTCTTCGTTGCATTGATGGTAAGTGGTCACGGGTTAGGAATGAATAGATATACAAAAAAAAAAAAACAGTAGCCGGAAGAGAGACGAGTTGACAAATTTCAAAATGTCATCCGGGAGGTTAAATGTAATAAGATATGGTTTATTTAGCACTCAATACTGAAAACAGTAATTTAATCAAAAGTTTCTGAAATTAACAGACTTGATCGACTATCAAAGAGATAGTTCAGACCAATAACTCTCACGTACAGCGGAAGTGAAGTTTCGGTGATCGAAAAACTCCGAAAAAAATGTGAGTTTTTCGATTCTCCATAATTTCTACGAGATGAAGTATGAATCCCGCTCAGAATGTCAGTAATCTGTTTAAGTACACTTGTACAGTCTCAGAAACGGAAAGGAAATGATTATACAACACAGTTTTAGTTTGGTTTCGATTCGTTTCATGGCATATCAGCCATTGTATGTTATTTAATACAAATCCATTTTATACATACAAACAGTTCGATTTTAAACAAATCAGTTTTGTATAAGTACAGTTTTTTGTTTACACACAGTTAAATATAAAATAGTTCTATTTTAAAGAGTTCAGTTTAGCATAAGTACGCAGTTTAAATGTCAAAAATAGTTCTATTTTTAACAATTCAGTTTAGCATAAGAGCAGTTTAAATGTCAAAAACTTCAATTTGATCCATAGATTGAACCCTATGAGATGCGCCCATTCTGGGTCAGAGAGGACCTCGGAGCGATGGCAATAAAAGGGTATTCCGAATTCCCTAAAGCTCCAGTATTACTATTAGGTCGTTTACTCTGATATGCAGAACACTTGTTGGGGAAGTCTTACTCTCTGTAGAGATGCAGTCAATGTATTCTGCAGCCCCAGCCGACTTGACCAAAACATTGGCGGCGAGTTATATTCTATACAAGTCCTGACTGACAGAAGTCGAAACAAAGATGTGACCCTGGCCACATTGTTATATATATATATATATATATATATATATATATATATATATATATATATATATATATCCGGTTACTGTCCAGAAACTATGAGTTTGGATTATTCATATATGAAATACATGAGAAATTTCATATAATTCCACAGGAGTTCTCGATTAATGGATGTTAGTATAAAAACATTCACATATCTTGTGAATATATCTGTAATGCAAATGGAAGCAAACTCAACCTACGATTACTGTGCTATTATAAATTTATTTTGACGAATTACACTCCGCCTCTTCAGATGGCGTAAACACACACACACACACACACGCACACACGCACGTATATATATATATATATAGATATATATATATAAGGAGATACACACTTCAGTCGTCAAAGTCGGAGACTGAGAGAGGATCAGAAAATCAATATGAAGCCGATTTAGCACGATACAGTTCTAAAACTTACTGGGGACTCTGATGAAGAGCATGAGATTCGAACAGTAAAGCTCTGTCTCTAAAAAAGTTGTAGGAAGATGATGTCGACTAAGATCATGCTACAAGCCATCTTCGTAAAAAGAAAATACTAGAAATATAACCTTTTTATTGTAATTTTTTTCTATTCTGAGTATTATGTCATAACAGGAGCATGTGTCTCCATCTTGAAAAAGGCAACGTCTCCTAATATAATTTCGCATTTATTTTACTAAGCATCAAAGTATAAGCCAGTAAATGCAAAACCTTCTTTAAATTACTCCTATCTTTTCGAAAACTGTTGTAATTTACAATAATATATTCCTCTCAAAGGACTTTAAACTAAAGTAAGAGATTCTTAAATTCAAGAAAGAACCTTTAACATATTTTAGAAATATTTCACAAACATCTTATCTGTTCATAATTCATATGTGTGTTTTTTTTAGCTAATTCAACTAAAATTACAATATCGAATAATGGACTCCAGGAAATGAAAATTTCAGATTTGATGGTAAAATCAGGCAAAGGGTCATTCAAATCTCACACATGTGGGGCTTAATTATACACTTAATTTTTCTCTGTTAAATCATCTAAGCTTGTAAAATCTGAAAACTGTAAAACACACACACACACACACACACACACATATATATATATATATATATATATATACCGTCATGGTAATCTTTCGTCTATTGATAAAATAAACATCTATTGATAAAATAAAAGAAAAGCGCTTCAAACTATCAAAGGAAAGAAGCAGAAGGTACCACGCACAAACAATTTCGGGCGTGGACTACGCAGATCACATAGCACTTCTGGCAAATACACCCACTCAAGCCGAAACCCTGTTACATAGTCTTGAACAAGCAGTTGCTGGCATAAGCGTCCACGTCAATACACATAAGACGGAATATATGTGCTTTAATTAAAGAGGCGACATCTCCACACTAAATGGTAGCTCTCTTAAACTAATAAAGTTCAGTTACCTCGGAAGCAATATCTCATCAACCGAGACAGACATCAACATGTGACTAGCAAAGGCATGGACAGCTATCGATAGGCAATCGGTCATATGGAAGTCACACTTGACTGACAAAATAAAACGCAGTTTCTTCCAAGCAGCAGTCGTGTTGATACTGTACCACATGGACGCTAACTAAACGTATGGAAGAAAAAGCTTGATGGTAACCACACCACAATGCTGCGAGCAATATTGAACAAGTCCTAGAGGCAGCAACCAACAAAGCAGCAGTTGTACGGCCACCTATCACCCATAACGAAAACTATCTAAGTTAGATCAACCACACTTGCGGTACACTGCTGAAAAAGTAGAGACGAATTCATAAGCGACGTACTCCTATGGACCCCTTCACATGGATGAGCAAAGGCAGGACGGCCAGCTAGAACCTACATACAACAGCTTTGTGCCGATACGGGATGTAGCTTTGAAGACCTACCAGAAGTGATAGACGATAGAGAAGGTTGGCGGATGAGGGTCAAGGATATGCGTGCTAATGGTGCGACATGAGGATGATGATATATACTGTAAATCGCGGCGTACAATTTAAACCGGAATATAAATCAGAGTCAAAATATTTTGCACGAAATTCTAGGTTAGACTGATCTTGCTGTATAGGCTGACACCCTAACATACTGCAAGTTTCTGTGAAGTTTTTTCAGTGTTTACAGTAGGTTCAACTGCAGTTACATATATGTATATATGTATAGGTGTGTGTGCGCGTGTGTATCTGTGTGCTACAATTGCAAAAAGTATACGGACAAAATTAGCTGAGCAGCATATAAAATAAAGTTTTAATATTCAGACGATGTCTGGACGTCAATACTGACTTCCGCCTCAGAGACAATTCTCAATGATTTTTGATGAGAAGTTTCCATACTTTTTGATCCAAATTCTTTCGCAAAATATAATATCGTACAAGTGAAACCACCTCTAAAGACACTTAGCTGAATTCCTGCAACTTTATCTGGCTTCCTAAAATGAAATTTTATCGCAAGAATAAGCTTTCAGTTCGCAGATGACATTAAAAGAAATACAATGGCGCAGTTTCACACATATCAAAGGAGAGATTCCAGCAATGCTTCCACCTTTAGAAAATTCGCCGCAATAAATACCATGGGGACTATTTTGAAGAAACGTAAACTTTTTTTTTGTTCATTGCTTACTTCTGCATTTGTAAATACAGCTTTAGTTTTGATACATTTTGAAGATACCAGATGTGCTTGTATGAAAAGTGTGTTTGAGGAATATATTTATTCAGAATCACTGATCATTTTAGGGTTGCTGGTAACTTTACCTCACCGGCTATTTTTTGCTCGCAGTCTAGGAGCAAAATGGAACACTGTGTTTATTTCTCAGTCAAGTACATGTGAATATCGCTATTATTCTCGTGGAAAAAAAGGTGGATTCATGCCTTTCGAAAAAGTATTGCCATAATGGGAAATATAAACAGTATCGACCATGATCTAAATTCAGCTCGTTGGTTTCCTTTCCAGTGACAAAACCCCTTTCACCAGAGATTTTCTTAAAAGGTTCTATGCTAAACTTTGTCCCACTTGATTTATCCCTGTGAAATGTCTTAATAATTGGTGTATCGCCGCAGAGCAGAGGTTAGCAGGCAAATCTACCTGATCCTTACTGCTTTGATGATTTCTATTTTCATTGAATTGTGACTCACGTATATGTCTTTTTGCCAAGTTTCATTAAATATTTTCTCCCTTTTTTTTATTCTGCTATTTAGTAAATGACAAACATACGTAAGCCATTGATAGCGTCTGTCTTTCTATGGAAAGGTGGATCAGTATGTCTGCACGCAAGAAACTTTTTGTATCAACTTTATATACGATTTTCCGTCAATGTCGCTTTTAATGATCCTTGTCTTTGCCGAAACTTCTCTTTGAAATCAGAGAAATGCATCACGTCAGGGTTATTGCTTTTCTGTTTTTTTTTCTGGTTTTTCAGACTTTCCTGAGGGATTTTTATCAGGTAAAACACGGAAAAGAGTTCGTCATGCAAAAATAATATCACTTAGGCTTCCGAGTTATTCTCAAATGATGCATACTTTGTGAGCGTGGTCGAATGTATCAGATTATGTAGGTAGGTATTTTCTGATTGGTGTGGGCAATATCAACTATAGAAAGACATAATCGTCCTTTTCCTAATCGCAGTAATCGACCACATGAATAGAAGAGTAAATCCCTTGTAAGATACCTGATACACACTCATGCACATACAAAATCACACACACGCAACTATATATATATATATATATGATGTGCCTTAGTGCTGAAGATAATTACATCACTTCAGTATCCCCCTCTCTTTCTCTCTCTCTCTATATATATATATATATATACGTGTGTGTGTATACATATTGTGAAAGAGTCATTCAAAAAGTTTCAAGCAACACCGAGAAATAAGAGCATAGCTGAACAATTTTGTTTCGGGAATAAAAAGTGAAAGATCTCTATTAGTTTTTCTAGTTTAATAAGAAATGGTATTGGCTCAACAAAAATGTTCATCTATTGGTCTTTTTTCTGGAGAAGAACTCATTTAAAGGCCATCATATGCACTCAGTGTATAATTTGGTCCTTATGTTTGTGCTGTACGTTTGTATTTGTATATATATATATATATATATATATATATATATATATATATATATAGGGTGCGGAAGCAAAATTAGGAATATTTAAGTATAATAATAAACGAATCTATAATAAAACAAAATTCATTTTAATTTTAAAAAATAATCAAGAAAATCCGAAGATAGACAAAAAAAACCCCCGTAAATTTAATCAAAATGGCCACCATTTTTTTTCAATTATTGTATCAACACGCCTTCGAAATGATAATCATGCCTTCAAAGTAAATTCTTCGCACATTTTATTTAATTCCTTTTTAGCAGTAGTTTTTCGCAAAAAATATTTGGATGGGATGTTGCATTTGTTTTGTTTTCTAAAACGTCCCATATAGCGTAATCAAAGGGGATCATATCTGGGCTTAAATTTTGTTTAATTGGTATGTTCTTGTGAATTTTTAATTCATTAGCATGCTTTCTTATTGTCGTTTTGTGGTCCATCTTAATCGCCGAAGAATCGCCGTTTTTTGTTCAATCCTCCACTCCATTTTTCCTTAAAAATCTCTTTTTTCTGTAAAATAATCTTTGCTTTCTATACGGCAGACAAAGAAACTTTGGCTTTGTTTCGGCGTTAAGAAGATCATAGATTATTTGTTGTTTCTTTTCTTTCTCGATCGTATCAGGCTGAATTTTAATTTAAAAAAAGGGCTTGAATGATAGAGATAATCATGAAAATTTAGATTTATTGCTTTTTTAAAAAAAAAATTGAACTAATCAGCCTAAAGAGAAACGTTTTAAAAATTAGTCCGTATTTTGCTTCCGCACCTCTCTTTATATTTTTGGAATTTTGGCTGTTAAAAAAAAAACAATTAAAAAATAATGGATCACCGAAGAGCTTGAAACTCTGAGTTGAGATTCTAATAGTTTTATTCTAAATAATTTGACTTCTTTATCGCTTTGGTATTGAAAGCCTCTAGTTTTCAGAATCTGCTGGTCAGATATTTTTCAATGAAATAAACTTCTTACAATGTCCCAAATATCCTCAAATCACTTGTGTTTGCGATGAAATTTCAGTTTAATAAACAAAAAGGTTTGTACGAAAATAGGCTTTGTGAGTATAGAAATGATTACTCTTAAACAAAATATGTTTCGTTTAAAAAGAATCAAGACTGGGTCATTTTTTTTCGAATTGACATTGTTAAGACATCTGGATAGCAGTCAACTCACCGAGCCATCATTAATTTAAAAAAATAATTAAAAAAAACCCAACTCTCTTTCAATACCTTTTGAAAACTCCGAGTATATGCATATATCATAAATAAATTACGAGATGTATGGAACAAATCCTGGTAGTAACACCCTACGAAAAACCATCTATATGGCCACTTCCCCCAATCTCTAAAACTAACCAAGTGTGACAAGAAGACACTGCTAGAGAAGCAAAGGAGAATTCATAAATGACGTTCACCCATGGATCCCATCAAATGGATGTGTTTTTGTTGGCCGACCAACAAGAACTTAGCTACAACAGCTCTGTGATGACAATGCGTGTTGTCTGGAAGATCTGCTGGGAGTGATGCACGATAAGTACAGATGGTGCGAGAGAGAGTTAGGGAAATCCGTACTAGTAGCAGGACTTGATTATATATATATATATATATATATATATATATATCAGTAAAATTGGAGACAGTCGTCAAGTGTAACCCGAAGGCTCCCTTTTCAATAGCTACGACACCGAGGTGTTGTAGAGGGCACTAATCCGTTCTCTGGTTTGCTCGACTTTACCCGTATTTTAGAATGTTAAACAAGGTGGAATCAAGTATCATTTTTTGACTCTTTGTTGTGACTTGACCTGGGATTGAACTCCGGTCTCCAAGACCAAGGGCAAACATTCTACCTATTAGGCCAATGGCTTATATATATTTTTTTATTTTTTTATTTTGATCATTCTTTATCATATTATACAAATATGTTCATCACCGTCATCAAGTCACGTTGACAGCACGGAGTACTCTGAATCTCTTTCTCATCATCAGTCCCAATCATCCAGCGCCCTGGTAAGTCTTCTAGACAGCATCTAGGGTTCGCACAGAGCTGATACAATTAAGTTCCAACAGCTCAGCCGACTCTGGTGCGTCTATGTGTAGGATCCATAAAATAACGCCTCTTCTAAGTTCATCCTTATTTCTCCAGTCGTGCCCTAGAAGTCTTATTCGTCCTGGAGAGCTTGTTAGAGGGGATGTAAGAAGCCGGACTATTATTGTTTTTTCAGGTGTTGCTTCTTTGATTTCTTTTCTGAACAACAAGTAGCATTCTCTTCTCGTTCACGTCTAGTTTTTTTCATCCATTTTGTTAGTGTCCAGATGTCGCATCCATACTAGAATATTGATATAGACACATCTTGGAAAAAATGCAACTTTATTTTATCAGGGAAATCTGTATGATCGATAACCTGTAAATAGAAATCTTACATCTTTTCTCGGTTTATGTTGACACCACTTTCAGTAAATGAGATATTGCTGCCAAGCTATGTGAACTGGTCTAATAATTTTTAGAGGCTTCCTCTAAAACCTATTCAAAACTATATATTTACCAAATCCTCAGCATGAGCAGGATATTGCACAAGGTCAGTTTCTTAAGTGGTGTTTAACACGTTTGAATTCTGAGTTTTACATCTCCAAGACCGTTTTCCGTTGCAATGTTAAAGAAAATAATTCGACCTACTGTTTACTCGTGGCTGGAGGGAGAACGGTTGGTTGCATACCTTTTCCTAGAGTATTATCGAAATGTGAAATGCAAACTGTTTTCTCTTGGATTTGAACTCGGGTCAACGTTTACATTTCCTCCTCTGAAAACAATTACGAAACCAGCCATTCCAATTACTACTCATAATTATATCTTAATACGACCACATATATATGTGCATCTGCGTTTTAAAAATATACTACCACACACGTGATAAGAACTTTTAATGTATGTTCATATTGTTATAAAAAGCGAAATTACACCAAACTATATATATATGTATATATATATGAGTGTGTGTGTTTGTGTGTGTGTGTGTGTATCTGTATGTGTGTGATAATCGAATTAGTCACACACGCGCACACACACACACACACACACACACACGCAAAAAGTCGTTGGTTATGAATGCTTTTTCAGGTAGGTCGGTAGATATGGGTATCACTTTCTCTTTTGTTCAATAATATACCCTAAATCTCGTGGCTCATCTTGATCACGCGAGATGACGAACAATCTTATTTGCCCATTCTGTCTAGCACGTAACTATTTGTGCCCGTCCAACCAGAGAAAGAAACATAGACAGATGTGAACAGAATGAGATGAACAGGGAATTAGAGATGTTGACAAAAACAGAGAGAGAGAGAGAGAGAGAGAGAGAGAGAGAGAGAGAGAGAGAGAGAGGTGCTTATTATTTAACAAGGGAAACAAAATAGAGAGGGGCGTATTTAGCAAACGGTTGTCGTCATGGGAAATGAAATAGGCGATCGGAGTTCAAATCCAGACAAGGCTGCTGGCATTTCACTTAGCGGTAATGCTCTTTGGAAAGCTATGAATCCCTCTGTTTTCTTTCAAACTATGGATAAATTGTGACACAGACTGAGTTCCTTTGCTTCAGTTAGGCAACCAATCTAGAAGGAAAAATACAATGCAATGAAACCAACGTTACACAGTTAAACATTGACTTTGAGCCACATCCTGCTCATGATGGAGGGTTAGGTAAATATATTCTAGAGAGTGAGAGAGAAAAAGGGGGAGAGAGATTAAGGACAAAAACAGGGTCAAGAGTGAGAGGGAGATAGGAAATACAGAAGCGACAAAGAGAGGGAGATAGATAGATAGATAGAGAGAGAGAGAGAGAGAGAGAGAGAGAGAGAGAGAGAAATTGGAAAGATGAAGGAGAAATAATTTTTATGAGACCGAGGTGTTGCTCCTTTGCTTGAAGATTAATTAATTCAAGCTGTTCATTTTTGGTTGAAGTTCAAGAACAAAATACAAACTCGCAACGGTTGCTTATTGAGAGAAACTATTAGCAAGGCAATACGAGACCAATTAGTCATATATTTCAACTACAGCAACTAAATTATTTCCTATTTGATTTGAGTAAACAACTTCCTTCTTACGGAGTGAGGTTTGATAAAAATCTTTCTCGCAATGTTAAAAAGATTTCAAACTCAGTTAAATCTAGTATTTAATAATATTCTTGATGTAACATATCTACGTCCAAAAATACGACCAAAATATTCACATGCATAAAACGTTCGGAAATGTTCATAAACAAAGAATGTTCATACGCATAGGAATACGAAAAACACGCGAAATTGGTTCAGGTACGAAACTTTTATTTACCTTTTGGAGTTTAAGGTTTTTCGACATGAGGAGAGAGAGAGAGAGAGAGAGAGAGAGAGAGAGAGAGAGAGAGAGAGACAATTTCTTCAACAAACGCGCGGCACATTTCATAGACCCCGACTGGCCTCGCTTCAGCGAGACCAAAAATCGACTACCTTCCTCTAGACTTGAATCTCAACTCTCTCGTTCGGAGTTTAAATCTCAACTAACTGTTTTTTTTTCAAATCCCAAAATCCTCAGCTCGTCGCTTCCGGGCATGACGTCATTCACATCCCAGGTCCTATTTCCTATCTGGGGTTTTAATGTGACATCTCTGATTGTCACATCCACCCCGCACGCGCGTGAACACCTGCACTCAATTTGCGCACCTAACTAACCCATGCACTTAGCGAAAGGTTCTCAGCCTAACTAAACCGAAAGGCAAGATATATAAAACGAAAAATGATAATATAAAAAAAACCCTCCGCAATTATATTACATTGATAAACAGTTCGGCATGAAGAAATTAAGAGTTTATTTTTCTAAACAATTATTGCCCTTTAATATTTTGCATGAAAAATTCATATATACTGCGCGACCTCTTACCTTCTATATCACAAACCATGAAAAGGATATGAACAAGACATATTTGGCAATAAGGGGACGAAGGGACGAACTCATAATATTCTCCTATAAACCCCAACACATAGACACACCAATATTAGTCAACCATCAAAAACTTACATTCATCAAATATGTATGGATACTAGATGTCTTTGAGAGAATTTGCTATGGTTGGTGGTCAATAGGATCGGATAGCGCAACGGAGTCAAAGAGATACGTACCGTTAGAATGCCTTGAAACACACACATTTCCCCCCATATATATATATATATATATATATATATGGGGGGATATGTGTGTGGGGATATATATATATATATATATATATATATATATATATATATATATATATATATATATATATATTGTCATCCATAGACAGACTGTTTTGTTATATCAGAACTCTTCAGTGTGGCTAGACACGTAGGACGCTTCAAGCTGGGATTGAAACCCGCCCAACTTTACATTAGACTTAGTATTATACTGCTCAGCCATCAGTTGACATATGTCAGCTTGGGAATTATAAGGCATTATGTAATAAATCTCCTGGGGTTGTACTTTTCAGGCTCACTCGGAAGAGCGATTCTCTCAAGTCTATTTATGTTGAAGCAATAAAGAATTCGCTCAAAAAATGATATTTGTTCTTGATTTTAACTGGACCTAACTTCCTGACGAGAATAATCATGAATAATTATTCAAATTAACTTATATTGCTTTTTTTAATTTTCATACTTTTCAATGTTAATTTAGATAAATTTCGAAGACATTGTTCATAATAATGTTAGACGAAGAACACAGCTACTTATTTCGCGTTCGTGAAAATCAGCCTTAAAACAAAAGAAATTATTTTAATAACATAACTCATACGAATAGATTTCAAGCTGAAATAATTTTTTAAAAATGATTAAAAAATCTCATATCGATTTTACTCCCTGTTTTTCGAAGAATATATCTATGTTTCTACTTAACAGTTAAATTTTGTCTTTGTTTATTAAAAATATTTATGAATGAGGAATTTAACAATACATCGAGCCCAAACTATTTGAGCCTCATCTAAGTTCTTGGTATGCTTATATGTGCTCTTATGTATATAGGTCTTTGATCTGTTCTGCTAAGTCTGACATTGAGGGAATAACATCAAAAATTCTGGTGACGACTGAAGCAGATACTCAAACTGAGTCAGAGACATTTGTTAAAAAAATACAACAGAGGAAGAAAAATATCTTTTTTTTGTTGATCAGTTGTTCAGCAGTAGAACGCGAGCAGCCACGGAGATTTATACTTAAAAAAATAAAAGTTGGATTTTTAAATTATTCTTAAATTCTAAATCATATACGAAGTAATTATACATATAGTTAAGTAAACATGTGGAAACTATACAAAATGTAATTGTAAATTATGTTAAGAATGTATCCAAGTAACGCTGATGAATGAAAGTCGCCACTGACGTATATATATATATATATATATATATCTGTGTGTGTGTGTGTGTGTGTGTGTGTGCGTGCGTGTGCATGTGTGTGTGGAAAAAGTTAAACGGACGAAAAAATATATATTTGGTGTAGTTGATGATATATTTATAATCATTTTTTTATTTCTTCAAACGTGTTTCGACTTCAAAATTTTTAGCTTTGATGAAGACTTTGTACTTGCATGAAATTTTTTCTGTTGTGATTATTTTATTATTGTTCTCATACTTTAGATTAATTTTTATAGAATGCTTTTCTGTGTAGGAAAGAACACACACACACACACACACATACACACACACACACACACACACACACACATACACACACACACACACATATATATATATATATATATCAAACTTTGGTATTTAAAATAAGTTTTCATAAATATGTATTCGTCTGCTATATATATATATATATATATTAAGGTTTGCGCATATACATACTATTATATACACATTTTGTAAATAAAACAACGGCAGTCCAGTCAACAATGTCTTCAAATGATTACTTTGTGTATACGCATCGCTTCATTACTACTACCTCAATTGGCAGGTGCATTATCTTAAAATAACGCCTGACTTTGTCCGTTTTCTGTCACATCCTAGGAACGTCAGATCAAAATGGAGCCACTTCGTATAATCCCTTTTCCTATTCACAGCCATACAGTAACAAAGCGTTAATTCAGTGATGCAAGGTTTGAGTAATAAACTGGCAATAAACTGAACTTGCACGTGAAGAGGATTTTCGTAAAATTCACATGCAACGTTAAAAAAAAAAAAGATCTCAATAAGGAATCATTAATTTTGTGATGTTAATTTGAATTGTATGACGAGATGACAACCTCATTGGAAAGCAGAGTCAATGTTCTTTGTAATTCAAGTTCAAAGGACTAATTTTTAAGCTGTTAACCCGTACCAATCACAAAAAGAATCGTTTGTCATGTAGGGAACTCCTGACTCAGTATCATTTTAATCTACAATTTCGATATAGGTGACTAATATTGTTGAGATTGCTCCGCATTGTTTCATGATATAATGACATTATAGTTGGCGCGTTTATCTTTTCTTTGTGAATTATGAGCGATAACATGGAATTTCATTGCTGTTACTAAATTTTCCTGGTGTCATCTGAAATCTAACATATGTTTTTATTAAATGAATTATATACACATGCTGCATCAAACAAAATAATTGCTGTGTTGCAACAAAGTTTTCGTTGGATAAAGACTCTGGGGCTAGGTATAAATTCAGAGTCAATGTTGCATAATCATTATTCAAGAAGGCGACAGCAGTATCTTACAATACCAGCAGACTTTGTTGTGTTTCTGTCATATCATGGGAATATATTTATACTTTTATTCTATTTTGCCATTCAATATTGACGTACGTGTTTTGGATTTGACGACAGTTTTACTTTTTCTATCTATCTATCTAATTCTGTTTACCTCTTCCATTCTCTTGTTATCTGTTTATATGTAGGTAATTTTTCACTTTATTTATTTCGTTATTGATATCCAAATTATCTATCTATCTATCTATCTATCTCATGAATCTTCACGCACTTACTCACAAACCTAACATATGTGAGTATGTGTGGATATATAGATAGCAGTAATGTATGAAAGTGTATTGTAAGGTAATTCCTGTATTTATAAATAAATACTTTTTCGAAAAGGTTTTTATTTCATGTTTCTTTCTTTTTCCGCTCACTTGAAATCCTCAGACTCTCCTCTCCTTTCATTATTTCCCCTCGATTTACCTTTCTTTTCTTATTTTAAGAACACTTTCCCAGTAACATCTATTTATTGTTTTGGGATGTAGACTGACACGCACCAACTTAGATATTAAACTCATATTTACAGATATAGATCAGGAGAGACAGGACACGCCTGAGCAGAAGGGTCAGTATTAAAACAGTCTGCTTGCACAGATCAATCTAGTTGGCTTTTCATGCACAGACAAGAATTTTCTGTTTCTACATACAAAGGGGTAAATAAATTCTGGCTTTATTTGGGAGTAAACACGGTAGTTATTTTACGAGAGCATTTTCTTTAGACAATTACATTATCTTCTTTTCTTACATGACAATTCCGATTTGGCGAGTGGACGTCGCTCGAACGAAAAAGCGTGATTTCTTAATTCATCTCTTTTTTTTTTTTTATCTATAACTTTTTGTTGTTGAATTTCACTTTCTGAGTCTTGTGTTGGATGAGCATCAAGCATATTCATCTGAAAGAACCTGATACAAAATTATGAACAGCACGAAAACTATCTTATATAATTCTATTGTCTGACTGTTTAGGACTCTGATCAGAACATAAAAGTTAAATTGAATTGTTCCAATATTAAATACAAATAATAAAGTAAAGTTGGCGACCGTAGTCAAGGGTCACCCGAAGGTTCCCTTTTCAAGAGCTACTACACCGAGTTGGACTCCGTTTCTAAGGTTGCTCCACTTTATCCTTGATACGTACCATATAATGCTGAGTGTTAAGCAACGAGATATCAAGTACCGTTTTTTGAGTCCTTGATATGTCTCCCAAGCCTTTGGCGAACACTCTATGGGACACAATAGACCAATGGGTCTCAAATTAGCGCCAAAAGATAATAAGCTTAAACATGACTGAGTGTGGAAGGTGATCGACAGGGAATTGAGCAAGAAGATAAAAATTTGACCACACGAGCAAATGGTATGTGGACAACCCAGAATCCGTATTGGATAATGAGATGCACAAACTTCTCTAAGATTTTGAAATACAAAGAGATCCCCTATTTTCACCCAGACGACCTGACCGAGTGATAGTCGACGAAAAATAAAATGAGAACCTGCCAAATAGTGAACTTTGCTGTCTCGGCAGACAACAAAATAAATTTAAAAGAAAGCAAAAGGTAGATAAATATCTAGCCTTTTCCAGCTAACTGAAAAAAACCTATGAAGCACAAACGTAACGGTGATACTGATTGTAATTGGAGCTCTCGGAACAATCCCTAAAAGCTTGGTTAAAGGGAGTGGAAAACGTGGAAACTAGAGGACAAGTAGATACCGTCCATACTACCTCATTACTAAGATCGGCGAGAATACTGAGAAAAGTCCTTGAGACTTAAGGAGACTTGCTGGCAATCAAACACTAGTGAGAAACCATCAGCTAATGCTCTTATGAAAAAAACTCTCAAAGGAGTATATTAAAAGATATATCACCATAAAGACTCACATCAAAACGAGAATAGATAAGACGCAACGAAACAGTAGATGTAGGTTATGTGGTGATAGAGACGAAACCATCAATCTCATAATAAGCGAATGCTGCAAATTGGCACAGAAAGAGTATAAGAATAGGTACGTCAGGGTGGGTAAGGGGATCCACAGGGAATTGTGCAAGAAATTTGAATTCCACCATATGTACAACCTAGGATCTGTCTTATGGAATGACACGCACAAACTCCTCTCGGATTTTGAGGTACAAACGGATCAAGAAATTTTAATTTGACCATACAAACAAATGGTTGATGCACAACCCAGCATCTCTCCTAGAAAATTTCACACATAAACTCCTATTGAACTTTGACAAAAATACGGATCACCTAATCTCGGCCTGAAAACCAGACCGAAAAATAATCAACAACAACAACAAAAAAAAAAGAGAATTTGCAAAATTGTCGACTTTGCTGTGCCGGCTGATCTCAGAAGACAATTGAAATAATGTCAAAAGTAGTATAAGTACATCAACCTTGCTTGAGAATTGCAAAAACTATGGAACACGAAGGTGACAATTATAACAATTGTGCTTGGTGCTTTTGGTACGGTGACTAAAGAATTTTTAAAGAGACTGGAGGACTTTGAAGTTGGTGGACAAGTGGAGACCATCCAAACTACCACATTATTAAAAACGGCCAGAATACTGAGAAGAGTCCTGGGGACTTGAAGAGACTTGCTGTCACTTAAACTCCAGTGAAAGACGATCAGTAAACGTTGATGTGAAAAACTCTAATGAGTTAATAATAATAATAATAATAATAATAACTCTTCTGTGTAATATGGATTATTTTCTCGAAGAAATTCAACTATATCTGTTAATTTTTGCGAGCTTGGTTACTTTGATTGTTTGACAGCATGGCAAAACTGGAGAGATAAATTCATGGCGAATTTTATTCAGCTGTGCCAGTAGAAAATAAATATTCATAATTATTTTTAGATACTTTAATTCTTTAAGACTGAATGTATAAAGGAAGTTTTAAACATTAACCCAAATAGATTTATTTCACCGATAGATTAGACCAAAGAGGTATAACTAAACCAGTAAATAGTGGACTTAGGAGTAATGCTATCGAAAGGTTAACTTCCGACTTTTACGTACTACAGAAAAGGAGCCTCACAACAAGATACAGTTTAGCGTGATACTCAGGTTACTTATTTTCATGGACTGTTGCCTCGAAGTAACTGAGTTCAAACTCCAGTAGAGCAAATTACGTTCCTTTTCAGAGTAAATACAATTTGGAAAGTTATGGATCCCTTTTTCCTCTCCAGCTATTGATTAAATGCAAACACTGTTGTTCTACACAGATAGCTTTGGCATTAAATAACCCACGAAGTAATATATGCCATTAAACAAAGAAACAATTGCCCAGTCGGCCGGGGTAGTAGAATTCACCGACTGCAGAGCTGCAAAGGAGTAAGACCCTCAAATGAGTGTCCTGATTATGACACTAAACAATCTGATGGTGAGGTTCCAGTGATTATGGAGCTTTGGAGAATGCAGAACACCCCTTCATTACCATTGCTCCCATGTACACTCTGGCCCAGAATGGTTGCACGTGATAGGACCCTATCTATGGGTTAAATAGAACTACATACTTACGCAAAACTGAATTTTTTGAATTAGAACTGTTTGATAGAACTGAATAGCTTGAAATAGAAATGTTTTTGACAAATAAACTCTACTTACATTTAAACTGCGTGCTTATGCTAAACCGAATTGTTTGAAATGGAGCTGTTTTTGATACTGAAACTCTACTTAAACTAAACTGTATTGTTTAATATAGAACTGTTTTGACATTTACCTGAGGGTAAACAAAATCTATACTTATACTGAAGTGGATTAGCTGAATTAGAATTGTTTGAATAAACTGAATAGCTTGAAATAGAAATGTTTTTGACTATTACACGGTGTACTCATGCTATATTGAATTGTTTGAAATAGAATTATTTAAAAAAATGAATTTGGAGTTAAATAACCTGCAAAGGTTGATATGCCAGTAAAACCAACCAACCAACCAACCAACCAAGAAACAAAACAAAACCAAAGAAAACCTTATTTTCATGGGTAATAACTTGTATGATGTCGATAAATATGTTTAAATGTATGGAATATTGACTTTGAAAATGGTCGAAAAATGAGAAACTTGGTTTAAGCGAATTGAAAATACTCACCATTAGTTTACCCATCTTCATCATAAACGAGTGCCGACAGCAGGGGGTGTTTGATTCTTTCACACCATCCCTCCCTATCGACCATCACGCCTAGTAACATCTACTAACGGTATCCAGCGTCCCCTCAGAGCTGATTACTATAAGTGTGTCCATTCGTTGGACTCCAAAAGAGAACTTCTCCAGCTGTGCCCCCCTATGTCTTGCTTAACTTTCTTGGATTAAAAAAAAGACAAAACAAACAGCAGAGAGTATGTGCATAGCCTGGCGTAGACAGCAAGGGATAGCGGTTTCTACGTGAATAATTGGTTCCCAAGTATTTTGGTCCGATCTTGAGCCATCTTCATGGGTGTGTATATTGCAAAAAAAAAAGAAAGAAAAATATAACCTTTGCATGTACATTACTACTCTGTAAGAATTGACCGTTTATTGTTTATACTGGCATACTCTTGTCACCTTCATTTTCAAATTTAATTCTATAGATAGCAGTAACAGCTAAAGACATTTGGGTACATTAGCACTTGATTCAAAATTAATTCTGTTGAGTTTAGCATGTATGTTTCCAATGTGGCGTGCTTCGGGAATCTGTAATTTTTGTTTATTTTGTTGCTCTAATATTGTTATGTTAATTATTCATTAGCATATCAATATTAGAGTAACAAAATAACAAACAAAAATGACAGATTCTCAAAGGGCCAGTCATTCAATACGATGTTCAATACGATAATTCTGGGGCCATCATAAACATATTCTACTGAATACTGAGGAAAGTGCTGGATATTAAAAGAAAACCGCTTTCTTCGCTTATTTATACAATCTATATTCGCTTGAAATTAGATATAAAAAGTTGATGCTTTATGAATCTAATTGACTAAAGAATTATATTTTAAATATTGTTTGGCGGGAAAACATTTCTTCATTTATTTGGAGTTTTGATCCTTCACATTTTTCTCGCAAGTCAAATATTACTGTCTGCTAAGGATCTTGAAATTTAAAAACAAGCGAGAATGCGCCGATTGGTCAATAAAAGCAAGACACAAGAATTACAGCTTTTGAAGCTTATTTTTGTTCAAAATTAACCCCTTTTCTTAGAATTGATTTCAAAATTCAACGTATAGCCAGTTATTTATTTAATCTCCATATAATTTTCCGTATTTTTTTAATCCAAGAAAGCTAACCAATACTTAGTAGGCACTGCTGGTGAAGTTCTCTTTTGGACTCCTACAAATGGACACACTTATATTCATCATCTCTGAGATGACCCTGGATACCGTCAGTAGATGTTACTTGGTGTGATGGTCGATAGGGAGGGATGATGTAAAAGAATCAAACGACCCCTTTATTGTGCAACGTGTTATTTTATCAGAAAATTGTGCATAAAAATTTCAACACAATCAAGTTCCCATCTACATAATTTGATGAAATTTTTTAAAAAAAGGTTTTAAATATTATTTTCAATTCTTAAAAATATGCCGTAAAACAATTTCGAAAATGGAAATTTCATTTTTAATTTCCTTACATGATGTTGGAAGATATGACATATGAAACGGTATTAAAAAATATAACAATTAAACTTGTATTTGGGGTTTAGTTTCACTTTGCTCACAAATAATTAGTATCATGTCCTGAGTCAATAAAGATTTTATAATAATATAAAATCCAGAAAGGGTTTAGTTCAAAAGAGTTAATCCAACATCAGCAAGATGTTGCTTTCCTTGAAATATACTTCGCATTAAAATGGCTTACAAAATTTTTTTTATTGTAATTAGAGATTCATTATCCCCAGAATGTAATCATCATCATCATCATCATCATGTTGTGCCGCTAGCACGGATATCCCTTGCCCTCTCTCGCCACTTCTCCCTATCATTCATCACTTCTGGCAGGTCTTCAGGGCTACATCCCGTATCCTCACATAGCTGCTGTATGTATGTTTGAGCTGGTCGTCCTGCTTTTGCTTGGCCATATGCGGGAGTCCATAGGAGTACATCACTGATGAGTTCGTCCTTGCTTCTTCAGCTGTGTCCTGCGTGTCTGGTTCGTCTAACTTGTATAGTTTTCGTGACGGGAGGCCACCACCAGGATGTAATAGTCATGGTTATTTATTTCAGAGAGAAAGTTCATTATGGCTTATACCTACGACAAAAATTCAACAAATGCGTCTTTCAATATTTATTTAACAAGACATGATAAAATGCAATCAAACAAAAATATTCTTTCCTTTGGAAAGTTCTTATTTATTCATTAATTTTCTACAACTAAAAATCATTGGAAAAAATATTCGTTTTATTTATTCACTTTAAATTAATGTTTTATAATGTTTTTTTTTCTTGTTCTATTTTGAGTTTTTTTGAAATGCCATCAAATAATTCTTATGATTAAAGATTGAAAATTTGAAAAAATATAGTTGAATAAAATCCAATTAACATGGCAATGATATAAATATAACATTCTAATTTAGTACACTTACACCCCACAATTAAACATTATGGAAAACCCCTTTTTATAGTTAAATAATTAATTAGTAGAAAGAAAATCGGTTTCTGTTTTTGTTACTTTTTTATGCCAAGGTGATGTGTGGTAGCTGAACCCTAGTTTTCAATACCTTTCAGTTGCTTCAATGTGTATCTTACTGAACCTATTCCTAGCTTTTACAGTTGCTTGGTACACAATATTTTGCATTAAACTTATAACATTAAAAGGTCAGTCATCATTTCTTCAACATAGTGGCAAGTAGGATTTTCTCATAATTTTACCTGCTTGTTTTTATATTAGCATGAGAATAAAAACAACCTTCTACCGTGGGCAGAATATGAGACAAGATAAATTTTCAAGAGGAGTAAAGCAGGTTTGAATCTGAATATATCCATACTGCCCATCGGGGCCCGTGGCGCAGCGGATAGAGGCGTTGAGTCTCTGCGGTTCCAGGTGAGCATTGTCAGAAGATAGCGGTTTCAAATCCTACCCAAGCCGGCCAGAGGTTTACTTGGTCAAAAACGGGGTGCGATAGACAACAACTATGGAAGGCAGTAATTACTGGGGATACGGTTACAAGACTCAGCATTCCTATCCGAGGTCGCGGTTAATCACCTGAAGAAGGCCAGAAGTGAAATTTGGCCGAAACGTAATGAAAGAAGAAACAACACAAAAACTACCAAGATGAGGAAAAAAAGTCTGCAATTAATAAAAATTAATTCTCAGATTGATTAATGTCTTTCCCCAGGGCATTAGTACAAAATGAAATGCAAACAACTCCGTCTAGCATTAGAATTTGGGTTGCCGATTTCATCTCTCACAATCATAACCACTATGTTAATCGTGTCTACTCGATATTGCAAGTTGTCCTATCGAAATATATTGAGCAATGTTGCTCTAATGATTTCTATTCAACAGCATTAAAGTAAGTTATCATTTCACATGATCTTTTATGTATAATTGAATAACTTCGAAATAAATAAGATTTTATTAGTTTACTCAATAAAAAGAATATTAAGTGGTAAAATAAAAAAAAAATTTGCTGATGGGAGAGTATATTTTTCATGGTGAAAGAGAAAATGACCTTTAGTATGCAAAGATCTGTCATCACTGTTTAAATACAATTTAGTCTCTTCATTCCTACATCATTTCAGCTACCATCTTTCCTCTGATCCCAGAACCAACCGGGTTGCGAGTAGCAATTTGATATACTAGAACCTTGAATCGTTTGCACAGTGCGCCCACTTTAAATGGACAACTTATCTTGCGGACACACGCACAGCATTTGGTTTGGCTGTGGTGGCGGTCGAGGCAAGCAGGCCATTCGATCGGAAGCGGAAGTGAGAGAAGGATTTTCATAGCCAAGTCAAACACAATATTTATTCATTCATCCTAGACGTAGAATAAAAAAGAACACTTATGAACAACCGTGACAGTCTCTTTGTTTTTTGTTTTTTTATGGTTACTTTTTTTCAAACACATTTCCACAAAGTTGTCCACAGTTGCAAGAAATAAATATTAAGATAATCAGGCAAACGCACATACATACACACGTTTACACATATAAAACACACACACACACACACACACACACACACACACACACACACACATGTACAAACACCCATTTGCGGACAGATTTAATTGTGTGCACAAATAGACACGCAAGAATATTGAAACGTGAGGTTAAAAGGAAGTTGGAAGAAGAGAAATGAGCTTGGTTGAATAAAGTTCCGAATACAACTGAGGAAGAGTAATTGATTCTGATCGATTGATTTTTTTGGCACGTCAAACTTTCTGGGGTTATTTTTAGCTGCATTAATTGTATACATTATACGTTTATATCTATATGATTCTAAATATTTTTTTTTGCGCACGATTATATGATATCAAGTATTTCTAATGAATAGATCTTCAAATACATTTCAATAATACGCGCCTTATGACTGAAACGGTTATGAGGCAAACAATAAAATATTTAAACGAAACTATTTAAGCAGGTAAAAAAATTATTTTTTTGTTTATACTTTTCTTTCCACCAGAGGAGAGACATTCATAAATCGTGAAAGGAAAAAAAAAACGTTGAAGTTCTACGGCTAATATTTATTGTATTATCACGTAAACATTCGAGTACGTAAATTAATGTCGATATTAAATCCTACGGAATGATTGATATATTTTGTTAGGGATCTGGCGTCATCAGAATGGTGAGATTGTTTAACACTGAGGATCGTCAAATGAAACCCTTTTCCGCAGAGAAAAGATATACGGTTGAAATGAATATTGATAAAGAAGATAATTGTCAACACATAAATATATCATCATCATCATCATATCGCGCTGGTAGCACGGATATCCCCGACCCTCTCTCGCCACTCCTCCCTATCGTTCATCGCCCTAGGTAGGTCTTCAGGACAACATCCCGTATCCTCACATAGTTGCTGAATGTACGTTCGAGCTGGTCGTCCTGCTTTTGCGCGGTCATGTGTGGGGATCCATAAGAGTACATCTCTTATGAGTTCATCTCTGCTTCTCCAGCAGTGTCCTGCATGTCTGTATGAGTTCATCTCTGCTTCTCCAGCAGTGTCCTACTGAAATGTAGATTTTAAATTCTTTGAGACTTTTTTAAAGAGTTTGTTGGAAAGGTGTTTTTCTGAGTCAACTGAAATAAAGTTGTAAAAAGAAAAAGCAATTCAATAAGCTAGATGGGAAACTATTACAACATAGCCGACAAATCTCAGGTAATGTTCTATCAAAAAAAGAAACAAGGTAAAAATATAAAAGGTTGAAAAAATGTTTTTCAAGAGGAGAAGAAATCTGACTCTTAGCCATGAAATCCCTTTACAAAAAACTATATTGTTTGAAACAGAACTGATTATTTGTATAAAAATGGATTTGGCATTAAATAATCTGCAAGGGTTGATATGCCATAAAATCAACCAACCAACCAGAATATTTGACCTAGTCTTAATTAATAAGAACTTTTGAAGTGAAAATGTAAAAAAAACAAACAAAAAAAACAACTTCTCAGCCTATCTACATGTCTATTTATCACTGGTTCACCCACCTCTACTCATCTCTTCGGTCTCTGTTCGCTCAGCCCATCTATGTATCTCAGTGTAGTAGGTGACCCACTTTTCTGTCTTCTCAACTAGTGAGTCCTGTCCGACTCACCGTCTTCGAATCCCTTCTCTCTCTATTCTCCTGCGTCGGTCTCCCCCTACTTCCGGTGGCAGATTCCCACCTTTTTCCATGTAATCTGGTTGAGATCTGCGTCGTCCCCTGGTTGATCAGTAGATATGGACACATACAGATTTAGACACACGTACACGCATACCAATGCCCAACCCACAACCACACACACGCACACATACGCACACACACACGCACGCACAGACGCACGCGCACTCTCACATTACAATTTCCATTTGAAAATTTCATGTTAATTAAAACTAGGTCAATATTCTGGTTAGTTGGTTGTTTGGGTTTATGGCATGTCAACCCTTGCAGGTTATTTAATGCCAAATCCATTTTCATTCAAATAATCAGTTCTATTTTAAACAGTATAATTTTCAAAAACCTTTCTATTTCAACCTATTCAGTTTAGTCAAACAGTTCTAATTCAATCTGTGATAGAGAGAGGGGACCCCTCCCCAGATGGATTTAATAATTAACGGGTCTAAGGGATTGGAATAAATTTACTAATTAAATGGATTTAAGGGTAATTCCAGAAATATGTTGTTTTTTTATATACAGAAAAAAAGAAGGAATTTCCTATTTTTTTTCCTTTTGGAATAACGTTTCATGGTGAATGGAATTTTGGATGGTCCGAGGATGAAATCCAAACCCAAGGTCCGAGAAAAGATTAGTAGCTTTTGCCTAACTCAAGTAGTTGCTGGCTGCGAAAAACTCAGCAGGGAATCCACATTCATTTTTAGTATCACTTGAAAAGCATTCACCTGCAGAATTTCAATGATTATACGAAAACACTTGGTGGTCCAAGGGATTTACATATTATAATTCATGGGCGGGGTCAAAAGTTGTCTATACTCCACCTTACTCGATATAGGCAGTCAGTCCGAAGCAGTAGTAAGAGGGAGTGTGACATTTTTCGGTGGTCAGAGACAGACATTTTTCAGAGTCCAAAGGGAAGACAGACATTGGAGCAATCAGATAGAGAGATCGAATGCTGCAAAAACGACTTGTTGAACCTCACAAGTCCGATCAGAACCATGAGATGGAAATAGAATCTTTAAAAATCCAGATAATTTTGTCAACAAAGGCGAGAAAACAAACTGCTAAGTCAATGTGTCTGTAACAAAGATCCGTAGTTGTCTCCCTTATACCGTCTGAATAGATCAGACTCGTTTCGTCTTTTCCCTCTCTGTCACTTCCGACCGAACAAGTGAATCTCGTGTAACGTTTTTTGTACTCTACGCATTTGTGTAATTTCTTTTGTGGCGATATAAAGACAATAGCCTTAAAAAGGTTTTTATCATACATGAATTGAAAGTGTTGCTTGTCTCTTTTTGAGTCCTTCTGGTTGCGACAAGAACCATTTTCTACGTAAATAGCGATTCCTTTCGGCGTAGAACCCAGCCTAATATTTATTGTATTATCACGTAAACATTCCAGTACGTAAATTAATGTCGATATTAAATCCTACGGAATGATTGATATATTTTGTTAGGGATCTGGCGTCATCAGAATGGTGAGATTGTTTAACACTGAGGATCGTCAAATGAAACCCTTTTCCACAGAGAAAAGATATACGGTTGAAATGAATATTGATAAAGAAGATAATTGTCAACACATAAATATATCATAAACCTTCCTAAACATAACTTCTTTAAATACTAAAACGTAGATTTTAAATTCTTTGAGACTTTTTTAAAGAATAGGTCCATTCGGGGGTGGGGGCTCAAGAATTCGGATCAAGAATTTACGATGTGGTGAATAATGGCGGTTCCTTCAGCTCAACAAAGGGAGCCTGTGTGATTTCTACATCAGAAATCAATTCAGTTTAGTATAAGTATGGATTTTGTTTACACACAGTTAAACATCAAAACCGTTCTATATTTAACAATTCAGTTATGTGTAATTTGAGTTTCAATGTCAAAAACAGTTCCATTTCAAACAATTCAGTTTACCGTACAAAAACATATCCATTTTAAACAATTCAGATTAGCATAATTAAGCAGTTTAAATGTAAGTACACAGTTTAATTGTCAAAAATGTTTTTATATCAAGTTGTTCCGTTTAGTCAAACTGTTCTAATTCAAACAATTCAGTTTAGCATGAGAATGCAGTTTAATTCTATTTAACCCGTAGATAGGACCCTATCAGGTGCAACCACTCTGGGCCAGAGTAGACCTGAGAGTGATGGCAATAAAGGGGTACTTAGTATTCCCCAAAACTCCAGGACACTCGTTGAGCAGGGGACTTACCCCTCAGCAGAGGTGTAGTCAGGGTATTCTACAGCCCCAACCGACTGGGCAATCTAAAGTTTTGGCAAGGATTGCGTGATCAGTTTGTATTTCAAACACCTCGGTGTTATGAAGGAATTTTATCAGACCTCACTCAATGTCATTATATTTGTCAAAGAAGAACGTAAAGAAAACGAAATGCTTGCAAGAAAAGTTGATAAGAACTATACAAGGATGCTGCATGTTGTTTTTAAAAAAATCCTGGTGACAGCATCCGCAAAAACAGCAGCTATACGGCCACTTACCTTCCATCTTATAATCCATCCAAGTAAGACAAGCAAGACACTCTATGCACTGTTCGAGAAGTAAGGACTAAAATTATGTGCAACGTTTTCCTATGGACTCCTACACATGGACTTACTCGTGTTGGCCGATCTGCGAAAACTAACATTAGTCAGCTCTGTGCAGGCACTGCATGTCATCTAGAGGACATTACCAAGAGTGATGAGAGAGAGAGTGAGAGAGTGAGTGAGAGAGAGAGAGAGAGTGAGGGAGAGAGAGGAACCCGTGCAGTCTGCATACCTTGATGATGATGAGAGTGTTCTGGTCAAGATGGGGTGAACCGTTCGTATTTCAGAGAACTTGGAGTTATGGAAGAAAACTCTCCGAGTACACCCAACATCTTTGTAATTTTCAACGAAAAATGTAAAGAAATAATCACTTAGTTTGTGAATATAAGTAAAATTCTGGCATATCCCACATATGTTTCCTTGTGATTTACTTCAGTCGTTTTCCCAATCAAGAAGTCTAAATAAAAGTTAAAATCTAAAATGAAAATCAGTTACCAACACCGGAATCAGTAATTTCTTCGGATAATTTTTGGTCAGATCTTCTTCTTCTTCTTCTTCTTCTTCTTCTTCTTCTTCTTCTTCTTCTTCTTCTTCTTCATTTAAAAAAATCTTTTTTCAGGCATAAGTGAATGAGTAATGATCCGCAGCGTATCACATGCCAATTGACATTGCCAGGGCAATAGTCTTAGTTGAAAAATATTCTTTTAACCTGAACAAACGTCGACCATTGAACGGACTGGTTCACATTAAGTAGCTATAGCAACAAGAGCAATAAAACGATTTAAACGTCACAGGTAACAAAGAGAAATCCAATTAAGTATAAATCAAAACAACAAGAAAAATATACCAATAACGACAGTCGTCACGATCACCATCATCATTAACACAAGCAAAACAAGATTGATGCTGAACTAATGGAATATACAATTCGAAACCAGCAAACTTGCCACAAATAAATAATTGACACAAAAGTTTACGTTGTTAATAATAATAATAATAACTAATCGATAGTAAGCAACTGAATAGCAAGTGTATGTTATGTGGGAAAAGAGATGAAATCATAAATCATATTATAAGCGAATGTAACAAGCTAGCGCAAAAGTATAAGATTTGACATGACTGGGTGGGAAAGGTGATCCACTGGGAATAATGCAAGAAGCTTAAATTTGATCATACCACTAAATGGTACATGCACAAGCCAGAATCCGTCCTGAAGAATGAGACATAAAATTCTCAGGAATTTCGAGATGCAAAGAGACCACCTAGACCCGGACAGAAGTCCAGGCCTTACGATAATTAACACCAAAAGAAAGAAAAATAAAAGAACTTGCGAGCAAATTACAGAGTAAAAATCAAGTAAAACGAAAAAAGTACTTGGACCTTGCCAGAAAACTCAGAAAGTTGTATAAGATGAGAATGACGGTGATACCAATGGTAATTGGTACGTTTGGAACGGTTCCCAATGGCTTGGAAGGTGGGCTGAAAGAGGAGAATATCGGAGAGAGAATCGAAAACATTCAAACTACTACATTGTTAAAATTTGCCAGAATATTATGAAGAGTCCTTTAAATGTGAGGAGACTTGCTCTCAATCAATTGACGTTGATGTGAAAAACTACTACTTCTACTTATCATAGTAACTAATGGTATATGTTTAACCCAATATCTGTCCTGGAGAATGAGACGCTCAAACTCCTCTGGGATTTTGAGATACAAATGGATCAACTAATCTTCGCCAGTCGACCATACCTGGTAAAAATCAACGAAAAAAAAAAAAAAAAAAAAAGAAAAAAGAAAAAAAAAGAGAACTTGCTGAATTGTAGACTTTGCCGTCCCGGCTGACCAGACAGTAAAACAAAAAGAGGGGATAAGTACTTCGACTTTGCAAAGGAAATGAAAAAAACTATGGAACATAAAAGTGACGATTATACCAATTGTAATTGGTTCTTTTTGTACAGTCACCAAAGGAGTTATACAGGGACTGGAATAATTGGAAATAAGAGCACGTGTGGAGACCATCCAAACTAAAGTATTATTGCGAACGACCAGTATACTGAGAAGAGCCCGGGAGACTTGAGGAAACTTGCTGTCACTCAAACTTCAGTGAGAAACCATCAGCTAACGATTGCGTGAAAAACTCGAAAAGGAGTTCCAATTTTAATTACACAAGCAAAGACCAACGGAACGATGCATCTTTGAGACACCAAATTAAAGAGATGGACTAGTCACGCTATACTAAAATGTAATCTACTGTTAATTAGAAATCAGAGGAAGAATCGAGACTATCTAGAGCAAAGCGTTAAGATCAGCTTGAGTACTAAGAAAGGTCCTGAAGACCTAAGGAGGCTTGATGTCACTCAGAACCCAGCGAAAGATCACCAATTAAAACTGGCGTGAAAAACTCAAAAGGAATAAAATGCATAAATGAATGCAGCAAACTAACTCAAAAGAACTAGAAGACCAGGCAAGAATAAGAAGGAAATGTGACCAATTGGGAATCCTACAAGAGAGTGAAAGAAAACAAATATCGGCTAAATGTTATTTTTACAAATCGGTACCTGTCTCAGAAAATTAAACCCAAAAGGTTCTAGTGGATTTTGAGATATAAATAGATAACTCAATTCCAGCCAGAAGAGCAAACTTAGCTTTAATTAAGAAGAAAATAACTTGTCATCAAGTAGATTCTACTCTTCCAGAAAACAATTAGTGCGAAAAATAAAGAAAACGAAAAAACTCGGCAGATTCCTGGACATTGCCAGGCTCTAAAAACTTTAAGGAACGTGAATGCGACGATCCAAATAACCTTAGTTCGAGACCTACAGGGTGCGGAAGCAAAATGAGCAATATTCAAGTATAATAATAAACAACTCTATTATAAAATAAGATTATTTTTAATTTGTATAAAATAAACAACAGAATAAGAAGATTGACACTCATTTTATTCTATTATTGTCTCAACACGATTTCGAAACGATTTGCATGCCTTCAAAAAATTCTTCAGACATTTTATTCCATTCCTCCTCAAAAGTAGGCTTAAGCGAATCAATATTTACATGGGAAGTTGCATTTGTTTAGTTATCTATTACGCCCTATATAGCGTAATCTAGGAGGATAAGGTCAGGACTTAATTCTTGTTTGATGTCCTCACAATTTTCTCGTGGACTTTAATTCATTCGCGTGCTTTCTTGTTGACGTTGTGGGGTCCTTCTTAATCCCCGTTACAAAAGCGTCTTCTTTCCACTTTTTGTTCAATCTTTTACCCCCCTACAAACCTTTTCTTAAAAAAAAGCTCTTTTTTCGGGAAAAAAACCCATTTCTTTTACAGTACACAAATAAACTTTACTTGGTTTTGGCAGTAAACAAATCATAGATTCTTTGTCGTTTGTTTCCTTGTTCAGTCATACTGGGCTGAATTTTAATAAAAAATGTACTTGAGTAATAAAACTCGTCATGAATATTTATATTTATCACTTTTTTCCCCCAAATTCGATTAATCTGACTCAAAAAAAAGTTTAAAAAATTATTCCATATTTTGCTTCCGCATATAGTAAGAACTGTCCCCCACCCCGAAAAAAATATCTAAAAAATGAGATCACTAGTCATCATATTAAACAAAATATCATATCATCGAAACCACAGCCCAGCTAAAATTGGTAAGAAGTCTTGAAGATCTGAGGAGTCTTGCTGTCACTCAAACTCCAATGAAAAATCATCAATGCCTGTGTGAAAAAATCAGAAAGAGTAAAATATTTATAAAGCCGATGCTTGAAACTGGTAAACCAGTAGAATGAAAATAAGTACATCTGGGTAGGAAAGGTGATCTACGGGGAAGAGCGCAGGAAATTTAAATTTGAACATTTTACCAAATTGAATATGCTGAAACCTGAATCCATCCTTGAGAATGAGACTCATAAAATTCTCTGGGACTTAGTGGTATAAACAATTTATCAAATCCCGGCTAGAAAGCATAACCTAGTGTTATTTAACAAGAGAAAAATAACTTGTCATTGAGTGGATTTTGCTGTACAAGCGGATCAGAGAATGAAAATGAAAGAAAGTGAAAAGATAGACAAATTCCTGGATGTTTTGAGAAATCTATAATTGCTGTGGTTAATGAAGATCAACGTTGATATGAATTACAAACAAAAGATTTGGAACGGTCCCCAAAGGTCTGAAACAAAAAAACAAAAAAAACCCCCAAAAAAACAAAGCTGAACTGGTTTTGTTTGGTGTCCTTTTATGGCATATCAACCGCTGTAGGTTATTCAATACCAAATCCTATTTATACATATATATCAAATATATGATTTCTAAACACATTTGAAGAAAAAGCCTGGACTTATTTTTTGCACACAGTTAAATACTTTCACTTATTTTTATCTAGTACGAACATTTCTATTTACTATTAATCATTTGTTTACACACAGTTAAAAGTATTGCTATTTGATACTTAAAATTTCATTAAACATCAGTTACCCGTTTAAACATCGTTAAATGATCAAACAGTTCTGTTTCAAACAATTCAGTTTAGTATGTCAACAAAGTAAAATGGTTTCAAGTATTTCTATGCATCACAAACAATTCAATTAAACATTTGCTATTTATTTACGTACAGTTAAAAGATCAAAAACTTCTATTTCAAGTAATTCAGTTTAGCATAAGTCTTTGTTTGAACTCAGATTAAATATCAAACAGTTCTATTTGACCCATTGATAGGATTCTATCAGGTGCTACCACTCCGGGCCAGAGTGGATCTAAACGCGATGGCAATGAAGTGTTTTTCCTCATTTCCCATTACTGAAGCCTCAGCATCAGATTGTTTTGTGTCAAAAGTGTCAGAGGGGTAAGATTCTCCTCGTTGGTGGAGTCTTACCCCACTGCAGAGACGCAGTCGGTGTATTCCACAGCCTCAGCCGACTGGGACAAGAGTGAGCTGGAAATCAGAAGAATCATAAACATCCAGACCAAAGTACTGTTCAGATAAGCTTAAATTCTTAGAAGAGTTCTGGAGACTTTTGAATGTTTGTTCTCGTTCAGACCAATGGAAAACTACCCGGTAAAACTTGTGTGAATAATGAGCACGAACCATAGAACCAGAACCAGAAACTTGACCATACTACCAAAGAGTATACGCACGAAGCCTAATATGTCCTAGAGAATGAGATACATAATATTCTCTGGAATTTTTACACACAAACGGATCATATAATACCGGTCAGATGTCCCGACAAAGCGATGATTAAAAAAAGAAAGAAAAAAAGAAAAATAATTTGCTATCAAATGAATTTGGCTGTTCCGGCCGAACAGTATAAAAATAAAAGAAAGTGTAAACATAAAAAATATGCTGACCTTGCCTGAGTACAAAAAAGCTTTTGAATATTTGAGTACTGGCGATGTTAACGGTAATTGTTGCACTTGGACCGCTTCCCAAATCTTGGAAAGTGAAGCTGGAAGACTTGAAAATCTGAGGAATTGAGACCATGCAAACTACAGCATTGTTGTGACTGACCAGAAGACTGAAAAAAGATCTAGTGATCTGAAGAGACTTGTTAGGACCCAGAATCCAGTAAAATCCCACCAGCAAATGCTGGTCTAAAAAAGTTCACGAGGGGTAATTCAATAATAATGATAATGATGATAATAATATAGCAACCAGAATTATCTGCTAGTAAAAAATTGTTAAACATTATGTCACCACAATATTACCTAGCCAAGCCAATCAGAATGTTTAGAATCAAATTGCTGTTTATTCATGTTCCGCGTGCAAAATTTAAAATATTAAAAACAAAAAGAAAAGTGTTTTCCGTTTGCTGTAGCAAGGTAAAGACATATTTCCTTTCTCCTATTTTGGATAAATTTCACTCCAGCACTCACACATTCCTAATTCATTTTTCACTTTAGAATGCACACATACAACTTTCTGTACATTGGCTGGGACTATTAGTAGTTGACATACATTAAAAACCTTTTATTCATTTTGTGTACTTTTTGTGTTGTAATGCATAAAACATTGTTTTGTTTAAATTTCAGGATCTTTATTGCATTCATTTTCATTCATTCTGCAATCCTATTTTATCATGGAAATAACGTATTCATACACACAAGAAAAAAACGAAAATAAGAACTAAAAGAGGGACCAGTAGTTGGACATTGACAGAAAACTTAGAAAACTGTAGAACCTGAAAGTAACCGTGATACCAATTGTAATTGGTACGTTTGAAACGACCCACAAAGCTTTGTGAGAAAATTGGAAAATAAGGGAAATCGGAGGACGAACTGAGACCGTTTAAACTACAACATTTTCAAGATCAGCCTGAATACTGAGAAGCGTCCTGCAGACATGATGAGATCTACTGTTACTCAGACATTAGGGAAAGAACATCTGCAAACACTGATGGAAAATCCTTGAACGAAGTATAATAATAATAATAATAATAATAATAATAATACTGGCTACCGAATGAATAGATGCTTACAAGAAACAGATATACCCCAACGAAGGACCAAAGAAAAAACTCCTTGATCCAAAAAGACCCCAAAAAAGAACAAATCCCAGCAACTACAGACCCATAACGAGCCTACCAAAGATGTGGGAAATACTAGCGGCCAAAATTAGGTTGGAGATGCACGATTCGTTAATAAGCAGCGGATTGTTCCCGAGGAACAGAAAGGATGCCGATAGAGAAACTGAGGTACAAGAGAGCTACTATACATTTATCAAGACATCCTCAAGGAGAGCAAGAGGAGACGGAAAAATCCTACTATGACGTGGATTTACAACAAAAAGGTATATAAACTGGGTAATAGACTGCCAAAAAATTTAGAAGATATCTGGGGAAGTCAAAATTTTATCGAAAATACCATGCAAAACTGGAGAGTCATACTGACAGCAACAGAAAAAACCTTTAGAGAGGTGAAAATCAAGACAGGGATCTTCCAAGGAGATGCGCAATCACCATTACTATTAGTGATTCCGATGATGTCACTCAATAATATAAACAGGAAATGCATCGGGGGATACAATCTTCATAAATCACAAGAAAAAAATCAACCATCCTCGGTACATGGACGACATCAAATTCTTTGCGAAAAATGAGAAAGAATTGGAAACCCATATACAGGTAGAGAATATAGAGTCAAGATATAGGGATGTAATTTGTTATAGAAAAATGTGATATGCTAATAATGAAAAGCAGAAGGTGACATAGGACGGAAGGAAAAAAAGGACCAAATCAAGACAAAATCAGAACACTCGGAGAAAAGAAAATCCACAAATACTTGAGGATATTGAAATCGAACACCATTAAACTTGCGGAGATGAAAGAAAAAAAAATGAATACCATAGGAGAACAAGAAAAGTACTCGAAACCAAACTATATTGCAGAAATCTCATCAAAGTGATAAATACCTGGGCTGTCCTCTTCATTGATATTCAGGACAAACTCATGACAATGCATAAGGCCTTTCATCCCAGAAATGACGTAGACAAACTGTATGTGCCAAGAAAAGGAGGAGGAAAAGACTTGCTATCATTCAAGATAGCATCAATTCATTGATACATCCACGAGAAGATTACATAAAAAAACATCGAGGAAGACTGATTACAGCGACCAGAAACAATGTAGACAATGCAAGCATCAACAGAATAAAAATAACTAAAAAGATAAAATGAGAGAAGCACATCCGTATAGACATTTCAAAAGACAAACAAGAGAAATATTACTTGGACGTGGCTAAGAAAGGGAAACCTTAAGAGATAAAATGAATCTCTCCTGATAGCAGCAGAAAACAATGACATAAGGAGTAACTATATCAAATTAGGAATAAACAAGGCGCAACAAAATAGAAGATGTATATTAAGAGGTGATAGAGACGAAACGATCAACCGAATAATAAGCGAATGCAGTAAATTATCACAAAGACAGTATATGACTAAGCACGATTGGGTGGGGAAGGTGATCTACTGGGAATTGTGCAAGAAGTTTGAATTAGATCATATGAACCATTGGTATATACACAACCCAGAATCCATGCTGGAAAAAGACACGAATAAAGTTGTCTAGGATTTTGAGATACAAATGATCACAATCTATTTGGCCTGACGGAAAGACCTTATAATAATCAACAATAAGAAAGAAAACCTGCCGAATAGTGGACTTCGCCGTTCCAGTTTACCACAGATTAAAACTGAAAGAAAGTGAACAGAGCTATAAATACCTAGACCTTGCTAGAGAACTGAAGTAACTGTGGAACCTGAAAGTGACAGTGACCCAATTGTAATTGGCACGCTCGGCACGGTCACCCAAATATTGGTACAGGAACTGGAGGATTTGAAAAAAAAAAGAGGACGAGTGGAGACCATCCAAATTACATTATAAAGATTATCCAGAATAGTGAGAAGAGCCTAAGAGACTTGAGAAAACTTGGTGTCACTCACACTCCAATAGAAAACCATCAGCTAATGCTGGAGTGTAAATCGTTGAAAGGTTGGTTGGTGGTTTGGGTTTTATGGCATATCAACCTTTGTTGGTTATTAAACGCCAAAATCCATTTTAATGAAAATAGGCCTATTTCAAACAATTCAGTTAAGCATAAGCACGCAGTTTAAATGCAAGTAAAGTTTAATAGAGAAAAACATTTCTATTTCAAGCTATTCAGTTTTGTCAAGCAGTTCTAATTCAGCTAATTCAGTTTAGCATAAGTACAGGTTTTCTTTGCACACAGTAAAATGTCAAAACAGTTCTATATCAAACAAATCAGTTTAGGGTAAGTACAGTTTCAATGTCAAAAAACAGTTCCATTTCAAATAATTCAGTTCAGCATAAGCACGCAGTTTGAATGTAAGTACGGTTTAATTGTCAAAAACATTTTTATTTCAAGCTATTCAGTTTAGTCAAACAATTCAGTTGAGGATAAGGATGATGTTGGTTCTATTTAACCCATAGTTAGGACCCTATCAGGTGCTACCACGCCAGGCTAGAGTGGACCTGAGAGCAATGGCAATAAAGGGGTGCTCCGCATTCCCCAAAGCCCCAGCATTATTGGAACCTTACCATCAGATTGTTTAGAGTCATATCCAGGACACTCATAGTCAGTGTATTCTACAACCCCAGCCGACTGGGCAATGAAAAATCTCTTAAAGGATCAAAATAATAATAGAAGTTGAAAGACTATATGTATCAAGAAAGGAGGAAGGAAGATTTGCAAGCATTGAAGACAGCGTTGACACATCGATACTACGACTCGAGGACTTCATAGAAAAGCCCGAAGGAGGACTGATTACGGCCACCAGAAACGATACTGAAAACATGATGACCAACAGAATGATAACTAGAAAACAAAAATGAGAAGAAAAGCAACTCTATAGGTGTTTTGAACGACTAATAAGCAACTTCTTACACAAGAAAACCTGGACGTAGCTATGAAATGTAAACCTTAAAAGTAACACAGAGTCAAACAACGCCATAAGACCCAATCATATCAAAGTAAGTATAGATAAGACCCAACAAAATAGCAAATGTAGGTTATGTGAAGATAGAGATGAAATCATCAATCACATAATAAGCGAATGCAGAAAATTTGCACAGAGGGATTATAAGACTAGACACGATTGGGTAGGCAAGACGATCCTTTAAGAGATGTGCAAGACATTTAAATTTCACCATGCCAACATATGGTATATGCACAACCCAGCTTCTATCCTAGAGAATGACACTCATAAACTCCTATGGGACTTTGACATAAAAACGGATAACCTAATCTCGGTCAGAAGAACAGACCTAGTAATCAACAAAAAAAAAAAAAAAAAGAAAAAGAAAGAGAACTTGCAAAATTCTGGACTTAGCTGTCCCGGCTGACCACCGAATAAAACTGAAAGAAAGTGAAAAGAACTATAAGTACCTCGACCTTGCTAGGGAATTGAAATAAATATGGAACATGTCGGTGACAATTATGCCAATCGTCATAGGTACTTTCGTTAGTAACCAAAGGATTATTAAAAGGACTAGATGACTTGGAAGTTGGAGGACGAATGGAGGCCATCCAAACTACTACATTATTGAGAATGGCCAGAATACTAAGAAGAGTCGCGGAGACTTGAAGAGACTTGCTATCACTCAAACTTCAGTGAAAGACCATCAGCTGAAACTGATGTGAAAAATTTTCAAGGAGAAATTGATGATAATAATTACATTACTTTTGGTGTCCAAAGCTAACTTTGATGTGAAAAAAAAAAAAAAAACTAACAAGGAGTGAAATTATCATAAAGTTTACTAAGAAATAGGGAAATATTTAGTACTTTTCTGTTGCATACATGCATGCTAGTAATCACTTAACGATATTACGATCACGAAATGATATGCTAGCAGGACAAAAGAAACATAATCTAGTCCAGTCGAGCAAAATGACTTATACGAGTTAAATTCCGTGTCTAGATTGAGCCAAAAAGGAAGACTTGAATACAAATTTATTTTGTCTTATAACGTAATTTGCAAAGAAAAAGAAAAAGAAAAAAATGTTGGATGTCTTTGACTCCAGAATGTTTATTTTACGTCTTTTGTTGTCAATTAAAAATACACGCTGAACAATTAAAAACAGTAATCATTACTCTAAACCTTAAATCAACACACACACACACACACACACACACACACACACACACACACACACACACACACACACATATATATATATATGTGTGTGTGTGTGTGTGTGTGTGTGTGTGTGTGTGTGTGATTTGAAAGAAAATCATTTCTTGGTAGAAGTGTTTTTAAACGAACCATAGCTCATTTGTTTGCTGAGAATTAAATGGTATCAAGTATTCCTAATACTGATAATTCTATTCAATATTATTCCTTTGTCAGTTCTAAATTATTTAATTGCCAGCAAACAAATGAGCTCTGGTTCGTTAAAAAACAATTTATTCAATCATTTACGATACTTGAAAACTTTTCAAGTATCGTAAAGGGTATTAGTGCTAAGTGAAATGCAACCAGTCCCGTCCAGGATTTGAACTCGTGTCACATAGCACTTATACCCTTGGGAAAGGCATGAATCCAATTATTCTCCCTCCAGCTATGGGTAAATAGTAGGACAGACAAGGTTCTTCAGCCTTGTTGAGGCAACTAGTCTAGGAGAAGGAAAACTCTGAATTCGAACTTGTTAAATTCAGCTTAAAAATTGACCTTGTGTCATATCCTGCCCGAGCGGAGGGGTTGGTAAATATGATCAGATAGTTCAGTGTCATACCCAGGAATCTCGTTTGGTGCGGGTATCACTCCTCTGTTGAAGTGCAGTTAGGGTATTCTCTAGACCCAGTTGACAGAGGGATTTTGCATTGTCAATATTCTATACCAATTATTTTACTAATCTTTGAAGAACCATAGACAATATATCCCCCTAGTGCTTACCAAACAATTAAGAAAATTCTTTTTTTTTTTCTAAACCAAAGATATCTGCATTTCATTATTTTAAATTAGAAATTACAGAACTAAAACTGTTATTTTCAGTAGGATTAATTATTAAACTCCACGGCATGGAAAATCTGGAATGAAATAAAAAATAGAATCGCAAATACATTTGTAGCCCAAAATAAAATTTCAGAAAAATATATATAAAAGGCTACTTGATATTCATATTTTAGGTAAAGTTTTTTGGAAATAAATAATACTAAATAACATCTATTTTTATTGAATAAGGTTCCTCTAGAATTGATAAAAATCCCAGTTTTTTTTGGTTTAGAAAAAATATAATTATTTTACAAAAATGATTATTGTGTATTTATTTATGGGCGATATTATAAAAAAGTTAGAAAGTGAGTATCAATGTGAATTTTAACTTTAGAAAGTTATCTTTTAAATGTTTTCAGTTTTAGAAATTCCATACGATAAGGTATCTTTTGCTGTAATATGGCTTTCCGCTGATTATAACTTATTATGAAACATCCTTTCTTGATGTTAGCTACCTTTCGAGTGAGAAACAGCATTTACGTTAAAAAGGAAAAAAAAAAAAAAAAAATGAAAGAAAAAAGTGAAAGTGAAAATTCAAAATACAAAACAAAAAGCACGAAGAAATTAACGTTTAAACAAAGAAGTTAAAGGAACCGATGAAAACCTTTTCTTCCTGGTTAAAATATTTCAAGCCATCGATTATTTTCTGCAAAGTGTTACAAAAGGAAAACTCATGGAGGGGAATAGAAAGGATACGTTTCTGCTATTTGCCTGGGAATTGCAAAACGTTAAACAGGATGACAGGTACATTATTTACATTTTTCGGGCTATTGTCCTCATCTTTGTCACCATGTTTATCATAACGTTTCGCCCGTTGTACTCTCCGGCCATCTTCAGGTGGTTGAAATGTCGAACTTTACCCTTTATCAATTAATACTATATGGTAATCAGTAATAAGGAGTGACAGAAAAAAGCAATAATAACAACAAAGTTGCAATGTGAGCTCTGGTAAAAAAAATGCAATGCTAACAGCACAATTGCAATATGAGAACTGTTAAAATTGGTTGCTAAAGACATTAAGTTTATAATACCCAGAAATGCTTACCGCTGTCCTCAAAGACTCATGGTACAGTGGATAAAGGCGTTGGTTCGATCGAGTGACATACCCAAAGAGTGTGAGTTCAATACCCGGTGAAGGAGAACTTTCAGAAGTTTTGGAGGTTACTTGGTGATAACTACCCCGATAAGCGAAATAAAGGTTTGAATTCGACATTCCAACCACTTGAAGAAGGGTGGAGCGTACAACAGCCGAAACATTGTGACAAATATGGCGACAAAGTAGAAATAGAGACAGGTATTGAAGAAGGATGACACGTGTGTTCATAATTACTGAAACACTTAGCAGGGTTTCAAGGACTCTTATGGAAGGAATCCAAGAACCCAATGAAGCAAATCTTGTCACAATACTGTTTAATGAAAGAGAACACGAAGGATGCAGGTGGCTGAGAAAGACGTCGTGCCATTATATTCAAAATGAATCAGGTGTAAAGATGTAGATATCAAACTTATATTATCCTATTTACCCAACCCCTCCGCTCGGGCAGGATATGACACAAGGTCAATTTTTAAGCGGAGTTTAACAGGTTTGAATTCAGAGTTTTCCTTCTCCTAGACTAGTTGCCTCATCAAGGCTGAAGAACCTAGTCTGCCCTACTATTTACCCATAGCTGGAGGGAGAATAATTGGATTCATACCTTTCCCAAGGGTATTAGTGCTATGTGAAATGCAATCAGTCAGGTCCAGGATGTGAACTCGTGTCGCCGTGTTCACATCCTGCGACGATAACCATTACACCACGTAAACGTACAATAAGAGCATCGGCTTTCGCCATCTTTTCAATGATTAGAATTTGATATTTAGATACTTATAATTCAGTAGCTATATAGTAAATATGTCAGTGAGGGTTTTATCATCGGTGTATCATTTTAGTTTATAAGTATTTGATTTTCAGCATATATTTCTTGTCAATACTCTAAATTGAATTCAATATTAATCATATAAATGCAATATTCTACAGAGAAATAGACGAAAGTTCAGTCTATGACTACGTTTCAAACAATCAACTTATTGATCCCCGTCGTATGTATGTATATATGTATGTTTTTTGCTAGCAAGCAAACTATTAATACCAGTATTTCTGTATCTATCAATCTATATAACTCAATAAAGTTCGTGTCTACAGTAACCAACTTTAGAAGAGTACGCTCGATCAATGATATGGAACACTCTTCATATGTGAGAAGGGAATCAAATTTCAAAGTATAAGCTCAAAAATGTTGGTTTACTGTAAAAATATATATATATATACATTTATACGATATATATATATATATATATATATATATATATATATATATATATATATATATAATAAAATGAGTGGAAATGTGGATAAATCAAACATTTACAACTGGCTTATAGGAAATATTTCGTTCTTTATTAACATACGAACTTCATCTGAATAAACATTTTATGCGTCATAGCAATTGAGGAAATAGATAAAATAAGGGAGAATGTGAAAAAGTGTAAAGAGTTCTATCAGATTCCACCCTGCATAGCAGATATTATGTCACATGAAAATAATATCAATATAGAGAATCCATGAGAAAAAAATCTTAGCAAAAACTAAGACATTTTCACATTCAATTCTACCATGCTGTGAACGATTTTTCTTTAATTTATTTTTCATTTTTGCTTTTTTCTTTTTACTTTCATTTTAGATATTTCATTATAGTCAATATCTTCGATGACACGGGGTACCCATGAACCCTTGCCCTCACTTCATGTCCTCTTTTTTCTTTAAATAAACCTCTCCCTCCCTCATATTTCCAACTTTCTCACAAAAATTATTCCACCTCTATCTGGTCAAATCTCTGGTGAAACTCGATACACTTGGTGTCACCAAGATTCAAGGTCACAGTCAAAACCAAATTAACCCTTACTAATATCATTAAAACTTCCTTATTCGTCTTTTATCCATCTCTTGTCTTTAGACCAATTCACTCCTTTTACAACTTTTTACATTTTCCATTAGCTAATCTATTTCCTCAATTGCTAAAATGTAGAAAAATGCAAAAAATGTTTATTCACACAAATTTCTTCTATTTATAAAGAACAAAATATTACCAATAAACCCGTTGTAAGGGGTTGATTTAGCCACTTTTCCACTTATCATTTTCATTTTGCCGGATTCACCAAAATCAATCATTCCTCCACACACACACACACACACACACATACACACACACACACACACACACACACACACACATATATATATATATATATATATATATATATATATATATATAATTTTGTTAAATTTATATACGCAGTGTTCCTTTTGATTACACCCATATTGGCATTTTGTGTTTGAAGTAAGAGTTTAGTGACACCAGTTTAGGTAATTTGTAAACATTTTTTTGCTAAAACATACTCCTCCGTACAAATTACATATTCTTCTTGAAATTTTACATGCTTTGCACTTCTCAGTTCACAACAATTTAAAGACATGCCACAGTTCAAACATTTTTGTGGGGTTAAAATCTGTTTTACTTTATACTAATTCCAAACAATGCATTGTTTGTTTGTTATTTAATGGCATATCAACCTTCTCGGGTTATAGATTTCTTCAAGGCATTTGTTTCTATAACGACGAGAAAAGATGGAGTAAATTCTTCAAGCACATAGTTTCCTAAAAGAAACTGTTACCACCAAAATGACGTTCTACAAAAACACAAAAGCGATGTTTCGTTTACCTGATTGAGAGACTCTGATTTTTTTTTTACATTATCACAGGAGTTTTGCAAGGAGATACATTAGCATTCCTATTTATAATCTGCCTAGATTACGCAGTACGACTGTCAACAGATCCAGTGAAAGAAAATGGTTTCACACGCACGCGCCGACAGAGAGAGAGAGAGAGGGGGGTGGGGGAGAAATGGAAGAACCTGTTTGAGACAGTTTAGAAAAAAATCAAATCACTGTCAAACCTGCTCATTTTTTTTTTATAAATGCAGTCGGATAAAATTACTTTAACTGTTCTTCATTACGCAATCATATCGCATAGACATGTAATTTCGTGAATATTCCGATTGCAGCTGCTAATGTGACGAAATCGTGAGTAGCTTCTCTCCTATTTGAGTTGACATAAAAAGAGTGCCAAATTGGAAGAACTCGACGTTTGACGCAAACAGAGGCGTAGGCGAAGCGTTACCCACTCTAATAGTGTAAAGAATGAAAAAAAAAAAAAAAATGAAAAGAAAGAAAATTACTCCCCTAAAAAAAAAAGGCAAAACATTGCTGCTCTACGCACGATGGCGTCCCAGTTGGAGATTTTTTATTGATTGAGGGAAATCTTCGTGAAAATTGAAAGGATCTGTCCGACCAAGCAAGCATCAGAGTTGGTGGAACATAAAATAAAAGAAAAAGTAAAATTGAGAAAAAAAAAAAAAAAAAAAAAAGAAGGAAAAGGAAACATATTTGGTTATCAGAAAGGCCGATAACTCTGGAACTGTTCATTCAACAATCAAGACCTGAAAACTAAAAAAGGTTGATGGCAAGAGTAAGATTATTATGTGGGGATGAGTGTGCAGTTACAAGCCTGAAAACTTGAAGTGATGTAATAATAGAAACTTCCCAATATTTAACAATTTGTGCGTCAGTGTCAACGTGCGTGTGGCTGTTAGTGTATGTCTTGATGAATATATTTTTACTAGGAATTGCTTAGTCTGGTGCAAGGATACGTAAATGGAGGATTTTCCTAAAATAATTTGAAATAGATAGGGATTTTAGTCAATTATTTTAGTAATGAATTGTTTTCTAGCTAAACTTGGAGTTCAAAGTTGGGAGAGTTTCGATTTGTAAAGGTAGACGTGTCTCTAAAAGACGTGTTATAAAAGCATTAGTTAAGGGATAATTACAAGAGCACATATAAAAAAGGATTCGAGGCAGTGAGGGAAGGGATAGAAATAAGTAAGCATTAGTAGGAGAGAGGTTTCAGACGAGCGACGATGCCGCGAGGGAGGTGGCAGCTTGGTCATCGGAGAAGAAATGATTAAGTCTGTGGCGGCCCATTTCGCCTCGTATAGTTTAGAGTTTCTGTCATCCAAATCAGTTGACGGATTTTTTTATTTTTTCTGTTCGTCTCTTCTTATCAGGATGAGGTTACAATGAGGTCCGATTGAAACCTAAAGGATAGTGCTACATCAATAGTCTATTTGGGGCAGTGGTGTTACAATAATTTATTAAATCCAAAATTGAGAATTTGATATCGTGGTTCTACCAATGAAACTAATACCAACCCTGATCAGTAACGGTTAGCATTGTAATCAACACAGACACCGGTAAAAACAAGAAATTAAAAATAGAATTACATAAAAGACGTTTTCATGTAATTATGTTTTACTTAGTTCACCGGGCTGATCGCCAATAGGCTGGAAGACCGGGGTTCAATCCCAGATCGAGTAATACCAAAAACTCAAAAATGGTACTTGATGCCACCTTGCCTAAAACTCAGCATTATGAGGTAAGGATCAAGGGTAAAGTGGAGCAATCCAGGGAATGGATTCGCGCTCTCCACTACACCTGGGTGTAGTAGCTATTAAAAAGGGAGCCCTAGGGGCACCCTCGACTAAGGGCGCCAACTTTACTTTTACTATAATGTAGTGTTTTTCAACAGAGGGGAGTTTATTTATGATATAATAATTTTTTAACTACCAAATGTTTTCCATCCCTGTCAAAACATTATTGTAATTTTCTCTAAATGGTCTCCGTAATATCAGTTCTTCTTTTCTAATAAATATATTCCTTTAGAAATATTGACTGTTTTATAACCTGTGGGAGATTTCAAAAATGTTTTGACAGGGATGGTGAACATAGAGAGATTGTCTAAAAATATATCATCATATAATGGTCTTATCATTTTTTTAATCACCTGTATATATCAAAACACTTTATATTGAAGGGAATATTTGATTAAGTTTAAAAGACTATTTTTTAATAGCTAAACCATGTGGATAAATAAAGTGATACAGTGAACTAAACGGATCTCTAAATTTTGGATAAAATCTCGCTATGTGATTTTTGGCGTTATCGTCAGAAGGGAACAGTATTATTGAGATGCTTCAGCATTGTTTTTTGTCGTAATTATATCATTCGACTCGGGAGTGTGTTGTAAAATATATAATAAACCAATGCAACAGAAATGAAAAAAAAACAAACCCTGAGCGCTCAACTAAAACCTTTATATATATATATATATATATATATATATATATATATATATATATATATATATATATATATATATATATATATAACCAAAAAATGAAAAATTAATGCATGTTTACTCACCCCTTTGTGGCAGTCTCAGTTGTCAGTTTCATGAATTTTTTATTTATTCGTAGATGAGAATAGCATACACTTCTTGGGAGTAATTGAAGTGCACGTCATTCCCCCTTAAAAATTCTGTACTATTGAGATTTATTGAGAAAAAAAGAGCTTAAAGAAATGAAATATAAGATTAAGACTCCATGATAGTTGCATTAACAAACCATTAATTTTTTTTCAGAAAAAAAAAAAAAGTTCAAAACTAGAATAAAACTTAAAGTCATTTGGTATTTTCTCACTCCTCTTTGGCAACATCATTATTGTCTGTTTTATTTATTTTTGAAAAAATACAATCCTTAGATGTGACAAGCTTCAGCTGATATAGCCAACCACACACACACACACACACACACACACACACACACACACACACACACACACACACACACACACAAATATATATATATATATATATGATGACTGAACTATGACAGATAATATTCATCGTTATTTGTAAAATTACAACTCAAACATCCTGTTAAATAACTACTCCAACTTATGAAAAATATACTATATGCATAAACTGACGTTGGAAGACATCTGTGCTTCGTTGGATTAGAGTGAAGTACGCTTGTAAGACAGTTAGGCCACTCTTTGAATCTCCATAGCAACAGCATAGGTACAGGCATAGCAAGATAACTGTTGACTATGCAAGCGGTAGGGTTTACTTTCGAGAACATTCTCTTAGGTTTTTCCTGTCAAAGGATACCTAAGGTCTGCTGAGGTTTGAAACTGGCGCTTCTTTTCCCAGCTTTGATTGTAGAGTTAACTTCTTGAAAGTTTGCCTTTACTACGGATACGTCATTAGACTGGACCCCTTTCTTACCCCAATATATATATATATATATATATATATATATATATATATATATATATATATATATAGAGAGAGAGAGAGAGAGAGAGAGGAGGGATTTCACTGTAATTTATATATAAGTAGCTTTCGATAATTTGTTATAATAAGCGAATATGATTCTCGAATGAGTAGAGTTAAGAAGAATTTCAATGTGAACTGTTCGAATATCCGTAGCTTTGAGGGTAAAACTCTGTTAGTTTTAGTTGGTTGGTTGGGTTTTATGGCATATCAACCTTTGTTGATATGCCATTTAACGCCAAATCCTTTTTTTTTTTTTTATACAAAATGCCATTTAACGCCAAATCCATTTTTTTATGCAAATAATCAGTTCGGTTTCAAACAATTTAGTTTAGCATGAGTATACAGTTTAATTGTCAAAAAACATTTCAATTTCAAGCTATTCAGTTTATTCACACAGTTTTAATTCAGCTAATTCAGTTTGGTATAAGTGTAGATTTTGTTTACACAGTTAAATGTCAAAACAGTTCTATATTAAACAATTCAGTTCCAATGTCAAAAACAGTTCAATTTCAAACAATTTAGTTTTGCATTAGAATGCAGTTTAAATATTAGTACAGTTTATGAAAATATTTCTCTTTCAAACAATTCAGTTTAGCTTAAGTACGCAGTTTAAATATAAGTTCAGTTTAATTGAGGAAAACATTTCTATTTCAAGCTTTTCATTTTAGTCAAACAATTCAGCTTAGCATAAGTATGCCGTTAGTTCTATCTAACCCTTAGATAGGGCTCTATCAGATGCTTCCACATCGGGTCATAGTGGACCTGAGAGTAATAGCAATTAAAGGGTGCTCCACATTCCCCAAAGCCCCAGCATCACTGGAACCTCACCATCACATTGTTTAGTGTTATAACCAGGACACTCATTTGGTGGGGGGGATCTTACCCTGCTGCTGTGGTGCAGTCGGTGTATTCTACAGCCCCAGCCGACTGAGCAATATTCTTAGCATCCAGTTTATTTCTTGTCATATTCTATTCTTTTCAGGATTGTTTTATTACACAGTGCCAAAAATGCCCCCAGGGAATTTCTATGAATGGCTGGCAAAACGCCTCAGCATCCTGATGCGAAGCAGACCGAGAGATTGGAAAATGAACAGCACAGCTAGGATGTAAAAAATCAGCGAAAATCCTATCTTTCTGACCTAGACCTAACAGACAGATAATTGCATTTGGCTACTGTTTGGGATCTATTGAAATAGTGAAGAGCATTTACCGCCCGTACACCATGGAGATTAATATGCTCCGAGTTGTGTATTGGCTCCAAATGGTATCCGGAGGCATGGTTCCAGAAACAGACTGAGAGATTTTTGGACAATGTCAAATCTTTATTACCACCACCGACAACTACTTCCCTGTCACCACCATCTCTGCCGTTATCAGTGAGGAAACATCAATATAATTCAAATTGTCTCTATAGCTAAATCCGCTTCTATTTCAACCATTCTTGCGGACGTTACTCTTCACCGATTTTATTGTTACCAATAAAAACAACTCGTACCAATAATAACAAGCCATCAGTACCAATACTCTCATCACATTTCTTTCCCCTCACTACACCTCCAGTGTAAGCAAATTCACCTGCTTCATATTATATTTATCTCCCAACCACAATGAAAACTGCGCACTGATGGAGACACATCCACCATTTTTAGCTTGATTAATGATAATTAAACTTTATGGCTGAGACCAGCAGAAACACAATCAACGCCTTTAACGACTGTTCAAAACTAAATCTTAACTATGTTTAAGGTTGAAAAACGAAGAAGAATTGAATAGATTTAAGATGATATGCACCCACATACGAGATTCTCCTGCGTCGGTTGGTGATGAAAAACCTTATGCCTGAATTCCAGGAGGTCTTCATCGCAGACACTATCTACCACCTTGGTTAAATGAGGTATAAGCTGGGTATTTTACCCGGTGCCTGAGGGGAATTCCAACGGAATTATTGCAATTTTAAAACACTCCGCTACGGAAGGATTGCTTCCTGAGTGGCACTATACATTTAGAAATTACTTTTTATCAATATTTAACTTAAAGGAAAGCTAAAAAGTAATTACCCACAATAAAATAAAGAAATAAAATGTTTTATTAAGGGGATAAAACAGTTCCTAGTAAATGAAGTTTCAGCAGGACGTTATAATTTCTTTGAGGAACTTGTTATATGGTAACTTAAAGGGACGCATATGATTGAAGAAGGAGCCTTAATTGACACACACGTGCGTGCGCGCATACACACACATGTGTATGTACACTGTCACCCAGAAATTTGTACAACTCAATGAAGTGTTCATAAAAAATATTAATTATCTTCTAGGTCAAATATATCAGAATTTCTGAATTTCTTGAGGAAATTTATACAATGAAAACGGATATTATTATGCATTATCAATTCCCAACTTCTACAAACCTTAAACTAGAACTAAATTGTTACAAATAGTATCCATTTTGATCGTATGATATTTTTGTAGGCATAATAAAATTCTTACACCTTTAGTTTGAAAGAGAATTATATTTGAAAAATGGTAGCTGTATTATCATTTATTTATATAAAAAAAATTACGATATGAGCTAAGGAAAAAATATGATATGAGAGCAGAGAGGCGTATCTCATGGGTTGATAGATACATTAGTCATTTCGGGAAGGACACATGGCGCAGTTGATAAGGCGTTTACTTCGGAAGTGCTTCTGACTGAAATCAACTGGAGTTTGCAGGTTCAATTTTATCTGCAGGTATTAATAACAATGATTACTTACTATAACTTAGCTCTTGTATTCGGTCATGGTTAATAGAGCTAGAGCAGTCTACCCACCTTAAATAAAATAAACTGTTCGAGGATCTGCGCCTGCTCCCGGGTTCGTCACGAAATACCCGCTGAAGATCGCAGGAAATATCGATCTATTCGGTGTGAGTATAACAGTAAAGATACGGTCGATAGTCCAAATATTCTAAATAATCATTATTTTAATGGCGTTTCAACCTGTCTGGGATTATTTCGTGCCAAGATATTACGGTGTTTCATGCGTTTATACTTAAATATTTTGTTTAATTTAAAAAGCTTTTTGCATACGGTTATAAACTATCAAATATTACTCTCTTACATAAATAATTTGCGGACATTTTTATTTATATTTAGAATTGGTACATGAAGCTATATTTGTATACTAATAATTATTATTATTAGTAATTTTAAATCATATAACTGCTGGTGAATTATTGCAGTTTGATGGGAATACTTTAAACCATATTACAGAGTGAAAGCAAATAATTAGTCATCATCATCATCATCATATCGTGCTGGCAGCACGGATATCCCTGACCCTCTCTCGCCACTCCTCCCTATCGTTCATCGCCCTAGGCAGGTCTTCAGGACAACAACCTGTATCCTCACATAGCTGCTGAATGTACGTTCGTGCTGGTCGTCCTGCTTTTGCGCGGCCATGTGTGGGGATCCATAAGAGCACATCTCTTATGAGTTCATCTCTGCTTCTCCAGCAATGTCCTGCATGTCTGGTTTGCCTAACTTGAATAGTTTTCGTGATAGGGGGCAGGTGGCCGTACAGTTGGTGTCTTGTGGGGTGTTGCTGCCAGGACTTGTTCAGGATTGCACGCAGCATTCTTGTGTAATTGCCATAGTAATAAATTCTTAAAGGTGTGCTATTGTGTATGAATTATTATCATGAAATATAAATACTTCATATCATGTTACTGCGAAAACACATAATCTTAACCGAGAAAAGTGAAAATAAACGCAATGGAAAATTGAAATTAGTTACGATTACAATAAAAACATTCACAAATGAATCAAGTTTCAAGTTGATATGCCGTTAAAAAAAGAAAGCAAAACACATATCATCATCATCATCATCATGTCGTGCCACTAGCACGGATATCTCTGACCCTCTCTCGCCTCTTCTCCCTATCATTCATCGCCTCTGGCAGGTCTTCAGGACTACATCCCGTATCCTCACATAGCTGCTGTATGTATGTTCGAGCTGGTCGTCCTGCTTTTGCTTGGCCATATGCGGGAGTCCATAGGAGTACATCACTTATGAGTTCGTCCTTGCTTCTCTAGCAGTGTGCTGCATGTCTGGTTCGTCTAGCTTGGATAGTTTTCGTGATGGGAGGTAGGTGGCCGTATAGTGGGTGCCTTGTGGGGTGTTACCGCCAGGACCTGTTTAATTTTGCTCGCAACATTCTTGTGTAATTGCCGCCTAGCTTCTTCTCCAGCCATTTAGTGAGCGTCCAAGTAGTGCATCCATATAGCAGTATCGACACGACCACTGACTGGAAGAAACTGCGTTTCATTTTATCGGTCAGGTCTGATTTCCATATGATCGTAGCCTATCGATAGCTGTCCATGCCTTCGTTAGCCCTGTGTAGATGTCTTTTTCGGTTGATGAGACGCTACTTCCTAGGTAGGTGAATTTGTCTACCAGTTTCAGAGAGGTTCTGTTTAGTGTGGAAATGTCACCTGTTAGATTATAGCACATATATTCAGTTTTATGTGCATTGACATGGAGGTCAATGCCTGTGGTGTATTTCAGTTTTGAATAACCCATAAGGAGTTGATATGCCGTTAAACAAAGAAAGCAAAGTACATATAAACATTTATAATTATGAAACATATTTCAGTTTTAAATAACCCATAAGGAGTTGATATGCTGTTAAACAAAGAAAGTAAAACGTATATAAACAGGTATAATTATGAAACATATTTCAGTTTTAAATAACCCATAAGGAGTTAATATGCCATTAAATAAACAAAGCAAAGCACATATAGTAAAGTTAGTGACCCTAGTAAAGAGTGACCCGATAGCTCCCTTTTCAATAGCTACTACATCGAGGTGTAGGGTAGGGCGCTACTCCATTCCCTGGATTGCTCCACTTTATCTATTATTCGTACCTCATAATGCTGAGAGCTAAGTAAGGTGGTATCAAGTATCATTTTCTGAGTCTTTGGTATGACTTGACCTAGGATTGAACCCCGGTCTCCCGAACCATTAAGGAACACTCTACTCATTAGGCTAATGGAACAGTTATAATTATGAAGCATTTTTCCGTTTTAAATAATCCATAAGGAGTTGATATACCGTTAAACAAACAAAGCAAAGCACGTATGAGTAAAAGTAAAGTTGGCGACCGTAAACAAGGGCGATCACATGGCTTTCTTTTCATTAAATAGAGGATGGCGATACTCCTTTCCCTGGATTGCTCCTCTTTACACTTGATCCGTACCTTATAATGCTGAGTGTTAAACAATTTTTCTAGGATTGATTGGTTTCGTAGGCCATTGATGAGCACTACCTCCTATTTCAATGGCTAATTATGAAGCAAATTTCAGTTTTAAATAAGCCTTAAGGAATTGATCTGCCGTTAAACACCTACCTAGATATAAATAATTATGATTATAATCAATTATATACAGAGGAATCATATTTTGACTTTAAATAACCTCAATAGCTTGATATGCCATAAAAATAATCGAACCAAACTAATATTTGATAATGTTCTTTTTTGTACCTTCTGTAGGTTCTTTTGATAATTGGTCCTTGAATTTTATTACTTTCCCTGCAATGAGTGGTAATTTATCTTGAAGATTCTTATTCATTCAAAGATCAGACTTCATAATTATCAATGATATCATATAAGTTTTTTTTATGTCTGAAGTGTTTCTTATGTGGACATAAAACGGTCCTATTAAAAAAAAAAGAAAAGTTTTCTTTGCTTCCAAATCCTTTTCTTTCACTATCGTCAAGTAGGTGGCTCGTAAACATCTCTTTCTTTCTTTCGATAACTTGATAGATAGATAGATAGATTGATAGATATGTCAAGAGAAAGAAGAGGAAATAATTGGGGAGATGAGTAGAAATAAGAAGGAGCTATAGGGAAAAATTGGGAGATAGAGGAGAAAGCAATAAAGGAAAGGGAAGAGAGTGACGTTTCTCCGAATGAATCAATTATTATGTCAACGATGATATCAGTTCCAACTACTTACCATATTGTTTTCTTTGTGGTTTTTCGGGGTAGTGGTGTTTTTCTTTTTTAAATTGTGCTTTAATATTTGGCAAGTATCTCATCTCTTTACACACAGCCATCTATTGTTCACCTGGCCGTCGCAGCTGCAATTTCTGAAAGGAAGCCAATAACGACGAGTGAATGGCCTATCGGTGCGTATAGATCCCTGAAATAGATCTGATATGATTAAAAACACCTCAGATAAAAATAAACGTCACTTGATTTGGAACGGAGTTGCGGGCCTTTGAGATTGTTCAATCGTTTGGTGCGTATGTGACTGCGATAACTTGAAATACACGGATGGTATAAACGCAGCCGCTTATTTGAGAAAGATTATTCTCAGCTTTTAATTTGAACTGAACTATTTCATTTTTCCCGCTAAGAACGGTGATGGTGATCTTAAAGAGTCGATCAGTTTGATGGTTAATCAAGTTTAAGAAAGATGATTGAACAAAAAAAAAAAAAAAAAAAAAAAAAAGAAAAGAAAGTAAAATGAGTTGTTATAATTAACAATATATTTGTATAACACATTTCAACAATTTTTTTAAAATATTAAGTTTATTTATCGGTTTATGCATTTAGAAAAAACATATCGGATTTTCTTTTAATTCTAATAAAAATCAATAATTGATAAAATCCTCATCATTACAAATTGATTTTATTTCCACTTTAAATAAACTTTAAGGAGTTTATATTATTGTTGGCGATCGTAGTCGAGGGCGACCCGAAGGCTCCCTTTTCAATAGCTACTACACCAGGGTGTAGGAGAGAGTGCTACTCTTTTCCCTGGATTGCGCCACTTTACCCTTGATCCGAACCTTAAAATGCTGATTGTTAAGCAAGGCCACATGTACCATTTTTTGTGTCTTTAGTATGACTCGACCTGAGATTGAACCTTAGTCTCCCGGTGATAGGCGAACGCTCTAACAATTAGGCCAATGGGCCGGTCAAGGAGTTGATATAACTAAACAAAACTAACTCTAGTTTTATATAACTAAACAAATCTAACTCTAGTTTGATTTAATTTTATGATATATCGACCACTGAGAGTCATTTAATGCCAAATTCTTTTTATCCATTTATTGAATATATGATTTCTAAACACACTTTGAAGATAATATTTTAAAACAAGCTCGAGCTCGTTTTTGTACATAGTTAAATTGTTTCACTTAATTTCAAACAATTCATTTAAGCCTGAGAAGTCTTTTGTTTATACACAGTCAGTCATTTATTTAAATACAGCTTTTTGTTTAAAAACAGTTAAATGTAAAAACAGTTCTATTTCAAACAATTCGGTTTATCATGAATGTAGTTTATTGTTTACACTCAGTTAAACAAACAAACAAAAAACAAAAACAAACAAACAGTTAATTTCAAACAATTCAGTTTAGTGTAATTACAGTTTAGTTCTATTTGATCCATAAATGGAACCCTATCAGGTAGTACCAATTCGGGGTAAAATGGACCTGGAAGTGATGGCAATAAACACTACTCGATATTCTCCAAAGCTCCAGCAGTGCTGAAGCCTCACCATCAGATTGTTTAGTGTCATATCTAGGACTCTCATTGGGGTAGTCTTACCCCTCTGCAGAGATACAGTCGGTGTATTCTGGGAAACTAGTTATGACTACAATCATACATTTACAAATGAATCATATTTCGGCTTTGCATAATCCACAAAGAATTGATATGCCATGAAAAAAACAACAACAACAAAAAACAAACAAACAAAGAAAATCAATTATAAATAATTATGATTGCAATCAGAGGTTTTCAAATGAATCATATTTGGATTTACATAATCCATATGGAGTTGATATCAAACAACAAAACCAAACCAGACCAAACAAAACCAAATATAAGATATGTTCTGATTGCAATCAGACATTTTCAAATGTATCGTATTTCGGCTTTAAATGATCCAGAAGGGATTTATATGTCATTAAAAATAAATCAAATCAAACTTATTTTAATAACCTTATTTTTTCCTTTACACGTTTTGTGGACCCATTTGATAACTGGCCTTTGTATTGAATTAATTCCCTCATTTAATTGAAAATTCATGCTGAGGATTTTTATACATTTAACGAATAGACATCAAAATTATTAATCATATCAGATAAATATTCACTGTTTAAATGCCGTGTCTCAAAACGGTCTATACGCCCTTATAGTGTCAGTCAGTGCGGTGCCCAATAAATATTAATTGTTCAGAAAGGTGATAGAATAAATGAAACCCGAGTTATTGGAATAAGAAATTTATTTGTAAGATAAATGTCGTTAATTCAGCGTCGACTGGAGTTTTTAATTTAATTCTAATAATTCAATTTATTTCGTAATGATAATGAATTCTGGAATAAAAAGTAGGAAAATTCTCTCACGCCCTGTCAGTGAGGCAACTTCTGTTCATTGATAGGAAAGACATTGGAAACACTATAAATACACTGATTGTATTCTCTGCGTGTAGATAAGAACATCCAGAAAAAAAGTTGCTTTGGTTATACCACTAAACTTAATCGCATGGTGATTTTTGAGATCTGAACATTTAGGGAGGGTAAAGTACTATTCATTGACACCATTTCTAGTAGTACACGCAATTCTTGGTCATATTTTATTCGTTGTGGGCTTGATTCAGAAGAGATATTTTCAAAGAGTCGAGTCACTCCTGTATATTGTCCTGATATCATATGGACTACATATCTTTTGGATCTTTTTGGCCTGACCTTTGACATAGGTAAAACAGGTTGTGGTGAGTTTTCGGGTATTGTTCTCTGTCACTTGATCCAAAAATTTGGTGCCGATGTTATACTCTCTGGATAGTTCTTTCGATGGTGGTTGTCTCTAAAACTCTTAATTTCTTCTTGATATACATCGATGTCACTACTGATGGTTTTTGCTCGATGTTGAGGGCAACGAACGATTCCTTTCTTTACACTATATGGATGTAGGGAGTTGAAGTTGAGGTACTATCCGGAGAAGTTTCGTTTTCGATACATAGGCGAGATGAATTCTTGATCTGTGCTAGTTATTAATAAATCTAGGAAGGATAATCTATTTGATTGTTCTTTTTCAATAATGAATAGTAACAATGGTCTGATTGAGTTCATATGAATCAGTAGTGTTCGAACTTTGATGAGGCCAGATAATGAATGTATCATCTTCGTATCTAAGCCACAATGATGGCTTTAGGAATGCAGATGCTAATGCAATTATTGTAATACTGGTCCCAACGGTGATCCTATAGCCAGTCCTTCTTGTCCATACATGTCGGACCTCATCCTAATGTAATTCGTTACAACTCAGACAGTCAACATCTAAATCATATTTTCTATTGGGATGCTGGTGTATTCTACCATCGAGAGATCTGTCGCCAACTTTTCCCGTATCAGATTAGTATAAGTATAGTTTTTGTTTACATGCAGTTGAATGTCAAAACAGTTCCATTTCAAACAATACTGTTTTACATACAAAAACCGTTTCATTTCAAACAATTCAGTTTAGTATAAGTATATAGTTTAAATGTCAAAACAGTTCTTTCTTAAGCAATTCAGTTTAGCATAATTACACAGTTTAGTTCTATTTGACTCATAGATAAGACCCAATCAGGTGCTACCATTCCGGGCCTGAGTGGACCTGGGAGCAATGGCAATGAATGGGTGCCCCGCATTCCCCAAAGCTCGAGAATTACTGGAACATCACCACCATATTGTTTAGTGTCATATCAGGACACTCATTGGGGGGGGAGTTTTATGCCTCTGTAGAGGTGCAGTTGGCGTATTCTACAGCCCCTACCCAGCCGACTGGGCAAAACAATGGTTGATATGCCTTAAAACCAAACCAAACCAAACCACCAAAAAGATTAGGTGATTATCTAACAATATCGTTGATTTTTAGTGTATTATCATTGAATGTTTTCTGAGTTTTAATTTTTTAAATGTTCAGGAAAATTTAAGGAAAACTGATTTTTTTATCGCAAAGTTTAGTCGAAGTTACATTATCTTACGTTTAACATTGCAAATACATAGTAATTTTCAAACGTGAGTTTTATCGGAAATGTGACGCAAACAATGTGTTGATATAAAAAATTAAAGTTGATATTCCATGAATTTCATTCGAATAAATGTCATTCTTGCAAGCACACAGCTTCTGATTAAGCTTAATCTTAAGAACGGAGAATAACTGAAAAGATATAAGACAACATAAATAATGTTAGTTATTATTTGTTTAAATAAATTATAACTAATTGTTAAATTGTTTTCATCGTTTCGTAGTTTTTAGTCTCGTGTGAGGGAGGCGTTAAATCGTAAAGTTAGGTCTTTGCAAAGTGGATTTGGTTAGTTATCTATTAAAAAGACACATCAATCAGTGTGTTTTTTTTTTAATTGGTTAGTTATCGAGTTAAATGCCACATGAAGCGGGGTTGTCATTTTGGTTAGTAATCTAGTTAAAAGGCACATCAACCTGTGTGGTTATTTTGAATTGGTTGGTTATCTAGTTAAAAGGCACATAAACTTGTGCGGTTATTTTGAATTGGTTGGTCATATAGTAAAAAGGCACATCAACTTGTGTGGTTATTTTTAATTGGTTGGTTATATAGTTAAAAGGCTAATCAACCTGTGTGGTTATTTTGAATTGGTTGGTTATCTAGTTAAAAGGCTAATCAACCTGTGTGGTTATTTTGAATTGGTTGGTTATCTAGTTAAAAGGCACCTCAACTAGTGTGGCTATTTTGAATTGGTTGGCTATCTAGTTAAAAGGCACATCAACCTGTTTTAGCTACTCAATGTGCTTTTTGGTATATATAATTTCAAACAAATAAATACATTGATAGAAATAATCTTAATGTTAGATCTTTTTTATCAACTTCATGAGTATTAATTAACTGGTATGAATAATTTTCATTGACTGTTTATTTCGACGCAGTTGACCCTCAGCCGCTGCCTTCTAGCACCTTTAAGACAAAAAGTGTTGGACAGAAGAGCATCAGGAAGAATAAGTCCGGGCCTTTATAATGGAGGAACTAGGGTTTGACATGACCACCCGATTGATCTAATAGGGCTGCGCCAACCACCCGTTTAAAACAAGAAAGGGCTGAAGTCAAGTATTGTAGGTCTTGAGATCATCTATTACTCAAGTCACTGATCGATCAGCCACCAGGATATCATTCTCAAGCATTAGAGGCCGTTAATTACGGCAAACAGCTAGCCTCAGTGTGTGTAGTGGGTGCGTCTTACTCCTCTGCAGAGAAGCAGTTGGTGTATTGTACATCCCCAGATAATAAGCCGGTTCAAAATAGGAAATAGATTAACTATTCTCGAGGACTTTACAATCAAAACGGAGAGAAAAAGTAGAAAAAAACTTTGTTTTATGATAAAATGATTTCAGAATATAATCAACTAAAACATATTTGAGGACGTCAATTAAAAAACAAACAATCGAGTTGGAATTTTTTGATGATTAATAAAAAAATAATTGAAAAGAAAATCTTTTTTTGTTATTACTTATTCTCTTAAATCAAGATCCTTAAAACTATCTTGAAAAAAAGCACCACAAGTATAGAAAATGTAGAAAAAAAAAAAGAAAGCAAAAATAACCTTCGTTTAAAAGTATTTGACCAAACAAGCTGATTTGGATAATTACTGCTGGAGAGAGGCAATAATGTTCAAATTATTCACCTAAAATGGAATACTGAATTAAATTGTGTGTGCTGGGACTGCAGAATATGTTTTTCTGCAGAGAAGTAAGCCCTCCCACCTTCAACGAGTGTTCTGAATATGACACTTAACTGCTTCTAATTGTGGATGACCTCTTCATTGTCATTACTCCCAGATCTTCATGAGCCCAGAGTGGTAGTACCTGCTAGGATCCCATCTATGGATGAAATAGAACTGTTTAATCATTTACTATACTTGAAGTCATTTAACTATGAGCAATCAAATGACTGACGTTACATTGAATAGCAATACTTAAAACCATGTAACATTTCACATAGCAATACTTAAAACCATTTAACTGTGTGCAAACAAATAAACCCTGGCTCGTTAAAAAGATTTCCAGCAAATTATTCGTTTACAAATTCTATATATCTAATACATATGTATGACGAAGATTTGGCATTAAATTGCCATCAAGGATTGATATACTAGAAAACAGAACCAACCAAACAATCTGGTGATTTAAATTTGGTCCCCAGTGATTGCAAAAATTGATTGATAATTGAATGTCCTTATACGACATAAATGTGTGAAGTCCTGGTTGAACGGGGTAAAATGTTTAGTTTTCAGAGACTAACTTTCTTGAATGTTTAGTTACTATTTTGTTGAACACCAGCTTGGAGAAGAGTTAGGATAATGAACAACATGAAATGATTGATGTATGGAAGTTTAATTGAACAAAAATTAAGAATATGGCATTTTCTTTTTGTGTCGAACATGTTTTTAAATTTACACTCAGAAAAATATGAAGAGATTTCATCCTAATTTAAATTTATCATTTACCATTTTAAGTTAACCTTTATCCAGGCTAAAATTACTTTAAAAAGTCATGTAAAATACTTCATCGAATCAAAATAAGTTTTAAAATCTTTTTCATTTGCCGAAATGAGGAATTATGGAGCACTTCAATTACTGCAAATAGATATGAAACATTCTCTAAAATAACACTTTTATTTTTCTTAAGAGTTTTTAAAATTTAATTGGTAAGGATTTTCAAAAACAAGCACTTGCTAAAGCACTCTTTTTTAAAGGTCCAATCGGCTAATTCGCAATTTTTAATGACATTTTCGATATTTAAAGCAATAAAAGATGAGGTTTCTTCGAAAATACATTTTTCCTTAAAGTTCTGAAGATGAAATGTTTTTGTTTTAATTTTCTTTTAATCATATGCTCTCTCTCTCTCCCTCAATCATTTTGTAAATCCGACTTCCTTGATGAAGATATTGCATGTTTTATAGATAAATCTATAGAGATTTAAATTTTGTTTACATTTTTTATAACACCTTGTCTATTTTGTTCTTACGGATGCCTTTTTTTTAAGTTCAACAGACGACAAAATAATTGATTAAGGCATTTGTTTGCTTTATTCGTTCTTATTATTCAATATTCTCAAGATATGGGTTATTGAAAAGAAACTAGTTTATATTAAGCGGTTTTTTCGTGATTTAGAATTTATATGGAGATATTAAACTCATCAACTCCCTACATGTAAATGGCATTTTGTTAATTAATGTAAAAATGTGACTGATGAGATAAAATGATACTGTTTAGTCTTTGTTTATTTTTTCTTAATGTGATTTTTCATTGAATGATATTTTTACGGCAGCACACAAGAGTACCAATATAAAAAGCGCCATTAAACTGTGATGAAGAACTGATCGAGAGTTCATTAACATAGAAATACTGTTTATTACGCTTTTGATCATACATACTCTTAAAGAAAAGCACTCATTGCTTGTCATAGCATTATCAGTAAAATGTGAGTGTTTTTATTCATTTCCAATTCATTGAGGACTGCAAAATGTTTATCCTTTTTCAATTTTTCTTTTAGCTCAAACAGCAATCATATTATTTTTTTGTTGAACATTTAGGATATTCTGTTTTTTTACGAAATTAAAAAAAAAAAACAACTTATTTTTGATAATACAGCAACTTTTCAAGAAACGTAAATTTCACTTAAGTCTCTTAATTTTATTCCACCTAAGGGTACATTAATAAATGTGTTTCAAAAAGATAATTGTATTTTGCATCCATTTATCATTGCAATTTTAACATGAAGGGACGCTAGAAAGTAGCTCAATTATGGAGGGGCCCGTGAGGGAAAATACTTCAGGACCTTGCCCCTTAGGAATACGAAACAAAAATACACACACACACACACACACACATACATATATATATATATATATATATATATATATATATATATATATATATATATATATAGGTTGTTTTACCCCAAAAGTTACGGTTCATTTGAAATGCGACCGGCTCATATCGAGATCAAATAAAATAAATTGAGGGTTTATTTTAAAGTGTCTACGATAGCAGAAATAAGTGTCGTCAGTTGACGACACTTGGATGCCAAAAAATAATTTTCATTCAATGAATGCATATGCAGGTTTACCTCTTCATTTTTTTTTCATGAAATATTAACTCTTTCATGAAATATTAACTCTTAAAACTAATTTCAAAAACTTTCGTAAAAGCTCAGCTCTTTTTCATATATTATATATATGAAAAAGAGCTTAGCTTTTACGAAAGATTTTGAAATTATATATATATATATATGTAGAGAGAGAGAGCGAGGGAGAGAGAGAGAGAGAGAGAGAGAGAGAGAGAGAGAGAGAAATGTGGGTTGTCGACAAGAATTGTTTGATCAACTGAGAGATATCGGAGGAAAACTTTCGGGTGATAAAAATCTCATATCATTACAAAGAAAGAGTGCCCAGCATAGGTGATAGAGTTTGTGCATCTGAACTAGAATAGCGTATAATCAACGATGCTTGGTGACAGTCATTTTATCGCCTATGTGGTCATCGGGCCGATACTTAGTTTGGTCATCTTCGTCTGATCATGACAAAGCCAAAAAAATGACAACCAATAAACACCGCTGATTCATTATTCTATTCCTATTTAGATAAACTTGCTCGATCGATGATACTAATCACTCTTTATTCAGGATTTCCAATTATTTGAAACACCTGTATATTTTAGATTCCACCAACGCATAATCTAAGAATCATGGAGAATGTCTGATACGAGAATACAACATCCGAGAAACTATACAAGCAGAATTCTCTTGCAATATTTTACAAGACTAATTTTCTATCACCGTATTGCATGTGTGTGTGTTTCCACAGGCGCACACGTGTGTGTGTGTGTTCATATATATACATGTGTCTGCGTGTGTGTGTGTGTTCATATATATACATGTATGTTTGTGTATGTGTTTATATATATACATGTGTGTGTGTGTGTGTGTGTGTTCATATATATACATGTGTGCGTATGTGTTCATATATATACATGTGTGCGTGTGTATGTTTGTGTGTGTGTGTGTGTGTTCATATATATATACATGTGTGTGTGTGTGTGTGTGTTCATATATATACATGTGTGTGTGCGTGTGTGTGTGTGTGTGTGTGTGTATGTCTGTGTGTGTATGTGAAGGGTTATCCGACCAGCAGTACATGGAACGTTTTTAATCATCCCGGATCTTAAATTTCGATAATTTTACCAATTACCTTCCTCGCGTTAATAAACAAAATGATCTATCAGAATACCACCGGACAGATTATGTATTCTTTTTACCCGTCGGCAGATAATTTTACAAATTACTGCTCAACAGATAATGTTATTACGTTTACGGTAGGGTTAGAGAAAGACCGAGGGGATACTTGTTTATAAATTCCGAACAGAGTTCTTGTAATATATATATATATATATATATATATATATATATATATATATATATATATATATATTGAGCACACTGGCGAAGGAATTGTCGGCCGCCGCTAGCGTAATGCAAAGCTCTTCGAAAGAATTGAGCACTCCGGTAGCCGATAGGGTATAAAAAATGTAAACAAACGGCTGCTGCTGTTGCTAAATAAATACCTTAAAAATTCCCTTATCCAACGTGGTCCGCTTGTGGCCGAGAGGTCTGAAACTTAGTCTAACGTAAAATTGGACGGGTTTCGATCCCGGCTTCGAGCGTCCTGCGTGTCTAGCCACACCGAAGAATTCTGATAGAACGAAACAATCTGTCTGTGGATGACAATATGTACGCTCCCCCATGGGGGTTGAGCACTCTGGCGAAGGAATTGTCGGCTGCCGTTAGCGTAATGCAAAGCTCTTCGAAAGAATTGATTAAAAATGTAAAAAAACAGTCTGTCTGTGGATGACAATATATATATATATATGTAATTTCATCATCTATATATATATATATATATATATATATATAAAATTTCATCATCTATATATATATATATATATATAATTTCATCATCTACACCTATAATTCCGAGTATATATATATATATATATATATATATATACTCGGAATTATATGCGTAGAGGATGAAATTATTACCCTGGGATCAGAGTATACCATACATGCACTCTGCCTAGGGTCAGAGTGTTACACACAGGAACCTCAGAATGTAAACGTAGCTCTTGTGGAAATATTGCGGTTATTTTTCATATTGCAGTTGGGAAAGAGGAGTGAATAATCCTGGATTAACATTGTTCATTACAATATTTTCTCATTGTTTTTTGTTTAATGGTATCACACATTGTGGAGCTTCCGCTCCGGGCCGGAGTGGACATGGGAGCGATGGCAATGAAGGGGTACTCTGCATTCCCCTAAGCTCCTGCATTACTGGAGCCTCACCAACTGATTGTTTTGTGTCATATCCAGGATACTCGTTGGGAAGGGGGTCTTATGCCTCCGTAGAGATGAAGTCGGTTTATTCTACATGCCCAGCTGACTGGGTAATATACATATTAGTTTTAGATAGCAATACTTGAAGCAATTTAGCGTCTTGGATAAGAAAATATAAAATATATTTTTTATCTAATGATATTATAATTCATTCCTAGACAAATATTTGTTTATTTTTGTGGCGAGTGTTTTTATTTTAGATATTTTGTAAAGAGAAATAAACGCTTGAGTCAATGTTGAAATGCTGTGTCTGTGTGATCGGTCGGAAAATTCCAATCTCCAGCGTTTCAAATTTTACAAAAAAAACTGTAACGTTTCAAACTATCGTCTGCTTAATGAAATGATGGGAAATTTGAATTCGAAAGAACATTTTGTCTAATGAAAAATATTTGAAGGAACATTGGACTTGCATGGGGAAGACCTACAGACCTTTGCCCATTTTTTCATTAGTCGAAAAATCGAAATTCAAATATTTATAAAGTTTTAATCATAGGTTTTATCTTAAGTTTTACCAGAAACTTTATTCATAATCATTTATGTATTAAGCAAAAACTATCATTGCAATTTGAACAAGCAATTTCATAAAAAAAAGGGTGACACTCTCGAGTTGAGAACTCCTTTTAATACGTAAGTTACTAACATATTTTTTATATTCATCTGTTTTGTGTTTTTGAAATTCGTAGAAACCAAGTTTCATTTTAAAATGAAAATCTCAAACAAGTTTTGTTAAAGATTAGCGTTTGAGATTAATTCTCTTTTTACTATCGAAATCAACAAGACAGTTGTTTAATTCCCTTTACATTTGTAGTATCGGTTGATCTAAAATTATTTAAAACTTTATTTTTGGGCTTTTTCAAACTGATTGCATATTAGCAAACACAAACATCATCATCATCATCATGTCGTGCGGCTAGCACCGATATCCCTGACCCTCTCTCTCCACGTCTCCCTATCATTCATCGCCTCTGGCAGGTCTTCAGGGTTACATCCCGTATCCTCACATAGCTGCTGTATGTATGTTCGAGCTGGTCGTCCTGCTTTTAATTGGCCATATGCGGGGGTCCATAAGAGTACATCACTTACGAGCTCGTCCTTGCTTCTCCAGCGGTGTCCGGCATGTCTGGTTCGTCTAGCTTGGATAGTTTTCGTGATAGGTGGTAGGTGACCGTATAGTTGGTGCCTTGTGGGGTATTGCTGCCAGGACTTGTTCAATATTGCTCTTAACATTCTTGTAGAATTGCCGTCTAGCTTCTTCTCCAGCTGTTTAGTCAGCGTCCAAGTAGTGCATCCATATAGCAGTATCGACACGACCGCTGCCTGGAAGAAACTGCGTTTCATTTTATCGCTCAGGTCTGATTTCCATTCGAAACACAAACAAAAGGGGAAAAACTGTTATAAGATTGTTTTTATTCTAAAAATAAATTGTATAAACTTTTCAATTTTGCCCTTTTCGATATTGTAAAACGGTTAATTGTGTATCTTTAAGATATCACTCGAGAACTTTTAAGCAAATATCTTTTTATATTTTTTGTGTTAAATAAAATTCCTTGGATTGGATTTCTGGATTTAACATTTTCTTTCATCTTGAAAACCTTTCACTGTATCGTCCTAATTTACAGACGATCTTTATTTTATCACTACCAGAATTTAACTTTATCTGCCTGATAACTTTTAACAGTTAAATCACACCTTTTTTTCTCCACTGAAACTATTTGCCATCTTTGTAGAAAAGTCAAGATAGAAGTTATTAAATTCTAATAAAATATATATTAGATTTTGCTAAAATATAAAATAAAAAACTCACCACATTTTCCTTAAAGATTTTAAAGTTATTTTTAAAACAACATCTGATGGTGAGGCTCTAGTCTTGGAATTCGGGGAATGTGGGTCTTCATTAACATTACTCTCAGGTCCACTCTGACCCAGACTTTAGGTCAAATTGAACTGTTCCCTTGTTTGTTCAGGATTATCAAGTATTTGAAATCATACAACTGTTTGCAAGTTATTCGGATTAGATATGAATACTTGTTAAATAAAATTACTAATGATAAATGGTAATACTTGAAATCATTTGACTTTGTGCTAACAAGGGAGCTCTGGCTTTTAAAAAAATATATTACCTACAAATTATTCACTTTCAAATCATATATATAAATATATATAAATATATATATATATATATGTGTGTGTGTGTGTGTGTGTGTATGTGTGTGTGCGTGTGTGTGTGCATGTGTGTGCATGTGTCTGCGTGTGTGTGTGTGTGTTTCTGCGTATGTGTGTGTGTGTGTGGACAGGATTTGGCATTAATAACCATGAAGAACTGATATACCATTAAATTAAATGACCTAAACAAACCTAATAAACGCAAAGCATTTCTTATTTAGCAAATAATTTGTTTGATTATTGTTTGCGGGAGAATAGACTTACTTTCTCTCTATACTCCTTTTAATCAGTGGATCAGTTGACTTGAGTTTAGAGATATAACAAGATTTTTAGTTGATCCCTGAGCAGTCTAGTTAATCATCAGAAGTAATGTCACTTCTTCCAATTGTATTTGCATGCTAAATAGCATCACAACACCAATCAATATAAATAATTATTGAAACCCCTTTTTCTTTATTTCCACCTACAATTATCAAGTTTTCATTCATACTGAGTAATACATATTTTACTATTTATATCTTTTATGCAATGCTAAGCCTTACACATCGTACAGAAAGAAAAGCGTACAGTGTCACATCATTTCTCCAATCGAGATTTAAAATCTATAGAGCATCTATAAAAACACTTGCCCAGTCGGTTGGGGTTGTAGAATAAACCGACTGCTTCTCTTCAGAGGGTTATGACTCCACCAATAAGTATCCTGGATATGACATATGACACAAAAAATCTTATGGTGATGTTCCAGAAATGCTGGAGCTGTGAGGAATGCGAAGAACTCTTTCACTGCCATCGCTCCCTGGTTCACTCTGGCTCGGAGTGGTAGTACCTGATAGGGTCCTATCCATGGGTCAAATACAACTAAACTGCGTACTTATGCTAAACTGAAATAGAACTGTTTTAGCATTTAAACAACGTTCTTATGCTAAACAGAATTGTTTGAAACGGAACTGTTTCTGTATACTAAACTGATTTGTTTGAAATGGAACTGTCTTTGACATTGAAGCTGTATTTACGCTAAAATGAATAGTTTAAAATAGAACTGTTTTAACATTTAACAGTGTGTAAACAAAATTTATTCTTATACTAAACTGAATTGTTTGAATTACAACTGTTTGAGTAAACTAAATAGTTTAGAATAGAAATGTCTTCGACCATTAATTTATGTATTTTCGCTAAATTGAATTGTTTGAAATACAACTGTCTATTCGTATAAAAATGGATTTGACATTAAATAACCTACATAAAACCCAAACAAACAAGCTATAACAATACGGTACACATTTCACTCAGTTTTCTGTAGCCTTAGCAAAAAAGCATAATGCAAGGTTTTCATAGTTTAAGATTATAAACTTAATAGATAGGCCCTCGCAGTGACACAAGCAACTCAGAGGTAACATGAAACTTATTGTATCCAACGTTAGTTAGGAAAAGGAAGGAGTGACAGGTTTGTATTTAATCGAGCCCCCCACCCCGAGTAGGATAAGATAGAAGGTAAATTTTACTGCAGAATATAGCTGCTTAGAATTTTTTTCTAGAATAAATAATTATGCTAAAGTACCCAGTCTTAATATTTACATCGACGAGTGGGAATGGGGTGAATAAATGAATTTGTGCTTTTCCCAAAGGCGTTAGCATGAAGTGAATCGAAAAAAATCCTTGTTCAAAATTTGACCTTTGATCAGAGATTGATTGATTTAAACGGCATCTCAGTATATCTTAGATTATTTTATGCCTAAAGGTTAAGGAATCATGTTCATTGTACATTTGTATTTGCATTTCTTCTGTAATTGTTCCTTACCATTTTTTTTCTACATATACGACCAATTTTTTACAGATACTACCACTCCTGATGAAAGTGGACCTGGGAATCATTGCAATTAATAAGTAGTCCACATACCCCAGATCTCCAAATTGAAGACCTCACCATCAGATACAATTCATTGTCATATCCAGGGCATTTTTTTAGGGAAACTTACCTCTCAGTAGGGTATACAAACAGTGCATTTTAAGCGCAGCTGACAGGGCAGTCAGATGACAAAGTGCCATACTTACGATTGTAACTATTATCCCAGGTTACGTTATATCAGGTAAACGTTACTAAATTTTCGAAAGTTTTGTTTATGTGAGTAAAATAATTAGGGTAATGATTGATTATATTAATTATTCTATTGGTAATTATATTAGTCATATTATTATTTAGTTTAGTGATGTGTGACTGCTCAGGGATCTTTTAGTTCAATTATATTCGGTACCGAGGTCGAGTAGTAGGTGCGTGCACACGCAAGTATTTGACAATAAAATAAAATAGATTCATGTCGTGTCATAAGTTCGATAGAAATTAAATAATAACATAATCAAAGTTCGGGATACATTTTTTTTATCATACAAGGTGTGAAAGCACGTGCGATACCCTAGCCTCTTCATCCGATAACACTGTTTCGGTAGCTCAAGGCGGTACTGCCACTCCTGGCACTACCGAGCAGCTTTTGCCACCGGATAGGGTATTTAAAAGAAATATATATCTATGTATATACAAGATCAACTAAAAGCGGACATTATATTGATGTCCGCTTTTAGTTGGTCTTGTGTATACATCAAAGTTCGGGATACATGTGGTGATTATGATGCAATGATGTAATTCCTGTTGCGATGACGTCACATCGAGGACCTTGGCTGATGAAATACTTAATTTTGGAATCTATTGAACATAGAAGAATTTGAAAATAGTTGAGTTGAGATCCACTGTTGAGTTGACTGGAGTTGATTTGGAAGTCAATTGGAATGAGACGTTTAATCGAATCGGTGAGAGACGGCTTGGTTGGGTAGCTGTAAGCATGATATGTTCATAGACTCTTTAAAGAATATCTTCTTCTCACTCGTGTCGCGCGCACTACTAAGAAGAAATGTTCCTGGCAGAATAATGGTTTTCGTATCTGATACAACAGAGTCGCTTATTATTTTTGAAGAACAGTGTAATTTTGAATATTCCAGTGTTGTTTCAAGAAGTATAAGTTGATTTGAGGCGTTATTTGTTCGAGTCATTTGTTGTCGGCGGTGGTGGGTTATTAGGAAAACCAAAGGTCAACTTATCATATTTACCAACCCCTCCGCTCGGGCAGGATATGACACTAGATCAATTTTTTAAGCGGAGTTTAACTGGTTTGAATTCAGAGTTTTCCTTCTCCTAGACTAGTCCGTCCTACTATTTACCCATAGCTGGAGGGAGAATATTTGGATTCATACCTTTCCCAAGGATATTAGTGCTATGTGAAATGCAATCAGCCTCGTCCAGGATTTGAATTCGTGTCGCTGTGTCTATTTCCTGCGACGATAACCATTACACCACGGGCACCTCAAGGTCAACTTATTATTCACATGTTTTGTTATAACATTCATTCTTTTTTTTTCTTTCAGATGGCTCCCCGTTGCAGAGTAATTAAAGTACTGGAGTCGACATTATTTTAAGTGAGTTCGAGCTGCAGCCTCGCTATTACGTTAACGTTTGGATAAATATTATTGGCAAAGGTATGAACCCCCTTATCTCTCCGGCTATGGATTAACAGATACGACTATTATCTTTCTACAATGATAGTCATCGCTTTAGATAACCCACAAAGGTTGATATATCACTGAAGAAAGAAACAAGAACAATTCTTGTTTTTAATTTTTAGGCTTGTGTCTGTGTGTGTCTGAATATATTTAAGAAGCTAATTATTCAAAACTTGCTCTGCGATATTAATTTTAAAGGAACGTCAGCAAGTTCCTATGAGTAACTTTTAATCAGTATAATGGCATCTTTTCAACTTTTTAGGAGTGAAGACACCTTTGATGTTTTCATCATGGTTCGAATATTCAATATTCTGAAAACATGCAAACGCTTTCAGCTATAAAGAAACTCTTGTTCGGGTTAGTAGCTTCCTCTTTCTACGCACGAAACAAACCGCTTTTCATTTGGTGAAAGTGGACAAAAGAATCACGCAGAAAAGGGACGTCGGACAGAAATATGATGCCTGAAATGATTGGACAGATTTAGAGATGGCAGATATTTTGATGTCATAAGGATATTAACGATAAAATGGCATGCGAAATGAGTGAGAATTGAGGAAAGAATAGACGTTAAATGTTCGTGTCTATTTGAGTTTCCATTCATATTTCGTGCGTCAGTGAGAATTCCGTTCAAGCCTCTCTCACACTTCACTAAACTGTGCGTTCTTATGTATATTTGTCCATCTCTGCCTTCTCGTGTACAAGTGTATGTCTCCAGAAACTGTTGGAATATCATCATCCTCATCATCAAGCCGTTCTGACATGTTGGTATTGATGAAAATCTCTCTCTCTCTCTCTCTCTCTTTCAGTCGATCCTGACGAAAAAAAAAATTATAATATCTTAAAGTAGGATACTGATTTTGATTAGGGTACAATATATGTAAGATAGTGGGTGGTAGATATTATGATAAAGTTCGCAAAGATTTCGCGGTGGAAAAATACATTCCAGGAAGGTATTCGCCGTCTGGACGATTGTATACTTGCAAGATAACTGGTCTGAATTAAACACCACAGAGTGTACATAATATATTTATAGGGTCTGAATACAACTGAAACACGGTTTATTTTAGAAGTGGAGTACGCACTGGTTTATATATCTTATTTATTTATTTATTCATTTATCTAATTCCTATGATTTATTTAGTATTTTAATTGTTCAAAGAACACACACACACACACACACACACACACACACACACACACACACACACACACACACACACACACGTGCACGCGCGCGCACGCACACACACACACACACACACACACACATATATATATATATATATATATATATATATAACTGTAATTGGTAAGCCCACCAACAGATAAAATCAAAACAAAGCTTAAGTCAATTACAAAAGGACGGCAGTGTTCCGTGTATGCACACACACACACACACACACACACACACACACACACACACATATATATATATATAGGTGGTGTGCATTTGTTTGAATATGTGAAAGAAAGGCAGTGTGTATGCATGGTGCGTGAGTGTGTGTTCATATATATATATATATATATATATATATAATAATCATAACATTGACTTCAACTCTGCTAAGATGCTTACTTACATCCATAATAAAAATCTTAGACGAATTTTCTAAGCCGCAGCTATCTCATTCCTCAGTTCCCTAAATACTCGTCCTGGCTTTTATAATATTTCTCCTTACTTAAGCAAACACATTTTAAACAGCTACAATATATTCCATCCTTAGTTAATATTTTCCGTATATCTCATAATTTCCATGCTTTTTATTCTTCTTTTGTTCTTTTTTTCTTTCTTTTCTTCTTTCTGTCTCGTAATCTTTCTCGTTAAACAACGTACATAATTCTATACAATATTCCTAATAAGTCAAATGACGTAATTTAAACATCAAACGCTGATTTGCCAGTTAAACGGCTAACTTTTTCTCACTATACATATTTTCCCGTAGGTTTTTGTATTTCACATTTCTAATCATCCATCGTTAACTTAAAATTATTAATATCACCCCTCATGGTCCTAATGATGGTTCAGTAGAACCGAAACGCTATAGTGTTGACCCGTTAATAAATCATTCCTTCCTCTTGGATCGTTGTTATCAGTTTTTCTACATATATATATATATATATATATATATATCGTATTCCAAGTGTATTTCAGTGTCGTTGTATCCGCACTTTTGGAGAGTTGGATGACAGATAACTTTCTTAGGTAAGCAAACGTTCCACTGAAAAACTGACATTTTTGTACAACATCTATATAACGACGTTAATTAGTATATTGTCCCTTGTAAGTTTTTCTCGTCAGTGTCAGCTGGTCGTCTTTTCCTGGATTCTGAGGGACACCAAGTCTCCTCTGGTCGCCAGGACTCTTCTTAGTACTCTAGCTAATCTCAACAATACTTTGGTCGGTATCATCTCGATTTCTCCTCCAAATTCCCATTCCTCCCGTTCCCTTTCCAAGACTTTGGGAACCGTTCCAAGCACTCCAACTAAAATTGGTATCACCATCATCCTCATCTTTCACAGTTTTATAAATCTCTGGTAAAGTCTAAGTATTTGTCTATCTTTTCGCTTTCTCTTACTTTCACTCTGTGGTCTGTCAGCACGGTAAAATCCCCTAGATGACAATATATTTTCCTTTGTTAATTAACACTTAATTTTAAATTCTAATCGGGACTAGATGATCCGTTTGCCGCTCAAAATTTCAGATAAGTTCTTGGGTCTAATTCTGGCTGTTGGATGTACTCTTTTGTAGCATGGTAAAATTTTAATCTCTTGCATAATTCCCTCTCAATCACCTTTCCCACCCAGTCATGCCTAGTCTTGCATTTCTATTGTGCTTTTTAGCTGCATTCACTTATTTTGTGACTAACCATTTAATCCCTTTCTCAACTCAACCTACACTGGCAATTCAGTTCCCTTTCATATTTTTTCGCTTGAATATAACTGGTCATTCGGGAGGTGTTTTGAGCTGCTATTAAAAGGGATTTCAGTTTCTCTCTTCAGATTTCCCTTTCTTAGCCATGACCTGTGGAATCCCATCAGTTTGTCGCTTAATATATCCATATAGTTGTTTTCCTTTCCATTTCTGCTTTCTTATTTTTGTTGCTTTTCTGTTTGTTCTCATGTTTCCAGTACTGTTACTGAATGCTGTGATTAGCATTTCTTCGCTCTCTTTAAGTTACTCTTCGAGTTTTTGTACGGACATATCTACGCAATCCTCTCTTTTTTTACCCACATAGTCTGTCTATGTTATCTCTAGGATGTACGTACTGGTTCATGGTCATCAATTTCCTTATATTATAATTATTAGAAACTGCTTTCCATTTTATCGGTCAGGTCTGACTTCCTAAGTCTCTTCCAAGCAGCGGTCGAGTCGATACAGCTATATGGATGCACTACATGGACGCTAACTAAACGCATGGAGAAGAAGCTTAACGGCAACTACACAAGAATGCTGCTTGCAATATTGACCATGTCCTGGAGGCATCAACCCACAAAATAGCAGTTGAAACTATGAAAATCAGATGAACCAGACATGCGGGACACTGCTGGAGAAGTAGGGACGAGCTCATAAGTGATGTATTCCTGAGGATCTCTTCATGTGGCCGAGCAAAAGGCTCGAACGTACATACAGCAGGTCTGTGCCGATACGGAATGTAGCCCCGAAGACCTGCCGGAATTAATGGATGATAGGGAGGGGTGGCGAGAGAAGGTCAGGTATGTTAATGCTAATGGCGTGACATAATGATGATGACGATTATTACTGGCATTCTTATTATTAGTCGTAGTAATAGTAGAAACAGTAGTAGTAGTGATGTATTCCTGAGGATCTCTTCATGTGGCCGAGCAAAAGGCTCGAACGTACATACAGCAGGTTTGTGCCGATACGGAATGTAGCCCCGAAGACCTGCCGGAATTAATGGATGATAGGGAGGGGTGGCGAGAGAAGGTCAGGTATGTTAATGCTAATGGCGTGACATAATGATGATGACAATTATTACTGGCATTCTTATTATTAGTCGTAGTAATAGTAGAAACAGTTGTAGTAGTTGTAATAGTAGTATTAATAGTAGTCGTAGTAGTTGTTGTTGTTCCTCGTTTAAAAGTATACTACCGAAAGATCTAAATGTTGTTTTTGAATTAGAGTCTTAATGACAGCAGGGCTCTTCAGATCTCTTAATTGTTCAAAGATTCTTCGCAAAGTTTTGCAAGACTGTGGTATGGATGCTCTCGACTTCTTGTTTACCCAGTTATCTTGTCTAGGTTCTTGGGGGCTATTTCTAAAGCTCCAACTATGATGAGTATCGACGTCATACTCATGTTCCCCAACATTTTTTACTTCGCAGATGAGGTACTGATATTTGGTAAGCTTTTGTAAACGTATATATATATATATATATATATATATATGTGTGTGTGTGTCTATATATTTGTGAGAGGTAATCTCTATATATGTATATATATATATATACTAGTATACATGAAAATATACACTAACAGATATACACACACATACACGCACATGTGTATATATACTGTAAGACAGAAATAATATGACGCTTTTTATTGCGCAATAAAATTTACGTTTTTTTCTACACATGATATATATATATATATATATATATATATGTGTGTGTGTGTGTGTAAATTTCATTTTTCTCTGTTTATGTTAAGGTAAGGATGCACTTTACGAAGAACGTAGGCATGTTCTAACATGTCGATTACTATGAACATATATCTCTTAAGAATAGTAACCGCATGTAGCAGGTGAATATCTATAACTTGCTTCGCGTAGTACAAGCCGTTTTCAAGCGCCACATAAGCACATTTTCAAATTTCTCTCAGCCTCACGTTTTCTTCCTTCCTAATTCGTCATAATCTTTACTGTAGACACAATCTCCATTTTTTTCAATCGTTACTCATTTACTTGGCATCTGTTCATGTCTTTTATTAACCATTTAACATTGCATCATTAATCAATTTTAATATTTGCAGGTGTGGATATATCTATATCTGTTTTGATTGTGGCTGTTTTTTGATGGTATGAATAGTTTTGGAACAATCATTTGATTCGTATTTTCTTTCTTTCTTTCTTTCTTTCTTTCTTTGAAAATTATATTTCATTTACCGTATTTTCAAAATAAAAGACAAAAAAGCTTCCCCTATCATACGAGACAACAAATATGCATTGACCACCCATCCGCAGGAGCAAGATGCGACACAAGGTCAATTTTTATTGACGTTTAAAAGGTTTGTTTTCATAGTTATTTTTCTCCTTGACCGTTGGCCATACTAAGGTTAAAGAGCTTCCATTAATGAAAGGATAAAAATTAGATGCATACTTTCCCAAAGTTTTTAGCTCTATGGGAAGTGCAAACAGCCTCGTACATGATTCGAACATGGGACGCTGTGTCCATTTCATACGACAATAGCCATTACACCTCGAGTGCCTTCACAATTATACTGGTTTCAGTAATATATGTATTTTCAAAATTCTCATTATATATACAGAATGTTTCAGAGAAAATGATCATTTCTTAAATTAATTAACCTCATAAGATTTCATTCAAATGATCGCAAATCTTTTACAGCAAATTTTTACTGGAACATTTTTTATGAAATCTTTTTACATCATAGAGCCTAATTGTTTTTTTTTTTTTACTGCAACTTTTTACAGCATGTCTAGAAACGACTCTAAGTCCTGTCTTTAATGATTTATTAATTTTTTTCAGGTATTGAAATATCATTCACTGGGAAAGAACATACATTTAAACAATAAACATAGAATCCTGAGTTGTTTTGCTGTTCAAATTTGAAAATCGGTCAATTTATTAAAGAAATCACGTCATCTTTTCTGAAACACCCAGTACTTCGTAAATGATATCAGATTTTTCATGTCTGTGATCTTGAAGGGAACAGGTACTTTCTGTATGACTTGACCGTAAACCAGTTACAGTTACAGTTACAGATTTGGGTTAACATCATCATTTCACGATTATCATTATTTTCTTAAATATTTTTTCGTGTTTTGCCGCTTGGATACAATTTTAAGGCTTAATGTGGGTGATAATCAAATGGCGCGAAAAGCCAAACAAAATGAGAACCAAAAACCAATAGAGCTGTTCCTGAAAACGTGATCCTTTTATGTAAACATCTTCTAAATTACAGGAGATTTAGATGTTATATATATTAATAAAATTCGAGTCTAGTGCGATTCGTTTTTTAGTTTTGACTTTTTTTTGTTTAATGCCAAAGCCATCCTTGTAGAAATACAGTAGTACTATTTACCAACCCCTCCGCTCGGGCAGGATATGACACAAGGTCAATTTTTAAGCAGAGTTTTGAATTCAGAGTTTTCCTTCTCCTAGACTAGTTGCCTCACCAAGGCTGAAGAACCTAGTCCGTCCTACTATTTACCCATAGCTGGAGGGAGAATAAGGGGGTTCATACCTTTCCCAAGGGTATTTGCCCGAAAGTGAACGTAATAGCGCGACTGGAGTACGAACTCGTGTACTACGATTCCGCAGTTCATCGCTTTAACCATTACACCACGAGGACACCCCTTGTAGAAGGACAGTAGTGGTACGATTGAACCCATATCCAAAGGGATAAGGAAGTTTATATTTTTCTCAAGAGTATTAATCCAAAACAGTATGTTATAGAGCGACTGGAGTTCGAACTCTCCAACCACAATGTTATAGTCGAGCACCTTTATCCACTATGACAAGGGTACTAATCCTTAGCGTGATTCTTGTATCAAAAAAGGATATGGATCGTGCTACATGGAAGATACAGTAAAGTGGTGATTCTTCAGTTCATGTAGTGTGGAGTGTTCAGTATATCAATGTTCTACTCGTCAACGGAGTTGATTCCATGCAAGTCATAAGGGATAATTCGCACGTCACGTATCTTTGAACTCCAAGAATTTATTTAATGTCGCGTCATTAAATAAAATAAATTCCGACATGGAATTTTGTAATGCTATTTTCATTGGAACCTATTAAACTATTCTGTTCTCTCCACGTTCGAGGAGGGCTTTGAGTATAACTGCAGAAGTGGTTAATGTGCTAGAGTGTAAAATCATAAAAATCGAGTTCGAACTAAAGTCATGCTATTATGTTTATTTTCGGACTAATATTTATGGGGAAGGCGTGAACCCATTATCCCACCAGCTATAGGTTGAATATTAACGCTATTATTTTCTATAAGAATGAATTTGGTATTAAACAAACTATGATAAGTCATTGAAAAAAGAAAACAAACCGAGAAATCTTTGCTTTAAATTTAATGCAAAATCACTTTATTTTAAACATCAACCTGTTAAATAAAACCAAGACAGGTGCTATTTGCATTCTGATGGGTAAGCACTAAATGAAATGTTCAGGATTTGACACTATACTGCTTCTGATGGTAAGGCGTAAGTTCTGGAGACCCCGTGAGGTTAGAGTACCTTTTTATAGCTATCACTTCCAGATGTACACGGAAAAGTCCGTGGTACAATGGTTATCGTCGTAAGATTAAAACACGGCGACCCGAATTCAAATTCTGAACGAGGCTGATTACATTTCACATTGCACAAATATCATTGGGAAAAGTAGGAATCAAACTTTTCTCCCTCCAGCTATGGGAAAATATTAGGGTAGACTGGATTCTTTAGCCTTTCTTAGGCAACCGGTCAAGGGGAAAGAAAACGCAGACTTCAAACCAGTTAAAATCTGCTTAAAAATTGACCTGATGTCACATCCTACCCATGCTGCAGGGTTTGGTAAATGCATACTCAAGATTTACTCTTACACATACGCCAAAAATGTAAATATGACAGTACAATGAACGCTATTCTCTAACTTCTTGTCATTAACAAAATCTGGACGGGTTGGTATGCCGTTGACATCAATCAGTCAATAAATCAATTAATATTATGAAATATCACCATGCTATTCATGATATGTTATAATGAACTTTACATTTTAAACTGATAACTGCGGCATTCTTCGATTATATCATCGATATAAACAATTATCAACAGTCACAGACTCTGTCACCCAAAAACGTACGTGCAATTTGTTTATAAAATCCATGATACCCTATTACCCAGCACCTCATCCATCATAGTTATTTTTCATTTTTGATGTAAAATGAAAAGTGCTCAAATCGAAAATATTGCGTTGAACATTCAATACATATTTATTTTCTTGGTAAATTTTCAAACAGAAAAGAAACGTTAAAATTCCGAAAACAAAGCAAAACCTTTTGGTGTGAGCTGTTTGTGAGAGAATCTTGTTCTCTGAGGTCAATGGTTTATTCATTTATTTATTTCTATTTAAATACCTGCTAAAATTCCTTCACGAATTTGATTCAATTATTTCACGAAAAATTATGATATATATCAAATGAATAGTGCATGATTTTCTTTCGAAATTATCGACCGGTATTGGTCGCCTTTTGGCTAATGTTGATAAGTATACAAACCAAAAAATTCATAATAGTCATGGTGAAAATACACGGACAGGTAAGATTGAAAGCATCGGTTCTCATCAGATCCCTAAAGTTAAGCAATTATATGCTTCTTCAATACGTAAGTGGGTAACAAATTAGTCAAAGGTGGATGAATATCTAAACAAAATCTATAAAATGGTGAAATATGTTTAGAATTGAGTTGTTTTGATTGTCACTAATTTCTATTGAAAGAAGTCAAGGATATAAGAAATCAATTGAAAATCACTATTATCTGCAAGTCGAGATCACTAACTATTTATCCGACGTGACACGCCTTTAAACTTATGTATAATTTAGAGTTTGTTCAAGACGTAAGAAGAGAACCCCTTGTTAGAAACTATTCAGCAGTAACAGATCTGTAAGATTAGCTTACAAAACATTCAAAACAACGATGTGTTTTAAAACCAAAATATTACTATAGTTAAAAGATCGTAAGTTCACATTATCTTCTTTAGATCTCTCGTCAGTCACGAAACAATCTAACCAACCAGTATGGCAAGACGAGATGCCGTGACTATTTATCAAACATAACCTTATATTATATCAAATGGACTACCGCTTGGTTTAAGATTGCTTTAAATAGATAAATAGATAAATAAATAAAAGAACGAACCAGTTTTCCAAATGAAACTGCGACACAAAAATAAATGAATTGAGGAAATTCACTGACAACTTACACTTGGACATATTAAAATTAAAGTCCCAGACTGCTTGCCGAATATCCAAAAGAGAGACCTTTTCAAGTCACTCAAACGGTCTGGTTAAATTAAATCCAAGTTTGCTTGTTTTTTTTAAGTCTGGGACCCATTCTCCTTGAATCAGACATTTAAGATAATAATATTTAGGATCACAAGAAAAAAATGAGTGATCGATGTCAAATTGAAAATGGAATATAGAAAAGACTGGTGACGTCAAAGAGACTATTTAAAGTTCACTTGGTGTATGCAAGGGAAAAGAAGAAGGCATTATTATGATTAATAGGAGTTTTATTACATTTTTGGTGTGTTTATACAGAAACACATCTTGATTCAGTGACAGAGAGTAGGTAACCACCTAGAGGCGACCGAAGTCAGAGAGGGTATTCCACCGTCGAAGTTGACTCTCAGAAAGTTTTGCACTCCAAGATCGAAGTGTCTTGATCGTATCAGACGTCAGCCACAAAAAAAAAAACATGTCTGCCACTCTCTCTCACTTTAAAGTCAATTGCACTTTGACAAACTATCGACAGACGAATGATAAAAGACAGCAGTAAAACTGAAATTCCTTGCGGTTGCATCGGTTTGTTTTAAGTTGACAAGCAAGAGACCTTTTATCCTGAAAGGAATCGTGAACCTGATTACTTTTAAAGAAAACAAGGTACAAGCGAGAAATCGACCCTCCCTGCAGAAAAGACAGGTGAAGAGCCGGGTTGTGTGTTTTGTGTGTTCACTATCCACACTCTTTACGACTGTTCAGCGCTGACAACGCAAAACCCATTTCTCCGATCACAAGAAAAACAGACATTTCCCCGTGTCTCGTACAGAAGAGTACAATGACTCTAGTATATATATATATATATATATATATATATATATATATATATATATATGTGTGTGTGTGTGTGTGTGTGTGTGTGTGTGTATGTATGTATTGTTTTGGTATGCTGTAGCCATGGCAAATCAGTTTGTTTGGATCAATAATAAACACCATAATCTTGTAAACAATGTACAATGATCTAAGTTTTCTTGCTTTCACACAGAAATATCCAATAATTTCACACAAACAACAACTAAGGAACACTTCTCGAAAATCTGAGTCACTCACAAACTTCATATATTTTAATTTAACATACACATATGTGTTAGAATGAACTTTTCTACATATACACCATCATTAACAACTTTTGTGACTTAATTCTTTATGCATTATTTTTGTTCTGTGTATTTCAACAGTGGCACAATAAATTCTTGTTGGACGTATTTTTCATATATTTATTCTTGAGATCTATTCTTCATAATTGATAACCCAGTCAGCTGGGTTTGCAGAATACACCGACTGTATCTCTGCAGAGGAGTAAGATTCCTCCAATGAGTGATCTGGATATGACATAAAGAAATCTGATTGTGAAGCTCCAGTAATACTGAAACTTTGGGGAATGCGGAGTACCCATTTATTGCCATCGCTCCGAGATCCAGAGTGGTAGCATCTGATAGGATACTATGGGTCAAATAAACTGTACTGATATTAAACTGAACTTTTTAAATAGAACTTTAAACTGAACTTTTTAAATAGAACTTTAAACTGAACTTTTTAAATAGAACTTTAAACTGAACTTTTTAAATAGAACTTTAAACTGAACTTTTTAAATAGAACTTTAAACTGAACTTTTTAAATATAACTTTAAACTGAACTTTTTAAATAGAACTTTAAACTGAACTTTTTAAATAGAACTTTAAACTGAACTTTTTAAATAGAACTTTAAACTGAACTTTTTAAATAGAACTTTAAACTGAACTTTTTAAATATAACTTTAAACTGAACTTTTTAAATAGAACTTTAAACTGAACTTTTTAAATAGAACTTTAAACTGAACTTTTTAAATATAACTTTTTATATGTTTAAAAAATTGGATTTGGCATTAAACAATCTACAATGTTTGATATGCCACGAAACCAAACAAAACCAAACCCCATGATTCATCACAGAATCATATCTGCGATGCACATGGAATAGACAACGTGATTCTACATATAACAATCATAGGAATTCTATCAAATATACTAAACTAACAGGAGACCGATACAAACAAGGTCAACAACATGGGCACCTGATAGGAATCGAAAGTCGTAATCCTGTTCTGCTAGACAATATCTTTAACCATAGCACAAAGCGATAAGCGGTAAGTACAATCGTGGTTTACAAAGAACTACTAATTTCGAAAAAACACATGTATGATAATAATATCAAATTCCTGGAGACAAAGAATTTATTTTAAATAGGCAATAATTTAATAGCTTAAACAAAAATAATTGTCAGTTCTTAGCTGAGCAATTTTTCAAGAGGGATAAAAATCTTTTTCATCATCAAGCCAACATAATCGGACGCCGTAACTCTAACTGAGTGGTTTTAAAGATCATGGAAGAGATCCAGACAAGATTCTAATAATTTCTCAGCCATAATAGCACGTAAATATAGATCATATGCTAAAACAAATACAAAATTACCCAAAACAGTCATATTTGATTAAAAAAAAGAATGTCTGAAAGTTTGTTTATTTATTCGTTAGTCATTTTTCTTAATATTTTTCAATTTTTTTTTCTTTTTTTGACTGTTAAAATGTTCTGCACTTTCCGGAGAATATCGAAAAAAAATTGAGACATGATGATAAACGAAAGCAATATTCAATCACTTGTATTTTTACTTAAAGTAAAAGTCGTGTAAACAATAGATGAATATCTCAAATATTGCAGTTTTAAGAAATATATATGAAAAAAGAACCATCAAAACAAAGAAAGCAATGCCAGCTGGATGTTGCTATATAACTTGAATAATGCTCGCTCGAAAACCGAGGACGTTTTCTTAAGAAACAAAACAACTAGAGGAACAAACGATGAGCTATATATAGACCCATAAATTTTAAAGGAGATAAAGACTAGGAAGAAAAATGTAGCCATGGCATGAATAGACAATGAAACGTAGACGATAGAATATTATGTTTAGAGAGGAGTCGTTCACATTGTCATTAATTTCTAGGGAAAGTTGTAAACTTCATCAAAAGAGCGATGGAAAGTTGGAGAAAAAACTTCAACTGAGTTAATAATCCAAAATGGAATCTTCCAATGACAATCACAGTCGTTGTTACTATTTGTTATAGCAATGATGTCACTGAATCATACAGTTAGGAAATGTAAAGGAAATTATGGAATTACAAAGTCTCAATAAAAGATAAACAACCTCATGGAGATGGATGATATTAGAATTTTTGCCAAGAATGAAAAGGAACTAGAAACCTTTATACAAACTTTAAGAATCTACCGCCAACTTATAGGAATGGAATTTGGGATTGAAAAATCTTCCATTTTTATATAAAAAAAAACTCCGAAGAGAGACACAACAAAAAGAATAGGACTACCCAATTAGGCATATATCAGAATGCTCGGAGGAAAAGAACACTAAGAATAATATCTTGGAATATTAGAAGCAGAGAACATCAAACGAATGGAGATGAAGTTGAAAACAAATGAGTACTTCAGAAGATGAAACTAAACTTAGCGGCAGATATCTAGTCAAAAGAATACATTCTTGTGCTGTCTTCCTTGTAAGATACTCTGGACCCTTCCTAAACAGGATAAGATTAGAACTCATGCACGAAGCTATACAAACTTTACTGACGATGCACAAAGATTTACAAACAAAAGATAACATTAATAGACTTTATGTGATAAGAAAAGGAGGGAGAAGACTCACAGACAACGACTTGAAAAATATATAAAAACAAAACAAAGAGAGATTGATTACAGCAACCTGTAACAGAAATACTAACTGCAGAACAAGAAAGGTCACAAAATCTAACAAACAAAACTGGGAAGAAAACAACTATACGGAGACCTTGACTGACAAACAAAAGGCATTGCACTTGAGATGACCTGAACATAGTCACGAAGGATGAACTGAATTTCTAATAATAGCAACACAAACGTCATCTGTTCTAATTATATCAACGCAAAAACTGATAATACACAAGAGAATAGTAAGTGTAGGTTATTTAATGATAGGAATGAAACAATTAATCACATAGTAAATAAATGCAGCAAAACCAAAACAGAAGGAATACAAGAAGAATCACCACTGCATGATCAAGGAGATAAACTGGGAATTGTACAAGAAACTGAATTTTCTCTATTCTAACAATTGGTAGAATCTGTCTTTGAAAAGGAAGCGCATAAAATTCTCTGGGACTTTGAGATACAAAGAAAGTACCCAATTCAGACACAAAGGCCTTACTTGGATCTGATTAAAAAGAAAAAAAAAGAACCTGTAATTATTGAATTTTGCCGTACCAACCGACCACAGAGTGACAGTGAAAAGTGAAAAGTAAGACACATACCTAGACCTTGTCAGCTGAAAAAGCTGTGGGACATGAAAGTGGTAGCATTGTACTCAAGGCCATTGGAACAATCCCCCAGAACCTAGAAAAGAGACAAGTTTAGCTGGAGATTAGTGGAAAAATCGAGATCCTTCAGATCACTTCACTACTCAAATCGGCAAAGAGACTTGCTGTCACACAGACTCATGGAAAACTGTCTGTGAGAGCAATCACGAATAACTTGGAAAAGAAATTGGGGAACTGGAAATCTGCGCATGAATATGTGTTTCTGTGTGTCTGACCGTGCCACTATGTATGTGAGTCTAATTTCAATTTAGAAAAATAAAAATTGCAACTTAAAAAGTCAACTCGTGAGGTTATCTACAAGGAAAAAACATTAAAGAAATGGAAATATTTGAATCGTATCTTTTGTATTTCGTGTGAACAATTAGATTTGTTGATTGATATTTCGTCTTTCATTACGAGTAGTTAATTTATTTTTTAATTCACTGCATTATATATATATATATATATAAAACGGACATTGGCCTAGGGGTTAGAGTGTTCGCCAATGGCCCGGGAGACCTGGGTTCAATCCCAGGTCGAGTCATACCAAAGACTCAAAAAATGGTACTTGATGCTTCCTTGCTTAGCACTCAGCATTATAAGGTACGGATCAAGGGTAAAGTAGAGCAATCCAGGAAAGGAGTAGCGCCCTCCCCTACACATTGGTGTAGTAGCTATCGAAAAGGGAGCCTTCGGGTTACCCTCGACTATGGTCGCCAACTTACTTATATATATATATTGTGTGTGTGTGTGTGTGTGTGTGTGAGAGAGAGAGAGAGAGAGAGAGAGGCATATCGAGTTTGTGTATTACATTGTAAGTAACTTTCACGTCTTGAACTACTTCGATCACGGGATGTACGCACTACAAATGAACACTCAAAATATTGTCAAACTTTTAACTCACTCTGGGAAATATGTGAATATCTACTACACTTTTATTGAACATATCCAAGTCTATGCATTATATAATCTTTCTTTCTCTCTCTGTTTCTCTCTCTCTCTCTCTCTCTATATATATATATATATATATAATTATTTTTTCTACCTATACTATAACTCTGACGGTGTAAAAAAAAAACAGATGACACAATTTGTAAAAAAAAAATCATATTAACTTATATCTGGGAAAAATTCGATAAAAAAGAAAAGATTAAGAACATTTGTACTACTTGAAAATAATCTCCCAGAACTATAATGTCTTTCGAAAAAGAAAAAAATAAGCAAAAAAAACAAAAAAAAACAAAACATCGTGGACTCACCTAAGTTGAAATATAAAAGTGCTCAATACTCTAAAAAGAGCGAAATTTGAATGCCTAAAGAGCCAGAAGTAATCTACCAAGGTTTCACCGACTGGATCATCAGAATTATCCTAAAAATCCAGTAGATGAAACTTGGTAGATTAGTTCTAGCTCTTTAGTTGGCTGATTGGTTATTTGGGTCTTATGGCATATCAACCTTGGAAGGTTATTAAATGCCAAATCCATTTTTTATTCAAATAATCAGTTCTATTTCAAACAAAACAGTTTAGTATAAGTATAGTTTTGATCCACACACCGTTAAATGTTAAAGCAGTTCTATTTCAAAAAATTCAGTTTAGTGTAAGTATAGTTTCAATGTCAAAAACAGTTCTATTTCACACAATTCAGTTCAGCATAAGTACGCTGCTTAAATGGAAAAAATCTATTTCAAGCAGTTCAGTTTAGCAAGAGTTCTATTTCAAGTAATTCAGTTTAGTATAAGAACGCAGTTTAGTTCTATTTGACGCATAGGTAGGGCCCTGTCAGGTGCAACCACACCGGATCAGAGGAGACCTGGGAACGATGGCAATGAAGGGTTGCTCTGCATTCCCAAAGCTCCAGCATCACTGGAAAATCACAATCAGATTGGAGACTCGTTGTGGGGGTGGGGGGTCCTATCCCACTGCAGAGATGCAGTCGGTGTATTTTACAGCACCAGCCGACTGGGCAACTGGCTCTTTAGGTATTCTCTCTCTCTCTCTCTTTATATATATATATATATATATATATATATATATATATATATATATATATATATATATATATATATATATCTTTCCCTCTACCTCTCTATCTAGTTCGTACTCCAGTCGCGCCATTACGTTCACTTTCGGGCAAATACCCTTGTGAAAGGTATGAACCCCCTTATTCTCCCTCCAGCTATGGGTAAATAGTAGGACGGACTAGGTTCTTCAGCCTTTGTGAGGCAACTAGTCTAGGAGAAGGAAAACTCTGAATTCAAACCTGTTAAACTCCGCTTAAAAAATTGACCTTGTGTCATATCCTGCCCGAGCGGAGGGGTTGGGTAAATACTACCTCTCTATTTTTGTTTGTCTCTTTCTATATATGTCGAAGCCAATACTCATCCATAGCATACAGATATGAGGATCTCTGTCACATTTTCAATGAACATATTCGAGTCAATATATGATATCGTTTCTCTTCCTTTCTGTCTCTTTCAACTCTATCTCTGTCTCTTTGTCTGTCTGTCTGTTTATATAGTGAAACTGAATCTCATACAGATATGTAGATTTCTGTCACAATTTCATCGAACATATCAGAGTCTATGTAATATTTATGAGTGATCTTTAATTAGATCGCTAATTAGAATTTTGCTCAGAAAATTTCAATCGAATTAATAACTATTTTTACCTGTTTTCTCAAGAAAACTTTTTTTTATTTATCCCCATTACAAGTACCTGCATATATTTTTCGAAAATAATCCCAGCCAATATATTATTGGTATTGACTGATCAATCTTAAATGTGTTGCTCTGAAGGTCATCGTGATTTTATTAACATATTTCAAAATTTCTTTAGTTAAAGTTCTCTTTACAGGTAATTATATTCCACGAGGGAGAGACCCATCCAGTCTTTGGGGCTAAGAATACACTGACTGTATCCCCAAAGGGGTAAGTTCTCTACACTAAAGGGATTTCCTGACTCTGACACTAAACTGCATAAGATGGTGAAGTTTCCGTTCTAGAGAGCTGGGAAGTGTAGAGTACCCCTTAAATAAAACTATGCCTCTCTACAATCTGACCTGAAGTAGTAATACAAGTTAGAGTCCTATTTTTGGATCAACTAAATCTGTTTAAAATTATTCTTATTGGATAGAAACGGGTAAAAAATGCACGAAAAAAAAAAGCAACTTTATGAAAGATATAAATCTGAATGTGCACTGAACGTTGTTCCCTAAATCCCTCAAAATAAACCTAGACGGGTTAAAATGCCATTAAAATCAATCAGTCAGTAATATATATATATATATATATATATATATATATATATATATATATGTTCTTGCTATATGTTTTGTACTGCATTGTCTTTTATTTTTTGAAATTAAGGATTTTTGTGGAAAATGTTCTAGATTCAAATCCAGGAATTAGGATCATTGAGCAACAATAAATTATAACATTATTGGTAGGTGAGATCAATTATTGACACGTAATTCATAATGTATAAACTGTCAAACGCAGGTCAAGTCAGTTTAAATGGCAGACAATCCCCCCTCCCCCAAAAGAAAAATGTTCAATTTGAGAACTTGGTTGAGATAGGATTCGAGAAGTTTAGAAAATAATTTTAATAGTTACTAAAATGCCAAGGACTGTTCGAAGGTAATAGTTGATTTCTACAGAATCTGTATAAGACTTTTTTACTTACAGTCCTGGCCTTCTTGGCTGGGGCATGCTTCAGTCTGTTGTGTTCCCTGGTACCAGATCAAGTCAAGTGTGTCTTGGCTTCAGTGGCTATCAGTCGAGGCTCCCTGACGCGGATGCCGAGGAGGCCTAGGATTCCTGAGGGTTTAGACCGACACTCCTTGGTTCTCAGGGGGCCGTCCTACCAGGCTCTTAATTGCTTCGGCAAGGCTGTTTATCGCCTGCCGCCCAAAGGGCCCTTTGTTTGGGGAATACATTTAAATAGAATATATAAGCGAAAAATTAAAAAGGATTTGCATGCTACAATTTCTTGAGGTCAGCGTTCATCTTTCATTCGAGCCCTGTCGGCTGGGGCTGTAGAATACACTGACTGTATCTTCACTAAACAATCTGATGATGTAAAAGAAAATTAAGAAAATAAGAGTTGTGCTTTTATTGAGAAAGTCACTTTAGAAATTATCTAAATAATCCAGCATTGACTTTTAGTTATAAGTAATTGATGAAAAGCATTGGTAAGTTCCGAAATATATTTTTTATTTATTTTGATTCATTAAAGTTGTATACAATCATTAATTTTCAAGGCTAATTTTATTCAATTAGTTATGTCACTTTGCCCATAAAGAAGAGGGCCCAGTAGCCCTGGGCTAGAGAATACACCAACTGCTTCTCTCCAAAGGTGCAAGACTATCCCAACTAGTGTACTGGATATGACACAAAACAATCCGATGGTGAGGCTCCAGTAATGCTGGTGCTTTGGGGAATGCGGAGTACTCATTTATTGCCATTGCTCCCAGGTCCAATCTGGCCCGAAGTAGTAGCACCTGAAAGGGTCCTATGTATGGGTCAAATAGAACTAAACGGTGTACTTATGCTAAACTGAATTGTATTGATAGAACTATTTTGACATTTAAACTGAATTGGTTGTAATAAAAATTATTATATGTATAAAAATGGATTTGGCATTAAATAACCAACAATGGTTGATATGCCATAAACCCAAACCAAACCAAACCAAACCATCTTTCGTTCAAATGAGAGACCGTTTCTTACTTTATCGCCTTTAATGGAAGTTATTTTCGATATGAATTGTTTGTACCACTCAGGACATAGCTAACAGTGCAGACAAATATTCACGTAGAGCAGTTGCAACATTAGAAATGTCTCTGTAAATGTTTTCCAGCAGTTTGAAACAGAATTTTACACAAACAACTGTTGTTGTTCAGCTTGAAATCCCCACCAAGGTCACGTGTAGCAACAATACGAACCAAAATGGACTGATGCAGGCTTTTTAAAAATCTTTTCATCAATGTAAAAGGCTAAAGTCGATGCTACTCTAATTCAGTCACATACACGTTAAATACCGCACTGACTTGCAGCTTTGAAAATTCTTTCTTTTTGGACACATCGCGTATGCTGTCTTGGCATATGATGGAATATACAGTTTCACCTGGAGAGGTACGTCACACAGCATTTAAAGCAGAAGAACTAAGAGAATTGACTAACTTATCGATTTAACTAAAAATAGCGAAATTTTTGCTAAAATAAATAATCTGTATAGAAAGACCTCCCCAAATGAAGAATAATAAATACGAAACAATGACAAAAAGTTGTTCCCTTCAGAATTAACGAAAAGAAATGACGAATTAAAAAAAAAAGAAAAAAAAAGAAAAAGATTAATTAAAATGAAATTAAAGAAATTCGATTGAAAAGTACAAATTCAAAGAGAAAGGGATGAAAGGAGATGAAATCGATTTTGTTCTTGCGAAAATCTTGAAGGAAGCTTTTTGTTTAGTTTTGGAGTGGAAAACCATTCGACCATAATTTTCTGTTCGAAAAATGATGAAAGAATGGGAAAAAGTCAAAGAGAGAAGCTAGATTAAATAGTGCCAAATAGAGAGAGTTAGAGAATTAGATATATAGAGATACAGATAAATAGCTAACAAGAGAGAGAGAGACAGACAGACAGACAGACAGAGACAGAGAGAGAGAGAGTGTGTGTAAAAGTTTATAAGCACTTAGGTTGGGGGGTTCTGAAGGTGAACTAAAGGTAATCAGGAAAAAGTGGTGAATAGAAGAGAGAGAGAGAGAGAGAGAGAGAGAGAGAGAGAGAGAGAGAGAGAGTGTGTGTGTGTCAAAATGCACTGCGAGGCTTATTCAGTAAAAATTTCTTGTTGTTAAAGAGTTAAAAGAGAATATTATGATTTTTCATTTACTAAACTTATATCAAAAGTAGACCAATAGTGAACACAGTGAGATTCAAACTCAGAAGTTACAGTTTGCTTGCTCTGTTCGCGAACCAGTGTTCTAGACGAGACGCCCGAGAAGAAAATGTGTGTGAAGAATCAGATATATACCCGCAGGGATACCTGATGTTGCCCATGTATTACATCAAAATAACACCAGTAATGTATAAATCTTATATCTTAAAATATCAGAAAATAAATTGAATGATGCACAGTAGTTATAAGAATTTAATTTTTGCAGCAATTTATAAAAAATAATGTCTATGTATTATATCTAAATAAAACCAGCAATGTAAAAATCTTGTTATTCCTAATTCGAAAAATAATTGTAGAATGAATACTATTTATCTTTAAAATTTTATTTTTTACCTCTATTTAAGAAAATGAATATATTTTGAATATATTATATAAAATAAACACAAGTAATGCACTAATATTTTTTATCAGAAAATAACTGGAGGTTGGAAAATATTTATTACAATTTAGATGTAGATATAGATTTACATTGAAAAAAATAAATATTGGATTAAAAATGTACTACTACTACAACTAATACTACCACCACTACTACAATGATTTATGATGTACCAATTTTTCCCCATTTTAGCTCAATAAAATTTTGTTTTATAAAATATCTTCCGTTTTTTTAAATAGACCAAAAGCTTATTTTGTTTCATAATAAAGAAAAAAACATTTACTTCACAGAAAAATATTCGTAATTTCTTAAGTGATTCTTTTATTGCCCTCTCTCTCACTCTCTTTCTATATATATATATATATATATATATATATATATATATATATATATATATGTGTGTGCGTATATATATATATATATATATATATATATATATATATATAAAACAGAAACGAGCAAAATAAAAAAAGATTTGCAATTTAATTTTTTTTTTTTACAATTTATTATTGCAATTTTTTTTTTATTCGATCCCTTTTTTTTACCACTGTTTAGCAAAAAATAATGAATATTGAAATAATTATTTTTAGTTTTTTCTTTACGATGTAGTTTGTTTGTATCATAAATAACGAAATAAAATAAAATCTTAGTTTAAGTTTAATGTACTGTGAGTATTTTTGTTAGTAAAGTAAAAATAGGGAAGAAAAGAGAGAGATTGTATTGAAAATTATTTGTAAAAAAAGTTCAAACTAATAAACTCTATCAAATAATTAAATCATAATTTTTAAAAAGAAAGTTGTATATACGAATTTTCTAAGTGAAAAAAAGATGTTAAAATAATGACACAAAAAATTAATAGTGAATTTTGAGAATGCTGCACCAAGACAGAGTTTCACAAATAAAAGGCTGATCAAAAAGTACAGAGAGTGCTGTTAAAAATATCTAATAGTGACATTGATTTGTCAAGGTTGTTGTCTGGACATCGCGATCTCATTACTTTATATATGGTTGCTTATATGCACATCTGTCTTCTTTTAGATTAAAGAAAAAAAAGTTTGATTCATACTTTTCCCAAGGGTACTGGTACTACATGAAATGTAAACAGCCTTCTTCAGGATTTTAACTCGAGCCGATGAGTTCATTTCCTATGACTTAAACTATTACAACACAAATACCTCAGTGTGTCTGTCTTTGTGTCTCTCTCTATCAACCATTATATATATATATATATATATATATATATATATATATATATATATATATATTATAAATAATCTCCCTCTCTGTCTCTCTCTCTCTCTCTCTCTCTATATATATATATATATATATTGAGAGAGAAAAAGACAGACAGAGAGAGTTATTTAGGGTATGACACTAAACTGCATACTGTTTTAAGACTCTGGTTCAGGAAATCTGGTTAGTGTGATGGCACTCTTTTCTACCAGGTCTACATTAACATGTAATGGTCGTACCTGTTTGAATTCAAAAATATCTGTTTGAGATTGCCAAGTGTTTGCTTGTTTACAATGAATGTAAACCCACATTTTTGTTTCGAAATAATTGTTTATGTATTATTAGAAATTGCACTTTGTCTAATGGTTATCATCGTAGAAAATGAAATTGTTCTCAGCATCCAACTATGAGTACATTGTAGAGCAGACAGGGTTGTTTATCCTCGATTGGGGGGACAGTCTCGGAGAAAGAAAACTTTGAGTTTAAACTACTGATATCACAACCTGCCAGTGGCTGAGTGTTGGATAAATGTATAGGATATCTCTGTATATATGGGACCCCTGTGACTGTTAATAACTCTGCTAAAAATTATAGTGTTCTATATTTAGTTTCAAATTTGAAAATAGTATACTAGAACAACCATTAATCCTCGATCAAAGTGCTTTGGACAAAAGAAGAAAAGTATTTTGTGTCTCTACTTATTTGGAGACAAAATCATTCAAAATTGTCTCCAATTAGATGAAACCCATTAATATGGTAATGATTTATTACACAGACAAGAAACTTAAAAAAGATAGCATATCATGGAGGCTGATATAATAACAGTTAAAAAAATATTGATTTGATGTCTCTTGCACAAAGGATGTATTTTTTTACGGGGCATTTCCAAATGACCGACTTTGCGCCTATCTCAGTTATAAATCATTATCATATTAACAGGTTGCATCTTTTCTATACTTGGAAACTTAAATTATCAAACTGATTTTGGTAGAAAATAACCCAACAAGGGTTGACATACCGTAAAAGCGACCAACCAACTAAACAACCATCCAAGCATATATATATATATATATATATATATGGAGAGAGAGAGAGAGAGAGAGAGAGAGAGAAATGGAAATGGAAATAATCATCATCATCATGTCGCGCCGCCTGCGCGGATATCCCTGACCGTCTCTCGCCATTTCTCCCTATCATTCATCGCCTCCGGCAGGTCTTCAGGATTACAACCCGTGTCCTCACATAGCTGCTGTATGTAAGTTCGTGCTGGTCGTCCCACTCTTGCACATCCATGAGTGGGGGTCCACAGGAGTACATCGCTTATGAGCTCGTCCTTGCTTCTCCAGCAGTGTCCTGCGTGTCTGGTTCGTCGAACTTGTATAGTTTTTGTGATGGGGGGCAAGTGTCCGTATAGTTGGAGTCTCGTGGGGTGTTGTCGCCAGGACTTGTTTAATACTGCTCTCAACATTCTTGTGTAATTTCCGTCCAGCCTCCTCTCCAGCCGCTTCGTAAGCGTCCATGTGGTGCATCCATATAGCAGTATCGACACAACCGCTGCCTGGAAGAAACTGCGTTTCATTTTATCTGTTAGGTCCGACTTCCATATGATCGAGAGCCTATCGATAGCTGTCCATGCCTTCGTCAGTCGTGTGTCAATGTCCTTCTCGGTTGATGAGACGCTGCTTCCTAGGTAGGTGAATTTGTCGACTAGTTTCAGAGAGGCTCCGTCTAGTGTGGCAATGTTGCCTGTTTGGTTGTAACACATATATTCGGTTTTGTTTGCATTGACATGTAGGCCAATGCCAGCTGCAGCTCGTTCCAGACTATGTAGTAGTGTCTCTGCTTGATTAGGCGTATTCGCTAGTAACGCCAAGTCATCAGCGTAGTCGGCGTCCGTGATTGTTTTTGCGGGGTACCTTTTGCTTCTTCTCTTAGTCAGCTCAAAGCCATTTTCTCTGATTTTGTCGATCGAAGTCCTAAGCACATAGTCTAGACAGATGATAAAGAGGTACGGGGCTAGTGTGTCTCCTTGTAGTACTCCTGCAACAATGTCGAAGTATTCCGTGTCTCCATCTGGTGAACGTACTTTTACTTTGGTGTTTCTGTAGAGAATCATTATCGCTGCTACGGTTTCTTTTGGTAGGCCGTAAGCTAGTAGGATTTGCTCCATCTTCCCTCTGTGTATGGAATCGAAGGCCTTGGTAAAGTCGACAAATAGTAATGTCGCCTGTAAGTTTTTTGCCTGAACGCCTTCCAGGATTCTACGGATGGTCAGTATTTGTGAGGTTGTGGATCTATTTCTCCGGAAGCCATTTTGGTTTTTCCTAAGGATGTTTTCCATTTTGGGTTCTATGCGGTTTCGTAGTAGGGCATTGTAGATTTTGGCTGCTATGGATGTAAGTGTTATCCCTCGGTAGTTCTTGGCTAGTCCGAGGTCGCCTTTTTTAGGGAATGGAAGGATGCATCCCTTCGTCCATCGTTCTATCCTATTTTGACTATAGACTGCGTTGCATTGCCGGAGCAGTATATCGTCGAATTGTCTCGTCTTCCACACTTCTGGGGGGATCTCGTCTAGCCCCGCCGCTTTCCTATTTTTAATTCTTTTGAGAACCGTGTCGAATTCTTCTTTGGTGAAAGGACCTAGTTTTACGTCTAATTGCTTACTAATAATTCTGGTGATCGGTTCATCCGTTATTTCCGGTGGGTTTCCTAGTAGATTTTTGAAATGCTGTTCCCACAGTTTTATTCTTTCTTGTTGGCTTGCAGCTTTCAATTTTGCTTTGGCTGTGCTCTTCCTTCCACTTACTTCGTTTATTGTTTGCCAGGCTATCCTGGATTGCCTATCTTCCACCGAGTCTCTAATCTTATCTATCTGATTTTGTACGTATTCTGCCTGTTCTTTTAGGTATATTCCTGTTAATTGATGTTGCGCCTTTTCTAGTTCTCGTGCATTTGTATTTGTTGGGTTCTGTTGATAGTTTTTGGAGGCAGTCTTCACAAGTGCACGTTTTTCTCTAGCCGCTAGCGTTTCCCAAGGGACTCTATATTTAGTTCTAGGTTTTGTTGGAATACACTTTTCTGCCGCCTCCAGGTGTGCTTCTACAAAATTTTCATATTCGTCATTTGGGGTGCCTATTTCTACCTTCTCTTGTAGTGCTTCGAATCTGTTTCTTAATTCTAATGCATATTTATCTCTAATATCTCTGTTGTTGAGTAGGGCCCAGTCATAGTGCTTGGTCGTCGCTTTACGTGTGGCGTTTTTTCTTAGGCTTAGTCGTACTTTGGCCGTAACTATTCGATGATCGGAGGACACACCCTCGAAGGAGGAGTATGCCTCGCAATTCATCGCACTGTTTTTCCATTTCCTGTTTATAAGGACGTAGTCTATCTGTGCTTTACTCTTATTCGCGTATGTGTAGGTCCATAATTTCCCCTTCCCTTTTTTGAAAGTTTGTATTGAGGCAGGTTAATCTATTTTCTATCATGAAATCTATTAAATGCTGTCCATTCTTGTTAGACGCGTAGTGTAGGCTGTATTTGTTGTGTCTGTTTTTCCCGATTTGTGCATTCATATCTCCGCCAATGACTAGCAGGTTGTGTTTCGGAATGCTACGTACTAGGGAGGATAGATCTTCGTAGAAGGTGGCTATTTCGTTTTCTTCGCTAACATTGGTAGGGCTGTAGCAGGAGATAATTGTTGCTTTGGGGTTGCCATTAAACGTTGCGGCCATCATCCTAGGTTGTATTCTCTCAATGCTGTTCAGTGTTTTTAACGCTCTCGGTCCTAGAAGTATTCCCACCCCTCCTACCGATGCATTGACCGAGTTTTTCCATGCCGATACAGTCACCAGCATCCATCCATTTCCAGTTTCGTGATACTTGATATCTTCGGTGTGCGTGTATCGGTGCTCTTGTATACAAATTATATCTATCTTATGTCCTACGGCTGATGCAGTTAGCTCTGATAGTCGACCTATTCTATTTAGGGTTCTCACGTTAAATGTCGCTATCTGTATTGTTTGTTTGCATTTTAGTAGTTTTTGTTTGTGTTTGAGCTCTGTAGCTGATTTTTCGAACACCGAGGCCAGGGCTCCAACCTCAGCAGGACGCGCCCCTTTTTTACCCGCGCGAAGAGCGATGCGGTTTATGGATCTGGTTTGAGTACTAGTCATGGTTATCTTTCGATGGCTGTTTCTGTTCTCATCTATAGAAGCCACTCTTATAGATGAGCAGCAGTAGTTCCCCGATCGAACTGGCAATCTTGAGCGTTAAGCCACAAGACTCACACGTACAGCATGCTGCTTCCCATGTGTACGCGGTAGTAAAAAAAAAAAAAAAAAAAAAAAAAAAAAAATTCTCTTTTTTTTTTTTTCTTAAGTTTTAACTTAGTTAAAGTCCAGGACTGCTGGATGTTAAAATTCAAAGAAATTTTGGGGTATATTACATGGTCATCTAGTGGTGGAGAGAGAGAGAGAGAGAGAGAGAGAGAGAGACACATACAGAGAGAGAGAGAGAGAGAGAGAGAAAGAAAGAGAGAGGAGGAGTCAACTCTTTTATGGCTTTCGTCTTTAGCACGTGTTAGACTACATTTGAGGTGTTTTGGATTTTTTTTTTTCCTTTCTTTTCAGGGGGGGGGGGGCAATTTGGGGGGTTTTCTTTAGCAAATTTAGAAGTTCGCCTTCCAAAAGTAAAGTTTTCCTGAAAATTAAGTCGCATAAGTCTTCATTCTTCATTTAAACAACACATAATACAGCTGAGATTTAAGACATTACTATTTTAAATCAAATGTGCATTTTTAAATGAATAGTTTAGTAGAATAAATTTACTGACCTCTGTGAAAAAACTTCTGGGAACGGAATCTGATTTTAACCTCATATCAACCTGACAAGCATGATTTTATGTCGAGATGATTAGTAAACGCTTCGATTATACATTCATATTTATAATGACTTTATAGTTGTTTCTTATGAGTTATTTTTGCACAAGGTCCTTTAGTAATGTTTAAATATCAATATGACCTATACATGGGATCACAACAGATACCAAGGTTGATATGTCATTAAACAAAGAAACCAATCCAAACAACAGATACCACTAATCAACAGCAATGTAGACCTGGGAGTAATTGCAATGAAGAGCTACTTCACACTTCATAGATCTCTTGCAGAGAGGTAAGACTCCCCCAACAATTTGATAGGGAGGTTAGAGAAATGCTGATGCTTTGGGTCATGTGGAATACTCTTCATTGCCATCACCCCCAGACAATTCTGGCACAGAGTGGTAGCACCTGATAGGCTCCTATCGATAGCTCAAATAGAACTGTTAGACATTTAAACTGTTTACTTTGACATTGAAACTGAGTGTAAACAAATAACTTATGCTAAACTGAATTGTTTGAAATCGAGCAGTTTGATCACTTAACTGTGTGTATAGAAATGATTGATGTTTATTGAATTGTGAGAGTTAAATAGCAATACTTGAAAACGTTTAGCTCTGTGCAGAAAAATGATAATGAGTAAATGTAATTATTCGAATAAGAGAGAAATAAGTGATACGGTTTAATTGTGTGAAAAAAAAATGAGCTCAGTTTCGTTTAAAAATATTATCAACAAAATTTGTTTAGAAATCATCTAATCGATATGTATAAAAAGAATTTGGCATTAGATAACCTACAAGGGTTGATATGCCATAAAATCAAATAAAACCAAATAAATCTAGCACTGGGGAGTCATCATCTTTTAGTACCATACCCAGAACATCTCGTTTTTTTTTTTAGGGGAGGGCTGTTCTTACCCATTGGTGGGGGGAATATAGTCTGCGTATTCTTAGCCCAACCTTCATTGTAGGATCTTATAAAGAGAAAAGATACAAAAACAAGATACATTTATGTAATTAAATGATGGATAAAGACAAATACCAAACAGGACAAGAAAGATGAAAAAAAGAACAAGACTAAAGAATAGCGTGAAAAAAAAAAAAAATAAGAAAGGGCCCAACTCTCTGCAATCAAACTGAACAGATCAAGTACAAAGTCTTCATTACCATTTCACGGAGAAAACCATTGGTACGAGTATAAAAACTGAAATCAATAAAAGTGTTAAAGAGGAATCAGTCGAATTTAGACAACAAATTTCTTCCGATCTCTAATTTCCCAATCCCAGATCTCCTTGACTCGCCTATTGAACTCCCTTTTCCGCTTTTATTTTTAGCTGCTATTATTTCTTTTGATTTATATACTGTTTCCGCATCGAGCACTACGAAACTTTTCAAACAACCGTTCTTCTTTTTTCACCGACTTTCAATTAACTGTCCACTCTTCTTTACCCAATGATGTACGCTCCTTTTCCTGCTATCATTTCCTCTGCAAGTACCGGGGTAATTTCTTCGTTTAATTTTAGTAATCCTTATTTTTCAGAACCTCGAAAATAATGGCAAACTTCTACAGAACAAATAAAAACTAAAAAAATAATTGAATGAAATAAATCATTAAGAGAAATTTCGCAAATACAAATTGATTAATTTCTATTTTTCTTTTTTTTTTATACTCTTGCTATCAACATCCAGAAGTTGAGGAGACACTTAAGAGATTTCACAACATTTTCATTATCCTTTAAATGCATGTCTTTTTGTTCACGTACAAAAAATAATTATATTTTCTCATAATAATAGTTGTTATCATAATTGTGCAATGAATATTTTGATCATGGATCTCTTTGAAATGATTTAATTACAAAAGCTTTTAGGGATGTAGTATAATGCCATACCCTGGATACTTTTTCTTTGGCGGGGGGTATTTCCCTGCAGTACCACCCTGTTAGCGGGTCTTTGAACACCCTGACTACAGTTACTATTTCATGGCGATATTCGCAAGCATGGTGCTGTGTGTCAGCAGATGATGATTATTTAGTAGTATAGTCAGTTGAAACCATATAATTTATGTATTCACCATTTGTATTATACAGGGATATTTGAAGCCATATAATCATAGATACATGATTTGGATTATATAGGAATACTTGAAACTATACAATCATATATACATAATTAGTATTGTATCAGAATACTTGAAACCATAAGGGGGTGTCCTCGTGGCGTAATGGTTGAAGCGTTGGACTGCGGAATCGTAGTACGCGAGTTCGTACTCCAGTCGCGCTATTACGTTCACTTTCGGGCAAATACCCTTGGAGAAAGGTATGAGCCCCCTTATCCTTCCAGCTATGGGTTAAATAGTACTACTACTGTTCTTCTAGGAGAATGGCTCTGGCATTAAATAACCTAAAAAGAGCTGATATGCCATTAAACAAAAAAAAAACAAACAAGCCTTGAAACCATGTAATTTATGTATACTTGATTTGTATTATACAGGAATATTTGAAAACATATGCCTGATCGATCGATAGCTTGTTAACAGCATCCTTATTCGTCTAGGTTTATTTCATGCCTAGAAGTTAGGGAATCTTGTACATTTATATTTATAATTTTTGTTCATTGTTTTTGAAGTGTTTTTTGTTCAATATTCTTGTCTAATAAGTAATTTTCCTACAGTCATATGGTTTCATCTATTCCTATCTCATACAAAAAATTTATACAAAATTATATGGTTTCAAGCAAGTACTTCCATTTAATAATAACCGTTTTTTTAAAAACATTTACATAGTTTCAAAAAACTGCATCTAATAATTAATCCTTCATCGTCATCATCATGTCACATTGCCAGCACAGATCTCGCTGACCCATGTCCTGGATATGACGCTAAACTATCTGATGGTGAGGACCCAGTAATGCTTGGGCTTTGGGGAATATGGAGCACCTCTTCATTGCCATATCTCCCAGGTCCACTCTGGTCCGGCTTAGTAGCACCCGATAGGGCCCTATCTATGGGTTAAGTTGAACTAACGGCATATTTATGCTGAACTGAATTGTTTGATTAAACTGAATAGCTTGAAGTAGAAATGCTTTTGACAATTAAACCGTACTTACATTTAAACTGCGTGTTTGTGCTAAACTGAATTATTTGAAATGGAACTGTTTTTTGACATTGAAACTGTATTTACCCTAAACTGAAGTGTTTAACTTAGAGCTGTTTTGACATTTTACTGTTTAAACAAAATTTGTACTTATACTAAACTGAATTAGCTGAATTAGAACTGTTTGAATTAACTGAATCGTTTGAAAGAGAAATATCTTTGATAATTAAACTGTACTCATCTTAAACCGAATTGTTTGAAATAGTGCCGATTATTTACAGAAAAATGGATTTGGCGTTAAATAACCTACAAAGGTTGATATGCAATAAAATCCAACCAACCAACCAACTTACTGACCCTCTCACGCCACTTGTCTCTATCGTCCATTGCTTCGGGGAGGTCTTCAAAGCACAGAGCTGTTGTATACATGTTCTAGCTGGTCTTCCTGCCTTTGCTGGTCCGTGTGAAGGCGTTCACAGGAGTACATCGCTTATGAGTTCGTCCTTACTTCTCCAGCAGTGTCCCGCATGTCTGGTTTGTCTAACTTGGATACTTTTCGTGACGGGTCGCCGTAGGCCGTATAGGTGCTATTTTGTGGGGTGTTGCCTCCAGGTCTTGTTCAATACAGCTCGCAGGATTCTTGTGTAATTGCCATCAAACTTTTTCTCCATACGTTAGCGTCCATTTATTGCATCTATATTGCAGTATCGACACGATTGTCGCTTGGAAAAAAAAAAAAAACTGTGTTTTATTCTATCAGTCAGGTCTGACTTCCCTACGACTGAGAGCCTATTAATAGCTGTCTACGCTTTTCCAAGTCATGTGTTGATGTCTTTCTCGGTTGATGAGACAGTAAGATTTATTGCTTCAAATAAGTATTAACACAGATAATTTAAAGTTTTATAGTATCAGGTATTGCTATCTAATACAAATAATTTTAAAACAGATCGATTTGAACCACAGGTTAGATCCTTATGGGTACTTCCACTCTGGGTCAGAGTAGATTAATGAAAATGAAGGGGTACTCCACACTCCTTTGAGATACAGAACCCGAACCTCCCTATCAGATACAATTTAATGTCATATCCAAGATACCTCTTTTTGGGATGTCTTACTCCTCTCAAGAGGAGTAAGACCCCCGCATCCACCCAAGAAAACGAGCGATGAAGTTAACATAGTCTAAGCCTCGCAAATAGGGTTTGCAAATAACTATGTTGAAGCAAATAATTATAATTTTTTGGTCTCGTCGGAGACTTCCTGGCATGGGACCTAAAATTTCCTTGCACAAGAGCAACAGATATCTCTTGCTTAAGTCAAATATATGAAATCCTTTCACAGCAGCTATAGTTTTTGGCACACAGAGTGGTAAAAGAACATTTGGTACTTGCACAGATCCAATAAAATTCAGTATCAAAAACTATGTATCGTCAGTGTCAGTGTCATGGTGTATTTCAAAGATAACTTCTGTAAATGTCTATTTCTTTTATAGACACCTATACTATCATCATCAACATCATCTCAGTTCGGTTTCAGCGTCTTCGTATCTTCTTTTCTTGCTTCTTTTTTAAAATCAAAAACCTTAAGTTTTTGAAATGATGGCTTGAGTATTAAATTCTCGCTAGCAGAAGCAAGGCACGTCACTGTCCTACCCTGATGAGATGCCCGTCCCCGTCCACGTCCCCACTCCACGTCTTTCCGTTCACCCACGCGCCTATCCGATTCCCTTCTTTAGAAGCGACGCTGAAGCAAGTGATTAAGACTTCTGCGCAGGATTAGTTATGAAAAAAGTATGGAAGCCGCCAAATGACATAATGTCAAGGACGTTGGAATGGAGATTAGCAAGAGAGGAAAAATAAATTATGCAAAAAAAAAAAAAAAAATGAAGAAAAAAAAGGGAAACTGCGTTCAGCAGATGAGATGAACAGAATCTGCTGTGAAGAATTTGCTCATGTGCCAGTATTAACACACACACACACACACACACACACACACACACACACACACACACACACACACACACACACACACAAAGATACCTAATTATATTTATTTGGACTTACACACATACATGAATAGACAAATAGAGAAACAACCACAAGCACCTGTTAATATATTCACGTATGTGTATATCCAAACCAAAATATACAATAATAGAGACAAAGATAGATATACTCATGGACATGCATAAGTACAGGTCTAAGCTTACATTTACATGCATAAAAGAGGCGATCGTGGCGTAATGGTTACCGTCGAGGGCTATGGACACAGCGAACCAAGTTCAAATCTTGGACAAAACTGTTTCCATTTCACAAATACCCTGGGAAACTATATAAATCAAATTATTCTCCCACAAGCTAATGGTAAATAGAAGATCAGATTGGATTCTTTTATCTTGGTATGGAAAATTGTCTGGGAGATTTCAAACCTGTTAAACCTTGCTTGAAAATTGACCTTGTGTCGTATCCTTCTCGTGTTGAGGGGTTGATAATATATATAATAATAAATGTATATATTGGCGTAAATGCAAGAGAATACCACACGGTGAAAGTTTAGCAAGCTTGGTTAATAGACTACTGATTGTGAGGTCGATTCTCACTAGTTACTCCATACTATCCAATACTTGACCTTATGCTACAATAAAACTAAACTTATCAAATAACAGCCAAACTAGAAGTCTACTTCATAGGCGTAACCCACCCCAGTAAACTGAACTCGTGTCATGTCATGACTTTGTTGGGAACTGAATAAATACGTGATTAGTTAGTTAAACAAGCGGACTTTTACAAGCGAGTTCGATTCTCATTGGGTGCCTCATGCTTCTAGCCTTGTAACGCATCTACTTTAAGTTTAGGGAATAATGGATAAATTCTCCTGTATTTCACTTCAAAAGTATTTAAACTTGTCTTATTACACTAACATCGTTTTTCGATTTTCCTTTTTAATACACACACCAAGTACTTTGATCACTACCTATCAATACAATTAGTTGCATAATTTCGATATTGTAATATCTTATGATAAATAACAGCAAATACTAACCGTTTTGGTCGAATAGTATTTTAGTAGAAATACTACAATCCTGGTATCTTTGGCTTATAGGAAAATATAATTTTCATAATTTCTAGGAGTGTAATTATTAATGGTTAACACAGGGGAACTATATCTTTAAAAGGGATTTTTGTTTAAGTCTAGAACATATTTGTAAAAAAAGCATTGTAAGGTGCACATAGTTTTTGTGATGCTTTTTTTTCTTCCCCCAAGAGAAATATCATACTGTTACAAGAATCCCATTATGGAGTATTTACCAAGCCTTGTGAATGGACAGGATGTGACACATTATCAATATTTAAGCGGAGTTTAACTGGTTTAAATTCAAGGTTTTCTTTCTCCCCAACCGGTTTCCATACCAAGGTTAAAGAAACCATTCTGTCCGAATAATTGCCCGAAGCTGGAGGGAGAGTAGTTGGACTCATACATTTTCCGAGAGTATTAGTGATATGTGAAAGGCTATCAGTTTCATCCAGTATTTGAACTTGTCTCATCGTTTCGGTTCGGTTTCGGTTTCTTTGTTTAATGGCATATCAACCTTTGTAGGTTATTTAATGCCAATGCTATTCTCCTAGAAGAACAGTAGTGGTACTATTTAACCCATAGCTGGGAGGATAAGGGGGTTCATACCTTTCCCAAGGGTATTTTCCCGAAAGTGAACATAATAGCGCGACTGGAGAACGAACTCGCGTACTACGATTCCGCAGTCCATCGCTTTAACCATTACACCACGAAGACACCCCCTTTTGTCTCATCGTGTCCAGTTCTAACAACGGTAACCATTACACAGCAGACACCTCGATATTATGGAGTGTTTGTTATAACACTCCTTTTTTAATGAAATTTTTAATAAACTCTCAGTTATTTAACATTGCTGATTTAAAGCAGTAAACTTTTAACAGCATGGAAAATGGAATCGGTGAGACGTTTTCAAATTACGACTGAGAGAGTTCTTGTGGGATGTGTAAATATATATACTCTTTCACCCCGTTATCGTTAAATCAGCAACTTCTCTATGAAGACGATTCCGAATGTAAAGTCTGGTGACCATTGAAGAGTCGATTCCACTTCGTAAGATGTGCTGTCTACGTAAACTAATACGTTGATTCTCGACAACGAGTCTATTTTTCCTTTGGCCTTGGGGATATGGCTTCTACTAGTTTCCCACGTATCTTCCAGTAACATGCACACGATTTGGGATGTTCAGTAAACCGACTAATTCTGTCAGGAAAAATGTCGACTTTTCTTTTTTCTTCCTTGTAGGTGTTTTTAGGAAAGTGTGTATTCTTTTTTGGGAAACACCTATGAACTTCGACAAAGGTAAACGACTAAAACATACATACACACTTGAATATGTTTAAACATATGCCCATATATAGACGTATACGTATATTTATATACGAATAAACGATACGATTTCACCACAATGATATATAGAGAAAATTAGAAAGAAAAAAAGAAAGTCTGGGGACAGATTGATAGAGAGAATATTTTAAGAAATGTAGAAAAGAAGGTAATGAAAAAGGACAAAGGGCAAAAGAGTGGAAGAGAAGGAATGAGACAAATAGAGAGAAAGGAAATAATAAATAAATCATTAAAAGAAACTGAGAAAATGATACAATGAAGAATACTCTCGAAAAATAATGGAAATGTTCTGACCAGGGAAACATGGAACAAGTTAAAAAAAAAAGTTCTTCTTTTGTACCCATTTGGTCAAAAGCAAATTATTTACCATATAAAACTTCTGTTTCCTCGATAAAATTAAACGGAATTTCTTTCAAGCTGTATTGTGTTGGTTCTCCTTTATGGTTGCATCCCGTGGACTCTTAGGGGAAAAAAGCTAGAAGGGTAATATACAAGAATACTGCTAAATGTTTTGGAAAAAAATCTTAGCGGCAGCACCGAACTACACAGCAGCTGTATGACCACTTGCCTCCCATCTCATAAATCTTTCAAGAAGATGAATAAGAGATGCTTGAGAATCAAGGACGAAGTCACAAGCGATTTTCTCTGTGAACTCCTTCACATAGACAAACCAAAGTTATCCAACCAGCAAAAACTTATATACATTAGCTCTGCCCCGAAACTGGATGCCTCTTGCAGAACTTCCAATAGAGATGGCCGATAGGGACTGACGGTGCGTAAGAGTCAAGGGCATTCATGCTATTTGAATGACTTGATAATGATGAACACAGTAACCAATAAAAGAAATAATTGTATTATGCAATACTGTCACTGTCTTATCCTGAGCCAGACCAATCTGCTGGGGCTGTAGAATACACCGACTGCATCTCTGCAGATGGGTAAGAACCTCCCCCAACGGTCTCCTGGATTCGACACTAAACTATCTGATGGTGCGGTTCCACTAACGTTGGAGGTTTGAGTAGTATGGAGCATCCCTTCCTTGCTATTGCTACCAGGTCCACTCTGAGCAGAGAGGTAGCACCTGATAGGGCCCTATCTATGGGTCAAATAGAAATGTTTGACATTTAAACTGTATGCAAGCAAATTATTTATATTAAATTTAATTGTTAGAAATGGAACTGTTTGACCATTCAACTCTGTGTAAACAAATCACTGATGTTGAATTGTTACTGTTATATAGCAATAGTTAAAACTATTTTAATGAGTGTAAACAAATTATTAATTTTAAATTGTAGTATTCGTATTAAATTGCAATACTGGAAACCATTCAACTGTGTACAAAAAGATTAGCTCAGCTTCCTTTAAAAATGTTATCAACAAAATGTGTTTAAAATCATATATATTCAATGTATATGTAAAAACAGGCTTTGGTATTAAATAATCAACAATGGTTGATACGCCATAAAACCCAACCCGACCAAATCAAATCACCTTGGGTGGATATGAAAGATAGGCTAACAAATCACTGTTAGTAAATAATATTCTCAAGAGGTGTTCTACAAGCAAAAGCTTGTAGAGGTCTCCTATTAGATTTTAATATTTTGTTGAGGCTGAATGATATTTGTAGAATGAAAGTGATCACTCCACGTACTAACGTCAGAGATATGATTCTACGAAGATATGGTTGTAGAAACTTTGCTTCTTCCCCTTAAAAATATGACAGAAATATGCACAAAAACACATTCTATTGCTGAGACAAAACTAAATACAAAACAGAATACATAAGGAATGAAACACAACGGAAGTTAATGATGAGGTAAATATACGAAGGTCCTATACAGTTATATAAAATTAAAGATGAGAAGGTTTGTGAAATATTTACATATTTGAGAAGTGTTAATTAATTGTTGGTGGTAAAAAATGATTAGACAGAACAGTGAGTAAGTAAGTGTACAGTTTTTTTAATGGCGTGTTTAGTGAGAGCAAAAATTCTATGGGACAAAATGTCTTTCAGAGGCTACACTACTAGTAAAAATGTCTTTCTCAAGGCTACACTACAAGTAAATTAAAATGTGTCGTCACGCATTCGTCTTTTATACTAAGCTTTGCTAGTTTGGCAACACCATATAAGAAAAATTTGCAGCAATTCTTCGTCAGACAAGGGCGGTAACTGCATATGATAAACCCAAACTTAGTAAATTTTATCCAGTTTGTTTTATTCTTGTCTCACTAAAAGCTCTTCTGTCCTAAGGTGTTCCTACTTAAGTGCAACAAGGCATATGTATGTAGGTTCAACAATATCTGCACGAGTATGTATGCATATAAGTGTTGAGTGTATGCATGAATATATACGAGGGTACAAGAATAAAATATTACTGCTTAATCAAAATTGTTATTTGCTGGCACACAGTGGAGTAGTTTAAGTACTGCTATATATTCATTCATTTGTTCAGTTAAATGTTACGTTAGTTGATTGGAGTTGCCCGTGGTGTAATGGTTATCGTCGTAGGAATTGAACACGGTGATACGAGTTCAAACCCTGGACGAGACTGATTACATTTCACATAGCGCTAAAGGTATGAATCCAATTATTCTCCCTCCAGCTATGAGAAAATAGTAGGGCAGACTAGGTTCTTCAGCCTTGGCGAGGTAACTAGTCTAGGAGAAGGGAAACTCTGAATTTAAACCTGTTTAACTCCACTTAAAAATTGACCTTGTGTCATATCCTGCCCGAGCGGAGGGGTTGGTAAATATGGTTAGTTTAGTTTTATTGCATATTAACCCTTCTTGGTTATTTGACACCAAATCCTGTTTATACGTGCATGCACACACACGCACACACACACACACACACACACATATATATATATATATATATTAAATATATATGTTTTGTAACGAATAGTTTGTTTATAAGATTTTTAAACGATTCAGAGCTAACTTGTGTGCACTCACTTAAATGGTTTCAAGTATTTCAAGCTAGGATAAATAATTCTATGTATTTTTAATTATTTTGTTGTGCACAGATAAATGAGTTAAAGTATTACTATTTAACCCAATTTAATTAGACATCAGCCATTTTTTGCTCATAGTTAAATGGTTATACAAATAATTTGTAAGGTAATTCTATCTCTGAAAAAGTAAGAGTTAATTTGTTTGCACGCTGTTAAATTGTTTCAAGCATTGCTATTTAATCAAAATAATTATTTGCTTGCACACAGTGGAGTAGTTTAAGTACGGCTATTTAACACTGATAATGTGGAAATTGTATCGGTAAATGGATTTATTGAATGGAGTGCCAATATTTTTGGGTCATTCTAGGCCTATTTTGAATTGTTTTTTTTATTGCAAGTTAGCTTTTGTGTTCGCTGAAATTCTGTGTGGCAGAAGACCTTTGATATGAATGGCTGAAAGAAATTTAAAGTTAGAACAAGCTAAAAAGAAGAGAAAAGAAAAAAAAATCGAAGAAAGTAGGTTTCTACAACCTAAATTTATATTTTAGAGTAATTGTTCCTCTAAGAAAAAGAAGTAGTGAGTTCAGTCAACTCCATCAACTTCTCATGTTTCAGCCATCATTATCTACTCTATCGAGGGAGAAGATGATCGACTAAGAAAAAGAAAAAGAAGAAAGAACATTATTAGAGACTTTGTCTAGCAGAAGAAAGAAAGACAGAGAGTGACTTTTTCTTAGAAGGAATGAAGAAAAAGGACATTTTAGAGGCTTGATCTCTAAGTTAAAAATAAAAGAAAAAATACACGTATGAACCTTTGTTTAGCCGGGGAGAAGAAGTAGAGACGTTATTCCCAGTTTTGTGAGTGTATCAGTTGGTGAAAGATTTTTTAATAAGTTTTTACTTTTTTGTATTTGTGAGTTACTTGTCATATTTGCATTGGGACGCATATGCAACTAACTAGTAATCTTCCTTTTGTCATAGTAAACGACTTTGGATTTTAAACAAGGATCTCTCTCCACATTATTTTATTTTATTTTTGTCTTCATATTTTTCGTAATTTTATTATTTTTACTTGTAACCAATTTTGTCGACTAAATAAAATTGAGATATTTTGCATTTGTATTCCTAAGTAAAATAATTCTTTTCAAAAGTATTCATTCATTTGTTCAGTTAAATGCTACCAAGTCTTGCTATGTAATTAAATTATTTAACTTTTACTCACAGTTCAATAGTTTCAAGCATTCGCGTATCAAACACGAAAGATTCTTATTAGTATTAATCATTTGTTTACACACAGGTTTGAAGTATTGCTATGTCACACGAACAATCAAATTTAACATCAATCTTGCCCAGTTGGCTGCAGCTGTAGAATACACCGACTGTATCTCTGAAGAGGGGTGAGACACCCCCAACAAGTGTCCTGTATATGACACTCGACAATCTGATGGTGTGGTTCCAGTAATGCTGGAGCTTAGTGGAATGCGGAGTACCCCTTTATTGCCATCCCTCCCTGGTCGACTCTGACCCGGAGTGGTAGCACCTGATAGGGTGTATCTATGGATTAAATAGAACTAAACTGTTTATTTACGCTAAAGTGAATTGCTTGGCTTTGGGGAATGCGGAATACCCCTTTATTGCCATCGCTCCCAGATCCACTCTGACCCGGAAAGGTAGCACCTAATAGGGTCCTATGATTGGGTGAAATAGAACTAAACTGTGTACTTACGCAAAAGAGAATTGCTTGAAATTGGAATGTTTGATATTGAAACTGCGTACTTTTACTGAACTTAATTGCTTGAAATAGAACTGTTTCGACATTTAAATAGCATAGCAAAACTGAACAGTTTGAAATGGAACTGTATTTTGTATGCTAAACTGAATTGTTTGAAATAGAACTGTTTTTTTGTATGTTTGACTGAATTTTTGAAATAGAAACTGTTTTTGTTTGCATTGAAACTGTACTTACGCTAAACTGAATTGTCTGAAATACAACTGTTTTGACATTTAACTGTGTGTAAACAAAAAAATTATTCTTATACTAAGCTGAATTGTTTGAAATAGAACTGCTCAACTAAAATGAATAGCGTGAAATAGAAATGTTTTTGACAAATTGTGTACTTATGCTAAATTGAATTGTTTGAAATAGAACTGTTTATTTGTATAAAAATGGATTTGGCATTAGATAACCAACAAAGGTTGATATGCCATAAAACCCAAGCAACGAAACAAACAAATATTAACTTCAATCATTTTTTGCATGTAGATAAATTGTTAAACAGTTCTATTTGACCCAGTTATGGGATCTGAACAGGTACTACCACATCGCATCAAAATGGACCTGGGGGTAATGGCAAAGAAGCAATACACCACATTCTTCTAAATTCCAGGACGGAAGCTTCACCATTAGATTGTTTATAGTCATGTCTGGAACACTTGTTTGAGATAGATCTTACCCCACAGCAGAAATGCAGTCAGCGTATTCTACAGTCCCATCCGACTGTGCTGGTATTTTTTATGGATATTCATTAGCTGCTGCATAGCGTATAATATTTATATATGTATGTATGTATGTATGTATGTAATAAAATGAAAAGGGTAGATATCTAATGCTGATGAGGTCGGAAAATTTAAAAGGAGTGAAAATAAGATAGAAAGAGAAGGATTTCTTATTGAAAATGAATGTATAATAAATGAAGTTATGGTAATAAACTGAAAAATTCGGCCCCTGTATTGTTATAAGACAGCAGGTAAATATCTCATATTTTAAAATCATTCGTACACGCGGAAATAAGGCGGTGGGGCTCGGCAATTCAAATACTATAAATGAAGTACTTTAAATCTAGGGCAGCATTAGGTTCAATTCACCGTTGGATCATAGAGAACGAGGGACGAGAGCTCAAGTTGGGGTGCCCAACTAATTGGAAGAAAATCACCTGTAGGATGAGCAGAGAGTCCCAGGTAGTTACTGTGAGAGGAAGAGAGCCGACCAGTGCCCAACTTTCACTCAACATCTTTATCGATTAGGTCTGATGATCCCTCACCGCAAACCCGACAAGTATTATTTTAAATCTAAATCATGATAAATGAACACGACATTATGATTGTACGATAGTTTTTTGTTTCTTTTTCTTGTGTGGACCTAAACCCAGACATCTAAAGTTTTGACTATAACTGGCTGCAGACTTCTTTAAAACAGAACATAAGGAGAGAGCGGATAGCTGTAGAGACTTGATGGATAGATGATTGAACCAAGCAGATTCACTTATTTTTGTTATTGCTTCAACCTTTCAACTAATCACTAACCCTTTCATATCCTGGAGGTATCTATACATTATCTTACAGATAATAATAACGTCTTGTTTTTTTTAAAATACATATCGGAAAGATGATTTTTCTAATTCCTTGAATTCTGAGTCGGTTTCTTATTCATCCTATTTGCATTTAATACAACAATTTAAAAGATGTTCTAGTAGTTATCACCGAAAGATAATTAGAAATGCCACAAAGTGAAATATTGTGTGATAATAACACGCCCAAAAATCAAATATTTGATTGAATAGTTAGAAAAAAGGAAACACATTACCATTTTTCATCAGAGAATATTTATACGGAATAATATAATTGTAATAAAGAGGTTAGCTCAGAAAAAGAGACGATGCAGATATTAATACATTCGTACCAAAAATTGAAAACGAAGAGCATAAACAAACGTGAAAGGAGAACTTTTTATACTGTGGTATGTAGTCAATAAAAGTAGACAAAAAATGTATTAATATACAATATCACTCCTAAATAAGTCATCATCATCATATCGCGCTGGTAGCACGGATATCCCTGACCCTCTCTCGCCACTCCTCCCTATCGTTCATCGCCCTAGGTAGGTCTTCAGGACAACATCCTGTATCCTCACATAGCTGCTGAATGTACGTTCGAGCTGGTCGTCCTGCTTTTGCGCGGCCATGTGTGGGGATCCATAAGAGTACATCTCTTATGAGTTCATCTCTGCTTCTCCAGCAGTGTCCTGCATGTCCTGCATGTCTGGTTCGTCCTAAATAAGTACCGCTTTGAAATCTTTTGGGTTGGTTGGTTTCTTTTTTTAATGGCAGATCAACCTTCGTGAGTTATTTAATACTGAGGTCATCTATGTAGAAGAGTAGCAGAGAAACTATTTAATCCATAGCTGTGAGGAAAAAGGTGCCTGTGGTGGTGTAATGGTTAGTGAGCTCGACTAGCAAACTTACACGAGTGAATTCGAGTGTCATTGGGTACCCCTTTCATATGGCCTTGTGCCACATCTAAGCTAAAAGCTTAGTAAATTACCATAGCTGGGAGGAAAAGGAGGTTGATACATGTCTAAGCGTATTAATCCTTCAGATTAATACGCGAACTCGTTTATTTTAAGGCCACAGTCTAACTCTGGAGCCGTAAAATCTTTTATAAAAAATAATTTTCTTCTAAACCAAATATACTAGGATTCCAGTATTTCTTGAGCAACGTTATAAATTCTAATGGGTTATGAGGATCATTATTACTCCTTCCGAGTTTTTCATACCAGCGTTAACTGATGGTCTCCTCATGTCTTCAGGACTCTTCTAGTCGATCTTAACCATGTTGTAGTTTGGATGGTATTGTCTCTTTCTCCAATTTCCAACACTTACATTCCCTTTATCAAGCTTTTTGGGAGCGTTCCAAGTACACCGATTACAAATGGTAACATCGACACCTTCATGCTCCGTAACTTTTTAGTTCTCTGGCAATATCGAAGTACTTATCTCTCTTTTCGTTTTTTTTTATTTACAATCTGTAGTCCATCGAGACAGCAAGTCCACTGTTTTTTTGTTAATTACCATTAGGTCTAGTCTTCCGGCTGGAGTTATGTGATCTGTTTGTATCACAAAATTCCAGACAGTTTTGTGTGTCTCATTTTCAAGGGCGAATTCTGATTTGTGCATATACGATTTGGTAGAATGGTCAAATTTTAATCGCTTGCATAATCACCTTTTCTTACCCTTTCGTGTCTAATCTTATACTCCCTTTGCTACATTCGCTAATTATTATTATTATTATTATTATTACCTTTTAGAGTTTTTCACATCAGCGTTAGCTGATGGCTTTTCACTGGAGTTTGAGTGACAGCAAGTCTCCAGGACTCTTCTCAGTATTCTAGCCGTTCTCAATAATGCTGTTGCTTGGATATTTCTCCACTCGTCCGCCAAATTCCAAGTCCTCGATGCTCTTTAATAATCCTTTAGTTACCGTGCCAAAAACACCAACCACAATTGGTATAATCGTCACCTTCATGTTCCATAGTTTTTTTCAATTCTCTAGGAAGGTCCAGGTACTTATCCTTCTTTTTATATTCTTTCAGTTTTACTCTGTTGTCTGTTGGGACAGTAAAGTCGGCAATTTTGCAAATTCTTTTTTTTTTGTTGATTATTATTAGGCCTGGTCTTCTGGCAGAGATTAGGTGATCCATGTGTATGTCAAAGTCCAAAAGGAGTTTATGTGTGTCATTTTCCGAGACTGGTGCTGGGTTGTGCATATACCATTTGTTCGTATGGTCAAATTTAAATTTCTTGCACATTTCCCTGTGGATCACCTTGCCCACTCAGTCGTGTTTAGTCTTATACTCCTTCCGTGCCAATTTGCTGAATTCGCTTACTATGTGATTGGTCGTTTCGTCACTGTCACCACATAGCCTACATTTGCTATTATTATTATTATCATTATTATTATTATTATTATTATTATTATTATTATTATTATTATACTCCTTGCAAGTTTTTCCCACTTTTACTATCTGCTCATTCTTCTCTCGAATCTCAGCAACGGAAGTCTCGTCAGACCTCCAGAATCTTTCAGGTATCGTAGCTAATATCTTCCATTATTTTCTTTTTTGTGAGTTTTTCTCACCAGCCCTAAATAATGTTTTTCACTGAGGTTTGAGTGATAACATGATGGTTTTGATTCTACCTCTGAATTTCGGTTTCTCCAGAATCTACAGGGACTTTGGTATAGTCCTAAGGGGACCTAAAACAATAAGTATAACCTCCTGATTTGTGCATATAACATTGTCACCTTCTGGTTTGTGCATATAATATTTGTCAGCATTGCCAACCTTTAGTCGCTGGTAGAATTCCCAGGAGATACCATTTCCAAACCAACCATGCTTACTCTTGCATTTCTTTTGTGCGAGACTGCTGACTTACCTTATTACGTGATTTCCTTTTTTTCTTTCTGTCATCATAAAAAAGTAGACTCAATATTCTTCCGTGTATCATCAATTTTTGCTTTGACATAATTCGTCCTTATTGTTTTATTTTGTGCTGCAATTAAAAGAAATTAAGTTTCTCTCTGCAGATTTCTCTTCTTATCCATACTCAGGTTTTCATGTGAAGGGTTTCCTTATTTTGTCCATTGAAGTATATATGTTTGTCTATTTTAAGAAGGATCGCGAGTAATTTTATAAGTGAGATTTCTCGGGTATTAATTCCTTTGATAACATTATTGCTGCAGAGAGGTATCGTGAAGTTTTCTTATTTTTCTGAGGCATTCTTATCTTCGTTTTTCTTTTATCTCCGATTGCTTCAGGGTGTATGTTTCTAATATTCCCTTTGCAGTTGATCTTAAAAAAAGATTTTAATAAACATTCGTTTAATTTATAATTGATTTCAAATTGTTTGGGTTTATATTATTAATTATTAGCCAAAGTCTCGTCCATAACCTTATAAGATATCAATTAACAAAAAGAAATAACTTTTTGTCTATCTTGTATTGTCTAATTTAGTTAAATACTGGAATGGTGTGAAGAGCTAGCGTCTCAAGTATTCTATTCTTCAATTATACCCCTTTCAGTTTCAAGTAGGTTCAACGAAATAATTTAATTTTAAGTAATATTGAATGATATGTTTTTTCGTTGGCAATTATAGATATTTATTTGAATATCTATATACACATAAAGTAATCCTTTGTAAAGTTTCATACTGAAATCAACTTTTAAATAAATAAATTTCATCATTTTATTAACGTGCTTATCTTGTATCTTTAGTTTTTCTAATTTAACATGTTTGAATCGATTAAAACTTAAATACATGCATTCGAAGGCCGCTTTTTTTTGCTAATAATTATTAGTAATATTTATTTTACCTGTTTAATATTCCTCGTAAAATGAAACTTCGATAAAATATGTTCTGAGTGTAATTATGTAAGAACAAATTCTGAACACACACACACACACTGTTTTAAATTTCTGTTGTTTGGGATACACACAGATACACAAAGCTTTTTCCATAAAAACTTCAAAGATTAAAATGAATGCATTATTTCCATTTATACTTCCTTTTGAAACAGCTTTGTAAAATCTTTGACCTCAGATCGCTGAAATGTGGATGACCTTTTTAAGTAGGTGTAGATACTCTCTTCCTTTAGAAAGTAAAATACAAAACATTGTTTCTGAAATACAACAACTTAGGCATAAATAAAGAAACTAACTAATCTTATTAATAGGAAGACTAATTCTATCTCGTCATCTCATACACTTTTCATGATAAAAATAGTTACAATTTCTATTATTGTTCAAAGTAATAATAATCGAAAAGATACGATTAATATTAATAACAACGGTAATGCAACTAAAACAACTATTTTTTCTCAGAGAGTTCTATAATTATAAATATGGATAACACTGTTGTTACTTTTAAGCAAGAATAATTGTGATAACAAACAGTCTTAATTATACTACAACTACTTTTGCTGCCATTATATATTGGCCGCCATTAATTTCTTCGCTGATACTGTCGCTTCTCTACTCAATCTTTTTGCTCTCAATGAAAAATCTAGTGTGGCGGAAGCTGTGGGAGTCAAAATCAAAAAGATAAAAATAAAATTCAATTTCTGTTGTGCCAACATTTGAGGAGAATTGATTAGCAGTCGATGTTTTAGTTACCACGCAAGTACTCGCATATCGATGAGTCCACATGAAAGTGCCACATTCGCATAAATTTTTATTCATGTTTGTTACTATCTTCCAGAAGACGTGCATGCAGACATGCATTCTAGATATATCAGTGTCGACAGAAAAGTTGATAAGAACTTCTCGAAGAAATTGGTTTATTTTTATACATTGTTCGTTTAGTGGTCTACATACTTCTTCCATCGGTGTTGCGTTGGTTTGATACTGTTGGTCAGAAATGTCATCAACAGCAGAAATGACGTCATTATATGGCTTTTTCAGAACTGAATATTCTAGCCTACTCTCCGAGATTCCAGACAGCTATGGAGACGCTCCTAGCGTGACGGTTAAGGTCGTTGGCAATTGACTGTTGACCAGGGATCAAATACCTAATCTCATTTCCTCCCAATTATGTGTAAATCGTATGGCAGACGGGATTCTTTAGCCTTGGTTAAGAAACAAGAGGAGGAGAACGAAAATCTAAAATCAAACCAAGTATACTCAACTTAGAATTGATCTTGTGTCTCATCTAGCTCGTGGTTGAGTAAATACATACACTCCAACCAGCTATGCATGCATCTCTGTTTGTCTGTCTGTCTCAGTCTCTGTTTCTCTCTGTCTCTCTGTCTCTCTGTCTCTATATATATATACCAGGCCCAGTTAGCTGGGGTTGCAGAATACACCGACTGCATCTTTGCAGAGGGGTAAGACTTCCTCACCGAGTGTCCTGGATATGACACCAAGCAATCTGATGGTAAGGTTTCAGTAATGCGGAATTGTGGGTGAATGGGGAGTACCTCTTCATTGCCATCGCTCTCAGGTTCACTCTTGCCCGGAGTTGTAGCATCTGATAGGGTCCCATCTAGAGCTCAAATAGAATTGTTTGAGATTTAAACTAAACTGAATTGGTTGAAATAAAACTGTTCTGACATTTAAACTGCGTAATTATGCAAAACTGATTTGTTTGAAATAGAACTGTTTTAACATTTAAACTCTGTAGTTACGCAAAACTGGATTGTTTGAAAAATAACTATTTTTACTTTTGTAAACAAAAAAAAAAATGTTTTTATGATCAACTGTATTGTTTGAAATAAAATGTATAAAATGGATTTAGCATTAAATAACCTTCAATGGTTGATAGGCCATAAAAGCAAACTAAACCAAATCAGTCACTGAGAGGGTAGAGTTCTTGTAAGTTTTTTCCAAACATTTTAATAAACTGAAAAAATTACGTTTTTGCATTGAAACTTATTTTTCTTTATTGTATTGATTTATTTTAATGGTCTTAAATTATCATGATATTTCATTGAATTTTGTTTTCGTATAAATTAGTAAAATGTGATATGCTTTATAGAGAGATTATAGAGAAATTATGTTATTACAGACTTTACCAAAGATAGAAGTAATTTCCGAACTTAGTTCGTAACTATAATTTGAAATCATTATTTTTTCGGGTGAATCAAACCCAGACGAGTGTTTGTTGAAATCCTAATTCGTGCGAATAAAAGGATTTCTATATTAGATTTCTTATTCCCTCTCTTCATGACACTCGTTGAGGGAGTTTGACTTCTCAGCAGAGATGAAGTCAATGTATTCTAGGAAATTTGAGGAATGAACTTGTAATTCTAAATCAAACAGATACTCTCTAACTTAATCTAACTTAATCGGAAATATCACTCGTTATTTATTAAGAAGGGTTGAAGAAATCCCAGTAATTGATAATTGTTAATTTTAAAAATTGGAGAAAAGATTCAGTATGTCATGATTTTGTAACCCTATAAGCGAGTGTTCACCGGCCGTGAATTTATGAATCCCGCTCCCCCAAAAAAACCATCACTGCAACAAGAAGAGATATTCGTTGACAAAGATCGAAATATCCTAAACTGGGTTAAATGTAACAATATGTATTTGAGTGGGCCAATCAGATTAGTTAGTGTCATACCAGGACACTCGTTGAGGGAGTTTGACTTCTCTGCAGAGATGAAGTCAGTGTCTTCTAGGAAAGTTGAGTAATGAACTTGTAATTCTAAATCAAACAGATACTCTTTTAACCTCATTAATCTCTCTCTCTCTTTTTCTTTCTCTCTCTCACCCCCATATATATATATATATATATATATACATATATATTGTCATCCATAGGCAGACTCTTTCGTTGTGTCACAACGCTTCAGTGTGACTAGAAACGCAGGAGGCTTCAGGCTGGAATCGAAACCTGCCCAACTTCTTTTTAGTCTTAATATTTTACAACTCTACAGGCAACATACGTCAGCGCGGCAATTACAACACATTATGAATCAGCTTTCGCTTGTTTACATTTTGCCTTATCGGATACCAGAGAGTTCAGTTCATTAGAAGAAACCAATAACGACTCAAAGTTTTCAATATTTCTTGGGTTTCTATTTCTAACGTTATTTATTATATGCATAAATTAGAATATAAGTATAATTAAAATATTTTATGATATTTCTTTTCTAAATACAATTCTTTGAAAATCTGTCCAGGTTTGCACAGTTGATAATTGATTACCAACCATTCTACGAAAAAGGAAGACGCAATTTTCTGTTTACCTGTTTTATTTTTAAAAAGCGAACCAAAAAAGTAAACAAAATAACCACAAACAAACCAAATATCTTTGATACAGATAAAGCGTTACCACCTGAAAATTTGACTTTGATCGCTCACTGTTTGGTTTAGTGACATAGATCCAAGCACAACGCACGAAGACGCACCGCTACCACTCCGAAAACTTAGACGAGACTCCCATCTTTTGAACCCGATTCCATAGTTACATTTCCCTCATATCATCATCATCATCATGATCATGTCGTTCTACTAGCACGGATATCCCTGACCCTCTCTCGCAACTTCTTCCAATCGTTCATCACCCCTGGCAGGTCTTCAGGGCTACATCCTGAATACTCACATAGCTGCTGAATGTATGTTCGAGCTGGTCGTCCTGCTTTTGCCCGGCCATATGTGGAGGTCCATAGGAGTACATCACTTATGAGCTCGTCCCTGCTTCTCCAGCAGTGTCCTGCATGTCTAGTTCGTCTAACTTGGATGGTTTTCGTGATGGGAGGTAGGTGGCCGTATAGTTGGTGCCTTGTGGCGTGTTGCCGCCAGGACTTGTTCAATATTGCTCGCAGTATTCTTTTGTAATTGCCGTCTAGCTTCTTTTCCAGCCGTTTAGTTAGCGTCCAAGTAGTGCATCCATACAGCAGTATCGATACGACCGCTGCCTGGAAGAAACTGCGTTTCATTTAACCGGTTAGGTCTAATCTCCATCTGATCGATAGCCTATCGATAGCTGTCCATGCCTTCGTTAGCCTCGTGTCGATGTCCTTTTCGGTTGATGAGACGCTGCTTCCTAGGTAGGTGAATTTGTCAACTAGTTTCAGAGAGGATCCGTTTTGTGTGAAGATGTCACCTGTGTGAGCATAGCACATATATTCCGTTTTGTGTGCATTGACATGGAGGCCAATGCCTGTGGCGGCTCGTTCCAAACTATGCAGTAGTGTTTCGGCTCGGTTGGGTATGTTTGCCAGTATCGCTATGTCATCGGCGTAGTCGGCGTTGGTAATTGTTTTTGCGGGATACCTTCTGCTTCTTTTCTTTGTCAACTCGAGGCCGTTTTCTCTGATTTTATCAATCGATGTTCTAAGCACGTAGTCTAGACAGATGATAAAGAGGTATGGAGATAGCGTGTCCCCTTGTAGTACTCCTGCTACAATGACGAAGTATTCTGTGTGTCCATCTGATGAACGTACTTTCACTTCGGTGTTTCTATAGAGAATGCTGCTCCGGTTTCTTTAGGTAGGCCGTACTCTAGTAGGATTTGTTCCATCTTTCCTCTGTGAATGGAATCGAAGGCCTTATTAAAGTCGACAAATATTAATGTCGCGTGTAGGTTTTTTGCCCGTACGCCTTCAGGGCTTCTACGGTTGGTCAATATTTGTGAGGTAGTGGATCTATTTCTTCGGAAGCCATTTTGTTTTTTCCTAAGAATGTTGTCGATTTTGGGTTCTATGCGGTTTCGTAGTAGGGCATTGTAAATATTGGCTGCTATGGATGTAAGTGTTATACCTCGATAGTTCTTGGCTAATCCGAGGTCACCCTTTTTAGGGAAGGGGAGGATGCACCATTTCATCCATCTATCTATCGGATTTTGATTATAGACTGCGTTGCAGTGTCGGAGTAGTATGTCGTCGAATTGTCTGGCCATCCATACTTCTGGGGGTAATCTCGTCCAGCCCTGCAGCTTTCCTATTTTTAATTTTTCTAAGAACTGAGTCGAGTTTTACTTGAGTGAACGGTCCTAGTTTAATGTCCAATTGCTTACTAATTATTCTGGTGATTGGTTCATGCGTTACTTTCGGTGGGTTTCATAGTAGATTTTCGAAATGCTGTTTCCACGGTTTTATTCTTTCCAGTTCGTTTGCAGCTTTCAGTTTTGCTTTGACTGTGCTCTTCCTTCAACTCACTTCGTTTATTGTTTGCCAGGCTATCCTAGATTGCCTATCTTCCAATGAGTCTCTAATCTTATCTATCTGATTTTGTATGTATTCTGTCTGTTCCTTTATATATATGCCTGCTAATTGATATTGTGCCGTTTTTAGTTTTCGGGCATTTGTGTTTGTTGTTTTTTTTTTGACAGCTTTTGGAGGCAGTTTTCACGTGTGCACGTTTTTCCCTCACCGCTAACGTTTCCCATATTTAGTTCTAGGTTTTGTTGGAATACACTTCGCTGCCGCTTCGATGTACGCGTTGACGAAATTCTCATATTCGTTATTTGGGGTACCTTTTTCCGTCTTCTATTGTAGTGTCTCGAATCTGTTTCTCAATTCTACTACATATTTATCTCTTATATCTCTGTTGCTGAGAAGGGCCCAGTCATAATGTTTGGTGGTCGCTGTTCGTGTGGCGTTTTTTCGTAGGCTTAGTCGTATTTTTGCCGTGACTATTCAGTGATCGGAGGACACACCCTTGAAAGAGGAGTATGCCTCGCAATTGATTGCACTATTTTTCCATTTCTTGTGTATAAAGACGTAGTCTATCTGTGCTTTACTATTGTTTGCTTATGTGTAGGTCCATAATTTTCCCTCCCTTTTTTGGTAGTTTGTATTGAGGCATCTTAATCTATTTTCTATCATCAAATCTGTTAGATGTTTTCCATTCCTATTTGACGTATTGTGTAGGCTGTATTTGTTGTTTCCTTTTTTCCCTATTTGGGCATTCATGTCTCCGCCAATGACTTACAGGTTGTTTTTCGGAATGCTATGCGCTAAAGAGGATATCTCATCGTAGAAGGCGACTAGTTCAGTTTCTTCACTAACATTGGTAGGGCTGTAGCAGGAGATGATTGTTGCTCTGGGACTGCCATTAAACGTAGCTGCCAACATCCTTGGTTGTATTCTCTCAGTGCTATTTAGTGTTTTTAATGCTCTAGGTCCTATAAGCATTCCTATCGCTCCTACTGTGGCATTGACAGAGTTTTTCCATGCCGATACAGTGGCTAGCGTCCATCCATTGCCGGTTTCGTGATATTTGATATCTTCGGTGTGCGTGTATCTGCGTTCTTGTATGCATATTATGTCTATCTTATGTTCTACGGCCGATGCTGTAAGCTCTGGTCGTTGTCCTATTCTATTTAAGGTTCTTACGTTAAATGTCGCTATTTGTATTGTTTGTTTGCATTGTTGCTTGAACTCTGTTTTAAATGTAACGACACTTTTACCGTAAACCCAAATTGAATATATGACTCTGTCCAATTTGTGTCAGCGTAATCGGTAGAAAGTTTCGAATCTTTTCTAAAAGTTTAAAATTCTTACAGCACCCCCCAACAGTAGTTTAGAAGAAAACTTAACAGCTTGATAAAAGTCCAAGTGCCACAAAAAAAACAAAAAAAAACAAAAACAAAAAAAAACAACAACATATTTTAGTGCCCGTATCAGAAGATAGGTGAAAATATACCGAAAACTCTGTCTAATATACCTTAGTCCTGGACTTTAACTAAGTTAAAACTTAAGGGAAATTAACGCACCCCCCTTTATTTTTTTTACGTACACATGGGAAGCAGCATGATGGACGTAAAGGTATTTAAATAAACCCAAAGACAGCCAAACTCAATATCTAACCTGGTCCTGGACGTGAGTTTTGCGACTTAACGTTCAGGATCGTCATTTCGATCGGGGAACTACTGCTGCTCATCTATAAGAGTGGCTTCTATAGATGAGAATAAAAACAGCCATCGAAAGATAACCATGACCCACACTCAAACCACATACATAAACCGCATCGCTCATCGCGTGGGTAAAAAAGGGGCGCGTCATGCTGAGGTTGGAGCCGTGGCCTCAGAGTAAGAAAAACCAGCTACAGAGCTCAAACAACAAAAAACTACTAAAATGCAAACTTCCCTCATATAACATTACAATAAACCGAGTAGAGTTATTTAGAGCCAAGATCTTGCAGTTAACTTGAACAAAAAATTATTCTTTGAAAAACGGTGAAATAAGAAAAAAAGATGTTAGGATTAATTCAGCCAGAAGTATATTCGTCTGAGACAGGTAATTAAAAGATGTTTTTGGGCTGATTTTCATGGGCGCAAAATAACAAGCCATGTTATTTTTCCTTCGTTTAACATCATCTTGAATACTGTCAGCATATTTTATCTAAATCAAAATTTTAAGCCTGAAAATAAAAGTTATAAAAATAAATCAAAATTATTATTCCTGACGTAGAGTCGAACTAATGCCAAGGAAAAATGATTTGTTCAGGGATAATTTCTACTGCATTGAAAGAGACTGACTGAAAATAGCTTTTCAGGCTGTCCATGAAAAGCCCTATAACTGGTGTCACGATATATATATATATATATATATATATATATATATATGTGTGTGTGTGTGTGTGTGTGTGTGTGTGTGTGTGTGTGTGTGTGTGTATGTGTGCGTGTGTGTGTGTGTGTGTATGGGTATAATATATGTACCCTATAAAAGAAAATCCCTTAGAAATAGCTTATATTTTTAGCAATAATATTTATATCAGCAGGCCTTAGTTTTTTTTTCATGTTAGATATACATCTTCAGACAAAGAAATAATGTGAAATTTGTAATGAAGATTTAGAAAAAAAAAAACAACTGAAAATTTCAGCCACCCTATCTTCCGAAGCAAAATTTCATTTTTTTATTGTAAAGACCAGACCATTTATTTTTCCTGTCTGGTGGACAAAGGACATTCATTTCCTGTATCAAGATGTATCAATTTTTGACTCTTCTTTCCTTTCCATCTTTTTTTTTATCTCACGGCAAACAAACGTTTTAGTCCAAATAAAGGAAATAAGTAAAAAAATATGAAGGAATAAATGAATTTGGAGTGAAAAAAAAACTACAATAAACAGCTTACATGAGTGTTAATAATCACTTAAAAAGTTAAATTTTACATTAACATTAAATAGTATATGGGGTATTGATACTATTTTCTCAAAAAAACTAAGAAAATTGTGGTACCGATATTCATATTATTCTATATAATTTATTATATTAAAAGTAAAAATAAAAATTATATCATTCACTCTTAAGACTATTATCCATGACTATAAAGAAATACAACATAATATATATATACCTCAAGATTACAATCATATTATACATATTATTATAATATTATTCATATTATTACTAAACCTCAAGTCCTTAAATTTATAAATAAATTCATTATAGATAATACCATATCAAGAATTATCATCACAAATAATATTACTATTACATATATTGCCACTAATCGTCACACCTATTAATATTATAAACTAATCATGAACTCATTATAATTATAATATTAATAACATCATTGCAAACAAAACCAATAACAGATAACAACAAATGTCACCATGTCATTGCGTAATATAATAATTAACATTTAATAACTAATACTAATAACATTATAGCGTTATGGCGGAATCTAACATTTGCGAATTCCCGGATGTAGTACGATCACGAATTCCTCGTGGAACATGCTATAAATACCTGTGCGGGCAATTATAATAATGAGTGCTTTACAGTTTTACACAGAGCGCGGACTAAACCACATCTTAATGTCCTCGACTCAATTTATTTTCTTTAATCGTCCGTCTCTGTGCAAACAAAATCTAAAACACTCCTTACATCTTCTTGGAGATGTTTCTGACGTGACTTAGGGTGGTTTTATTCGTTTTTTTCCCGTCTCCTTTGTCGAACCAACATTTTTCATATCACTCACTTTTTTTTACTCATTGCCGTTTACATTCTAAACATCCTCCGGTTGTATCACTTGACAAATCACCGGATGAAAAAGGTCTACTGCCATCTATAATAAAATATTTCCTATTCAATTTTTAAAAAACATTTTTTCCAGTCCTCCACTCATTTACATCTCCCTGTTACTATATATGATTCATATATAATAATTTATAACATATATATAATTTATAACAGAACATATATATAATTTATAACATATAATAATTTATAACATATATATAATTTATAACAGAAAACGATAGTTTAGAAAATCTGATTGATATGTTTCAGGATAGGTCTAACCTCATCAGAAAACAAATGATTTAATCATCAAAAACGAATGTAAATGTGTGTGTGTGTGTGTGTGTGTGAGAGAGAGAGAGAGAGAAAGAGAGAGAGGCCAGTCTAAGTTATATAAAACGTTAGACCAGGACATGTGAACTGAAGAAATACTTTTCGACCAAATAAACTCTAGCCGGCCTTAGAATTTGGTTATTCTCTTTTCATTCTTAGGAATATATACATTGCTTTAGTGAAGATGTAAAAATATATGGTATTGTGATAGTCTTTTTCAGTGAATTCTTCTATTCAAATTGCACCATCAGGCAAATGTTTTATCCTGTATCCGTTTAAACAACGTGCTTTATGAAAAAGAATTGTTCTTATTTTATATATAAATATACAAAACAAATACTATAGATAATCCCTTTCCCTTGGTGTTATTAAAAAGCAAAAACAATCTCTAGAATATTTACAATATCCCACATAGTTAAGTAGACCCTGACACTACTTAATTTAAAGTATTCAGATGAGAAAAGATTTATTAATTAATTAATTCCACCAACACCTTTCGACATTAAAATATTCAAAATATGAAATTACGAAAATTTTAGGTAGAAAGTGTTTTTGTCTTTTTTTTTTGGTGGGTATTTTGAATTTAAAATAGTGGTTTGAAATGAATACAGAAAAAAAATTCGAAAAATCTTCGAAAAATCTTCGAAACGTACATTTTTTTTAATCAAAGAGAAGCATAGCGTCTATAAGAGTCAATATTTATATGTGGAGAGTTGAGAATAAAAGAAGAAATGCAGGGAAGAAAGAGGGAAGCGTGAAGAAAAGGGAAAATAGAAATGTCTGTTTAATTATCAATGTAAGTGTAACTTAAAATCCTCAACATAATTTTGGCTGGGAAGAGTGAAATTTTATAGAATCCTGGTCTTTGTTCTATAGTGTTGTAATGTGAAATAGCGGAAGATTCAATGATATAACTTTTTTTATTTTATCATGAATGAATGCAATAATGTTTGAATGTTGAAAGTAAAATTTATGGTTTTTAGAAACTTTATGAATAAGTAATGCGTTGCGAATATTACCTGATTTAATGTTTCTTTTGTGTTCCTTCATTCTTTTTGGTAGGTTTCTGCTTGTTTCTCTTATATAAACCTTTTATAGACACTATGTTTCTCCTTGTTTAAAACATTAATGTTTCCTGTCGTAACCTTTCCGAATATTCTTCGGTAGTCTATTCAAATCGCTGTTTTAAATTCATAATTCCCACCTTGAAGATGACAAAAACACTTTTTACCTGAAGTTTTTGAAATTTCATATCTTTAATAGCTTAATGCCGAAGCACGTTGGTTGTAGTAATTAATTAATAAATCATTTCTCATCCATTAATAGGGATTTTTCTTTCCGTTTTCTGTATACAAGGTATCTGTCTGATTAAACCTCATACCTTACTAATATATATATATATATATATATATATATATATATATATATATAAGTTAAAGTAAAGTTAGCGGCCGCAGTCAAGAGGCTCCCTTTTCAATAGCTTCTGCTCCAAGACGAAGGCTAGGGTGCTACTCCTTCCTCTGGATTGCTCCGCTTTACCCTCGATACGTATCTTATATTGCTGAGTGTTAAGCAAGGAGGAATCTAATACCATTTTTTATGTCTTTGGTATGAATCGACCCGGGATTGAACCTTGGGCTCCCGGGTCATTGGCGAACACTCTACCCACTAAGCCAGTGATATATATATATATATATATATATATATATATATATATATATATATATATATATATATATATCATGGAGAAAGTGACTGCCCGGAGACACACCTATACATATCCGTCTCTCTTCTCTCTCTCTCTCTATATATATATATATAAGTTTTAAGCGAATAGGTTGTAGGTTACAGTTTTTAAACGAATTGGTTGAGCTCATTTGTTTACACACTGTTTAATAGTTTCAATTGTTGTTTATTACACTGATAATTTTATTTATCACAATTATATATCAATTTCTTATGTAATATGAAAAATTGGTCTACAACGATATGGTTTCAAATAACTAATGATACTAATCATTTGTAAATTATTGAACAGTTCTATTTGACCCATGATGGGATTCTAACAAGTAATAACAATTCAAGTGAGAATGGACCTTGGAATAATGTCAAAGTGAAAGCGAAAATGAAAGAAATAGCGTGACTGGAGTTCGAACTCTCTTACAACGATGTCACAGGGCAGTACGTTAGCTAATACAACACTGGGACTCCCATGGGTACTATTTAATATGTTTATGCTTCAATGTAATATAAACTCGTTCGAATCCATTCTTTCCTTTTACATTCTGCTCTCTCACTCTCTCTGTGTCTCTCTGTGTGTCTGTGTCTCTCTCTCAGTGCATTATCGGCCATTTAATTTTATCTTGCAAACTTTCCTAGACAGCTGGGCAAGATATATAGAGCAAGAACTTATTGGTAATGTTTTCTAATGCACTCTTATATATGAATACAATACACTAGTCTACTCTGACCATGTAAATCTTTCTTCTATATGCAGACACAGGATATCATCAAGAAGACTTACCAAGAGAGAGAGAGAGAGAGAGAGAGAGAGAGAGAGAGAGAGAGAGAGAGAGAGAGATTAATAGAAATCAATGCTGTCGATGCTTTGATGAATGATTCAATCGAAATAATAAAATCCTGATATCTTAGCTATATAAGAAAATCAAATGTAAAACGCATTAGGCGTATGCTTATTTATTGGCAACACAATATATATATATATATATATATATATATATATATATATATATATATATATATATTCTGTATGAATCCCCTTTTACTTTTGCTCGAGAGCTATGGATTGGTTTTGCAAGTCTTTTAGAAAAACAAAAACAATTTTACTCGACATGTCAGATCTCGTTAGAGAACAGCTGACACACTCGGGATAAACAAGTTATCACGCATTCTATGTTTAATACTGTTGACAGATTCGGCGATTTGAGTGAAAACGGCACGGAAAATCTAAACAAATCCAAATATCTGTCTTACCGGTTCTACAATTCTATCATCTTTCATTTGCACTTTTTTCTCCCTTTCTTTCTTTTAGATATCGGATTGAAAATCCTGTTTGTTTCATTCTGGATTTTATTAAACGCCGGTTTTATTCCAGGAAAAAGAAAAGAAAGAAAAAGATTAAAACATTAAGGAGTTTAGAAACGATATTGAAACTGCTTCATTTTTTAAAAAAAATCATTGTCATAAACAAAGTTCTTTTAAATCATTTTCTGCCCAGTCAGCTGGAGCTATAGAATAGGCCGACTTCATCTTTGAAAAAGGGCAAGATCCCCACCCCCAACAAGTGTTCTTGATATGACATTGCATCTGATGGTGAAGCTCCACATCTGGAGCGTTGGGAATATATAAAAAAAAAACCTTTACCGCCATTACTCTCAGGTCTACTTTGACCCGAAATGTTAATACTTGTTAGGATCCCAACTATTGGTCAAATTGAAATATTTAATATTTTCCGAACTTGAAACCATTCAACTGTATTCAGATAAATTACTGATGTAATTACTGTGTATTACATAGCAATACTTGAATCCATTTAACTGTGTGCAAACAAATGGGTTCCTGCTCGATTACAGATAATATTAATAAGAAAATATAGATTTACAAATCATATAATATATATGTATATGTATTAGCAGGATTTGGTACGAAATAATCAACCAGATTTGTTATGCCAGAAAATAAAACCACCAACCAACCAACTAACGGATTCATTTGACATTTGAAAAGCGTTCTTTCTTTTTTTTGTGTATAATTACAGTCATATATACTAATGTGGATAGATCACCATTAAGTCCACTGACTTACCTATGAATTGAGATGATAACCATACTAAGAAAACGTTTTCTTAATATGCTGCCATAGTTGTTTTGAAATCCAATATTTGAACATCCCAGGCTGGTGAGACAGTTGAATACACCGACTGCATCTCTACAGAGGCGTAAGACCCCCCTCCACACACACAATGAGTGTTCTGGATATGATACTAAATTATCAGATGGTTAGGCTCCAGTAATGCGAGAGCTTTGGGAATTATGGATTACCCCTTTACTGCCATCGCTCCCGGGTCAACTCTGACCCGGAGTGATAGCACGTGATAGGGTCCTATCTATGGGTCAAATAGAACTGTTTGAAATTTTGATCACTTAATTTGATAAATATCTAATTGAAGTGTTCGATATATACAGCAATACTTGGTACCATTTAACAGTGAGCAAACAGAGGATAAATTGTAAATAGTTGTTCGTATTTGAAAGAAATACTTGATAGAAATTAAAATGATTCAGGCACATTTAAAAATGTTATTAAACATTTGTTAAAAAATTATATTTACTACATATATGTATAAAGATGATTTGGCATTAAATAACCAGCAATGGTTGATATGCCATAAAACCAAACCAAACCAGATGATTTGGCATTTAATAACCTATAATGGTTGATATACTATAAAACCAAACCAAACCAAACCAAATCAAACTAAACCAGATGATTTGGCATTAAATAACCTATAATGGTTGATATATCATAAAACTAAACAAATATTTGAACCTTATTTTTGTAGAGATATGAACCATAATTACTTGAAAAGGACGCAATCCACTGTTTCCCTATTAGGAAAACAACCATCAAAGATTCCTTCATTTATAGATGAATCGATTGATTGATTGGTTTAAACATCATATCAATTTAAATAGAATTATATTATTCTTTGTGGTCAGGGAATCGGGTTCACAATACATTTTTCATAAACATTTTCAGTATCGTTGTTTCTTAAGAGTGATTTCACAAACAGTTATATGATGTCAAATATTCCGATCTAATATAATCAGCCTGTCGACAGGGTTCAAAATACACTTCAGAGGAGTGAGACCCTCTTCCACTAAAAGTGTGTCGTGAATATGACACAAAACTGATTGCAAGGCTCCAGTTCTGAAAATCTGAAAATCTTCGTTGTCATTACTCCTATGTGTACTTTGAAGTGGTTTTGAGGGTATCATCTATGGATCCAATTGATCTTTTAAAAAATTATTCATATTCACTTGGTCTGAATGAAAACTACGCAAAAATGTAAATATGAACGCACAATGAGTGCCATTCCCTAACCATAAAACGTTAAATAACTCTAGATGGGTTGACATGCCTTTAATATCAACTAATCATTTAATTAATGAATCATTATAATACAAAAAAGATTTTAGCATCCAACTAATTTTTTTATCAATAATTTTATCAAATATTTGTGCCTACGCAGTTTTCTCATCGGATACTTGACAACTGAATATTTTACAAAAGGAAAACAAAGAAATAGACAAAAAAAAAAAAAAAGAAAAAAAAAAAAAGAAAAAACATAATCAAAACAATTTCTTCTTTTTATTTGTGGTATTTTTCAAATCAAATGTGTTTGAACAAGGTTAAGTGTCCATCTCAGTCGCTATTAGCAACTTTGATGTTAACTGTTCAATCTCTGGGTCAGCGGAACAGATCACAGACCAACAAATGTTCAGAGAGAGAGAGAGAGAGAGAGAGGAAAAACATTTTCGTATGCGCAAACATCAAGCCTAACCAGATACAAACACTCATATGTACACATGTTTATATACACTACACACAACATAGACAGGGCTTGAACATTTTCGGCTCTATCAGGTATTATTAATTTCCCTACATATTTTATTATAGAAATAGAAAAAAAAATTTTTTTACAATCAAAATTTATCGATTCATTGAAAAGAAACTTACTTATTTTTTGTCCGTGCATTTACGGTAATGGTTATTGTTGTAGAAAACGGTGTCTCGAGTTCAAGACCTGGATGACGCTGTTAGCATTTCATATGATACACCTTTAAAATGTTAGAAACCTACCAATTCCCCTTCCAGCAATAGATAAATAGTTGGGCAGACTACCCATGACTACCTGTCAAAGTGAGGGAAAACCCTGAAATCAAACATATATATATATATATATATATATATATATATATATATATATATATATATATATATATTTACTAATCAATTATCTACCAGTATTCACGGTACCAGAAAAAAACAAAAAAACCCTGGCCAGGAACAAGAGATAAAAATAAAAATATCTCGAATCCCGGTCCAGAGGAAAAAGAAAAAGTTTTTTGGGTAAAAAAGAAAGAAAAGACCAACCTCGTCCTACTCCTTGAAAAAAATCAAGGGGTACTAAGTCAGTGGCCAAAAGAAAACCAAAAAACCCTCCGCGAATACTGCAATGCTATAATTACTAAAGTGCTCAACATTAACCAATGGAGCCAATTATAGAATTAACTTAAACCGCTATTCGAAAATCTTCTACTAAAGTTTCACCTTAACGGATCATCAGGAAGTTTCGCCTAAACCATTCTAAGGAGAAATTGCCTTTATTCACCAAAAACCTCCACCTATCCTAAAATTTGCATAAAAAAAAAAAAAAAAAAAAAAAAAAAAAAAAAAAAAAAATTAAAAATTTTTTTTTTTTATGCAAATTTTAGGATAGGTGGAGGTTTTTGGTGAATAAAGGCAATTTCTCCTTAGAATGGTTTAGGCGAAACTTCCTGATGATCCGTTAAGGTGAAACTTTAGTAGAAGATTTTCGACTAGCGATTTAAGTTAATTCTATATATATATATATATATATATATATATATATATATATAAAATGAAATTGTTATACCAGAATTTTCACCGTTTGTTAAAAAATAATGGTTAACATGAATTGAATTTGACAGATTTATCGATTTAAACATTTCTGTTTCTCTTTCTGCAAGAATCGTTAATTAATAAGCAATTATTCTACGTAATTAATAGTTAATCCGGATTTAAGAAATATTTATTATTACTAATTAGTTTTATTAATTGTAGTAATTTACTAAGCGTTTTGATCAGATATGGCACAAGGCCTTATGAATAGGGCATCCATTGAAACTTGATAGTTTTATTAAGTGTTGATAAACACTTTTGTAAGATGAATAATTTTTTACTTTTTGAGATATTTCAATTCTATATGATAAATTTGTTCTTGTTGGAGTGTTGTTCTTGTTGGGGTGTTGTCGATATGTTACTAAACTTCTGGTGGAGAGATTCCACTTCTTGAACTCTAAGGATTGTGGAGTACTCTTTCATTGCTATCACTACCAGGTCCACTTTGATCTGAAAAGGTAACTCCAGTGAGAGTTTCATTTTTTTGGACAAGTAGATCAGTTTAAACAATTTTAATATTGGATAGAAATACGTGATACTATAAATGTGTGCAAAGAAATGATTAGCATTATTTGGTTGGTCGGTTCGTTGCTTGGTTTTAATGGCATATCAACTCTTGTAGGATATTTTTATGCCAAGAAATGTTTTTACATATATCACATATATATATGGTTTTCAAACGAATAATTTGTTGGTAACATTTTAAACGAGCCAGATATCATTTATTTGCTCAGAGTTAAATGGTTTCAAATATTGTTATGTTATACTAACAATTTAATTTGATTTCAGTCATTTGTTTGCTCACAGTTAAATGGGTAGACAATTCTATTTAACCTAGAGATGAGATCCAAACAGGTACAACCACTCCCGGTAAGAGTGGATGCAATGAAGGGGTACACCACATTCTCAAAACTCCAGGGCTTGAGTCCCAATATTACATGCAGTTTAGTGTCATATTCAAGACACTTGTTGCAGGGGGTAGGCGCCTCTGGTGGTGTAATGGTTAGCAAGCTCGACTAGCAAACCTACACGAGTGAGTTCGAGTCTCATTGGGTGCCCCTTTCATATGGTCTTGTGCCACCTCTAAGCAAAAAGCTTAGATATCTTACCCTTTTGTATAGATGCAGTCGGCATATTCAACAGCTCCAGCGGTCTAGGCGCTACTATTATTCTATACAATTACTTATTTATATTTCAATACTTAATAAAGTTGACGACCTTAGTCGAGGGGGACTCAAAATCTCCCTTTTCAATTGCTACTACACCGAGTTGTAGGCGAAGGCCCTACTCCTTCCACTGGATTGTTCCACTTTACCCTTGATACATACCTTATAATACTGAGTACCAAGCAATGAAGTATCAAGTACTATTTTTAAGTATTGGGTATGGCTCGATCTGGGATTGAACCCTGGCCTCCCGGGCCATTGGCAAATACTCTACCCACAAGATCAATTAACCGCTATGGGAATACTTAAAACTATTTAACTGTACACAAATTATATGTATTAAGTTACTTGAAACTATTATCGTTTACAAAAGATTAGCTACTTGAAACCAAATAATTAATTGTAAATTATTAGTTTTATATAATTATACTTGAAACAATTTAACTCTGTGAACAAAGGATTATATTAAAAAGGAATAGCTACATTAAAACATTGTTGGGTATAAATTAATATAAAGAGGGGATAGTTTATGTCATATGGAATAATGAATAGAGTATTATTACATAGTAATACTTGATCCATTCTAATGTGTGCAAACAATGGTTATAAGCAAATAAAAAGTTGATTTAAAACAAAAGGAAACGCTAATATATATATATATATGTAAATAAAACTTACACAAATGCATCAAGTTTCCGCGCTAAATAAAAAAAGTTAATTTAAAACAAAATTGAAACAGTAAAAATATAGTTATATAAAATAAAAAATTCACTGAAAAGAAAACGAGATACTAAAAATATAGTTATTGAAATAAAACTTGGACAAATGCATCAAGTTTCCGCGCTAAATAAGCCATGAAGAATGGATATGATTAGAGTTAAACAAAGAAACCAAACCCAAGTTTTTCAGAATTACAATTTTCTGAGATTATTATCTATTATTAGCGAAGCCGTATACAATAACTATTCATACACTAATATATCTAAATCAATCTGTCTGGCCATCTATAAGAGATTAAAAAAAACATGAACAACCTAGTTATTAATATAGATCATTTTAACTAAAAAAAAAAAAAAAAAAAAGAAAAGAAAAGAAAAGAAATCCCCTTTAGAAAATAATGGGTTATCTCCTTGCCGTAATGGCTAATGTGTTTGCGGCTTCGAAATAAGCGAGTTCCAACTCCAGTGAGCACTATTACGTTCAGTTTCAAACTAATGCCCTTAGGAAAGATGCGGACCCTCTTATCCTTCAAGTTATGTGTTAAATAATATCACTCCTGTTCTTCTCTATGGCTTTGGTATTAAATCACCCACGGAAATTGATATGCCATTAAACAAAGAAAATAAGGAAATGCTATATTTCTTTAAAAGAGGCTTCTATGCTTTAACATTGAATTGTTTTTTAATAAATTTGGGTGACCGACTCTTACACGAGTCTGTATGTTCAACAGACTGAGTGATAAACTATGTTATTCTTCCGAAGCATGTTTATATCTTTGTGAAGTATGATCGAGTGACTTGCAAGAAAAATAAAAAAGAAAAGAAAAAAGCAAAACAAAACAAGAAACAAATGAAAAACTCAAAAGAAAATGAATATGTACATATACGCATTTATTTACCAAAATAGATGTCCCTTTTGCAGAAGGGGATGGAATATAAGTCTATTAATAAACAGTGATATACTTATCTTTACACGTTGGGATGATTCATTGTAACTCGGAGATGACTAGATAACTGTAAACCCTTGAAAACACCTCACAATAAATTTCCTTTCTGCCTTGACATTGATTTAATATTGTTTTGGTCTCTTGGCTTTCATGTCTGAAATTCAAGTGACAGCAGAAACTGAATGATGAATTCGGAAATTTCTTTGAGGTCGTGTCAGCAACTTGGTCAATATGGACGCATAATCCAGCTGACTAGGTGCAATCTACAATAATCCTTTGTTCCTCTGCTAGCACATTGACATTAGAACATAAAAAGTAACTAATCCTCTTTTGTAATTGATTGATGATATATATATATATATATATATATATATATATATATATATATATATATATAAAGAGATAGATAGAGAGAGAGAGAGAGAACATGTCAAATATTAAAATATAACTTAATATTTTCACAATGAAACTGTTATTATTCAGTGAAGTTTGCAAACTTAGTCAAGAGTGACCCGAAGGCTCCCTTTTGAATAGCTACAACACCGAGGTGTAGGGAAGGGTGCCACTCCGTTCCCTGGATTGCTCCACTTTAAACTTGATCATTACCTTATAATGCTGAGTTCTAAGCAAGGTGGCATCAAGTACCATTTTTGAGTCTTTGGTATGACTCGACGTGGGATTGAACCCCGGTCTCCCGGACCATTTCCGAACAATTCATTAGGACAATGTACCAGTTAGCGAACATATATTGATAAAGTTTCCATAATATAATTATATATGTGATGAATACATTGAATTTTTTTAACCTTATTTTATCTAATTCTATTAAAAATATCGGTAGTAACTAGTTTCGGGTGGGTAAATTTTACAATGCATTTCAGGTTGGTTGAACATGATAATATAAATATACTATCACCCTTAGATAAGTTAAACCTACCAAACCTTTTAGTAGAAAATTAATTTTCTTCGAAAGCAAAGATTCCAGGATACTATTGTTTCTCGTGGAATAAGATACAGTCAACATGTTTCGTAATAAGTAATTCTAAATTATGTCAATTTTAATTGTATCATGTTCTGGTAACTGTGATTTTCGATAAATTTTAATTATTTTCCTGGAAATGTTAGTTTGTACTTATTCATGGACGATGATGCACACATACACACACACACGCACACACACATGCGCGCGCGCAGACACACACACACGCACACACACAAATATATATATATATATATATATATATATATATATAGTTATATATTAACCTTAGCTTAGTAGTGGCACAGGCCAAGACGTAGAGGACTCCCTGTGGGAACTGCACTCACTAACAATGGTTTGTTAATCTAGTTTACTAACGGATATATATATATATATATATATATATATATATATATATATAGAGAGAGAGAGAGAGAGAGAGAGAGAGAGAAAGAGAGAGAGAGATTTCAAAATTTAAAATCGGAATGTATCGGGGCATTGATATCAACATTGTTAGGCTAGATGATTGCCACGTAAACCCAGTCAAAAATACCAGTTATCTATCTATCTATCTATCATTTTATACTTTCCTTAGAAAATGAACCTATATTAAATAAGGATAAAGGGCATAAAATAACATTCCTATGTATTTTTATTCTCGTATAAGCATTTCTGACAATCCTTCAGCCATTATTATGTACAAGAGAAGTAATTGTTTAGTGTCCGGAAGAAAATAAGATTTAACAAGTATCTCTATTCGGTATACACAAGATGGTCTTTCCAAAATTAATGCCTTCTGTTTATGTCGTCTCATAACGTCAGAAGTGAGTGTTAATTACATGGCTATTAAGGATGAACCTTTCCACCAAAAACTTGTTCTTTTGGCTTATATTGATAGCAGCTGAGCTGCTGTTTTGCAAAATGGAGTCTGGTATGAAACCGGGGATGTTTCTTGGAATTTCTCCCCCTATTTACTTTCATCAACACTTGCTGAACGTTTAAGGAGAGACCAAACAATGTTAGGTTGGTTGGTTGGTTGGTTGGTTTAAGGAGAGACCAAACAATGTTAGGTTGGTTGGTTGGTTGGTTGGTAGGTTGGTTGGTTGGTTGGCAGTTGGGTTTTATGGCATTATCAACCTTTCTAGGTATTTAACGTCAAATCCATTTTTATGAAAATAGTTCTATTTCAAACAATTCAGTTTAGCATAAGTACTCAGTTTAAATATAAGTACGGTTTAATTGCGAAAAACATTTCCATTTAAAGCTATTCAGTTTAGTCAAGCAGTTCTAATTCAGCTAATTCAGATTAGTATAAGTACATATTTTGTTTACACACAGTTAAATGTCAAAACAGTTCTATATTAAACAATTTAGTTTAGAGTAAGTACCGTTTTAATGTAAAAAACAGCTCCATTTCATGTAATTCAGTTTAGCATAAGGACACAGTTTAAATGTAAGTACTGTTCAATTGTCAAAAACATTTCTATTTCAAGCTATTCAGTTTAGTCAAACAGTTCTAATTCAAATAATTCAGTTTAGCATTAGCATGCAGTTCTATTTAACTCGTAGATAGGGCCCTATCAAGTTCTTCCATTCCGGGCCAAAGTGCACCTGAAAGCGATGGCAATGAAAGGTACTCCGCATTCCCCAAAGCTCCATCATTACAGGAGCCTCACCATCAGATTTTTTAGTGTCATATCCAGGACACTCGTTGGGTGGGGGTCTTACTCGTCTGCTGAGGTGCAGTCGGTGTATTCTACATCCCCAGCCAACTGGGCAAGCACAGTTAGAGAATAGATAATGCATTTCAGTAGTGGCGAAGCCAATTCAGTAAAAAGAAAATTATAAGTTCTCCTCTCAGCTCATCAGTGAAAATCGAGCCGATATGAGATTAACAACGCAGAAAACAATGATGTTATGCAGAAAAGTCGTGTTTTGTAGTTAATTTCTTGTAAGCCTTCGCGGAAGGCGAGATTTCAAGAAACAACATTTTCTTATCGTGATACAGCTGAGACTTCAAACGGAACGCTTGAGACGAATCATCATTTTCTAACGTCAACAAAACTACACTGAATAACTCAAACAGTTAACGTTAGGGCGGACCTCTCTTCCTAACAAATATGTTTTGAGTTACGTTATGAAATCAAGAGACATAGTTATCCTGTTTCCCTAAGAAATGTGTGACAGTTTTTTTCTGATAACAATGAGATTAGATATTTACCTCCTTAACACACGTCATCAATTTATCTACGGTTGCAAAAAACAGAGAGAACAAACAAACAAACAAACAAACAAACGAGGTGGATGTACAAGAAACTAATTCTCTTCGTAGTTTTTCTCGAGATAATTGTTTAATTAATTTACAGACCAAAATTTTATTTTGTTTCTAATTGGTCTCCACTAATTACTTATCAGTGAATTACTTTCGTGAATGAGTCGACTGATAAGAATAAAAGATTAATCTTTAAAATGTTAGCGTTACATTCCAAAGTGAAAATGGCTCTTGTTTGCCCAACTTATACAGTTAACTGATGCAGACTTGTGATAACTTATAAATGCAAAAAAGAAAAAAAAAAAAAGAAGAAAAAAGAATTTCTCTCTTTAGGAAAATTAAAATGGTGCAAACCACACGCTCAGTGAATTTTTTTCCCGATAGATGGCGCACCTACTGGTATATCATCCCCTGTGTTTATATGGTCATAGAGCGGTAGTGTCGTTATAATCACTTAACAAGTTATTAAAAAACCAAGGAGATGATGAAAAAATATATTTCCACGTACATATACGTGCTTTAGACAAGCCTACCAATAATGGAACTCTCACGGAATATATGAGGATATAATCTTTTGGAGGTCAAGTTTGAGAAGTCAGATCATACGCTAGATCGGATATATATATATATATATATATATATATATATATATATATATATATTTCCTAGGCATATACATTAATTTATAAAAACAAAAAAACAAACAAACAACAGATTTATATGATTTGAATTTCGTCGAAAACGAGTAATGATTCGAAATCTCGTGATGAACTAACGGAAAGTGGATTATGCACACTGTTTCTTATACCAGGTGACGTATTTTAAAGAAACGAACGCTGATTCATTGATCAAACGGCCAATTTTTCTTGTCATAAACAGCCAACTTTTCTTGTTGTACAACTTTTCCAAATTTTTATATATTTTTACACTTTTTATACATCCATCTACACTTAACATCACTAATAAAACCCATCACAGTCCTGATGATGGTTCAGCAGAACCGAAACGCTATAGTGTCGACTGACTTTGTTTCTCTATAAATCCCCACTTTCTATTTGGATTATTTGTTGTCAATTTTTCTTCACAAATTGTCGGATAACTATCCATTATTTTCTTCCATATATTTATATATATATATATACTATCATCATTTTTTAAGAACTAATTATCATTGAAATTGGGACCCAGTAAAATAATGCTTAAAGTTACAATGGACAGATAATGCTTAAATAGAAACTTTCTGCATCCGATTTTAGAGAACCTGATGTTCTGTTAGCAATATAAATTCAATGTAAATTGTACTCGGATGAACTTAGGTATATTGTTATAATGTTATTTTTATGAATACCGGACATTGACATAATGGTTAACGTGTTCACTAATGGCCCGGTAGACCGAGGTTACATCCCACGTTGGGTCATACCAAAAGACTCAAAAAATGGTACTTGGTGTTACCTTTCTTAACACTCAGCATTGTAAGGATCAAGGGTAAAGTGGAGCAACCCAGGGAAAGGAGTAGCGCTCTCCCCTACACCTTGGTGTAGTAGCAATCGAAAAGGGAGCCTTCTGGTCGCCCTCGACAACGGTCGCCAACTTTACTTACTTATTACTTATATTCCTTGTTTTCCTCCGGTACTATCAATTGGAAGATCAAGGTAAAGGTCAAGTGGCAGCAAGAGTCCGTAACACTATATTAAACTATTTTTTAAAGCTGCTATGGTCTAGAGATTTTTTATTTACTTTTAAACGTGCAAAGTTTCAGATTATTCTAACAGTCTGATCAAAAATTGTTCCACTCACACCAATAATATCCAGCGAAACCGTTATTCATTTATGCACTCATGAAATAGTGAATCAAATACAGATTTTACAATAAAAATGCACTTTTTAAACAATACGTTACGTATTTAATAAAGTAATGAAAATATTTTTTCTAGTTTGCAATCCTGATTAATTATCAGTAAATCAATGCTGAATAGCAACATTTGTGGTATCATAATAATTAAATATGTCATTCATCTATTATATATATATATATATATATATATATATATATATATATATATATATATATATATATATATATAGGTGTGGATTATTCCTGTATGCAATATATGAGGGGTTTCATTTAAATCTATAGAAGTACTCGATGTATGGCTATTGTTATATATTCCTTTTCTGGTTTATATTAGAAAACTCACGTACAGAGAATATAAAATGTAACCGGAAAAAAATTCAACCTTTCCATTTCGGCTGAACATTTATTTTTAAAGATTTCTGAAATATATACTGTAATCCATATTAGCTGTTTTCACCCTCGCATTAAGCGTGTATGTCATCTGAAGAGACGAAGATTTTATTCTTCGCTGAAACATAATTTATAATAACCCATGGTTGAATTTTCTTCCAGTTGCATTATATATATATATATATATATATATATATATATATATATATATATATATATATATGGTCAGGCAAAATGATCTGACACATTTGTAGGTTTCACCTGATTTAAATCCGTACGATTTTTTTCTCTGGGGATATTTCAAGTCAAAGGTATACAGTATTCGCCCTCAAACTATTGAACAACTTAAAGATGCAATTCGTCAAGAAATTACTGCCATTCCACATGAAATGACGTGCCAAGTTATAGACAACATTCGTGAACGCCTTCGACAGTGTGTAGACAATAACAGATCCCATTTGACTGATTTAATTTTCAAAACCTAATGAAACAGAATAGCATTATATGTACTTTTCGAAAATAAAAAACACTTTTTTTGTTTTTTACTTTATTAGTCTTTTATTAAACCTACAAATGTGTTAGATCATTTTGCCTGACCCTGTGTGTGTATATTTTAATCTCGCAAAATCATTTGATTTGTAGGTTATTTAAAATGACTGTTAATCAAATTGTGCTCCACGCTTGAACAGAGATTTGTGATAAGATTTTTAATGCATAAAACATGCAAGCTATGTAAAAATAAGCATCTTTCAGTAAAAATATATTTACAAATGGCTAGGTTTAGAACCTGAAAATGAAATACAGTCCATGAAATGGAAACAAACCGACTTTCTGGTGAAGAAAGTGTATCGTGGCAGTGATCAGAAAAGAAGGTCATGCTGACAGTATTCTGGGACATTGGTTTTCTGGGAAAATGTGCAACTATGAACAGTTCTTCGTACTGCCAACTCCTTAGGCAAATTTAACCTTATTCATTGAAATAGCACTCTTATACAAAAGGTTACGCTAATCAAGCGGTAATTGTAGATCGAGTTCAGTCCGCTAGCGAAACGTTCAATCACGCTATTGTGGGTCTACTTTTTCATGTATATGCAATCAGAAAAGAGTGAATCTCCTACACTTCATACAGTAAATGTAATTTTTTTCTTACGACACTAAAAGCAAAAAATGACTCACGTTGCTTTTGTAGGAGAATTTCTCTTGTTGCCCTAACATCATATTTTTTCTCGCTGTCATAGCAACAGGGTTTCTTCCCTATCATGTGTAAGACCAGGTTGGTAACACTAACCAAAAAAAAAAAAAAAATAATAATAAAAATAAAAAATAAAGAAATAAAGAAATAAAATAAAAATAAAGAAATAAAATAAAAATAAAGAAATAAATAAAAATAGAATAGAATAAAAAAGAAATAATTGCGAGATTGATATATCACCTTTCTTTTTTTTTTTTTCGTAACTTCGTGTTCTTCCTTATAATTTCAATTTCTTTTCTCTTGCTAATTATTTTTTACTTGCGCTTTTGAATACGATCATTTTTAGTTAATTGATTTGAAAGTATTTCAGCCCGACACAATCTGCTGGGGTTGTAGAACACACCAACTACATCTCTGCAAAGTCTCCTCCAACAAGTGTTCTGGATATGACACTAAACAATGGTGAAGTTTCAGTTATTCCAGAGCTTTGGGGAAGGCAGAGTATCCCTTTATTGCAACAGCTCCAAGGTTCTCTCTTGCTCGGAAAGGTAGCACCTCATAGGGTACTATCTATAGGTTAAATAGTTGTGTTTGGCATTCAAACTGTACTCATGTTTAACTAAACTGTTTGAAATAGAACTGTTTTTACATTTAGCTGTGAGTAAACAAAAAACACTGTATTTATACTAAACTGAATTGTTTAAAATACAACTGTCATATGCCATAAAACCAAACCGAACCAAACCAAAGCATTTCAGTCAATCGATTATCCTGTGTTTTTAACTTGTCAACTGGTGTTGTGTCATTTCATTGAGCCAAGCTATTTATTGATAATACATAAACGAATAGCTTGGCTATTCTACTTGTTATTACAGAGCAGGAGATTTACTATACACTGTGTCTTTTTGTTCCTGTCTATATCTTTCTTTGTATATGTCTGTCCATATGCCACTGTCATCCGTCTGTTTGTCTTTCTGTCTACATTTACATATTAATGATTCGCTTACACGATGGTGACACATTTCTTTGAAATTGTTGCTCGAGTCTTGCAAGGAGATACATTAGCACCATTTCCACAATTAATCTGCTTAGATTACATCCAATGAACGTCAATAGATCTAATAAAAGAAATTGATATCCCAGTAGAAAAAAGCAGAAGCCAACAATATCCCTGAGAAATTATTACGGATGCAGGTTATGCCAAATGTCTGCGGCATAATCTGAAACAGACATCAAGAGGCAGTAGCCTCTACATGAATAAGATAAAACATAGTTCATATGTTTTAAACTGGAACATGCAATCTCCAAATTAAATCACAAGGCTCTTAATTCAGAAGACCACAACTTACCTCGGTAGCAATATCTCATCTACTGAAAGCAACACTGGCGCGTCCATGAGTCAATATGTATATTTACCAACCCCTCCCCTCGGGCAGCATATGACACAAGGTCAATGTTTAAGCGGAGTTTAACAGGTTTGAATTCAGAGTTTTCCTTCTCCTAGACTAGCTGCCTCACCAAGGCTGAAGAACCTAGTTTGTCGTACCCATATCTGGAAGTAGAATAATTGGATTCATACCTTTCCCTAGGGTATTAGTGCTATGTTAAATTGCAATCAGTCTCCTCCAAGATTTGAACTCGTGTCGCCGTGTCCATTTCCTACGACGATAACCATTACACCACGAGCACCTACATGAGTCAATATATGCTTAAGAAAAGCATGGACTGCTATAAAGAGGTAATTGACCCATAAGGGAATCCCATGTTTCCGATAAAGGAAAACAGAAATTCTTCCAGGCTGTAACTGCGCCAATACTATTGAAGGGCTGCATCACCAATGAAATGGTTGTATTAAAAGTTTGGTGGTAGCTACATAAGAATGCTGTGTGCAGTTTGAACAAATCCCAAAAGCAGCATCCACAAAAGAGTAGGTGTACGGTCACTTGTCTGTAGGACTAACAAGACATACTTGTCACGGGTGGAGAAAAAGTGATGTACTTAAAAGCGATGTTCTATTGCTGGTTCGCACTCATGGACGTGCCAGGGTTGAACAACCAACAAAAGCATTTTCATTAGCGCTGTACGGACACTGAATGTCGTCTAGATGAATTCTAAGATTGAAAGACAATGGAGACGGATATTGAGAGAGAGAGAGAGAGAGAGAGAGAGAGAGAGAGAGAGAGAGAATTACAGTAATCTTTACTATCAGCACGCCTTGATGGAATTTGCATATATAAAAATATATATGCAAATTTCATTAAACATAATAGACATTTTATGTCTACATATTTTCTTCTGGATCCGTTCAAATTCCCGTATTACTTTTATCGTATTCGGGGGGAACTGATTAAGGTATTGTCCATAGTTGTATGTATCCCTAGTACTTTCTGCCCGACTTTGGGCCATCATCAGGGGAGAATCTGTTACAAAAGTGATGTAACTTTTGTTTTAGCAAATTACTACTGTGTAAGGACGTCTTTGCTGTTGGAGATTATGGCGCTTGCTTTTAAATGTAATTCTGTAAATAGTGCCAGTAGCTAAAGACATTTAAGTACGTTAGCACTGGTTTGAAAATTAATTCTATTAAGTGCTGGTTGCAGGTTTCTTATATATAGTGCTTCGAGAATCTGAAGTTTTTGTTTATTATTTTGATGTTCGAGTATTGTTGTGTTGTCGGTGAGAATTTTTCGTAGTTGTGTTGTTGGGCATGAATGTTTTTTTAAATGCTGAGCTATTGAACTTAATCAGTTCCCCCCGAATACGATAAAAGTAATACGGGGATTCGAACGGATCCAAAAGAGAATATGTAGGTATAAAATGTCTATTATGTTTAATGAAATTTGCATTAACGAAGAAATGCTGCCTAAATATACATATTTCAAAAATATATATATATATATATCATATATATATATATATATATATATATATATATATATATATATATACATATTGTATTGCATTAATGACACACTGGAAAAGATTTTCGGTAAAAGATGTTTATTATATATATATATATATATGTGTGTGTGTGTGTGTGTGTGTGTGTGTGTGTGTGTGTGTATCGCTTTTTGAAAGTTCGGTCTTGAGATCGCTGTTAAAGGTTTTCTGTGTAATTAAATCTATATCTTTCTTACATATAAACCAAATGCTTTAAAATCTACTTTTCTTATAAAAAGCAGATAAAAAAGAAATAACACTTGGATCACCCACTGTAGGTAGATCAGGAATTTTCAAGTAATCATATATCCGCATTAGAGCCTGGAGGTTGAAATTTCCTCGCTTGAAATCATGACTAGGATGTAATTGAAGACGAAGAGACAAATTACACAGGTTTAACAGCGTCGTTGAATGATTTTCAATTACTGATATTATTAGGATGGTAAATATTTAGAAAGAGAAAAAAAAAAACTCTCTTATCATGATATTTTACAGTAAGCCATTAGAATTCAGTCAAATGCTTTTCTATGGTCTTTGATTGTTTTTGTTACAATATTTAATAATTCCTGACTTTATATTTGTGTTTTAATATATGCAATTACACAATTGTGTTTTAATATATGTAATTACACAATTGTAAGGATGTTTGAATAGTGTCATCAGCTCATCAGATTCATCCAGTATGCCATTAGAATTCAGTCAAATGCTTTTCTATGGTCTTTTAATTATTTTTGTTACAATATTTAATAATTCCTGACTTTATATTTGTGTTTTAATATATGCAAAGTATAACACAATTGTAAGGATGTTTGAATTGTGTCATCAGCTCATCAAATTATTCCAGTCACTTTAATGCCAAAATTAAATTAATTTAGAAATGCATGATTACATGGATAACTTTATGTGACACACTTAGCTTAATGATTATCATTGTTGGGAATAGAATCGGCGACCCTTGTTCAAATCCTGGACGAAATTATTTGCGTTTCTTTTCAAGCTCATAGCATTTTTTTATGATGGGAGTGGGGAGTCTCCGCGAGAAACTGGTTAATGTGCTGGAGAGCGAAAACGTAATAAGAAATTTCGAACTCTAATTCTGCTATTATGTTTAATTTTGGACTAATATCCTTGAGAAACGTATGAGTCACTATATATTACCAGCTATGTGTTAAATAGTACCACTACTGACCTTCTACAAGAATGACTTTGGCGTTAAATAACCCACGAAGGGATTATAAAGAGGAACCCGTGGTTTAAGGGTTATCGTTGTAGGAAATGGACACGGTAACACGAGTTCAAATCCTGGACGAGACTGATTGCATTTCACGTTGCACTAATACCCTTGGGAAAGGAATGAATCCAATTATTCTCCCTCCAGCTATGGGTAAATAGTAGGACAGACTAGGTTCTTCTGCTTTGGTGAGGCAGGTAGTCTAGGAGAGGGTAAACTCTGAATTCAAACCTGCTAAACTCCGCTTAAAAATTGTCCTTGTGTCATATCCTGCCCGAGCGGAGGGGTTGGTAAATAGGATAAAGAGGAACTGTTTTGAAGGTACTTGTCAAGAAATAAATCAATTTATCAAACAAAATAAAACAAAACAAAAAACAACAAAAAACAAATAAGCGTATTTTGTATGTGGATAACTCATTCACCTCTCGGAGACAAAGTGGAAACGGTCAGATCAATCCCATGGGATGTATTGGATTGCAGGCTAGATTAGCAGATCATTGCTGGGGAATTAATTTCTCCCAAAGTACCTCATAGTTCTGCTTTTGAGTCACAATTATGCTTAGGTTCTAACTATCTCTCCCTCTTCTCCTCCTCTTCAGTATATGTATGCATGTACATATATACAGAGAGAGAGAGAGAGAGAGAGAGAGAGAAAGAGATGGAGATAGATAGATAGATAGAGAGAGAGAGAGAGAGCGAGAAAGAGAGAGAGAGAAAGATTGTTACATACACACGCACACACACACACACACACTTATATATATGTATGTATGAGCTCTCAATCAGTAATTTGCACAGTCGGCTGGAGCTGTAGAATACATCGACTGCAACTCTGCCGAGGGATAAGACCCCCCCAACGAGTGTCCTGTATATGACACTAAACAATCTGATGATGAGGTTCCAGTAACGCAGGCGCTTTAGGGAATGCGGAGTACCCTTTTATTGACCTCGCTCCCAGGTGCACTTTGGCCCGGAATGGTAGCACCTGATAGGGACCTATCTATGGGTTAAATAGAACTAACTGCATACTTACACTAAACTGAATTGTTTGTATTAGAACTGTTTGACTAAACTGAATAGTTTGAAATAGAAAGGTTTTTGAAAATTAAACCGTACTTACATTTAAACAGCGTGCTTGTGCTAAACAGAATTGTTTGAAATGGAATTGTTCTTGACATTGGAAATGTACTTACACTAAACTGATTTGTTTAATATAGAACTCTTTTTGACATTTAACTGTGTGCAAACGAAATCTGTATTTATACTAAACTGAATTAGCTGAAATAGAAGTCTATGAATAAGTTGAATAGCTTTAAATAGAAATGTTTTTGATAATTAAACTGTGTACATAAAGGAATACAACTGATTATTTGTATAAAATGGATTTGTCGTTAAATAACCACAAGGTTGATATACCATAAAACACAACCAACCAACCAATCAGTAATGTTATATATATATATATATATATATATAAATGCACAGACACTTTTATATATATATATACATACATACATAACTCTTTTTACTGTGCATTTTTGACGTTTCTATATCTAGATCCATAAAATCTTACTACGATACTGATCATAGTTATCAAATTTTCTACTCATATTTTCCGATTATCGGCTAGTAACTCTGTTCTCTATCATCAATTCGAACTGAAAGTATTCCGAGAAATATGTCGGAGAGCAAATCTTTGTATCGCTTGTCTTTCAAATGAATCCACCATCAAATGTTGGCACAAATGCAAATACTAATACTACTAATAATAATGGTGACGGTTTTTCTTTGTTGTCATCTCAGCGATCTGATTCTTTTCAATGCTGATTTTTTTTTTGTAGACATCCTTCAAATTCTTTTCTATACATGTTGCTTTTCTGGCAAGAATAAACTAATTAGGTCCACGTCAATAGCTACCTTCAACCAAAAAATCAAACTCACATTTTAAGGCTTTTTTTTCATGCGCCAGAAGTATTTTCCCAGGCGAACAGGGAATTCTTAATATGGTGCCAAGCGGAGAACGACAAGACAAGCCTGTCCACACTTGAGAAGAAAAGAAGGCTATTTTCATTATTACTGAAATAAGCTAATAACATTTACCTTAATAAAGATTCGACTAACTTATTAATCATTATTAAATACTCGAATCTTTGTCAGCACTCACACAAGCACACAAACACCCACACGCACACACACACACACACACACACACACACACACACACACACACACACACACACACACACACATATATATATATATATGTATGTAAAACTCATTTTCTTCATAATGCGATGATGATAATTTGTTCCTTTATTGAAGTCATCACTACACAAAAGCAATTTTTTATTCCCAGACGTCTGCTACAAATCGCTACACTGATACTTATGAGACAACCTCAAATCCACCGCGAGACACGTATATCACCATACACACCCGCGTACTTAGATCACACATACGACTACACACATTATTACGCTAATATAATCCACCCAAACTCTCGGCCTCTCTCTCTCTCTCTCTCTCACACACACAACAACAACAACAAATGCGTTATACACAGTCTCAACGTAAACATTCGTCTGAATGTATCCTGTGATTTCTCCAATGTCTTTATTTCTCTGCTTGGTGATTGTCATAATAAATGAGGCATGGAACTAGTTGTTGTATATAAGCACCCATGCTATTACATATATATATATATATATGTATATATATATATAAACTAATATATATATATAGAATGAGAGAGATAGATAGATGGATAGATATATAGTTGAAGTAGCTTTATTTAATTCTGGAAAGATCGATTATTAAATGGCATTTTCGATTCTTTTATAAAACTAAATCAAATATTAAAATTGGTATCAAGACGAAGCAAATGGCGACTTTACTTTTTTAACGTACTTGTCTTTTAATATCTTGCTGGGGCTGTAGAATACACCGACTGCATCTCAGCTGAGAGGTAAAACTCTCCTAACGAGTGTCCTGGATATGATACAAAACAATCTCACGGTAAGGTTCCAGAAATGCTGGAGCTTTGGGATGAGCGGAATACCCCTTAAATGCCATTGCTCCCAAATCCACTCTGGACCGGAGTGGTGGCACCGGATAGGGTCCTATCTATAGGTCAAATCGAACTAAACTGCGTTCTTATGCTAAACTGAATTGCTTCAAATAGACATTTAATCTGGGTACTTATTCTAAACTGAATCGTCTGAAATGGAACTGTTTTTGATATTGAAACTGTACTTACGCTAAACTGATTTGTTTGAAATAGAACAGTTTTGATATCTAACTGTGTGTAAAGAAAAAACATACTTATACTTAACGGATTTTTTAAAATTACAAATGTGTAAATAAATCGAATAGCTAGAAATAGAATTGTTTTTGACAATTAAAATGTGTTATATTCCAAACATAAGTAAAAGTAAGTAAAGTTGGCGACCGTTGTCGAGGGTGACCAGAAGCCTCCATTTTCAATAGCTACTACTCCAAAGTGTAGGGGAGGGCGTTACTCCTTTCCATGGATTGCTCCACTTTACCCTCGATACGTACCTTATATCGCTGAGTGTTAAGCAAGGAGGTATCAAGTAACATTTTTAAAGTCTTTGGTATGACGCGACCTGGGATAGAACTCAGCCGGACCATTGGCGAACACTCTACCCACTGGGCCAATGAGCCGTTCAAAACATAATGTGCGAAATAGAACTATTTATTTGTATAAAAAAGGATTTTGCATTAAATAGCCTAAAAAGGTGCGAAACTTAACACAAATTTACAAACATTTTATCTTTTTAATACAGTCTGTGAAATGTTTGCTTTATTTTTATGCAGTTACACCCAGCAACAGACGAAGACAGTCCATTGAAACTGTATCAGTCAGCAAACGAGTAGTGATGAGTTCCATGCTCAATAGGTGCGCCGTATTTGTGGTCACGTGAATAAACTTTGGTAAACTGAGTTTGCTAAAATAAAACTAAAAAAAACAAACGAGCTATTGTAGCTGATGATTATGAGTTCGTTTCTCATTGAGTTCTTCATACTTCTGGCTTTTTACCAAATGTGCCAATTCGGAGCGGTAAAGAAGATTTACATCATGTGTTGTTGTATTTTGACCTTCGGTCCGGGCAAACATGCCATTCCAAGGTGATACACCGGAAGGAAGTGGAAATTTACTAAGCTTTTTGCTTAGGTGTGGCACAAGGCCATATGAAAGGGGCACCCAATGAGACTCGAACTCATTCGTGTAGGTTTGGTAGTCGAGCTTGCTAACTATTACACCACCAGAGGCGCCTTTCACCGGAAGGAAGTGACACATTCCAATGGCCAGTAATCGAAAGAGATCGCGTGGGCGGATTAGGCTGATAAAATAGGACAAGGTAAAAAGCCCATGATTCACTCATAGACTGATGCACCGGAAGAAAGTGACCTCTGAACTGCACGACACTTATTTCCGCTTGATGACAATCAAACATGCCATTCCAAAGACTGAGTGGGCGATTGAGTGGACGTTGAACTATTATATAACTCGGTCAAGACAAGAAGTCAGAAAGTTAGAGATCGGACGGAGTTAGAGACGAGATGTGGTAGAAAAGGCCAGCACTCAGCAGAAAGCTGGGCCCCTGGGCCTCCGGTTGAGCAGCCCAGGAGAACGAGAAAGACACAACGCTGACGGCCATAAGGGTGGGGGTCAATATATTGCAGTTCTGTTCGGTCTGCAACTCCCTCTCACACACAAACCTTTAAAATAAAGGAGAGGCATATTTTTCTAAAGAAGTCTTCGCTCGTCCTTTATCATGATGTCGTTGTGAATTATTCTGCATGAATATGCATGTGTATATGTAGATGTATAGGCATATGACAATACGACAGTGTGAGTTTCAGTCTTCTAAGCTTTTTTGTGTATTTTTTTCTTAAGATTTTTTCACACAGTTCCCACAAATACGAATACTTCTAAGAAGACATATTTGACCCAAAGATGGAACCCTATCCAGTACGAGCACTCCGTGTCAAAGTGGACCTGGGAGTAATGGCAATAGAGGGGTGTGTTACGCTCTTCAAATCTCCATAACTAGAGCCTCAGCATCAATCATTTTAGTGTTATACTCTGGATACCTCTCTTGAATGTGGTTCAGTGGGTTGATCTTACCCATATGCAGTGATTATTGTCAGAGTATTCAAACCCCTGCAGACAGAACGTTTTGAATATTTTAAATTGCAATTTTTTGATCGTAAACAACTGACTTAATAAATGTTATTTATGAAGGCTTTTTACAACAACTTTCGGATCGTTTCGCTTTCTTTTTTGTTCATTCACCCGTTTTCTCCAACTGCGCTTGATATTGCAATTTTTTCTTTCTTCAGCTCTGTTGGTGAGGCTTAGAGTATGCTGGCCGTATTCCCTGCAAAGGGGTAAGCACTTACCGCCTAAATAAAAGGTGCCCTGTGTATGACACAAAACTGTATCTGATAATTGGCTATCATATTGGATAGCAGAAGTGTGGAGTACTCTTACATAGCCATCAATCCCAGAATAGAAGTGAAGTGGTAGTAGCTGTTAAGTTTCCATCTATAGATCAAATTGCTATGTTGAAAAATTATTCGCATTCGACATGACTGTGTGCAAAAAGAAAACGCTTAAAAGAACTACAAATAAAAATGTAAATATAAACGGACAATAAATACGAATTCCTTATCTCTACGCTTGAAATAAGCCGTGACAGTTTGATATACCGTTAAAATCACTCAGTTAATTAATCCTTCATTTCTCTTGGTCGTCTTATATTTGTAATTCTCTTTCGTTATGCATGAAATAGACATATTCTTTTCGTCTTATTGTACTTTCTGGGTTGTGAAAAATTAACGAGTCATTTCATTACAAAGCTAAAATAAGATATAAAACTTAGATCTTTAATGGGTTTTAGGATCGAAGAAATAGTTTATGAAAAAAATAATCACCAATACTTCATTTGCTTCCCCATTCTTCATCTACTGATTTCTTCCCTAAAGAATGATTTTAAAATGCAAACAATGGTTTCGTTTCCTTCGCAGATACTTTGTTTATCTGAAATGTTTATCATTATTAAATTTTTGGTGAGCTCTTCAGTCCATTGCAGAATTTAGCCTTAGTGCCGTTTTGTTTTCGTTTAATTAATTATACAAATTAAATTTATTTGATTAAAAATTAGCTTAGATTTCACTTATTCTTTTTTATAAAGCATACTGAAGACAATGAAGTACAATCCAATTTTGTTATCTTCTTTACTGGCGACCATTTGTGACACGATGAATTTCCCTGAAAGGCCAAATAGAATCTATTTTTCCTAAAACCCTGTGGTGTTTCTTGAAATTACGCTGCAACTTACGGAATGAACAAAAAATAAACAAAATAAGTAAACAACTATGAAATAAGTCATCTAATTAGAATTTACATCCGAATCTGAAAAGATCGGTCCAATTTGATTAGGAAAGATGTCTCCATTCAAATGGAGTCCAGCCAGAACAAGGGAGTTAATTGGTTTAATAAAAAGTCGCTGCTGCTTCTGTTTACCGGAACGAAAATTTGAAGTGCTGCCCTATGGCGATGTTATTTTTATATTCCACACAGATTCTTTTAATGATTTTTACTTTACTGTTTTGAACTGAACATCTTTCTTATATTTCTTATTTTACACTTTAACCCCTTGGTGCCGAACGGTCGCAATTTGTGTCACAAACTAGAACTACATAAACCCGGGCAGCCGGAATTTAGACCAGGGATACAACACATTTGCACAACGTCGGCCAATAAAATGTAGATTTATATTTTATATGAAATCTTATTATTCTTTTCGTGTATTCGAAAATGTTCATATAATATAGTAACTTGTAATTTGATAGCTCGTAAAACGGTTAAGTAACAAATAATAACATCTTTGATTTTCTGCTATTTTTCAAATCAGAATCTGATTGGAAAAGCCCTACGGTCATCGGAGGCTCAGAGGACTATGGGTAAAACCGGTATCTTCATTTTCTTTCATCTTTTAAATCACAGTTTTTCTTTCTTTCTTTCTTTCTTTCTTTCTTTCTTTCTTTCTTGTCTTCTCAATTCATTTAATTGTGGCTATTAGCTACTTCATCTAAAAGTTTCTGTTCTTTGAAAAATCGACGCCCCTTCCCCAAAAGAGTACCCCCCCCAAAAAAAACAAGAAAAAAGCACAAAAATCACTAAGTACAAATATCAAAAGCCCTACAAAAGCTGTTTATGTAATCAGTAACATTTTCGCTCTTAATCCAATTCTTGATTGCCCAGTAGGCTCGGGCTGTAGAATACACCAACGGCACCACTGCAGAGGGGTAAGACTCCCCTTCCCAACGAGTGTCCAGGATATGACACTGTCAATATTCTGAGATGCAATTGTAATGTTTTGTACTTTACTTTTTTCTTCGTTATGTTGTAATCCGTATAGAAATCGACTACCAGACAATCCTTTGAAAAAATGATGGGACAAAAATGTAATGGAATAATTCTATATATATATATATATATATATATATATATATATATATATATATATATCAAGTTGCACTGCAAGCACGGATTTCCTTAACTCTCTCTCTCTATATATATATATATATCCCTCTCTCTTTGTCCCTGTTTCTGTTTCTGTGTCTCTCTCTATCCATCACTATCATCCATAGCTCCCGGCAGGTTTTCTAGACGACAACATGTGTCTGCATAATTCAATATTAAGGTGAATTCTTGCGGGTCGGCCAACACTGGCGGGTCCATATGAAGGGGTCAATTGTAGAACGTCACTTATGAGTTCGTCTTTGCTTCTTTAACTGTATCCTACTTGTCTTGTTAATCTTACTTGGGTGGTTTTAGAGATGGAAGGTAAGTGGCTGTAAGCTGTTGTTTCGTGGAGTGTTGCTTCCAGCATTTGTTCAATAGAGCTCGTAGCATTTTTAAACAGATACCGTCTAGCTTTTTCTCAGTAAGATTTGTCTGCATCCACGTGGTGCATCCGTACAGTTGTATTGACACAATCGCTGCTTGGAAATAATTACGTTTTATTTTATCGCATAGATCAGACTTCCACATGATTGATAGCTAACCGATTGTAGTCCACGCCTTCACTTGGCACATATTTACATCATTTACACTTGATGAAACGCTGCTGCCGAAGTATACCATACCCATCATACGGATATGTGAAACGTACATAGAATGTTCATAACATATATACATAACATAGAACATAGGAATCCAGAAACACTAAAACACTCACGACTTCTTACTTCAGGTACGAAACATTTTATTACCTTTGGGTTAAAGGTTTCGACATATGGAAGAGAGATGCACAATCTTTCTATGATGACTTTTCCATCTGCCCCTCCCCATCTCGTGCGGCGCCCGTAGCGCGCGAATTCGTCTGGTCTCTGCGAGTCCCGAGAGTCGACCCTTCTCGTTCGGTGTCTAGTTCTCAACCAACTGAATTTTTTCAAATCCCCCAAAATCCTCCGCGCACGCTTCCGGTGCATGACGTCATTTACATCCCCTGCTCCTGGGATTTTTATTTTGACATCTGTGAACGACACATCCTCGTCGCGCGCGTGTTAACACCTGCGCTCAAGTTTGCACCAAACTAACCCATGTGCTGAGCCGAAAGGTTCTCAGCCTAACTAAACCCAAAGGTAAAATATGTAAAGCGAAATCCCTCGGCCATTATATTACAGAAGTACGTGAACTTGTCTACGAATTTAAGAGGACGCGAGGAGGAGCAACCTCCACTCTAAATAGCGGTCCTCTGATATATATATATATATATATATATATATATGTGTGTGTGTGTGTGTGTGTGTTTTATCAAGTGGAACCGACAACTCCTGTCTGCCAATGTAAATTTTGTTATGTTCAAGTCTTCTGGATGGAATGAATTTAGAAATGTACAAAATAATAAAATGACAAACACAACGAATCATATATATTTATATAAAGAGTAGGATGAAGAGGGAAGGAAATAAACTTAAGACAGTAATTTTACTTGAGAAAAAAAATTTAAAGTCATTTCCAAATATGGATATTATATTCGAAATTGATCTTTCTTTTGTAAAGAATTTCTACTAATCATTATTTAGAGAGCTTTAAGATTTTGGAGTTTTGTGATTTTTTCTTTGTGTAATGTCAAGGTATTTTCTATAAGAACTTTTCTTTATTTGGACCGCAGGTACGAATGGGGCGTTGAGACATGGAACTAATAAAGTATTGGTGAAGAATGGAAAGGCTCAACAGAATTGTAGTAGTCCTAGCAACAACAAGTCTGTCGAGACGTTCCATATTTGAACGGATAAAAAATTATATAGGCAGACAGGAATTGGTACCAGAATACTTTGTGCCTGTTCTTGAGCCATCATCAGGAGTGTGTATATTGCAAAAATGATGTGAACTTTGCATGCAAATTTCTACTTTGTAAGTGTTTATTAATTATTCTGGTGAGTAATTGTAGCGTTTTATTTATGAATTCATTTCCCAAAGTAGCAGCAGGCGTTTAAATACATTAATGCTGGATTCGAAATTGACTCTATTGAGTTTAGATTGTTTAATTTTTTATATGGAGCTCCTCGGTGTACATGCAAAGGTCACATCGCTTTTTCAATATACACACCACTGATGATAGTCCAAGATAGAGCAGAAAGTACTAGGCTACCAATTAGCTATGGGTGTTTCATAAACCAATTTCAACTGGACACCATAAAATCAATACGGCAACTCGAAAGTACACATACAAAAATGTGTAGACAAAAGATGTCTATATTGTTAAAGGAAATATGCATTAATGAGGAAATGTAGCACAAATACACAGATTACATATATATATATGTATATATATATATATAGGAAGTATTTTGTCTTTTAAATTTACACACACACACACATATATATATATATATATATATATATATATATATATATATATATATATATATATATATAGTATACTTAGTCCAGTTAAACCGGAGTTAGGAGTAATTCCATCAGGACAAGAAATTATTCATGAATGAATATTTAAATTTTCCTGGTAAAGAGCTCAATGTACCAATAATACAGAGCAATAATTTCTTTAATAAAAAACAACGAAACCAATCACAAAGGATTATAAATTTATTTCCATCCTGTTACGCATTTTTGAAATTTCCAAAAACACGAAAAAAAATTAACAGGACTTCTTCAGATCTTTTTGCCCCTCCCACTCTTCTATCCCCTCCCACTCTTATGTGTCTATTCTAGTTTTTTTTATCAAAAAGATCTGAAGAAGTCCTGTTAATTTTTTTTCGTGTTTTTAGAAATTTATGAAGGCTTTTTACAACAACTTTCGGATCGTTTCGCTTTCTTTTTTGTTCATTCACCCGTTTTCTCCAATTGCGCTTGATATTGCAATTTTTTCTTTCTTAAGCTCTGTTGGTGAGGCTTAGAGTATGCTGGCCGTATTCCCTGCAAAGGGGTAAGCACTTACCGCCTAAATAAAAGGTGCCCTGTGTATGACACAAAACTGTATCTGATAATTGGCTATCATATTGGATAGCAGAAGTGTGGAGTACTCTTACATAGCCATCAATCCCAGAATAGAAGTGAAGTGGTAGTAGCTGTTAAGTTTCCATCTAGTTTTTTTTATCAAAAAGATCTGAAGAAGTCCTGTTAATTTTTTTTCGTGTTTTTAGAAATTTCAAAAATGCGTAACAGGATGGAAATAAATTTATAATCCTTTGTGATTGGTTTCGTTGTTTTTTCTTAAAGAAATATATATATATATATATATATATATATATATATATATATATATATATATATTCTCTTTTCCTTATTGATAGGGAAATGTTGATATTACATCAAAACATAATAAAGAGAAAAAAATCGACTAGTTACAGAGTGGCTCGTTTTAGATGATAATTCTTGTTCTTAACATTTTACAAATATGAACTAAGCTTTTGCATTAGCTTTTTGGATATTTTTTGAGATAAAAATAATTGATTTGATTGAATCACTTGATTTATGTAATTTTAAGATTAACAATTTTAATGTAGTCTAGCACACTGAAGATCAACTTATATATAATAAATTAATGAGATCTAGGCGTGTATATAATGGTTTAGACATCTATATGAGTCAATACCAATTTGAAAAGAAATATGAAGCCAGTTTGAATTGATTTTGAACCAAATGTTTCGAATAAGACGCAGGACTGTTCAAATGCAGCACCCTCCATATTCACCTCACGTAACTATGCAGAACATTTTTTTTAAGTGAGAAATTCATAGAAAGGATTTGAATATATGGATGGTATTAAAAGAAATACTGTAATACAGCTTCACTCCAGATAAAAATAATGCTTTCAGAAATGTTTTCACCAATGGAAAAGTCTCACAAATAAATATTTCGAATGCAAATGGGACTATTTTGAAGATCTAAACGTTTATTTAATTCTTGTCAAATACAGCCTCAATCGTAAATTTTTGAACATATTTTACAAATAGCATTCAACTTATAAATCAAAATGTATCCAATTTTGTACCAACTTCATTAGAGAAAGGTGTGCATGTCAAACCCCTGGTGTGAAAACTATAGTTTCAAATGCTGATTTTCAAAGCAAAGAGAGCCTTTCACACATTACTTTACATTGCTTCTAAATCTTGGTCTTATTCCATAAACATATAGCGAAATAGTAGAATACATCACCTGTGGTAATTGTTAACAATTAATCTCGTGAAGCTGATGAAGTTGTAGTTGTCTGACAGCTTAGTACCTAAAATACGAACTCTTCAACAGAATAAAAGAGGGACATTAGTTAGATAAAAAAGAGAATGCAAATATAGTTATACTACATTTAATACATTTTACAACATATAAAACATTTACATCGATTTTCTAAATCAGAATCAGTGGTGCTTATGGAAAATTCGTAATCGTCCATTTAAATTTGCTGGATTTCAGTATTTACATTATTTTGGTTGTAAACATTGTCACACGGGTTCTTTTTATACAATGGGTTACTTTGGCCATTCTTCCTCCTGTTCTGGCTACTCATGAAATAAAAAAAATATTACTTCATTGAATTAAACGGGTAACAACCAGTCGAGAAATTAGGGAATCGTGTTTATTTTACGTTCATATTTTACTTAAATATAATCATAAAATAACTCTATTCGTGTTGAAATGCTGTTCAAATCAATCTCTTATTCAATTCTTTATGGGGCAAGGAAAATAAATTTTATGATTATTTGATAATCGTGAACTCATAATAGGTTTCTATTTAACCGGAAATTTTTACCCCATATCTAACTGCCGTCACATCTAAGGACCTTGGAGGTCAGAATATCTTAATCCACGTTCATATGTATATCAGGGTACAATTATTGATTAATTTTCAGCAACACATTACCAACCGTTTGGTCCTTAATAGGAAGCATACAACCAAGCAATCATTGGCGTTATTAGTATAGATGCAAAGAAAATCTGCATCCTCAGCCAAGCCCACTCGGTACAAGCTCACAAAAACCGATAACGCCAATATATAAATATTGTTGAAAAAGATAACGATATAGCAATCATGAAAGAGAATACGTGGTTATCCAATGTGGACTTGAGAATCAAGTCGCATTAATCGTGAGATATGACCATATGTTAGGCGGGAATATTGCTCGTCTTGGTGGTGGGGTAAGGTAATATTAATACACACAAGCCAAAGTGTGTGCTTAGACGATAACGCGTATGGGCCTTGACAGAAAGTAAAGGGAGATGGAGAATACAAACATAAAGAAATATTGAAAAAAAAAAAGAACGAAAGTGACAGAGAAAGTGGCTGGCTTGGCAAGATGTGATTTAGTGTAACGTGGGTGAAGCTGTTGCCCTTACTGCTATCTGCTATCTTCCATTAGGCTACTGATATGAGCCGGACCTTAATAACGAATTAATCAGCCAAGTAAGTTCTCTAGTATCAGTGCTGACAGAAATGATTGCTATTTCGTATGCACGGACAGAAAATAGACATGAGCCGGCATAAATACACCATTGCCATCGTTTGATGAAAAAAACGTGATTATCAGCAATGTTTTTACGAGAGGAGGTTTATCATGATTATTAATATTATGGTAGTTATCGTTGTGTCTATTACGTAATCATAAGCGTCAATATCACCACGTTATTAAGCATCCATATTTCATCGTTAATATTTAAGGTACAGACATAATAATAACATTTGTCTTGATGAAGAACATATTTAAACAGTATCATCAAGCTCATTCAGCTAAATGAAATCATCGCCATTATTAACATCGACCCTGTTGGGTCCACTTAAATAAATAAATGAAGAAATAAGAAAGACTATTCTGTTCAATTAATAAACCGTTCTGTCATCGAGACACATGTGTAGTGTTATGGGTATCTCAAAGAAAGTCATTGGAAGCGAAGATAGAAAGACGAAACGATGTTGTTCCTATCAGAAAAAGAAAAGTCAGATACTTGGTCAGTGAAAAATACCGTCCATTTTTTTACTGATGTTTCAACATGCCTCTTGACTGGTTCCGAAAGTAGAAAGACCAGTCGATGAAAGAAAGAACAACTCTTTGAAAAACTGTAACTCACCCATAATTGGTAGTAAGGATGCGCATAAAGTCCCACAATGGAAACATCAACAAATAGACTCCAGCTATCCATTCTGGAAGCATTACTTACAAAAAATATATACCGGAATTATGTATCCAAAAGCAATTCTATACTCCATTGCGTTTTTATAACATTCTCGGACCATCAGAAGTAAACATCATTAACCGTACCAACTCTGCTGCCTTACAGTAATATACACTTCTTTAATATGTTCTTCATTCCTCCTGGATTCTTCTTTGGATGCTTACTTCCTCTTGTAAAAATGATCGTCTCTGATAATTCTCTAAAGAAAAGTGACCGATAGAAAGGGTCCCCTTTTTAAGGATTTTAATTCCTTTTTTATGATTTTAAAACGTTTTTAATACAATACATATATCTATATATATTGTAATTATAACCCAGAAAGAACAGCATATCATAACGATATTTTGATTTGGGTAATAAACTTGAAATATTCTAACATATAATGAGATTTGCTGCCATTCAAACTTCCGTGAAAAACTACAAGGAGCAAAAGGATAACTATTATCTGTTCTAGGTAGTATGACGCATGATATTCTCTGGGAAATTGAGAAGAAAATGGATCAGAAAATATCGGTTCAAAGTCTCAACTTAGAGTTTACTAAGAAAAAGCAAACGAACAAAACCTTGTCTGAGAGCTAAAAAAGCTGTTGAGAATTTAGGTGAGGTTGACAGTTGTAGTGAGTGGTAACCTTGGAACAGTTCTAAAAAGTTTTGAAAAGAGTATTGAGGAGTTGGGAGATCAGATTAAAATCGAGATTATATAGACGATATCATTGTTTAGATAGCTAGAATACAGAGAAGTATTCTGGAGACCTGCAAAGACTTGCTGTTATTCAGACTCCAGTGAAAGAGCAACAGCTAAAACTGGTATATATATATATGAATAAACAAAACATGTCATTGTTAGTCATACAGATATGCACACACATGCAACACCCAGTATATATATATATATATATATATATATATATTGAATTACCATGACTAGAAAATTCGGCAAGCACTCCGTGTGACATACTCTGCATTTTGTGGTCGCTGGTTTGATCTCTAGTGGTGGTTATGCACTGCTGATGAGACCTAATGAGGTCGAAACAGCTGTCCAATGTTCTGTATGTAGCATGGAGTGCTTGCTGGATTTTCTAGTCATGGTAATTCAAATTATAATATATAATTCCTCTATTTAAATGTATATCTATTTCCAAACCTATGAGATTAAGTTTACGTGGATACGTAAAGCCGACTTAGGAAGACATGGCCTTGGAGGAGACCATGTCCTGTTTAGGGATCTAACGCACCTTCAATACATATCTTCTTAAGTGGTCGCGTATTTACTATGACTAGTTAATTTGGCATTGCCTGTGTGCGATGTGGCTTAGTGGTAAAATATCTATAAGCTGAGCTTTTTTATCTAATGGCATATCAACCTTCTGATTTAATGTTAAATCCATAGTTCGAGAAGAAAGGTAGTGGAACTTTTCAAACCATAGCTGAGAAGATAATGAGGTTTATTCATTTCTCAAGGGTATTTTTAGAAGGTAAATGTAATAGCATGACTGGAGTTTGAACCCACTTATTGCAATTCCACAGTCCAGCGTTTTAACCATTATACCACGAGGACACTTCCATTCAATCGAATAGTTTCGACTCTGCATTCTATGGTCGCTGGTTTGATCACTAGTGGTGGAGATCACGTTATGCACTGCTGATTAGACTTTGTGAGCTTGAAACAGCTGTCCAGTGTTCAGTTAGTTGCACGGAGTGCTTGCTGGATTTTCTAATCATTGTAATTCAATTCATAATATATATTTCCCCCGTATATATATATATATATATATATATATATAAACGGAGGAATTATATATATATATATATATATATATATATATATATATATATATATATATATATATATATATTGTCATCCACAGACAGACTGTCTCGTTCTATCAGAACTCTTCAGTGTGGCTAGACACACAGGACGCTCGAAGCCGGGATCGAAAGCCGTCCAACTTTACGTTAGACTAAGTTTCAGACCTCTCTGGGAAATTTTTAGGGAATTTTTAAGGTATCAATTTTAGCAATAGCAGCAGCAGCTGTTTGTTTACATTTTTATACCCTATCGGCTACCAGAGTGCTCAATTCTTTCGAAGAGCTTCGCATTATGCTAGCGGCGGCCGACGATCCTATTTATAGAAGACAGAAATTATATAAAAGCCCAAATGAAATAAGATATATAACAAGATATCATGGCCCATATAAAGACTAAATTTCTGTTTGTATATTATTTACTGGTATGATTTCCTCATGTTCAAAATGGAAAAAAATGTTGAGGGATCATATAACCGGAACGATGCAATTCGCAAAATGAGAATCGTACCCCACGTTGTGTTTGCTGGCTCTCAGCCAGCTGAGTCGAAATGAATGAGTCACAGACGATCTCACCAAGATAGAACAAAACGAAAACAAAAAGCTGAATGAAGTTTTAAAGGAAGAAGATCGTATAACACAATTCGATGGTTTGTGGCGTCTTCACTTACGTAGCTCTCTTAACTAAAAACTAAAAACCGAAATTTTTGGCTCTCTGTATCTTTAGTCATTTCTTCTTTGAACCTCTGCGTCTCTGTAGCGGACTGATTTTTTCCCCTGAATTGTTCGTGTCTTCTCTTGCTAGTGTGTCCCTTCTAGCGAATTCTAGTAGTAACCTCACACTCATATGTTCAGTGGGAGAATATACCTATTAATGGATTTTCGACCACCAGCTTGTAGGTATAAAAAATCAGACAAGCCACCAAGTGATGCTTAAAAGTATGATCATAAATTTTTAAAGCCACTGAACTTTTTTAACGCATTTTTTTTACTAGCAGGGAAGAATTTATAATCCCATGCAAATATGTCCTAGCCCCTATAAAGACACTTTTGCATATTCATACTCATGGTAAACTTACAACCATACTCACGTATATACCCATACATACACACACAAACACACATACACCCATACAAGCACATGTATAGAGCTAGTCTATGTACCACCATCAATAGAGTCACAATGTGAATTTTCACCATCATTGTTTTGTGAACTGCCCACGTACAGCATGTTAAATGGGTGTAAATGGTTTAACTTGATGCCATTTCCGACGGGAAAATGATACAGAAAATGTCCATCAATCCTATAAATGCATAGGACAATCTTGTAACGTATTATTTTCTTTTCAATCGAATATAACATGATAGTTAGATGTTTGGTATAAATCGAGGATTTCTTGGCTAGCCAAACTTACAAATTCGAAGAACAAGAGTGATTTTTCTAAGGTATAAGATTTTCATCATACAACGTGTGAAAGCACGTGCGATACTCTGTCCTCATCAGCCGCCAACCAGGGTGATAACACAGTTTCGGTAGCTCAAGGCGGTACTGCCACTCCTGGCGCTACCAAGCAGCTTTTGCCACTGGACAGGGTATTTAAAAGAAATATATATCTATATATACACCAGATCGGCTAAAAGCAGTCATCACATTGGACGTTCGTTCATCTTCATTTTAGTGCAGTTTGTGTTTTAAAAACTCGTTTACTTACGGCCGTTGATGTCATAGCAACCGTTTCTTGATTTTGTGTAATCACACGAGAAAGGTGGTTCCGCGTGCATATCAGTCGTGTTGAAATCCTTTCTATATTCGTCATCTATTCGGTCCGTTTTCCTTCAGTTTTATTTTTTTAGGCAATACTGCACAAAAGCACTCGAGACAAACGTCATACATAATTCTGCTGAAAGATGTTATTTGTTGATGTCCCTCAAGATGGGTGGTGAGTAAAAAGAAAGCTTCTGGTCTAAGTTTGTCCGGGTATCTATCTGATTAAACTTGGGCCACTAAATTCTTGGCTTGCAAGGATTGTCTCCAGGGCGCTGATGCTCAATAATGGGCTCGTGAATACTGTGGGGGTAAACCTGATTCATTGGCCCATTCGAAGAACAAGGGTGATTTTTCCAAGGTATTAAATTATATGTAACGTTATATTTTCTTTGCATTTTTAGATACTTTTAAAATTTATATCTTATTTCATTTATGCCGTTTATATGATTCATGTATCCTGAATCACTTGTTTCATGCTTGAAGAAACTTACGTTTTATCTGTTCCCAATTATTTTTATTCTACCTTGATAACTTTCTAATTTCAATCTACAGGCTGAATTAATATATTCTTAACCTAACACGTATGTATGAACTGAAATTCTATCTGTAATATAAACAATGAAATATCCGACTTATTAGTGACTATGACTCTCACTATGTGTTTCCTAATTTGTGATGAAATAATCTAAGTCATTGGATATAGAAATTAGTTTTTCGTCACAAAATTTTAGATAAATATCTGATATCATTTTCATGAAAGTATTCTAAGCTTAAATAGAATTATTTTTTTATCATGGGCAACATCCACACAGTTTTCATTCTAAATCCAAGAAATGCTCAGCTACGTTAGGAGTTGTTTCTTTGATACTGGTTTTGCACATCTAATTTTACAATGTACATATGTATATCTAGTTGTAACCTTCGTTTTGTTTTGTTTGGTTTCATGGTATATCAACCATTGTATGTTATTTAATGCTAAATCCATTTTCAAACTTATGAACAGTTCTATTTCCAACAATTCACTTTAGAAAAAGTACACAGTTTAAGTGTTACAAACAATTCTATTTTAAACTATTCTGTTTAGTCAATAAAGTTAAATTGTCCTAAGTATTGATATGTATCTTAAACAAATCAATTAAGCATCAGTCATTTATTTACACACAGTTAAATGTGAAAACAATTCTATTTCAAACAATTCAGTAACACGAGCACACTTTTTAGTTCTTTTTGACCCATGTATAGGACCCTATCAAGTACTACCACCCCAAGGCAGAGCGAACCTGGGAGTGATGGCAATGAAGGGTTTTTTTTGCATTCCACAAAGCTCCAGCATTATTGGATTCTCACCATGAGATTGTTTCGTGTCATATCTAGGATAATCGTTGAGGGAGTCTTACTCCTCTGTACAATTGGTGTATGCTTCAGCCCCAGCCGATTGAACCACGCCATTAATTGTCGCGATGCATAATTTAGTGACATAACTGATAACATGCTCTCATCTTCCCTTTTTATCTTACTGTCTGTGTCTGTATCTCTCTGTCACTCTATTTCTAACCTCAAGCTCTCGTTCTCTCTCTCTCTCTCTTTCTCTATCTCTGTCTCTCTATCTCTCTCCCTCTCTCTCTCTCTCTACATGTATTTATATGTATATATATATAAGTGTGTGTGTGTGTGTGTGTGTGTTTATATATATATATATATATAACTTTTTTCTATTCTTATTGTGACCTCCGTTTACTTTCGGTTATCTGGTACTGATATAAGACACCATTTACATTAAGGACCCAGAAATACCTATGACTGAAGAGTTAGCATTATGTTTTATTAATCAACTAAAGCTTTATTGTATCCTGAGAATGACACAAAATTTCATCCAAGAGTGAGAACTCAGTTTTTTTTTTTGCTCTGCTGTGTGTAGTCACTTCTCCTTTACTATTAATCTCCAGTCTACTCTAACCCGAAATTGTACGGTTAGGGTCGTATGTATAGGTCAAATGAACGAGATTCGACATTATCAGTATTAGATAAGGATGCTTGAAACCATGTTATTTTGTTAATTAAATGTACAGATATTAGTTACTAAAATGTCTAGTTAGCAAACTATAATCATTATATATTTGAAACCGTATAATTCCATAAAATACTTGGAACCATGTCATTGAGTGCAAATTGTTTGCACATTTTCTTTTTAAGTTGAGGAATTATATTGTAAATTGAATTACTATGACCAAAAAATCCGGTCAGCACTTGCGTGCGACATATGGAACCAATGGACAGTTGTTTTGACTTTATTAGATCTCATCAGCAGTGTATAGCGTGATTTCCAGTGGGGAAGATCACGGAATACACTGCTGACGAGACCTAATTTTCTGGTCATGGTAATTCAATTTACAAGCAAATTTTTGTATTTAGTTTATTGAATTTATAGTTTATTGAATTTATTTTCCTTTATAAATAATTATCATTAGTTATTTGAAACCGTATACTTATTTGTAATACTTGAAACCATATAACTGTAAGCAAAGTGTTTGTATTAAAAACAGTTCATTGTCTTTAAAATTTTTTACAAATACTTACTCTCATAAGGTACTTGAAACCATATAATTGCTAATTGAAACCAAAGAAAGTTTACATGCCGTAAAACTAACTGACCGAAAGCTTTGTCGACTACAATTTTTTTTTCAAAAAGTATATCTTGAGACAATTTAATTTTTTAAAATCATAATTGGCTTTGAGAAAATCAAGCAATAATGACTCATTGTTTTTCTCCATGAAAAAAAAAACAAAACAACAAAAACAAAAAAAAACAACCCAAGTTTACTTGCCTGCATATGTGATACTGCACTTGTTTGTTTGAAAAAGTTTTCGTCTAAGATTTTGAATACGTTCACCAGAAAACGAAATGAAAGGCGTTTTCATAGTATATAAATATATGTCTTGCATTGTCTTCCTGATTACTATCATTTATCCATCAAAAGCGATAGCGAAATCATATCGAGTCAATAATTGTAATGATTACATTACAAATGAATACACCACGGGGATTACAATGCAAACTTAATTATGTTATTCCCTTTGTCACGGCACGTAAAATAATTTTTTCTGATTCATTTGTAGAGAATATAGTGTTCCAAAGACAACTAATATACGAGGTGTAATCAAAAAGTCTTATGACTAAGTCTAGTATTTTTAAAAGAATGTTAGTATTTCACTATGCAAATGAAGTCTAGGCAAAAAAAAAAAAAAATTAAATATATTATAAAGTAAGAATTTTAAGAAGACATCAATACATCAGAAATAGTGCAACATCTTTAAAATAAATTGTGCATTATATTGTCAAACCAAAAATTATTAAGTTATTCAGGAGTTGGACAAAATAATGGAAATACCTAGAATCTTAGTATCATAATTTTGAAACTCCTATAAAACCACAAAACGTTCGTTATTTTTATGCTTTTTGATTTATTATTAACTTTTCTCGTCTTATTTTACAAAAAAATTTTTTTACAGATATCATCAGAACAAATTAATTCAAATTCATTAAAATGGCAGATCTATCAGACTTTAAAAGAGGTCAAATTGTGGGTGCTCGTATGGCTGACGCATGTGTAACAAAAACCGCTGAGATATTTGGTTCAGTAAGAAGTACTGTTTTGAATTTAATGACAGCATTTGAGAAAGAAAGAAAAACTCCTCACTGAAGTAAAACTCTGAAAGAAAGCGATAGCTGTCCGATATGGACCATCAAACCCTAACGCTGATTGTTAGGAAGGATCACAAGAATAGAGCACCGAAAATTACAGCAGAGCTTGATGACCATCTTAAGAAGCCGGTTTCCTCAAAAACTGTAGGAAGATAGCTGCAAAAAAACCGGATTTCACGGGAGGTCAGCAATCAGAAAAAATTAAGAAAATAAATTTGAAATTTCCAGGTGTTTTTATTATTTTGCTGTGTATAAAATTCATAGATTTATTTATCAATCATGTATTCATTGGCCATTACGGGAGATTTATTAGAATCCTCTTATATATTTGCAAAATGAATCATTTCCAATTCATCTTCTTTGAACATATATATATATATATATATATATATATATATATGCATAGATAGATAGATAGATAGATAGATAGTGAGAGAGAGAGAGGGAGATTTGAATATAGATAGATAGATAGATTGAGAGAGAGAGAAAGAGAGAGAGAGAGTAATTAAAAAAAATAATTTCGCGTAGTTGCTTTGTTATTATTATTATTATTATTGCTTACTCCTTTAGAGTTTTTCTCGTCAGTATTAGCTGATGGTTTTTCATTGGAGTTTGAGTGACAGCAAGTCTCCTCAAGTCTCCAGGACTCTTCTCAGTATTCTGGTCGTTCTCAGTAATGCTGTCATTTGAATAGTCTCAACCCGTCCGCTAACTTCCAAGTCCTCCAAGCCTTTTAATAATCCTTTAGTTATTGTGCCAAAAGCACCAATCACAATTGGTACAATCGTCACTTTCGTGTTCCACAGTTTTTTCAATTCTCTAGCAAGGTTGTGGTTTTATCCTTCTTTTCACATTCTATCAGTTTTATTCTGTGGTCAGCTGGGACTGCAAAGTGAGACAATTTTGTAAATTCTCTTTTTTTTTTTTCTTTGTTGATTATTATAATGTCTGGTCTTCTGGCCGAGATTAGGTAATCTATGTGTAAGTCAAAGTCTCATAGGAGTTTATATGTGTCATTTTCTAGGACAGGTGCTGGGTTGTGCATATACCATTAGTTAGTATGGTCAAATATAAATTTCTTGCATATTTCCCAGTGGATCACCTTGTCGACCCAGTCGTGTCTCGTCTTATACTCCCTCTGTGCTAATTTGCTGCATTCGCATATTATGCAATTGATCATTTCGTAGGTCTCATCGCATAGTCTAATTTGCTATTTTGTTGAGTCTTGTCTATTCTCGTTTTGATATTATTATTATCATTATTATTATTATTATTATTATTATTATTATTATTATTATTATTCTGTTTTCTTTTTCCTTTGCAGCAAACAAAAGTGGTTTGGTCACTGTCTGTGAAGCAGCAATACCATGTTGCCATTCGATTCCCCCAAAATGTGGGAACATCATGCTGTACGCTTGGAAACTCCAATACAAAATTTCAGAGTGTTTGTGTATCTTAGTAAATATATCTGATAAAGTGAGATATCAGTGTTGTTTTCATTACTGCGTAATTTAAATGATAGGTAGCCAACTGTACCTGATATATATATATATATATATATATATATATATATATATATATATATATATATATATATATATATTGGCTTTTTGGGTAGAGTGTTCGCCAATGGTCCGGGAGAACTGGGTTCAATCCTAGGTCACCTCATCCCAAAGACTTTAAAAATGGTACTTGATACCTCCTTGCTTAACACTCAGCAATATAAGGTACGTATCGAGGGTAAAGTGGAGCAATCCAAGTAAAAGAGTAGCGCCCTCCCCTACACCTTGGTTTAGTAGCTATTGAAAAGGGAGCATTCTGGTCACCTTGACTACGGTCACCAACACATATATATATATATATATATAGTGGCATATTTTCTGCAACAAGGGTTTTTAACATAGCTCATCGTACAGGTAAGAGTTTTGAATGTTTAGAAACGTATTATTTCCGGAAACAAAGAAACAAGGTACACATCATCTTTTTAAATCTGTCTTTATTCATGATACATGCTGCTAAACATCTTAAAAATCCTCATTAATTGGACACACTCCTGAATTATTTCCCGGTCTCTAATAGAACGATGTGCATGACAGCCTTCAAATTTATATGCAATTGTACGCAGGACTTAGCCTCTGTTATATTCAATATTAATGAGTCAAAGAGACTGAAATCGGAAGAGCACAGAGGACATTCTTGTGGAGATATCGAATCAGAAAAGTTTTGTCGGCTCCAGGCAACAATGGCCTTTTCTCGGTTGGCTTGACTACATTATGATTATACGAACTCATTAAATTTTTCTTATATATATATATATATATATATATATACTAAGTTTTAATTTTAAAATATACTATATTTGTCGTAAAGAACTTTATAATAGTTTTATAAAAGACCATACTATTGATAATGATTTACATTATAACTCATTTCTTTCTATTCTTTTATGATTCAATTTTCAACGAGATTAATACATATGTCCTTCTTAATAATATATATATATATATATATATATATATATATATATATATATATAACGTTATACTATATTAAGAATATAGCATACACGCTTTATTATTATTATTATTATTAATAATAATAATATTTACTCATTAGAGTTTTCACATCAGTTTTGGCTGATGGTCGTTCACTGGAGTTTCAATGACAGCAAGTCTACTCACGTCTCCAGGACTCTTTTCAGTATTATGGCTGTTCTCAATAATGTTGTCGTTTGGATGATCTCCACTCGTCCGACACACTTCCAAGTCATCGAGTCCCTTTGGTAATCCTTTAATTACTGTACCAAAAGCACCAATCATAATTGGTATAATTGTCACTATCATTTTCCTTTGAGAGTTTTCCACAGTGTTAGCTGATGGTTTTCCACTGGAATCTGAGTGACAGCAAGTCATCTTAAGTCTCCAGGACTCTTCTACGTATTCTGTTTGATCTCGACAATGTTGTAGTTTGGACGATCTCCACCCGTTCTCTTATTTCCAAATCTTATAGTACCTATACCAATTCTTTGGTAACCGTGCCGAACGCGCCAATTACAATTGATATGACCATCGCTTTTATGTTCCACAGTTTTTACAGTTATCTTGCAAGTTCCAGGCGCTTATCTTTCTTTTCGCTATTCCTTCAGTTTTACTCTGTGGTCAGCCGGAACGGCAAAGTTCATAATTCGAGGTGGAGATGTATTCTCCTTTTTTGTTGACTATCACTTCGTCTGATCGTCTGGCCGAGATCAGGTGATCCGTTTGTATCTCAAAATCCCAGAGAACTTTGGTGTCTAATTTTCCCGGACGAAGTCGGCACATTGCATTAACCATTTGTTCGTATGGTCAAATTTAAACTTGTTGCACAATTCACAGTGGATCTCCTGGCTCGCCCAGTCATGCCTGGTTTAATACCCTCTTGGTGTTAATCTACTGCATTCGCTTTATTATTTTACTCCTTGGGAGTTTTTCACAGAAGTTTGAGTGACAACAAGTCTCCTCTTCAGGTCTCTTCTCAGTATTCTGACCGATCTCAATAATGCAGTTGTTTGGATGGTCTCCCCACGTCATCTTATTTTCAAATTCTCCTGTCCTTGCATCAATCTTTAAGTGACTGTACCACGAACACCAATTACAAGTCGTATAACCGTCACTTTTGTGCTCCACAGTTTTTTCCATTCTCTTGCAAGGTACAGGTACTGATCCTTCTTACGAGGTGGACAGCCCAAGCGCTTATTCCTTTGATGATATTTTTGCTTCATGGTGTGGTTTCGAGTTTTCTTGTTCCCCAAAGATATTCTTTTAATTTTTTCTTTCATCATCACTTCTTGTTTAACAATGTCCACTTCCAATATTCCCACGAACTTGTAAGTTTAATTTTCTCCAAGCTTTCTGATTTTTTCTTGGTTTGGTTGTTCGATTCCTTTCCTCATTTGTCTTTTTCCGCTTCTCATTATTAGCATAACATATTTTTCTACACCAAATCCCGTCCCTATATCCTGACTCTATATTCTTATTTTTTGTAATAAGGTCTCAAGTACTTTTTTTATTTTTGGCAAAGTTTGATGTCATTCATATACATTAGGTGGTTGATCTTTGCTTGTGCTTTTCTAAATTTGGAGCACCCAGTGCATTTCCTGAGTATGAGATTGAATTATTGAATTATTATTTACTTTTTGAGAGTTTTTCACATCAGTGTTACCGAATGGTGTTTCACTGAGGTTTGAGTGACAGCAAGTCTCCTCAAGTTTCCAGGATTCTTCTCAGTATTCTGGCCGTTCTTAATAAAGCTGTAGTTTGGATGGTCTCCACTCGTCCTCCAACCTCCTAGTCATTCAGTCTCTTCAATAATCCTTTGGTGACTGTACCAAAAGCACCAATCATGATTAGTATTACCGTCACTTTCATGTTCCTTAATTTTTTCAATTCTCTACCAAGGTCGAGGTACTTATCCTTCTTTTCTCTTTCTTTCAGTTTTATTCTATGGTCAACCGGGACAGCAAAGTCGACAATTTTGTAAGTTCTCTTTCTTGTTGTTTATTTTAATAAGGTCTTGTCTTCTGGCCGATATTAGCTGATCCGTTTGTATGGCAAAGTCCCATAGAAGTTTGTGAGTGTCATTCTCTTGAAGAGACGTTTGGTTGTGCATTATCATTATTATTATTATTGCTATTATTATTTCGTAAGCAGGTATATATATATATATATAACAATTTACGAATATGTGTCATCCTTCATCAGTGGATATGCTAACTTTTGTTGCATCGATCTGTGTTTTATTATACGTACTCCCTAAGTGAGTATTGTTTCAACAAAGTCTCAAGTTTAATCTTAGCTGTATGTTAATAAAGCTTCAACCTTCTAGGTACTAAGTCAAACTTTTTTCTTGATACACATTGTTGAAAATGATGCTCTCTGTCAGGAAATTTAAGGTGTTATATCATATTTCTCTATGTGCAGAATTTATTACAAAGACAATAGTTGAAGTTCATTGAGCTTTTAGGGAGAGCAACGTATCCTTATGAATTCGGTTAAGTGATCGGTAATGCTTTTATTCATTGTAATATATTTTTACCGACAGCGCTATTAATTACAAACAACGAAAAGAAGAGTGTCTCTTCATCCTTGCTAAATTGAACGATACAAAATAGACTACAAAGACAAAATTTCCCGGAATAAAAAAGTGGTATTGTTTTCGGAAGACTCCCACTATGCCTGAGTTTTTAATATGAATTTGAATTCTATTTCATACTATTTCATGCTATCAGATACATTAACACCTTTTCCCGCCCATCTATTTTTCTGATTCTAGGCTGTCTATTTTTCATTTGAAAGACAAATTGCTGTAAGGGTTTTGATGGCTTTCATAGTCTGCTTTCTTTTCCTGATCTTTCCTTTTCTTTTCAACTTGCACTAAATGATTGCTGAATGATTACGTTTCACAGTTTTGAAAACATTCCGAGAGGAATCTTCTTTTTGAAGGAGTTTTATAATTTTCTCCGTTATTTCAAGTGAACTTTCTATGTAGTCATGTTGTAATAAAAAATGGAGGACCAATGTTCTTGTTCTGACTAGGAAAGCTTTTAGTTTCTTTATTTAATGACATATCAAACTTCATGGGTTATTTAATGCTAAAGCCATTTTTTGGTTGGATAATTGTGGTATTATTTAATTCATAGCTGGGAAGAAAGATGGGATTCATACCTCTTTCAAGGATATTAATCAGAAAGTAAACGTAAGAGAGCGAATGGAGTATGAACTCGCTTACCTCGATATTGAAAACTTGTTCGTTAGCAACAACACAACAAGACTTCCCTGTTTACCAGGAAAATATCAGTCAGCTGCTAAAAAGTAATTTAGAGGGTGTTTTTTAATTCAATTTCACAAGAATATACCACTCTAAACAAAATATATGTCAAGTTTCACACTGTTGACAATTACATTCCCTTCATCGAACGTTATACTCGTTGGTGATACCATTTTTTTTTCAAAATTACCTGATTCCAGAATTTTTTCCTCTACCTAAAGTTAAAAAAATGATCGATAATCAAAAGTAATTAATTAGATTAATTTGAAGTGTGCTCCATAAAGCAAGAAACTTTGGTTATTACATTGTATAGGTTTTGCTTCTGATTAATTTATTTTTTAATTTTTCATGGATTAAAAATAACTGACGGGACGCTGAATAATTGTTATGAAATCATATTTCATGCTATGGGAAGTGAATCCAAGAAGAAATAGCGTGTGAAACTGAGGTATGTAATGTGTAGGCTTTTTTTATTATAAGCGATTCTCTGTGATATAGCCAATGGAAAAATACCCTCAGTCTGGTATAAAATAAACACTTGAAAAATTACTAAGTATTGAAAGTTTAATTCTATTAGACTATTTCGTAAAATAATAGAATATGGTGTATATATTTCGTGCAACATATGTAAAGATAAGTATGTTAAACATTACTTCCGATCTCTCAAGCAACTTTCTTCAATGATTAAATGGCATAGAATGTTTCCAGAGTTGAAATATAATAGCCACACATGACAGGGGGTCACCTTTATGCTCTTCTAAAAAAGATTCGCCATGAAAAACTCAACCTAAATTCGCTAAATTCATACAACATTTAAAGTTCAAAGTCATAGGCCTATCATCAGTTACCTCCCTTAACTGACGGATCCAAACATACGTGCTGTTATCTAGACCTGGATTTAGATTTATTATCTACGATGAAATATCATCTTTCGCTTTTAGAAGATGTTATCTACGCCCTAATTTACATTTCTGAGAGTATCTTGGTGAAAAAACATTATGCATTCTCTGAGAAAAAGCTATCTACCTATCTATCTATCTATCTATCTATGAATCACTCATTCACTTTCTCACTCACTCACTCACAGTCTCTCTTACTATATATATATATATATATATATATATATATATATATATATATATATATATATATATATATATATTGCTGTTTATAATTTTACGATTTAAATACTTTATAGTATTATATATATATATATATATATATATATATATATATATATATATATATATATATATATATAATTAATGTGTTTTTAATTGCATTTAAAGTTTTTGGGCTTTTAAAATTTTTTATGTATAGTATTTTTTCAAAACATTTTTAATTAAAAAAAAACAGGTCATTTTATTGTAATGTATGTGACGTTGGCGTGTGGCTTAAAGTTTGGTGTTATTAGTTTCGCTGAAGTGAAATTTAATCTAGAAAATTGGCGTAAAGGGGATTTTAATATTGGCCGAAATGACGAAAAGCGGGATATTTTCTATCTATCTATCTATCTATCTATCTATGTCTGTCTCTCTTTATCTCTCTCTCTCTTTCTCTCTCTCTCTCTCTATATATATATATATATATATATAGGATAAATGTGTTTATGATTGAATAACAAGCCATTCTACAAATTAACAATTTTGGTCGTTTTTTTTAAATTGAGAAAAACATCTGTGGAAAAAAGAAAAGTTTTAAAGGCTTTTCTTGTATGGAAAAATTATATTAGTCAGAACGTAAATATTACAAAGGGAGACAATACAATTCATGTAGCACTGGTGTGTTTATGTGGTATTCCAAAGTTTGTGGAACCATTTTGTGGGGGAAAACAACGTTATGACGCTAATTTACGTCTCTATACAAAATGAAACAATCAGCAGGTAAATTAGTAAGAATATTTCCAACACAATTGTAGTTTACAAAGCTCTTTGCTTCGATGTGGCACAGGGTCGAATGAATGGGGCGCTTAAGGAGACACGAACTCACTCGTGTAGGTTTGCTAGACTAGCTTGCTAACCGTTACATCACCAGAGGTGCCCTATATTTCCAACACAATTTCAAATGTAAATAAACAACCGGTTACTATATTTTTGTTTATCTGATTATACTTGTGATATTGACTGGAGACTAGTTCCGTTGAATTAACTTCTTTCGAATGTCAGAGATGTTAGAAACTCCAGAAAATCTTTTTTTTCTTTCTTTGGTCGTGCCAATAGCAATGGAACCCATCGGGACCATCTAAATACCATTTTTTCTCATCTGAAAATACATCACTCAATTTTTCCCGAACGGGACGTACTTTTTGGCCCAACTAAATCTTGCCTTTATGTGATGTTCCTTCCATGTAGGAGCTTTTTGTCCCTTTGAATATTCAACATTAGGGCATTTTTAAAGTTCTCCATATGGTCCAACGTGAAACATTAATGTCACCAGGAAGTTGAATTTGCGAAACGGAATTTTCCAGATTTTCTAACATCTCTGATAATGGCCCGTTTTTTCCTAGGACTGAGTTTTTCTGGCCTACCTGGAATCTTTTTCGGTGTTTTGTTCTTATTTTTTATGTAATTATTTACTGCACACCTTGATCTGTTGATTTTCTTGGCGATTTCTCGTTGAGAATACCCATCTTTTTCAAAAGCATCGATCATTCCGTTCTCGTGATCTGTAAGAGAATTGCCACGTCCCATGATTTATTTTAAATTTTTATTGCTAATTTTTATGTAAAAATTAATCTTAACATAAAATCTGTGAGTTAATTTGTTTCATTTAATAAATTCATTGGTGGCCTTATCTTTTTGCAACATTCGACTTTAATATTTTCTAAATTAATAATCAAAGAAAAAAAATTGTAAAATTTTTAACAGTTAATTTCATTACTAAATACATTTATAAAAATATGAATTTTTGAAACAAAACAGTGGATCAATCTAAATTTCTGCGTTTTTTTCGTGGTGACCTTATCTTTTTGCACCTAAGTATATATATATATATATATATATATATATATATATATATATATATATATATATATATATAGTATAAATACATATTTTTAAAAGAGTTCCATCTACTTTAAGAAATTCCATCTCTGTCTCTGTTTCTGTTTGTCTGTCCATCTGTCGGCCTCTATTTCTCTCCCCCCCTCTCTCTCTCTATTTCTCTCTTTCTCTCTGTCTGTAAGTTTTATATTTGTTTGTTTATGTTCCTGTGCATGCAAGTTTAACCCAACAAAACAAAACAAGGTTATGAAAATTTTTCTACCTCATCAATAAACTTATGAAAGTCCTGATATAAAGCAATTTCCAGTACAATTCGCAACCAAATGATAATTTTCCTTAACGTTATTCTTTAAACATCCTAATTTTCTATATAATGAAGAAAGCTATGAAATGGTAATTTGAATCCTTCATTGCTTTCTAAACAAAAAAAAAAAAAAAAAAAAATCCGTATGGGCCGCTGTTTAAAGCGACAAACTACAGTTTCATAATTCATCTAGTTGATAATAAAATGTTTACTGTAGGGAAGGATTTTTTTTTCTGTATCAGGCTACGGAGTTATTGATTTTATTACGAGTGTATTTTGTGCTTTTTGATAAATTTTTATCCGTATATGCATTTTTTTACTATATTTATTAGGGAAGAAGATTTGATAGAAGCTGAGGGCACAGAAGAAATAAAGGAAAAAAGCAAAAAAAAAAAAACTCCTTAAAAAATAAATACACTTGACCTCGTCAGTTATTGTCCATTGTCCGGTAATTTTATTGCAACTATTCATTTTTCCAAACAAATCAATAAAAATTAAAAAAAAAAAAAATTAAATTTGTGGCATTCTCATAATTCAAAAGCTGAACTTTTCCTGGCATTGTTAGAATTTTCTTGATTTTCTTTTGATTTTTGGCAGACAATCAATTTGTTCTTCAACTTCATTCGTCGATTATTTTCGATTTTTTTCCTTCTCTTTATAACTCATTCTTGGATTCTTTTTGAACTGGATTCGTGTTTTTTCTTTTTAATTTTCAAAATTAAAAAAAAAAAAATCATTCAAAAGTTAGCATGTTTTGGTTACATTCATTAATGGAAGTATATTTCTTCTTAAGGGACTTAAATTCGATAAGATTGGTTAAATTTTTGAATACGTCGATGCAATGATGTAGTATTCGTATTTTAATCAATATCTCTTTCTTTTTCTGTATTTCTAGCCTCGATTTTCTTTAATTTTTCTTTTGCCATTCTTTCTACATCTCTATCTTCGAGTATAAAAATACAAACATAAACACACTCACACGTACTTAGATGTACGCATATAAATATGTAATGTATGTACACGCATTATTACATAGCGGCTTCTTCCACTTTCTCTTCCTCTGTCTCTATCTCTGTCTCTGCCTTTCTCATTCTCTCTTACTCTCTCTAACTCTCTCTCTCTCTCTCTCTCTCTATATATATATATATATATATATATATATATATATATATATATCAATTTCTGAAGATTGTGGAAATCACAAGAAACGCAATAATGGAAGTATTGTGTCCATATTTCTGAAATTGACTGGTTTATACTTGCTCTACTAAAAAATGGTTGGCGTTCGTCATATTGAAAAGCAACAATAAATGTTTGGTAATTAATAAACGCAAATATATTGTGATAAATACTGCTTGTTTCCTCTCGAAAAGTTGTTTTTCATGTCATAGATAAAATAGTTTTACACTGTATTAATAGGTGGGTTTTTTTGTGCAATGGTTATCGTCCAAAGAAATAGACTTAGCTAGCCAAATTCAAATTCTGAACAAGGCTGTGTTTCAGTTCATGATGATTTCTTTTGTAAAGGTATGAATCTATCTCTTCAACCTTAATTTATAATCAAAATAGTATTTATTTACTCAACCCCTTCGTCACGAGTGGTAAATGATATAAAGTCAATTTTTTAAAAGTTGGTTCGAATTTAGAATTTTCTTTTTCTTTGAATAATTGCATAACCAAAGGTAAAGAACCCAGTCTATCCTATAGCTGGTGGAGGTGCCCGTTGTGTAATGGTTATCGTCGTAGGAAATGGAAACGGCGACACGAGTTCAAAATCCTGGACGATACTGATTGCATTTCACATAGCACTAATATCATTGAGAAAGGAATGAATCCAAATATTCTCCCTCCAGTTATGGGTAAATAGTAGGACAGACAAGGTTCTTCAGCCTTGGTGAGGAAACTAGTCTAGGAGAAGGAACCTTTGAATTGAAACCTGTTAAACTCCGCTTAAAAAATTGACCTTGTGTCATATCCTACCCGAGCGGAGGGGTTAGTAAATATGTATCCTATAGCTGGGGGATGGAGCGAAGAGGTGCATTCATGCCTTATCCAAGTGTATTAGCCCCGTTCCTGATTTAAACTCAGGTCATGGACTTCATTTCTGAATAGAATAAACGTTACACAATGCGTCAAATAGAATGACATCTAGTTTTATTCCCGCGTATAACTGAAAGAAAACTGAGAATTCAAACCAACAGTACTTCGCTTAAAAACTGACTCGAGTTGAGAAAATACCTAAATTTCATGTACATTGTACATTCACCTTTAGGTGACATACTTTAATGCACAAAGTCAGGGTTCAGTTATGAGCCATGCTTATATTGTAAACTATCGTTGCTTGATTCTTAGCCTTGGTTTGGTAACCTGTACAGTAGAAGGAAAACTGAAAATTCAAAACAGATGCACTTTGAGTGAAAATTAACCATGTGTCGAATTCTGTGTCGGGTGGAGGGTTGTGTAAATACATGCTGTACAATTTGTATCTGTCTTGTTTGAAATTTATCGACCAAAGCAGGATTCCTGAACATGCAACTTAGCATCTGTAAGTCTTTGGATTGTGGATTTAATAATGAATATTGCAAAACGTCGATGTTCTAGAAATTGATGTCTGCTGAACTGAAAAGGCAGAACTGTGGGAAATAAATAAGTTTTTAGGAATAATTACATCACCACCTTTGACGCATCCAATGAGTTGTAGCTGCAATATTATGCGGCATAAGCTTCTTACTATCAGCATTGTAACGTTGCATAGTTGAAACGGATCCAAATCACGAATCAGAATTATTATGAAACCTACTTTGAGCAGCCGACTGCAGACTTGAAAATTCAAAGGGATTATACAGTTCTGCAGAACACTGAACAAATTCTTCCTGATCCACAACGGTTTCTTTTAAGTTAAAGCGTCCTGGGTAGGATATTAAACTACATCTGATGGTGAGGCTTTAGTTCTGGAGCTCTGTTGTGTGTTGAGAATCTCTTCATCGTCTTTATTCTCGACTTCATTCTGAATCGGAGTGTTTGTAACTATTAGGGTCCCACCTATGATTCAAACAGGTATATTGGAAAATTATTAGTGGTAAATAGGATTTGGTTTAGTTTGGTTTTATGGCATATCAACCATTGTAGGTTATTTAATGCCAACTTATTTTTATACATATATGTTAAATATATTATTTCTAACACGTTTTGTATATAACATTTTTAAACGAAACTAAGTACATTTTTCACTGTTAAATGGTTTTACTTATTTCTTCCTGATACGAATAATTCTATTAACTATAATCATTAGTTTGCATACAGTTAAATGTTTCCAAGTATTAAATTTTATCACTAACAATTCAATGAAACAGCAGTCATTGGTCTACACATAGTTAAATGATCAAACGGTTCTATTTCAAACAATTCAGTTGAGCATGTAAAATCTACAGATAGGACCCTGTCAGGTGCTATCACTCTGGGATAGAATTAACTTGGGATCGATGGCAATAAAGGGGTACTCTGCATTCCCCAAAGCTCCAGCATTACCGAAGCCTCACTATCAGATTGTTTAGTGTCATATCCAGAACACTCGTTGGCGGAGTCTTACCCGTCTGCAGTCGGTGTATTCTATAGCCACAGCCAACTGGGCCAGGTGAATAGGAATTCTTAATATCATTTAACATGGAATCTTGTAACTGTATCAGCAAATGACAATTATTAAACAGAACCTTGAAACGATATTAGTGCGTATGAATAATTTGTATTAGATAGGAATACTTGAATACTGAGTTGAATACTTGAAACCATATCTCTTAGTGAAAATTGTTTGTATAAGTTAGGAATATTTGATATCACATATCTGCGCGCCAAAAATTATCTAGAAACAGCTACATAAGAAACGAAAATATAAACTTACAATTCTGTGATATTTTTGCATAAAATAAACCTGCATGTCTTGACATGCCGTTAAAACCAATCAACCAATCGAAACACAAATGTGTGATTTTGAAATATGAAGTCACACATTTACTAATAAAGTCTTAAGTAATATACTGGTAAAAGTTTTGATTTCGAGTTTTGATTTAAAGTTGACGTAGAAAGGAAAAATATGTTTGCCCATATTTTTGAAGAAAGGGAATCTAAAAAATATGTTTGCCCATATTTTTTAATCTAAAAAATATGTTTGCCCATATTTTTGAAGAAAGAGTAAATCTAAAAAATATTTTTAAAAACGCGACAAATTAAATCCTGAACAAATCAGTACTTTTTATTTAGCATTTTCTATTTTTGAAGTCAGGACATTAATTAAATTTTGTTGGGCGAATTTTAGAAAGAAGAAATATCGGTATAAAATTTTCTTCTTTTGTGACTATTGATTAAACCGTTACTTATGATTAAATTCGATATTTCCTAATGGATGTCAATTTTGTTACATGTTTGTGGTTCTTGTGAAAATATTCACATAGAGATGAGATCAACCCGATTTTCTTGAATTAAACTACGGAGCGTTGTTATAAACAGATTTGAACTGTCAAATTTTAATCAGAGATGGATTGCGACATCGTAGTAAGGTGGTCAAATTTCAATCACGCTATTACGGTCCCTTTCGGAGTAATACCATTGGAAAATCTAGGAAGCCCCGTATTCCTTCAAATATGGGTTAAGTAATACCATTGGTCTAATGAGTAGAGTGTTCGCCAATTGTCCGGGAGACCGGGGTCCAATCCAAGGTCGAGTTATACCAAAGACTCAAAAAATAGTACTTGATTCCGTTTGCTTAACACTCAGTATTATAAGGTAAGGATCAAAGGTAAAGTGGAGCGATCCAGGGAATAAAGTAGCGCCCTCCCCTAACACCTTGGTGTGGTAGCTATTGAAAAGGGGTCCTTCGGGTCCCCTTCGACCAAGTTCGCCAACTTTACTTAATACCGCTCCAGTTCTTAAAGAAAGATGGCTTCGGATTTTAAAAAAGAAACCAAAGTGAATCCAAGTCAGGCAAAATTGCATATGTAGTGATTTTTAGTTGATAGCTGCAAAAATATTTTATTAGTATATGCTTTATGTTTAATGAACGATGATGTGATAAAATCTCCAGCACATTTAAGTTTTCTCAGTATATCTGAGAGAGAGAGAGAGAGAGAGAGAGAGAGAGCTTTATTATATATTAGGGGCATAAGTGGAAAGGTTATCGTTATTGGAAATCGAATCAGGCGACCCGAGTTCAAATCATTGACAAAGTTGCTTGGATTTTATTTCGTGTCACTTTCATGTCTACAGACGACGGACTTCAATGGAGATGAAGATTGTTTTCGTTTACATTAATTCAAATGGGCTATCTCTTGTCTTCTAGTATCTGTTATGCTCTTGAGTCTGTTGTGTTTTTGAACTCATTATAAAATTCAAGTTTTGGTTTAAAATGTTAACGGGCTGACCAAGATACTCTCAAGGAATGTGACCATAAAAGCTTTCTATTTTAACATAGCATTCATTGAGTTCTGCGCACTTCTCTATAGATTTTGCTGTGCTTACATCTTATTGATAAAAAAAGCAAGTCTCAAAACGGTAGATATGAGATCATCGTATAAGATTTTCAGTCTCAAAACATTTTCGCCAGACTCGTATATGAATCAATTTTCAGATGTCTGAAAGGCAAAACACACAAAAATTATACACACACACACACACACACACACACACACACACACACACACACACATATATATATATATATATATATATTTGCGTGTTTTGCATATATATATATATATATAGAGAGAGAGAGAGATAAAGAGAGAAAATCAAAAAAATGGTACAATGAGTAGACTAAGATAGAAAAAAGTGAAAAATATAAAATTGGAATTTCTTAATATAATGCTAAATATCTTAAACCAAAAATGTATACATTAAGATTACTGAAACATGATTTTATAACATAGATACTTGAATCTATCAAGCTATATAGTTAGTTTCTCTCTTTCTTTCTTTCTATTAAGATTTCCGTTGGTTGATCATTTCAAAAGCTGGCTTCGCTATTCTTTTAGTAAGACTATTCTTTTCCTAGAATACTAAATTTAAAGAATGATATGATCGCCGAAACCTACCCTTTTACCGGGAAAATATCATAACACAATTTTCTGGAAAATAATATCATTTTTCCTAACTTGCTTTTAACGCACCTGGTGGTAGACATCTGTGGTAAGTTTGCAGCTCACTCAAGCGATCGATGCCTCGTTAAATGTCAGGCTTCGATTACTGGTTTTCAATGCTATATCCCAGCTTCAGGAGAATCCGGTTCCACTTCGAATTGACAGCGCAATCTCTAAAAACTCTATTCCTATTTACTAAGGTTAGCTAAGTATGACAAAAGATCATCAATGTGAAAAGTCCCGAAATTTATTTTTCTTGTCTACTGCACTACAAATGAGAGTTTGCATCTTCTTGGATTTTAGTTTCAGTTTCAGTTTCAGTTAATCGCAAAATGCGCCAAAGATTTAACAAAATCAAACGTATACATTAAAGGATACATCCTTTAATATATATATATATATATATATATGGTGGAACGATAAAATTGTCGTCTTAAAGAAAACAACACTACATCTTTATTTTAAAACATCAGCCTCAATCACCGCCTCGATACGGATTCGGAACTGGGAGCATGCCATTTCCACAAGCGCTGGTGGGAGCTCAGCAAATACTCGGCGGATGGCCACGATCAGGCTGGCTTTGGTGTTGTGGGAGGTCATGTTGGTGATATTCTCGACGTATGACCAAACGAAGTAGTCTAGCGGGTTCAGGTCGAAGGAGGAGGGGGGGCAATGAGCGAAGGGTACAAAGTCGTAGCACTTCTTATGAAGCCAAGCCTGAGTCTCTTTGGACTTGTGGGCTGGCGCCAAGTCCTGCTACCACACCCAGGGTCTGCCATCAACCACCTGATTACACCAGGGAATCTCCACACTTTTCAGCACATCCAGGTACACTTTGGTGTTGACTTTCAATCCGTCTTCGAAGATGTGAGGTGGCATGATGTGGTCCTCACTTGAAACCACGCCAAAGACCATAACCGTAGCCAGAAACTTTGTTTTCATCACCCTGGGCATATCCCTGTTATACGTGGCAATCCAGATTTGCATTTTGAGGGTGCTGACAAAGGTCCTTTTGTCATAACTTGGATCGGTAGTGAGCATGAGTTGTACAGCGGCGCATCTCCGATCTCGCTTGTTGAACATTGAGTCACTTTCAGACATGATAGAAGGCTCCTATCGCTCTTGGGATTTGTACACAACTGGCCCACTAGTAGATGGTCTGCAACAAAAAAAAAAAAAAAAAAAAAAGAAAGAAAGCCGGTTTTCATCAAACGGAAATGGAATCATGTCGTCTTTTCTAGGGCGACAATTTTATCGTTCCACCCTGTACATAAAGTTTGAATAGATTCAGCGGTACTTGGTCATTGTCCGGGTGTCAGATATGTGATCATCAGGGTCTGATAATCACATTGGCAAGAGCTTAAGTCATCAAGCGTCATTTTCTCAATTTAAACTTAGCTCAACATATACACTATAACCGGTATTTAATATCCTTTAGTAATAAATATTGCAAACAACACACACACACACACACACACACACATATATATATATATATATATAAATGGAAGAGTAAATAAACTAAACACTGACGACGGATTCCAATAGATATTTCGTCTTTATTTTAGAAAGATTTCTTCAGAATGACTGAGTTTTTCAAAAGTTTAACGTAGAATAGTTGTCACAATCTTTACATGGAATAGAATATATTCCTACGTGGGAAGTAGTTATGTTGTTGGCGCATATCAAGATTTTAGAGCGATTTTTAGGGTTTGTGATGTGGTTTGTATAAACTATTCCTCATTTAATTAATTTAGATACTTTAATCCTGTTTGTCAAGTCTTTGATGAAATTTGATACGCTTGATCGTGATTGTAGCCACCCCATTGTCTACTTCAAGTCTATCGATGAAATCTGATACGCTTGACGGTGGTCAAAGCCTCCCAAACTGATGTACTTAAGCCAAGATCCAGTTTATTGCCAGAAGAAATTACAGTCCCATTCAACAACCTTTCGTTGCCACCACTCTGATTTATATCTCTTTTTCTCCCTCTCTGACTTCTCTGTCTCTCGTCTCATTTCTCCCTTTTTCTTTTCTGTCTCAACCTATAACCTTTCACTCTTCATTTTTTTTCATTATCTATTTCCTCCAATGATAAACTTTAGAGAAACTCAAGGATTTTGAATAAAGACGAAATATCAATTGAAACACGTTGTCAGTGTTTAGTTTATCCACTTTTCCATAAATTTTTCTTCATCTCGTCTGATTTCTGTGGATGACAATATTTATACTCTCCTACCCCTTTAGGGTTGAGCTCTCTAGCGAGGGAAATAAACGGTTACCACTAGCGTAATGCAAGTCTCTTCATATGAATCGAGCTCTCGGTAGCCTTTAAGCGGGTATATGTAAAAAAAAATTCAAACAAATGTGATACATAACCGTTTAAATTTCCTTCGCTTGTGCTAGTTTCCTCGTGGTTGAGTTGTAAAATCTTGGATTGGCGTTCGAGTCGACCGGGTTTCGATCCCAGGTTCGACAATCTAGCCTGTCTAGCCGCACTGAAGAGTTCTAATAGAACGATACAGGTCTGTCTGTGGTGTCAATATATATTTATATTCGTAGCTGCTACACTTCACTGTGAGTTTTCTTTTTCAAGACCGGGTAGTTTGTAATATTTCTCATCCCGCCAACTGTCATAAAAAATAAGGAGAGAAGAAAATGATTCAGAGTGATTTTGATTTCAGATGTTTTTTACAAAAATACTCCAAACCAATCGAACATAAATGATCCTTTATGAAAGTGAAGGCTCTTACTATATATCTGCGTATGTATCGGCTATGTTTTGATTTCAATATAACCATGACAAAATGTTTAAATGAAATATTTCGTGTTTGTTTGCTATCGTGCATTTGTGTATTCTTGGTGTATTTTGCAAAGGTAATGCAGAAGCCTAAACACCGATGTAAATTTATAAATTTCACCTCTTTAATATATATACAGACAAGCTGTTTTGTTGTATCACAAGGTTTAGTGTGGCTAAGCACGCGAAATGACCGAAAGTGGGATCGAAACCTGGTTGACTTTTACGCCAGCAGGATAGTCTACTGCAAGTCACAAGGAAAATCAGCGTAAGCGAAGGGTTGGTTTGGTTTGGTCTCTTTGTTTAAGGGCATATCAACCTTTATAGATTATTTAATGCCAAAGGCATTCTCCTAGAAGAAGGCGTGGTACTATTTAACCCATAGCTGGGGGGATAAGGGGATTCTTACCTTTCCAAAGGGTATTTGACCGAAAGAGAACGTAATAGCGCGACTGGAGTACGAACTCGCTTACTACGATTCCGCAGTCCATCGCTTTAACCATTACACCACGAGGAATGGACTATAGGCAGGCTGAGGAACTGTGTTGATGCCCATCTTGGTCAAATAGTCTGTGACAAGGATGGAGTTGAGGACTGGTGCATTGTCCTGGTGGAAAAGTGACAATCAGACTTTAGTAGAGTGTATTCCAATTTCTGCAGTAGCTGTCCATTTGAACCTGAAATCATAAAAATTGCTAGGTCATCTCATAAGATGTATAGCAATAACATACTGAATTTTCAAGAGTCTCTGACAATTTTAAATGCCTGTACAAAAAAGTCTGGAAACTTATTGAAGGCACACACACACACACACACACACACACACACACACACACACACACACACACACACACATATATATATATATATATATATATTTGCGTGTAACTGAACTTGTACACAGAGAGATTGAGCTACATGAAGAGATAAGGAAACGGAGAGACAGACAGACAGACAGAAAAAGAAAGAAAGAAAGAAAGAAAGAAAGAGACACCAATTGCTAAGGACAATAGTAGATTGGTTATTAGAATGATATTATTACATAGATTCCTAATGTGAACGCAGCTTATATTCTAAAGAAGAAATATTCCATCAAACCAAATGTGCTTGTTTGAATGCATTCATTCTTAGAGCAACGTTTATGGTTTTGGCAATTCAAATAATAAAAGATGTACATCTCCCTTGCAGACGAAACAAATGATAATTTTGTCTTGTAAATACATTAACCTTTTTTGTTTTTACAGTATGCGCGGTATTCTCTTATAAGGGTTTTGTTGGCTTTCTTTTAGGTCTTGGTCAGTTAATAAGATTACGCAATTGATCTAAAATTGTAAAGTACTCTTATGAAAAGCAATACACCCTTAGCCCAAATCTCATTGTCAGAAGAATATCTGAGACGTATAAGATGATATCTATTGCAGATCCATATATGTATGTATATATGTATATGTATGTAATAAAAAATTAACGGTAAAAGCTTTATTCATCTAAAAATCTTTATAGCGGTCAATGCACACAAAAAAAAACCTCTGAAAAAATATCAATATATATTTCAAGAATAATAAAAACAATAAAACGGGTAAAAAAACTCAGTTATACACTTTGATCATACGGTGAACTAGTTTTTAACGCATCAGACTTTTTCAACTAAATAAATATGCAGTAATATTTCATACACTTTTGGAATTATTCAACATAATGTCACATGTTTCAACCCGGCCACAGTTGCAAAGTAAATTTTAAAAAGATAAAGCTATTTAAGAATAATATAAAATGTTCTAAAGCTCACTCAGAAAGAAGTACATTTATTAATTGTTGTGGCAACACGTTACCACTTCTTGGAAATTTCTGCGCTGGTGAGGTCCGTACAAAGGTGAGAGGTGTGTAATAAATCTACCACATTTTATTGACTTAGATGTGTTTGAACAACCCAAGGGAGTTTTGGGTTGGCATCTCTTTACCAATTCCAATCTTTTATTTTGTAAATTCGTCAAGTCTGGACTGCTTATTATTTAGTATTTTTCAACAAGCAACAATCTACAATTTACCAAATATTAATTAAAATCATACCCTCTTTTTAGGATCTACAATTTATCTTCAGTTTCCTTTCAATTCTTTTGCTGATAATTCCACTTGTATATACGTAGACTGGTGTATTTGGTTATCGTAAATCCCTGAAAGAAACATTGTGATTATGGTGCCCAGTCGATCATATATATATATATATATATATATATAATTCCCTGCTCATTATCACTCGTTCTTTTCCTTGTATGTGTGAATAAACAAGATTCCATATCCTGTAATGATAACCATTACAAAGAGCATATTGCGGACAGACATAATGGTTATTGTTTTGTAAAATGGACTCGGAGGGTCAAGTTTATATTCTCAACGAAATTGCTGCTTTTTCACAGCCAGCAAATAACCTTGGTAAAGTAGTTAATAATCTACTATTTTACCCACTCAGCTCAGAATAAATAACAGTGTATGAGGGACACTTTAGTCTTAGTTAAGGCAACTGGTCTAGGAGAAGGGAAATTCTTACTTCGACCCACAATCTACCCGGCATGTTAACTTGGCATTGTGGTGTGGTAAAACCAGAAACTGGAAACCTTTATTCAGTTTTGTGTTGTTTTAGAACTTCTATTAACTCTTGTAGAGACTAATTGCTTGTTGAATAGCTCCTTATTCTTTCCTGAAACAATATAACGAGTGAAGGCTTGCAGTATATTTAACTACTAGTTTTTCATACTATCCTGACCCGGTCTGAGACGAGTCTTGTGAGACTGGAAGATGATAGAATATACTATAAAACTGCGGTAGATAGGTCGACCTTTTTAGTCAGAAAAATTCTCTACAAAACTCGAGATTGACGTATAGGGCAGTTCAAAAATCCAAATTTTTATCAAAAAGAGATAAAGGACTTGATTTTACTCTTGCCGTGTAAGTCAACTTACTCGCTGCAATTTTCCGGTACTCATTAAATTGTTTGTTATATACCTGTTCTTCAATTTTCGACTTTATCTATGATGCTTTTGTCTTTGAATTGAAAATTTCAATGGAGCCGAAGCAATGTTGAAGTCATAGACCAACAAATGCATTTAATATCGCTTATACAAAATCCGTTGGAATTACTTCCCGGATTTAACATTGCCTGCGAGCTGGTGTTAGTTAGGGTGAACGCGTTCGAGGTACATATTTGAACATCAACAGGTGTCATATCATGGAATAAAAGTTCCGATTTAAGTTTTTCCGAGGTACCTCATTTGACTACTTGGTGACATCTCATGGGTGACTCACATACCAGATCTGTACACTTGTGATTACTTATTCTGTCAATTCCTAAAGTCTTTAAATGCAGGCTGAAGACGACTGAAAGATTTTATTCCTCAGGAAATCTTGCCCAGTCGGCTGGGACTGTAGAATAAACCGACTGCACCTCTGCAGAGGGGTAATACCCCACAATGAGTGTCCCAGATACGACACTAAACAATCTGATGAAGAGGCTCCCGTAATGCTGGAGTTTTGGAGAACGTGGAGCACATTTTCATTGCCATCACAGCCAGGTCCATTTTGACCCGGAGAGGTAGCACCTAATAGGGCCCTATCTATGGGTTAAATAGAACTAATCTGCATACTTCTGCTAAACTAAATTACTTGAAATAGAACTGTTTTGATATTTAAACAGCGTACTTATGCTAAACTGAATTGTTTGAAATAGAACTGTTTTTGACATTGAAACTGTACTTACGAGAACTTATTGACATAGAAACGGTAATTACGCTAAATAAAATTGTTTGAATTAGAACTGTTTGACAAAACTGAATAGCTTGTAATAGAAATGTTTTTGATAATTAAACTGTGTAGTAAATAACAATAAAGATGAAGAAAATAGTCCGAAAACCTTTGATGATAAAATATATCTGTGTACTTACATATAAACTGCGTACTTATACTAAACTGATTTGTTTGAAATGGAACTGTTTTTGACATTTAAACTGTATTTACGCTCAACTGAATTTTATTAAATAGAAAGGTTTAGACATCTCACCGCGTGTAAACAAAATCTATACTTATTCTACACTGAATTGTTTGAATAAGAACTGTTTGACTAAACTGAATAGATTAAAATAGAAACGTTTTTGATTCTTAAACTGTATACTCATGCTAAACTGAATTGTTTAAAATAGAACTGATTATTTGTATAAAAATGGATTTGGCATTGAATAACCTACAAAGGTTGTCATGTCATAAACCCAGCCTCCAACAAACCAACCAACCAACCATCCTCAGGAAATCTCAGTATTGGATAGGCAAGCTATGGTTGATCGATCAACTGATTTATTTAAACGGCATGTCAACCCCTCTAGGATTATTTCATGCCTAGATGTTTGGGAATCGGGTTCATTCTACATTTATTTTTTGTGCAGGTTTCTCTTAAGATTATTTTGCACACGCTCTGGTCGAATATGAATAATACCTATTGAACCAAGAGACGTGACTCGAAACTATAAAATTATTCCGAATCAGACCGGACATTGGAGAAACGACAATGAAGAACTACTCCGAAGTCCCCTAATATCCAGAACTGAAGCCTCATCATCAGATTCAGTATAGTATCATGCCTCAGACACTCCTTTTGGAGGGTGTCATGCATGTGGTTCAGTTAGCATATTCTAAGCCTTGCAAACTTCTCAAGTTTATAGCATTTGGACGACACAATCTTTAAAACAAGATAATTACAATAAGACAACAAAATGGAAAACATAGTAAAATCAAATTTTGACTGAGATTTATTGATTTTTTTTTTTGTTTTTTTAAGAAAAAATTATTTAAGTTCCAAACCCGAGAGATCATTCTGCCGGACCCTGTATATTTCCTTTTCACTGCAAGAGCGCACGGCTTTGCACTCGAAATGAAAAAAAAAATCAAATAGGATTTATATCCGATTAAAGAAGAATTTGGATTAAGCGGAAAACACAATAAAATTGTCTGGTAAAAAAGCCCTTGGGGATGTAATCAGATAAACGTCAAATATTCACTTTAAAACAAGAAATGTCAATTCAAGATAAAAGTTATTTCAAAGTGAATACAAAAAAAGATGAAGAAAAAAATATACACATGAGAAAATCGTCCCAGTAAACTTTACATTTTATTTGCTTATTCTTTATGTGAGACCCTGAATTCTTTAGTGTTTTGTTTGGCTTGGTCGAATATTTTTCACGCTTTGTTTTCTGACTTCTTACATTGCCATAGCAATATGACACAGTTAGTACGAAGTAATGTCGAAAGAGTTAGGTTTAGAACTGTGTGTGTGTGTGTGTGTGTGTGTGTGTGTGTGTGTGTGTGTGTGTGTGAGAGAAACAGAGAGAGAGAGAGAGAGAGAGAGAGAGAGAGAGAGAGAGGGGGAGAGAGGATGAAGCGTAAAGGTTGCCTTGTTCTTTTCGATTATCATCTGGTTTCCTTCTTGTGCTGTCTTCAATCTGACTGTACGATTTGCATTCATACATGTCACGGAACCATTGCAGCGTCAATCACTCAACCAGACATGCAAACATAAGCACGCATGCACATATGTAGAAATATAATTTTGTATTTTCCTCTCTCTCTCTCTCTCTCTCTCTCTCTCTCTCTCTCTCTCTCTCTGAGGATCAAGCAATCATGAAGAAAGAAGCAAACGTTCTCATAAGAATGCACACCCAAAACCCATATGTGTACATACACCTAGATATAAACTCACACACAATATGGATAATGTAAAAATCTATCCATCCATTCATCCATCTATCCACACACACACACACACACACACACACACACATATATATATATATATATATATATATATATATATATATATATATATATATATTACAATAACAAGAGTTAAATATTTTAATCGTAAAAGATACAAACGAGATCAATGTACATAACAATATTAAAATTGTTCTCTTTCAATTTTTGCTGTTCATGTCTTAATCAACAAAAAAAAAATATAAGTAAGATAATTTTAAAAACATGGTTTAAAATTTAATCGAGTAATTATATATTTTTTGAAAATAAGACTAGGCCCGCTTCGCCCTCTCGTTCCCTTACCATGTGTAAATATCGTTTTTGCGGAATAAAATTCTATTTCGGATGAAGCTATGCCATGTCTATTTGATAATCCATATTTTCTTCCATTTCTCATACCGTCGGATTTTATTCCAAATCTAATACATAAACCTTATATAACAACTGTAAACCTCATAAATCATCTTTCTACTATGAGTTGCACGATTCCATTCATCAGGTAGTTGATTAGATAAATGAAAAAGTTATACTTTTCCTTTCCTCGTATTAGTCTCCTTTTCAAAGCTAACAGTATCTGTGACTTGACCTGAACTATCAGGGGGTAAATGGCATGGGAAAATATTTGTTTTCACGTTGGAATATAGTCGTCAAAAATACTATTTGTAATTTCTTTCTTATTGGATGTTCTGATAAGAAAAAACGGGTCTATTTGAAACCATATAACTCTATAAATCATATTAGAATAGACACTAAAATCTATTGATTTTTCAAATGATTATTATCATTAGGTTCTTTAAAACATAACTGCTCGGTAATTTTCCAAGTACTATCCTATATATATATATATATATATATATATATATATATATATATATATATATATATATATATATATGTTATAAGATTTTAGCCTTTCTCATTGGAAAATTACTCATTTTCACTGCTAGGATGGAATATTAAGTTAGAATTGGCTCTCAATACTTGATTGGGGAATCAATCTTAGAGAATGAAAACCTCTGAAAAAAAGTGAGGAGTGTTCGGAGTATCTATAGCAAAACGGTGAACTATTCTGTTAACATTTTATCCGAAAAGTGTGTTTACCTCTACTAAGATCAGCTCAACTATAAGCAAATCACCTGTGTAGACATCGATGCCCATGAACGAGCATTATATCTAATGAAATACTTGATTCTGCGTCAAACAGCACTTGTGCCCCCAGCAAAAAAGTCTTTTATTAGATGATCAAAAATACTTTCCTAAGTTTAATCATCCTTATTGCTACTACAGCACATCTGGTGATATCACAAGACTCCTCCATCAGTGTAAGAACAATAGATCCTTGAATACAAAAACTATCTTCGATTTAAGGCTTTTGAAATTTATAACTATTTTTTCTTTGCAGTGTCTGAATTCAGCTGGTTATACTGAAATCGAGCGGAGATAAATCCTTGACATCTCATTTTAATTAAGTTAATTAATTGTCATCCAGGAAAAATACGTTTAATCTTCTAAAACTTGAATGTTATCAAAACAACGTGAACTATTTTTTCTTTTTTAATAATCGACTATATGGAAATGACAAGACGATAGCAATTAACGTAATTTATTTTCTTGTAAATATTTTGTATTGATACGCACTTCGTATTTTCGTTAGCTAGATTTTCCACTGATTTTTTGTCTCCTGTAACTCTATTTACTGACTATTCCCCTTTACAGTTGAAAATAATATTTCAGGAAAATTATATCATATATAGTTGATAGCATATACAAATAATATTCTCAATATTAATCAAGCTTGGCTTGGTTCAGAAGAAAACCAAGTAAGTATAACAAAATAGTGTGATCCATCAATATATTAAGTTAGAAAGTCTTTAAAACAGAACATTTCATTGTATTGGGCATTTTATTGACCATGTATTTTGATTCGATGACTTTCCGAAAGAAATCTAAAAAATCTGAATTTTTGAAAAAAAAATAACCCTCGTTAAAAAGATGATTTAAGTAAATCTTAATTTTCTGAGGTTATGAATGTTTCCTTACATTCATTCTTTTTAACTTTACTGTTCCTTTTTATGAAACACATTATCTGGGTAAATTAGCAAACATTAAAACTTAAAGATATAGAACAATTTAGAACTTGCAGTAAGCACACAGCAGCTATTTTAAATAAAAACGTAATTTTCTAAAGCAAAGATAAACAGTCCAGTGGACTGGGGCTGTAGAATACGCCGACTGCATATCTGCACACGAGTAAGACCCCCCCACCCTTAACGTGTGTCTTGAATATAAGACTGAACTGTATCTGATGGTGTGATTCCGGTACAGGAGTTTGGGGGAATGTTGAATACTCATTCATTGCCATTTCTCCGAAGTCACTATGACTTTGGTCAAATAGAATGGCTTTGAATTGAATTGTTAGTGTTAGATAGCAATACTTGAAACCATTCAGCTCAGTGCAACCACATTATTAATACCAAATAGAATTATTCGTGTTTGAAATGAATATTTAAAAATCATTAACTGTGTGCAACTTGAATTAGTTGTGATTGAGACCAATGCTTGAAACCATCTGTGTGCAAAAAAATGAGCTCTGGTATGTTTAAAATGTTGCCTACAAACTATTTGTTTACAAATTATATATTTAAAAAAATAAATAATTTATAAACCAGACTTGGCATTAAATGACTTACAAAGGTTGACATGCCATAAAATCCGACTAATTAATGAACCAACGATAAGGTGTTTTTATCATATATTATGTGTAACGAACGACGTGTTCAGAAATATCTCATGTAAGGAACTCCATTTGGGTTTTTAGGTGAAAAATGGTCAAATAAATCATTATTTACTCAAGTACATGTGATACTTATTATTGTGGAAGAGTTTCCATGGCATTGTGGCTTACTTTCTGGTTTACGACATCGTAGTAATCGAGTATGAACTCCACTGACGCGATGACGTTCACTTTTTGACTAATACCCTTGGTAAAGCTATGAACCCTCTTATCCTCCCCGCTAAGGGGTAAATATAATAAACACCTAATTTTATTTAGTATTAATCATTTGTTTTCTCACAGTTAAATGGTTTTAAGTATTTTTATGTAATACTAACAATTCAATTTAACACCAATCATTTGCTCGTACTCAGTTAAATGGTTAAGCAGTAATATTTGACCCTAACGTGTACCATCACTCCAGGTCAAAGTGGACTTGTTAATGATAACGAGGAAGGACTTGTTAATAATAACGACGAATTCTGCAGACCTCTAGAAATGGAACCTCACCATCAGATGGTTTAATGTCTTAAATAGGACTCTCGTTAATGGGTCTTACCAATATGTAGAGATACAATCGGCGTATTCTACACCCCCAGACAACTGAGGTTCTTCTTTTTGGCTTTCATAAACCTAAGACATACATAGTCATTAATTTCCATATAGCAGATTCATTTTACAAAATAATGTGGCCACAATTAGATGACAGTTTCAATTATTATTTTTCAGGAAAGCTATCAGTTTGTCTGAACAATAAATGTGTGGGTTTTTTTTTTAATATTTTGTCTCAGAAACAAGGAAATGAATGTCTTGTCCCATGTGTGTTTCATTGATGTCTTCACGTGTTCTACGTTCGCTGCACTGCCAATGAAATTTCTGTTTTCTCTTGGGAAGGAGTCGGACTCATCGATATGTCGATATTGGTGAAAAGCAAGCAACGCAGACAACAAGCGCCAACTAATAATTTGATTAGCTAAATATGTTCATAAAAATGTACTCCGCACACCGATTTCTTAGTCTTTCATGGGATCTATTTTTGCGACAAAATAATCAATAGGAAATTGATGCGAATTGCGATCATAACAAGAACATATTTTAGAGTCTCGGAACAAACTGTGTGAATATGATAGAAAAAAGCAAAAATAAGATGGAATTTAATAAACAGAGATAAAAAATGAATACAACTCCCAACAATTTTTCAATAGTAAATTTATTGAACGCAGAAATCTTGTGTCATTTGTTTATCAGAAGCATTTTCATTGCCTTTTATGACTTTATATAGGACAACACCAAAACGATACAAAGTAAAGGCCTGGCAACCATGAAATTAGAGTCTTTGAATGGAGGCGGGAATATGGTGACCTAATTTACCGCAAATCTACAATTATTGAAAAATATCCTTAGCAAAGAGTTGTTAGAGATATCCAATAATAAGCTACACAGCTATCAGTCGCTGTCCTCGAAAACTAGTTTGGTTGTGAGGTGGCTACTCATGTAAAGTGTTTTGGGAAGGAATAGCCTGAGGGAGTTCATCCTTCTCCAGGTCTTTGACTTGCTTAAACTCAGAAATTTCCTTCTACTAGACTGGTTGTCTTATCAAGGTTAATGAGCTCTGTCTTTCCTACTATTCATCGATAAAAGAAGAATATTTAGATCCAGCCCTTTCCGAAAGTTTTGAACGCGATGGGGAATGGAAAACGCCCCAGTCAGGATTTGAACTCGAGTAGCCAAGTCCACTTGATTGGACGATAACCCCTGCGCCATGTGTACTTCCAGTAGATAACATACTAATTATTTGGAAAAAAAAATTATTTCTTATAGATCAAAAACCATAGAAAATGTACATGTATAACAAAACCAGAACCTGGTTTGAACTTCTAAAATGCACAACAAAGAAATAAATAATTTACGAATAGAATAAGGAATATTAGGATGTATGGAAACGATAATTTTGATATATTACGATTTTTTATTCGAGAACGTTTAAAAATCATATTTAAAGTTATAACTTTCACACAAATATTTTCCACCATTTCATGTAACACGAAGAAAACGTATCATGATACCCCCCATATATATATATATATATATATATAGAATTTTTTAATTTAAAAATAGCAAGAAAAAAAATACTTCCTTGGTGTCATTTTAAATTTTTTTCTGGTCATAATGACCGATATCAGCTGCTGCTGGAAAAAAATTATTTGTGTGTTCTTATAAACCGGCTCATTGGCCTAGTGGGTAAAGTGTTCGCCAATGGTTTCGGGAGACTTGGGTTCAATCCCAGTTCGTGTCATACTAAACACTTTAAAAATAGTATTTGTTACCGTTCTGCTTAATACTCAGCAATATAAGGTACGTATCAAGGGTAAAGTGGAGCACTCCAGGGAAAGGAGTAGCGCCCTCCCCAACACCTCGGTGTAGTAGCTATTGAAAATGGAGCCTTCTGGTCGCCCTCGACTACGGTAGCCAACTTTAATTTACTTCTATTGCTTCTGGCGAGAATGGGATTTGAAAAAAAAAACAGTTTTTTATTGAAATAATTTTTTAATCAGAATAATTACTTATATATTTTTTTACTATATTTTTTGTAATCAAGATAAGTTTTTACACTATCTATTATTATTCAATATTTATACAATGTTTATAAAATCCTTTAAAGAAACAATAAAACCTTAATCCTAATTAAAATACTACTGAAAATTTAAAAAAAAATTATGGAAAAAGTAAATAGTGCCATGTGACTTATTTTAAATTATAGATAAAATACGCATTCTTACTTCCGTTGAATAATATAATTTGTGTTATCAGGAAATAATAAAATGCTGATTTAAATTTATTAAAACTATTCGTAATTTTTAGAATTATCGTAAAAATTCATGTATTATATTTGGAAGAAATCAACACACACACACACACACACACACACACACACACACACACACACACACATATATATATATATATATATATGTGTATATATATATATATATATATATATATATATATATATATATAATGTTTCTCTTTTCATGTGATTCATTTTGGATATTTGTATGAAATTATATGATGAATAAACCCCGCAAAATTATACATTATTTGCAACATTATACATAATAATACAAAAAGAAACAGTTTTAGTATTTTTGAAAACCACGATCTAATTATTTTTTAAAAAATCTCTCCATACAATTTTTATAATCATTTAAAAAAAAGTTTCTCTATTCAATTTTTTATCATCTTTTAAAAACTCATAATAATCAGTTTTTAAAATGATGATAAAAATTGTATCAACGAATATTTCCAACTCTCTTTTTGCATAATAGCCAATTATATAAATCACTAACAATTTGATATCGGCTGAAACTAGTTTTCAAATTTGATAAATCATCAGATGTTAAGTATACCACTTTTACTAGCAATTTTGAGATATTACAATTCGTAACGTAGGAATATTCTTTAATATTACCTTTCAATTTATTATTTTTTTGCAGTCATAATGATTCTTAGTAATTGATATAACCGTTACATTGTTAATTATTAGATATAATTAAATCCTTTCACAATCATTCTAGGTGAGTATTAATTTTGTCTAATATGTGCTCGCCTCCAGTCAAATACTCAAAATGTATGGTTTCCAAGACTTAACTTTTTATCAATTTGGATGCCACTGAAACATATGTAGTAACATATTTCCAATAAGGAATATGTATGCATTTTTATGCATTTAATAAAATAATATTTTAACCATCTTAAAAAAATAAACTATGTGTGTCTTATACACATTCACTGTAGTACTTTTAACACGTCAGGTACATGGAAGTTCCTGGTTTTACCGAATAAGAGTATCTTTTATCTTATGCTACTGGGTAGTACCCGTGGTGTAACGGGTTAAGTATTGGACTGCTACCTCGAAATAAGTGAATGCGAACTCCAGTCACGCAGTTACGTTCACTTTCGGACAAATATTCCTGGGAAAGGTATGGGCCTCCTTTCCCCCACCAGCAATGTATTGAATTGTATCACTGGTGTTCTTCTACTAGGATGTCTTTAGCATTAAATAACCACTAGGGTTTATATGCCATTAAACAAAGAAACAGAAACAGAGGTGAGAAGATGCAATCGTTTTAGCGAAAGTTTTATATAGAAGTGCGACCCGGCAACTGAATGCCATTTCATGTTATATGAAGGGGCTCGGTAGCCGTTAAGCGGATACACGTAAACAAAATAAATGTGATACGTAAGCATTTAAAATTCCTCCATTCACGTTAATCTCGTGTCTGTGTTGGGGAATCTTGGATTGGCGTTTGAGTCAGCCCGGTTTCGATCCCAGCTTCGAGAATCTTGCGTGTCTCCACAGTGAAGAATTGTGATTCTACGAAAGTCTGTCTGTGGATGATTATCTATAACTGCGCTGTATTTTTTTTTTCGACTTACTCATCTCATGAATTTTTTCTTGCAATACATTATATACTTCTCTTCTACCTTTTTAAATTTTCTTTCCTGATTAATATTTTATCTTTCACGGACAAAGAACCGATTGAGCATTTTGATTCTTGGTAGAAAAGCATTCGTATTGATCATACAGCATAACAGAAAATCAGAGTAATCGCATGAGTACAAATATAAGTATTTACCCAAAACCTCTGCACGGGCGGGATGCAACAGTTTCAATGCCGAAAAACTGTCCCATTTCAAACAGTCCTATTTCAAGCAATTCAGTTTAGCATAAGTGTATAGTTTAGTTCTATTTGACCCATAGATAGGACTCTGTCAGATGCTACCACTCCGGGCAAGAGTGGACCTGGGCGCAATGGCAGTGAAATTCCCCAAAGCTTTACCAGAACCTCACTATCAGATTGTTTAGTGTCATATCCAGGACACTTGTTGGAGGGGCCTTATCACTCTGTAGAGAAACAATCGGTGTATTCGACTGGGAAAGCAGTAAGTGATGTTTAATTGTGAAAAACATTTCTATGTTAGACAGAGAACAGTCTGACTACTATTAACCCATATTTGAAAAGAGAATAGTTGGATACATACTTTTCCCAAGTCGACTGGGAAAGCATGTAAGTGATGTTTAATTGTGAAAAACATTTCTATGTTAGACAGAGAACAGTCTGACAACTATTAACCCATATTTGAAAAGAGAATAGTTGGATACGTACTTTTCCCAACATTAATAAACTAGGAAATGTAAACAACCTCGTCCAGTCGTGTCCATTTCTTATGATGATAACCATTACGCTATAAGCGCCTCCTAAGAATAATGGTGTAGTTATATCCTAGATTTGTCTAGAAATGCGTACCAACTTAAACTGTCGTCTTTTAAAAAAATTCTACGTGAATCGGATTACAAATTTTCGGTACTTAAGTAATAAAAAATAGTTTTCTTTTAAAACAGATTATTACTCAAAATTCTGGAGACATCTTCTTTTGCTTGTTATCATACTTCACCCACCTCTTCAGTCGTTTACAGAATATTTTTAAATTAATGAAGTTATCACTGAATTATTTTTACTCTTTGTAAAAGGCTGTTGGTTGGTTGTTTGGGTTTTTATGGCCTATCAACCTTTGTTGGTCATTTAACACCAAATCCATTTTTATGAAAATAGTTCTATTTCAAATAATTCAGTTTAGCAGAAGTACGCATTTCAAATGTAAGTGATGTTTAATTGTGAAAAACATTTCTATTTTAGGCTATTCAGTTTTGTGTAGCAGTTCGAATTCACCTAATTCAGTTAAGTATAAGTACAGATTTTGTTTACACACAGTTTAATGTCAAAACAATTCAGTTTAGTGCAAGTACAGTTTCAATGTCAAAAAACAGTTCCATTTTAAATAGTTCAGTTTAGCATAAGCACACAGTTTAAATGTAAGTACGGTTAATAGTCAAAAGCATTTCAATTTTAAACGATTCAGTTTAGTGAAACAATTCATTTTAGCATAAGTATGCCGTTAGTTCTATTTAACCCATAGATAGGGCCCTATTAGGTGCTACCACGCCGGATCAGATTGGACCTGGGAGCAATGGCAGTGAAGGGGTACTCCGCATTCCTCAAAGCCCTAGCACTGGAACCTCACTATCAGATTGTTTAGTGTCATATCCAGGTCACTCACTGGGGGTCTTATCCCTCTACAGAGGTGCGGTTGGTGTATTCTACAGCCTCAGCCAACTGAGCAACTGTAAAAGGTAATTTCATAGATATATACAAATTGTTCATCTTTTTTATAACGGAATGACAAAGTGTTCCTATGAGCGCCTTAATTAGGTTAGATTAAACACTGTTAAATTCGGGGCTGTGATGCTCTTGAGAGATTAAAAAAAAAAGAGAAAAAATAATTTTACAGATATTTTTCTACTTAGTGTCAATGAATGAGATTTTGTTATTTAATGTAAAATCATCGAATGAATTATTATAACCAATATAAAAACAAGTATTCTGAGTTTATTTCATTTTTTAAAATTCTTTTGCTTTTGTTTTGTCATTGGACGATGTTTTTGTTATGGGACCCCCACCAAAAAAAAACAATATCAAAAGTATTATTCAAGGGAGATAATTCTCTCGATAATTGGTGTTTTCACCTTCAGCTTCAAACTACGTGTCAGTCTAATATTTCTTTTTCAGATATTCATGATTTGACTTGTTTCTTTTCTTTTATTTTTTTCTGCTCGAAATACTTTCCCGTTATATAGGTCATTTCTGAAGATATACTGTTCAGAAGACATAATCTTCAAACAAAAGAGACAAAACGCAGTAAATATTATTACTCTTGTAATCTCCATATAATAAGGTGTTTATAACATAAAGTAGTATATCTTCGTCAACCAATGAATAACTAAAACAATGTTTTCTAAACAGAAAAATTGATTTATAAAGTTAGCAGTTTAAAACACTTGTAATTGATGAAAGATCTTTTTCAGTTTTTTTGGCCAAAAATTGCATTGCTAATTTCTAGAAAAAAATAGATATAATAAATAAATAAATAAATAGATAAATAAATAATATTTAAAAAAACAAAACAAAGAAAAGCGAAAACAAAACAATACAAAAAATAAACAAACTTAAAAACAATATTTTTGCATTCATATTTGTTTTAAATCCAGCCTGTTGAATCAGTTTAACGCAGAAATCAACCACTCCTTGTGTTTATATATTCTAACATAGTTCAGCCGAAATAAATTGATATTAGCAGATTGAAAATGATGAATTTAGACTATTATATTTCAGCTTCGTTTTATTTTCTAAATAATTTCTTATCGCATATCCCACATATGCTCAAACCGTCTAGATCAGAAATAAAAATCCTTCGTCGTGACTCGAAAAAGAATCACTTCTGTTTTTTACAATCTTGATAAAACAGCAGGTTTGTCGAAAGGACTAGGAAACCCATAAGTTAGCTGGAGCTGTAGAATACACCGACATCATCTCTGCAGTGGGGCAAGACACCTCACCCTTGAGTGTCCTAGATATGGCGCTAAACCATCTGAAGATGAGGCTCCAGTAATGCTGGAGATTTTGGGGAATATTGAGTACCACTTCATTGCAATTATTCTCAGGTCTACTCTGACCTGAGTGGAAGTACCTGTTTGAGTCCCATCTAAGGCTCTAACAGAATTACTTGATCATTTATTATACTTGAAACCTTTTATCTCTGTGAAATAAATGATTAATAATAAATTGAATGATTAGTATTGGAGAGTAATACTTGAAACTATTAACTTGCAAGGGAATACAACAAGCAGTATTAGCAATACTTGAATTTTTTTAAATGGGTGTAAACAAATGAGCTCTGGCTCGTTTAAAAATGTTACCTACAAACAATTAGTTTTCCAATCATATAGTGTTTATGTTTAAACATGATTTGGCATTATCATATTTACCAACCCCTCCGCTCGGGCAGGATATGACACAAGGTCAATTTTTAAGCGGATTTTAACAGGTTTGAATTCAGAGTTTTCCTTCTCCTAGAGTAGTTGCCTCACCAAGGCTGAATAACCCAGTCTGCCTTATTATTTACCCATAGCTGGAGGATAATAATTGTATTCATACCTTTCCCGAGGGTATTAGTGCTATGTGAAATGCAATTAGTCTCATCCAGGATTTGAACTCGTGTCACCGTATCCATTTCCTACGACGATAACCATTACACCACGGGCACCTCCATGATTTGGCATTATAAACCCCAAAAGGGTTGATATGCCATAAAACATAACCAAATCAAAGTTTCCAATTTGATTCAACAAAGCTTCGGTGACTTCCTGACACAGGTCACCAATCAAAGCAATTTGGAGATCGCCGGTTTATTTAAAAGGCAATATTGTTTTTTAAGCTTCGCTAAGATATGGCATATAGAACTTAGGTTTACAGTACGTGCTGTTCCATAAGTGGCACCCGTAAGTGAACTGGCTCATCGCTGCTTAACTTCGGTGATCATGCAGGAACCGATGCGTTCAACGAGACTTGACTGTAAGTCTAAAGCGATAATTATTGTAAGAAATGCATATATTCAGATAAATCGTCTAAAATTTTAATCTAATTTCAAAAACACTTCTTTTAATTTGATTGTTAAAAATTTTAATTATCATTGTCATTTATTTTCTCCAGTCTTAACAATCATCATCATCAAATCGTACTGATAGCATGGAATTGCCTGACTCTCTCTCTCTCTCTCTTTCTCTTTCTCGCTCTCTCTTTCTCTCTCTCTATCACGATCCGTCATCTATTGCTCCTGGCAAGTACTCTAAACTGTATCATGTCAGCAGAGACCTGAAGTATATAATCTTTTGTTGTCTGGTGAGTCTCTGTGTAGAAATCCCAAATCGAACGTCACATATGAGTTTGTCCTCACTTCTCCAACAGTGCCCAAATTGTTGGTCTTTTTTAAAGGGTTTTTGAGATAGGTGGAATTTGGCCGTATAACTGCTGTTTTATGGGTTGTTGCTCCGAGGACTTGTTCAAAAGAGCATATAGTTCCCATCTTACTTTTTTTTTCATGTATTTCATGTCTAAGTGGTACATTCATACAATTGTTCTGATACTTGGAAAAATCGTTTGATGGTAGTAATAATACTTACAATAATGTAAATGACTGGTTTTAAGGGAATATGTAAATTTTAATAATATTTGAATATTTGAATCAAATTACATGAAGAATATTCAGAATTTCTATTTCCATCCTTCACCTGGTTATTTCGAACATTACGTCTCTACAAATGATGACTTTTAAGAATGTTTACAATTTCTGCTTTGTTGGAAACATTACGGTTGCAAATTGACAAAAATGGTTAACATTCTCTAAATTATCGTTCGAAACTGTAACGCTGACTTTGGCTCAGTTATTGACTTTAGCTTTTCGAAATAAAAAATAATGGCCCAAATTTAACGCTGAAGCAATTTCAGGCCCAGAGATTAATTGATATATAAACAATTAAATCCAATCAGACTTGTTCTCTAAGAAATAGATCTAGAATTAGACCTGTCTTAGACTATTTGCCTGTTGCCTGTATTGGACATCTGCTTGTCACCTCTTCTTTATATTGATTGGCATGAAACACTTTTCTTGTTCTCTCTTTGTTTTTTTTTTCACTACTTAAATTACTTCTGCTTCAGACAGTTATAATTGCGGCTCGCGACAGACACTCCTTCTGGTTGGCCTCGGGCAACCTTTACATTGCTTTTTTCAGCACGTCACTTTTTGCTTCTTATTCATTCTTTTTTTTTTCTCACGCATCTACAAATAGAGACAATGTCCCTGGTTAATGATGAATATTATTAGATTCTAAAGAGTACGTGACTTCTATTGTTGGAATTCTAACGGACCACGTTCTTGAGGTTGGTCAAAAAAAAAAAAATTGAGGAAATAAAAAGCAATAAATTCCATTGTGCTGTACAAAAAGGTGCACAAAAAGAATACTTTATATTTTTCTTAAAAAAGAGAAAGAAATAACTCCTCGTAAATAGTCATGGATAAAACTTAGTATTTTGCGCAATTTCTTTTGATAGTGGCAAATCACTCATTTAGATTAAAGACTTACGTGTTCCGTGAAAAGATTCATATTTACGAGACATAATGCAGTAGTTATTAATATTTCTTGTTTTTAATGCGAATTCATTGCCTTTCTTCTGTATTTGCAGTAAAATATTGTTTACATTGAGCTCTTACGGGTTTTTTTTTTGTATTATGTCTCTTAAACGTTGTATAAACACGAAAATAAGCATGCACAGGTTCAATCTTTATTTAAAGGAAATAGAATATATGATATGCATATTAATATCCATGAAAAGTATTATATATATGCATAGATGTATAAAAACTATGGAAATACTTACACGCAAAAACTAAGTCGCAAAACACACTCACACATACGCCTATATATATATATATATATATATATATATATATATATATATTTCATGTCAGATATTAAGTCAACACGAATTTGAAAAGATGAAATAAGTGGAGACCATTTAAACTATAGCATTAGAAAGATCGGCCAAAATACTGAGGATAGTTCTAGAGACTTGAGGAGACTTACTGTCACTCAAACTTAAACTAACATTAGTCTGAAAAACTCTCAAAAGAGTAAAACAACAATAATAGCGGAGATGAAAATCCAGTGAAAAATATTACAGGGAGATGTGTTGTCACCACTACCATTTCTGATATCAATGATGCCACTCAACTACATTCAGCTACAAACTTTATAAATCGCAAGAAAAGATTAAAAACCTTATATAGATCATCATCATCATGTCATGCCGCTAGCACGGATATCCCTGACCCTCTCTCGCCACTTCTACCTATCATTCATCGCTTCTGGCAGGTCTTCAGGACTACATCCCGTATCCTCACATAGCTGTTGTATGTATGTTTGAGCTGGTCGTCCTGCTTTTGCTTAGCCATATGCGGGGGTCCGTAGGAGTACATCACTGATAAGTTCGTCTTTGCTTCTCCAGCAAACTGTTTGACAAAAAGGAAAAAGAATTGGAAACCCTAATACAGGCAGTGAGAATATACAGTGAGGATATAGGGATGGAATTTGACAAAGAAAAATTTGTCATGGTTATGAAAAGAGGAAAACAACAAATGAAGGAAGAAATAAAATTACCAAATAAACAAAAAAATCAGAACGCGCGGAGAATAAGAAACTTACAAGTACTTGAGAATATTAGAAGTGGAAATAATCAAACAGGCGGAGACAGAAAAAAATTGAGTATCTCAGGAGAACGAAAAAAACAACCTACTTGAAACCAAACTATATAGAAGAAAGTTCATCAAAGGTATAAACACCCGGGCAAATCTGCTTGTAAGATACTCGGTACTATTATTAAAGTGTACGAGAGAAGGACTTCAATAAAGGGACTAAAGAACAATTAAACTAATGATGATGCATAAGGCTTTACATCCCAGAGATGCTATAGATAGGCTATAAGTGTCAAGAAAATAAAGAGGATGAGGACTTGCCAGAAATAAAGATAGTTTTGATACATCAATAAGACTATTCGAAAACAACATACAAAAGAACAAAGAGAGGTTAATTCCAGTGACAATAAACAACACAAACACAGGGATCAACAGAACAACAATAACTAGAAAACAAAAATGAGATGAAAATTAACAGTATGAATATTTCGAGCGTCAAACGAGCGAAATATCTCACGAGATGACTTGCACCCGGCTAAGAAAAGAAAATCACAAGAGAGAAACTGAATTTCTTCGCATAGAAGCACAAAACAACTCCATGAGGACCAATTACAAGAATGCTACGTGCAATCTTGAACAAGTCCTGGCGGCAACACCCCACAAGACACCAACTGTACGGCCACCTGCCCCCTATCACGAAAACTATTTAAGTTAGACGAACCAGACATGCAGGACACTGCTGGAGAAGCAGGGACGAACTCATAAGAGATGTACTCTTATGGACCCCCACACATGGCCGTGCAAAAGCAGGACGACCAGCACGAACATACATTCAGCAGCTATGTGAGGATACGGGATGTTGTCCTGAAGACCTACCTAGGGCGATGAATGATAGGGAGAAGTGGCGAGAGAGGGTCAGGGATATCCGTGCTACCAGCGCGATGATGATGATGATGATGATGATGAAGAATCGATACGACGCAACAAAATAGCAAATGTAGATTATGTGGAGATAGAGACGAAATGATCATTCATATTATCAGCGAATGCAAAAAATTGCGCAAAAACAGTTTAAGACTTCTCACGACTGGTTGGAAAGGTGATTATCAGGGAATTGTGCAAGAAATTGAAATTTGACCATATGAACAAGCGATATATGCACAACCCAGAATCCGTCTTGGAAAACGAGACGCACAAACTTCTTTGAGATTTATGGATACAAACGGATCACTTTATCTCGGCCTGACGACCAGACCTACTGATCCAATTTACCAACCCCTCCGCTCAGGTAAGATATGACACATGGTCAATTTTTAAGCGGATTTTAACAGGTTTGAATTGAGAGTTTTCCTTCTCTAAGATTAGTTGCCACACCAAGGCTGTAGAACCTAATCCGTCCTACTATTTACCCATAGCTGGAGGGAGAATAATTGGATTCATACCTTACCCAAGGGTATTAGTGCTATGTGAAAAGAAATCAGTCTCGTCCAGGATTTGAACTCGTTTCGCCGTGTTCATTTCCTACGACGATAACCATTACACCACGGGCACCTACTGATAGTCAACAAGAAAAAGAGAACCTGCAGAATTGTGGACTCTTCCATTCCTGCAGAACGCAGAGTAACATTAAAAGAAAGTGAAAAGAGAGACAAACATCTAGACCTTGCAAGAGAACAGAGAAAACTCAGGAACATGATAATGTCAGTGATACCAATTGTGATTGGTGCACTTGGAACAATTTCTCAAGGGTTGTTAGGGAGACTAAGAGACTTAGACATCAGAGCACCAGTAGAGACCATATATTAAGATCGGCCAGAATATTGAGAAGAGTCCAAGACACTTGAGGAGACTTGCTGTCACTCAAACTTCAGTAAAAAAAACCGTCAGCTAACGCCATTGTGAAAACTCTCAAAGTGTAAAATAATAATAAAGCTAGTCTTGGTACTAGTTGAATGATAAGCATTTACTTCTTTTCTAGAATAAATATTCCTCTCAAGTACAATATATTAATAAGCGGAGATACGAGAATAAAATCTACGACGCAGATCTACACTAAATGAAATGAAATGTTTCAGTGGTGATTTGGCTAGTTAAATACTCGATAGAAGAAGTGGATTGTATTGTAAGGTAAGTATTTTTAAGACGACGGACAACGTTTGCTTTGCCCACTGAAGAGGGGCGCACTTCAGCCGGCCCTGTTTCTTGATACGCAGATCAGGTCGGGTGTGTCTTGGCTTCGGTGGCGATCGGTCAAGGCCGTCTGACATGGATTCCGGAAAGCCGGCATTCATGTCATACGTGCTAAGATCTGTGAGCCAAGGGGGTCATGCCCCCAAACACTAATCCTCTTTGGAGGAGGTAGGTTTATCGCCTGACACCTGAGGCGCTCCTCTTTTTAGGAATGCCGATGGGGCTGAAGGGTTCTTGGAACCCCCAGGCGTGTGTGGGCTACGGTCCTGCGCTTGGTTACAAGAATAAAAATCCCATGCGACATACCCGCGCTTTCATGAGGTGCTCGACAAATATCATAGCTGCCCCCCCCCCAGTCAACTAGATAGGACACACTTCGGTCGATCGTGTTTCCAATGGCGTGGATCAGATCGGGTTGGGTGTGTCTTGTCTCTGGCGGCGGATACTTGGTCGAGGCTGTCTGACGTGGGCGCTGGGAGGCCAAGCATTCACCTCACGCGACTGAGACTGATATATTCCTGGAGAATTAAATATTTTTATCGTTTCATTCATTCATCATTTTTTTTTGTTAAATACAATGTTAGAATTATTAAGTTTTGAACATTTGAATACACGCAATCTATTTAGTTATTTATCTTAATGGGGACTCTGAGGGTAGGGATTTTGGGGGTCAGCCGAAAGAGCTACTCTTTTCTGTTTATTTCATCAATCATTTCGCCTTGGCTTTGGCAAGACTCATCATCCTGACTTGAACCCTTAGGGAAAAAATTAACTCACTAACATTTATGGCATTGCTAGATTTTTATTCTATTCAATGTTTATTGAGATAAATTTTATTGATGTTTATAACAATATTACACGAGGAGGCAAGGATTTCCATGACATGTCTTCCGAGCTGGACTGTCATATTGCTGTAAGCGAGTTCAAAATCCAGTCACGCTATTACACTTGGGAAAGATAGGAATCCCCTTTTACTCCCAGCAATAGGTTTAATAGTACCCCAGGTGTTCTACTAGTATGGTTTGGTTTAGTTTGCTTTGATTTGGTTTTATATCATATCAACCATCATTGATTATTTAATGACAAATCCCTTTTTTATACGTAAAAACAGTTCTGTTTAAAACAATTCAGTTGAGCATAATTACACAGTTTAGTTCTATTTGACCCAATAAGAGGATATCACTCCGAGTCAGTGTAGAACTGGAAATAATTCCCCGAAGTTCCAGTATTACTGGAGCCTCACCATCAGATGGTTTAGTGACATATCCTGGAAACTCGCTGGGGAAGTCTTACCCCTCTGCAGAAGATGCAGTCGGTGTATTCTGCAACCCCAGACAACTAGACCATACCAATATGATCATAAAATAACCTAGGAGGATTTATATGTCATTAAAAAAAGCGCTAGACGAAAATAAATAGATTAATAAAAAAATTAAGACAAATAGATAAAAATAAATAGATAAATAAATAAAAAAAAATCGAAGAAAATAAATAAAAAAAATCGATAAAAATCAATAGATAAATAGATAAAAATATATTGATAAAAATAACTGATGAATAGATAAAAATAAATAGATATATTGATAAAAATAAACAGATAAAGAGATAAAAATGAATCGATAAATAGATTTTAAAAATTGATAAATAGATGAAAATAAATAGAAAAGTACATAAAAATAAATAGATAAATCGATGAAAAAATAACGCACGCTGTATTGCCCAAATTAATTCCTTCTTAATATTCAAAATTGTATTTTCCTTGACTACGTAGAAGCTAGATTTATAGAAAATTTAAGTATATGCATCAGCGCGTCAGGTCAATTCAAAAAGATTACTTGTTAACTGTAGAGGAATGTGGCAATAATATAAGAAAGAAAGCGACCCAGACAAGCATTTTAAGACATGTTTAAAGCACAATCAAAAGTCGATTTTCAGCAAAAGAGGATTTTATCTAAGCGTTTGTTAGATTTACGTGGTTCATGTTCAAATTTGCAGTAACTTATCATCTGGTTTATTTGTATAAATGTTTGTGTTTGTCAAAGTTTTACTTCAAGACTGACTGATAAAGTTTCAGATTAAATCGAAATGGCAAATATATGTTTTCAAATTATAATGCAGTTGACTTAGTTTTTTTTTTGTTTTTTTTTTCTACTAATATTTTACTAATGTTCAATTCTTTCTCGGATAGTGAAGTTTTCGTCTCTTTAAAAGACGTGACTTTATGAACGGAAGTGTTGTTCTGCAAATATTAACTGGTTCTGATCTGTAGTCTGTAGTTCTTTATTTCAAAATGAAATGGCCATTCAGACTTTGCAACATTATATTTTTGGTAGCGTGAGCAAACCAGTAAATTAATAACATTTTTGCTTCTGAATTTGATTTGAAGTAAATTTTAAGAAAATGTTTTTTAATTGCGAAACTAGATAAGTGGGTTGATTTAAGGTATTTGCTGTATACGTTTTTCTTGAAATTATATGTTTGCCAGAAAATTAAAGATACTTTCATCAAAAAATGTTTTTATTCAACTTATGGATAACCTACGCTACAGAAACAAACACACAAAAACAAATGCACACACACACACACACACACACACACACACACACACACACACATATATATATATATATATGCCCATAAAAAATAAGTAGTTTTCAGTTGAATTTTATACGACATCAAAAGTCACAGAACACTTCTCCAACACACACACACACACACACACACACACACACACACACACACACACACACACACACACATACACACACACACACACACACACACAGTGACTCAGAGGAGATTACTAAGAAACTCTATGGCATATCAACTATTCACGCATGGAGAAAAACACAACTCTACGGCATATCATCTAATCACACTGGAAGAAAAACATAAACACACACACAAGCACAAGCACACACACACACACACACACACACACACACACACACACACACACACACACACATACACACACAAACATCCAGAAAAGAAAGTTACAGGCAGCTAAATTTAAAACACCAAAATATCAAGCAGAAATAAACTATACACTTACCGACAAAAACTTCCCAACAGTCACACAATTAAATACACAAAATAATTCAGCATAAAAGAACTTAGTCTGGCTTACTATTTAGTCGTATCTGAAAGAGAATGTTTGATTCATACCTTTCTCACGAACATTAGCCCTTTCTGAATTGCAAACAACTTCAGTTAAGATTTGAAATCGTTTAATTATGTCAATTTCCTAGAAGGGTAATCATTATACCAAGAACAGCTCTCTCTGTCTCTCTGTCTCTCTCTCTTTCTCTCTCTCTCTCTATATATATATATATATGATCATATCTATAAATAAATATATGAAAATAGGTGTGTGTGTGTTTAGGTATGGATGAATAAATATATATGCATACTCGTTGATGAATATAAATACATTTGTGCGTGTGGTTGTGAGTGTGTTAGTGTGTGTTTGTATTTTAGAACGAATAGAGAGATATACATGTTATTATCTATTTGTCAACTGACACGTCTTATTCATATATATATATATATATATATATATATATATAAATAAAAAAATAAATAAATATATATATTTGTCTTTACATATATGTATTTATATATATATATATATATATCTGATTTATGAGATATTTATTTATATATATATATATATATATATATATATATATATATAAATATCATAACTCCCACTACAATGTCGAAGTAATGCTGCGAGCAGTTTTGTGCGGATACTGGAGGCAGCAACTAATAGGGCTGCAGCTGTACGGCCACCAACCTCCCATGACGAAAACTATCAAAGTTGGGCGAGATCGACATGCAGGACACTGCTGGAGAAGCAAGGACAAGCTCATAAGTGATGTTCTCCAATGAAACCCCTCACATTGCCAAGGTAAAACAGTGCGACCAGCTCGAACCTACATACAGCAGCTCTGTGAGGATACGGGATATAGCCCTGAGGACCAGGCAGAAGCGATGAAAGATAGGGAGGAGTGGTGAGAGAGGGTCAAGGATATCCATGCAGGTGGTACGACAAGATGATGATGAGGATGATAAATCCTAACATTTATAAATTAGATACATATAGTTTATATATATATATATATATATATATATATATATATATATATATATATATATATATATATGTATATGTGTAAATAAATTTTGTATATAAATTATGTGTGATATATTCAATAAATAGTTTATAAAGATTATATACATTTAAACATGTACTGTAATGCATTCATAAAACCACACACACACACACACACACACACACACACACACACACACACACACATATACATATATATATATATACATATATATATGTATATATATACACGTCTTCGTTCATCAACATTGATGAAATTCATAAACTACGCAGAAGTTTGGATAATGAAGAACTCATGTGATTTGTTTATACTGGTGAAGGCTTTTTCAGAACCAGTCACACATCTTTAGATCAGCTGATAACACAAAATTCCTGCCCCAGTGTGCCACAGATTTTCTAAGCGATACTCCTTAGGTCGTGTAAACACACACACACACACACACACACATATATATATATATATATATATATATATATGTGTGTGTGTGTGTGTGTATAAGCTTGTGTGTGTGTGAGTGTGTGTGTGATTAAAAATACATGCGTAGCTATTGTTACGCTTCCGTGAATGTGTTTCTGTGTAACTAAGTGATGATGTACAATTCCACATTTCCTATTCTCTGACCATTCCATTCAGAATAGCCAAACCAATCAATATTGCTTTGGGGGATGAGAAAAAATAAAATCGATTTTTCTATTCGGAAAATATTCGATCTCCGAGTTTGCTTCGATACTCATTGCAAAGGGACATTTATTTATAAATGAATAACCACAATGAGAACGTTTTTCCTCCTTCCAATTCAATTCACCCAACATGAAGCTAGTCAGAAAAATACAGGAAACCAAAAATGCAAATGAAAGCTGAAACAAAAGAAATGCCCAAAACACTACTACTACTACTACTACTACTACTACTACTAATAATAATAATAATAATAATAATAATAATAATAGGTGCTAGAATCGAAAGAAAAATGTCTGCAATAAAATATGAGTAATGTTGAAATATCTGTGTTCGTTCTTCTTTTTGCCTATGAAACATTCTAGGCAGATCACGCAATACTGCTTCGAAAAGCAGTGCTCCGTTTTGCGCAGACGCACAATCGTCTATATGCAGTCACTCACACATCATTCAAACTCCTTCATACTTACCGCATCGACACATGCAACAAATAATTACTCAAGACATACACACGTTGAGACACACTCTTAAGCGTGAAATGCACTAACATGCACCTACACCCAATTGAACCAAAATATGTGCACCCTCGTGTAAAAGAACTTATATTGTCACAAAATAACCCAACAAGGTTTGACATGCAGTTGAACCAACCAACCATCGAAGAAGCTGAGGTCGATAAAGGATAAACTACATTGAAATATTGAAATGCAAAATGCGTTTTCTCACATAGAAACATGTTGTAAGACATCAATTTTCATTCACGCAATAAATACCTCAAACTGCAGCGTAGAATTCAATAATTTTAAGACTGTAAACGTTTCTACAAAATTTATACGACTGGGATAAAAACAAAACCGTTACTACAGAAAGGACAACAAGTGAAACAGTATTGCTAATAGTCAATATACATCACTTACCCAAACTCTAGCAGACTGCCACAAACATTTGCAATTTAAACTCGTGTTTGCTGAACACATAAAACAAATCACCCCAAACGTTAATTTGTAATAATAAAACTGTTCTATAAATTTGAATCTGTAGCAAAGGCCGTTTCGGACAGGTGATATAATGATAGCAAACTTAAAGTGGAACATCACAGTACTTACATGGCTAGCCCGAGATCTACAGTATTTTGTTTATCTGCGTAATTTCATGATAACACAGTAGATGTGCCCGTGGTGTAATGGTTACCGTCGAAGGAAATGGACACGGCGATACGAGTTCAAAACCTGGACGAGACTAATTGCATTTCACATAGCACTAATACCCTTGGGAAAGGTAGCACTAATACCCTTGGGAAAGGTATGAATCCAATTATTCTCCCTCCAGCTATGGGTAAATAGTAGGGCAGACTGATTTCTTCAGTCTTGGTGAGGCAACCAAAAAGGAAAACTCTGAATTCAAACCTGTTAAACTCTGCTTAAAAAATTGACCTTGTGACATATCCTGCCTGAGCGCAGGGTTTGGGTAAATATGGATAACATAATTGATTGTCAGTTCCTATTAACTAATATTCTAATGAGTAAAATTTTTATATTTAATATATTCTACGAGTAGGCTACAGTTTATTTAGGGTTGCGCCTAAACAACAAGCATAAGTCTTACTCAGAATTTTAAGCTGAGAAACTTAAGGACGGCATTCATGCCCGGCTTACTTGCACGATGTAATTTGAAGTAATCAATAAATAAATACATACGTGCATGTATAGTCTTCCTGTATTGAACATAAAAAAGAATGCACAGAATAGGTGAATACACCGAGATTAGTAAACTCAGGTAATACTTCATACACCAGCATTTGTCTGATCAACTTATATTCGGCTCGCATGCAAAGTTCAGATTCTTAAATATCACAACATTTTAGTTCGTGATAAAAATCCATCACCATCACACTCACATATATATATGCTCCCTAACCCCGTATGGTTGAGCACTCTAGTTAAAGAAATAATAGTTGCCACTTGCATAAGGCAAGGTTCTTCGAATGAATTGAGCTCTCGATAGCAGTTAAGTTATATAAACAAAACAAATGTGATACAAAAGCGTTTAAAATTCCTTTGCTTACGCTAGTTTCCTCGTAGCTGTGTGGTAGAATCTTGGATTGGCGTTTGAGTCAGCCAGGTTTCGATCCTAGCTTCAGGAATCTAGCTTATCTAGCCACACTGAAGTGTTGTGATACAACGAAACAGTCTGTTGATGACAATATATATGCTCCTCTACACCAGTAGAGCTGAGTTCTCTAGCAAGGGGAGTAATGGTTGCCACTAGCGTAAAGCAAGGCTCTTCAAATGAATTGAACTCTCGGTAGCCGTTAAGCGGATATATGTAAACAAAATAAATGCGATACATAAGCGTTTAAAATTCCTTCGTTTACGCTAGTTTCCTCGCGGTAGAATCTTGGATTGGTGTTTGAGTCAGCCGTGTTTCGATCCCAGCTTCGGGAATCTAGCGTGTCTAGCTCCACTGAAGAGTTGTGATACACTCTGCCTGTCTGTGGATGACAATATATATATATAAATATATATATATATATAAACAATTAATTATAGAACATATACATCATCTAACTTATAAATTGAATTATCATGATCAGAAAATCCAGCAAGACTGCACAATTTCCCGAACCACTGGGTAGCTGTTTTGACCTTATTAAGTCTCATCAGCAGAGTATACCGTGATCCCCCTCCCCCACTGAAAATCGAACCAGCGACCATTGAGTGCAGAGCTTAAACTCTACTACTGGACAGCTATTTCGACCTTATTCGGTTTTATCAGCAGTCTACACCGTGATGTGTCCCACTTGAGATCGAACCAGTGACCAAAGAATGCAGAGTGGAAACTCTACCACAGGTAGCTCGTTCGATCTCTAGTTTGGGAGATCACGTTGTACACAGCTGATGAGACCTAATAAGGTCGAAATATCTGTCCAGTTGTTCCGTATGTAACACGCAGTGCTTAACGGATTTTTTAGTCAAGGTAATCCAATTTATTATATAATTCCTCTGTTATGGTCATATCTCTTCTCGTTGTTTTTTCACGTCACCGTTAGCTTGAGTTCTTTCAATAGAGACTGAGTAACACCAAGTTTTCTTCCGGTCTTCAGAACTCTTCTGAGTGTACGAGTCAATCTCAACAATGCTGTGGCCTGTGTGGTTTTGATCTTTCCTCTGATTTCCAGGTTTTCCAGTCTATTTACTAACCCTTTGGTGAATATTCCAAATGTACCAACCACAATTAGTATCACCGTCTCTTTCATGTTACACAAGTTTTACGGCCGTTTATGAAGATCTAAGAATATGTCCATTTTTTCCTTTTTAATTTTTTTTTTTCGCTTTCTGGTTCATTGGAACGGGAAAATCTACGAGACGGTATATTCTTTTATTGTCAATTACCATAAGGTCTGATCTTCTGTTCGCGATTAGGGGATCCATTTTTATCTAAAAATCCTAGAGAATTTCACGTGTCTTAATCTCTAGGATGGATTCTGGTTTGATTATAAACCATTTGGAAGTATGGACACATTTTAATCTCTTTCATCATTTCAAGTTGACTACCTTTTCCACTTAGTCGTTCCGAGTTTGGTATTCTATTTGAGCTAATTTTCTTCTTCTTCTTCTTCTTCTTCTTCTTCTTCTTCTTATTATTATTATTATTATTATTATTATTATTATTATTATTATTATTATTTGAGAAGTTTTTTTTCATTAGCCTAAGCTTATGGTCTTTCACTGGAGTTTGAGTGACAACAAGTCTTCTCAAGTCAGGATTCTGGCCGATCTCAGCTATTTTCTTGTTTGGATTGTCTCCACTCATACTCTTATTTCAAATGCCTGTAGTCCTTTTACCAATCATTTGGTATCCACTAAGAGCACCAATTAAAATTTCATGTTCCACGTTTTTTTTTTCAATTCCCTTGCAAGGTCCTAATACTTATCCTTCTTTTCGATTTCTATCAACATTACTCTGTGGTTAGCCGGTACAGCATAGTCTGCAATTTTGCAAATTCTCTTTTTTTGTTGATTACTGTAAGGTCTGGTTTTCTGGCCGAGGTTAAGTGATCTAATTTTCTGTCAAAGTCCCATAGGTGTTTGTGTGTGTTCTCCAGGACAAATGCTCGGTTGTGCATATACCATTTGTTCGTATGGTCAAATTTAAATTTCTTTTACATTTCCCAGTGGATCAACCTGTCGTGTCTAGTCTTATAATCCTTCTGTGCCAATTTGCTGCATTCGCTTATTATGTGATTGATGTTTTCGTCTCTATCAGCACTTAACCTGCATTTGCTATTTTGTTGCGTCTTATGTATTTTTGCTTTGATTTGATTGGTTCTCATTGCGTTGTTTTGTACTGCTTGGAAAGATATGGTTTCTTTCTTAAAGTTTCCTTTTTTTAGCCAAGTCCAGGATTTTTCGTCCGAGATATTGTTTATTAGTTGTTTAAATCGCCCATAGAGTTGTTTTTCTTAACATTTTTATTTCCTAATTATTTTATAATTATTATTATTATTATTCAACCATTAGAGCTTTTCACATCACCTGTAGCCGATGGTTTTTCATTGGAGTCTGAGTGACAGCAAGTCTCCTCAAGTCTCCAGGACTCTTCTCAGTATTCTGGCCGTTCTCAATAATGCTGTCGTTTGGATGGTCTGCACTCGTCCGCCAACTTCCAAGTCCTCCAGTCCCTTTAGTAATCCTTTAATTACTGTTCCAAACGCACCAATTACAATTGGTATAATTGTCACATGCATGTTCCACAGTTTTTTCAAATCCCTAGCAAAGTTGAGGTAATTATAATATTTACCAGCCCCTCCACTCAGGCAGGATATGACACAAGGTCAATTTTTTAGCGGAGTTTAACAGGTTTGAATTCTCCTGGACTAGGTGCCTCACCAACACTGAAGAAAACAGTCTGCCATGGAGGGAGAATAATTGGATTCATACCTTTCCCAAGGGTATTAGTGCTATGTGAAATGCAATTAGTCTCGTCCAGGATTTGAACTCGTGTCGCCGTGTCCATTTCCTTCGACGGTAACCATTACACCACGGGCACATCTACTGTGTTATCATGAAATTACGCAGATAAACAAAATACTGTAGATCTCGGGCTAGCCATGTAAGTACTGTGATGTTCCACTTTAAGTTTGCTATCATTATATCACCTGTCCGAAACGGCCTTTGCTACAGATTCAAATTTATAGAACAGTTTTATTATTACAAATTAACGTTTGGGGTGATTTGTTTTATGTGTTCAGCAAACACGAGTTTAAATTGCAAATGTTTGTGGCAGTCTGCTAGAGTTTGGGTAAGTGATGTATATTGACTATTAGCAATACTGTTTCACTTGTTGTCCTTTCTGTAGTAACGGTTTCGTTTTTATCCCAGTCGTATAAATTTTGTAGAAACGTTTACAGTCTTAAAATTATTGAATTCTACGCTGCAGTTTAAGGTATTTATTGCGTGAATGAAAATTGATGTCTTACAACATGTTTCTATGTGAGAAAACGCATTTTGCATTTCAATATTTCAATGTAGTTTATCCTTTATCGACCTCAGCTTCTTCGATGGTTGGTTGGTTCAACTGCATGTCAAACCTTGTTGGGTTATTTTGTGACAATATAAGTTCTTTTACACGAGGGTGCACATATTTTGGTTCAATTGGGTGTAGGTGCATGTTAGTGTGTTTCACGCTTAAGAGTGTGTCTCAACGTGTGTATGTCTTGAGTAATTATTTGTTGCATGTGTCGATGCGTCTAAGTATGAAGGATTTTGAATGATGTGTGAGTGACTGCATATAGACGATTGTGCGTCTGCGCAAAACGGAGCACTGCTTTTCTAAGCCGTATAGCGAGATCTGCCTAGAATGTTTCATAGGCAAAAAGAAGAACGAACACATATATTTCAACATTACTCATATTTTATTGTAGACATTTTTCTTTCAATTCTAGCACCTAGGTTTGAATTCAGAGTTTTTCTTCTCCTAGACTAGTTACCTCTCCAAGGCTGAAGGACCAGTCTGCCCTACTATTTACCCATAGCTGGAGGGAGAATAATTGGATTCATACCTTTCCCAAGGGTAGTAGTGCTATGTGAAAAGCAATCAGTCTCGTCCAGGAACTCGTGTCGCCGTGTCCATTTCCTACGACGGTAACCATTACACCACGGGCACCTCTAAATAGTCGATGTACTTATCCTTCTTTTCACATTCTTTCAGTTTTATTTTGTGATCAGCCGGAATAGCAAAGTCGACTATTTTGAAATTTCTCTTTTTTTTGTGGATTATTATTAAGTCTGGTCTTCTTGCCGAGATTAGTTGATGCGTGTGTATGCCGAAATTATTATTATCATTGTTGGTGGTGGTGGGGGTGTAGTAATTATTAGTTAATAATTTTTGTGTTTAATTTTGGTTTCTAACATTACTTCTTTCCCTGCGATAAGAAAAGATAGCGATCATATGAATTCTATGAATTTATGTTTTTTTCTGGCTCATTTGGGTATTTTTCCTGTCACATTGATAGTACTCTTCTAGGGAGATGAGCGGTTCCCTAAATTGCATATTATATCAATCATTATCCGAGTTTTTCACACCAGCGTTAGCTAATGGGTTTTCACAGGAGTTTGAGTGAAAGTAAGTTTCCTCAAGTCTCCAGGACTTATGTCACTATTCTGGCCGAACTTAATAATTCTCTTGTTTGGATTATCTCCACGCGTCCTCATATTTCTAAGTCTTCCTGTCCCTGGACCAATCCTTTAGTGACTGTACAGAGCATACCAATTACAATTGGTATCACCGTCACTTTCATGTTCCATAGTTTTCAATTCTGTAGTAAGGTCCATTTACTTATATCTCTTTTCGCTTTCTTTCAGTTTTACCCTGTGGTCAGCCGGAACAGAAAAGTCTACTATTCGGCGGTTTTGTTTTGTCTTTTTTCATTGACTGTCACAAGTTTTGGTAGTCTGGCTGAGATTAAGACGGAGTTTTTATCTCAAAATTCCAGAGAATTTCGTATCTCTTTTTCCAGGACGGGTAATTATAATTATTATTATTATTATTTCTTGCGAGTTTTTCACATGAGTATTAGCTGGTGGGCTTTGACTGAAGTCTAAGAGACCCTTAGTCACTTCAGTTTTCCAAGACTCTCCTCAATATTCTAACCAATCACATCAATACTGTTGTATGGATGGTTTCACTTCTCCTACTTATTTCTATTTCCTTCACTCTCTTTTCGAGGCCCCCGGAGACCTTTCCGAGTGCGCTAATTACAATTGGTATTACTTTGACCATGTTCCATGGTCTTTTCAGTTCTCTAGCATGGTCCAATTATTAATTCCTCTTTTCGCCTTCTTTTATTTACAATCTGGGGTTCGAAGGAACAGCAATATCCACCAGACCGTAAAGTCTTTTTTTCTTGTTAATCAAAATTAAATCTAGTATTATAGCCGGGATTATGTGATCAGTTTGTAGCACAAAATTCCAGAGATTTCACGGGTCTCGTTCTTTAAGACTCATTCTGGTTTTTGAACATACCATTTGTTGTTCAGGTCAAATTTCATTCTCTGGCACATTTCCCTGTGGTTCACTTTTTCTACCCAGTCATGCCTAGTCTTATACATGTTTAGTCCAAGTATGTTGCATCAGCTTATTATGCGATTAACAATTTTGCCTTTATCTCCAGATAGAATACATTTGTTATTATATTGCGTATTATCAATTTTTGCTTCAATACGGTGTTGTTTTGAGCTGCAATTAGAAGGTATTCAGTTTCTCTCTAGAGATTTTCCTTTTTAGCCATGTCCAGATTTTCTCGTGTGCAATCTCGTCAGTTTGTTGATTGAAATTTCAAGAAACTTGCTTTTCTTCTTATTTCTTTTTCCTTTTTTTTCTATCTGATCTTATTTTTCCAATTCTGTCACTGACTGCTGTGATTAGTCTTCTTCTTCTTCTTCTTCTTCTTCTTCTTCTTCTTCTTCTTCTTCTTCTTCTTCTTCTTCTTCTAAACATTATTAATATCATAATTACATATAATGTGTTCTTATAGTTTATAGTGGGTAGAATGATCGCCAGTTGCCCGAGAGACCAGGGTTCAATCCCTAGACGAGACAAGCCAAAGACTCAAAAATGGTAGTAGATGCCACTTTGCTAAGCCCTCAGCATTATAAGGACAAAATCGATTGGTCGGTTCGTTGTTTTACGGCGTATCAACCCTTTTTGGGCTATTTAACGCCGAATTAAGTCCTTTTGATAAAAGTTTCAAACAATTCAATTTAGTATAAGCACAGGTTATTTGCAACAGTTAGATGGAAAAGCAGCTAATTATAAACAATTCAGTTTTGCGTAATTACAGTTTAGTTCTATCAGAACCATAGATAGGACACTATAAGATGCTACTATTCTGGGCTTGGGAGCGATGGTTATAAAGGGGTACTCTGCATTTCTCAAAGCTCCAGTATTGCTGAAGCCTCACCATCAGATTTTTTATTGTCATATCTAGGACACTCATTGGAGGATTTTAACCCCTCAGCAGAGATGCAGTCGGTGTACTCTACAACACCAGCCGACAGGGTCAGGATAAATTGGAGCACTCCAAGGAAAGACGTAGCACCCTCCGCGTACACCATGGTGTAGTAGCTAATAGAAAATGAGCCTTCAGGTCGCCTTCGATTACAGTCACCAACTTTACTTTCTAATATATATATATATATATATAACACTAAATTTCATTTGGACTTGAGAAACCAACATACACACACACACACACACACACACACACAAACAGACAGACTGACCCCCCATATATATATATATATATATATATATATATATATATTGTAGTCTTTTCAATCAGTGGCCTGTGTATATATATTTGGGATATTTTTTATCATCATTTATATCTTTCGCAAACTTTCTCAATCTCTTTTTTTCCTTGATCTATTCTCTCTTATTCTCTCTCTCTCTCTCTCTCTCTCTCTCTCTCTCTCTCTCTCTCCCCATATATATATATATATATATATATATATTATAAGACACACACTTGCCTGTGGATAAGTTTCAGAACTTTCACCTCGTAGATTCTTATCTGAGTGTAAAGATATTGTAGCTTTTATGTTCAAATTTATTTTCTAATTCATATATATATTTACTATGTTCAGCTGTCTGTGAAAACATTATTTACACAATAGTTTTGTTGGTATCTAATTCATTTTTATTGGCATGTAAGTTACCTGAGCTATAAGTGACAAAAGGATGATCTTATAACACGAAAGACAGGGAAACATATGCACACTCACACACAACAACAATAAAATAACAAAGTATGCACACAAATATACACGCACACACATATGGAAACACACACACACACACACACACACACACACACACACACACACACACACACACACACACACACACACACACATTCATTACAAATCTGTAATGCTATGATATATTAAAAAATGCAGCTTTTCCTTACACACATCTTGGAAAAACTTTCCAAGAAATGTCATTAATTCTACAAGTATGCTATGTGACTAGAATAAATATCTGACTTCTGAAAGGGACCATTGAAGAGCATTGACTCGGAAGATTCCTAGGTCCCTGGGTCAATCTGTAGGAAAGAATACAATTTAACCTACACGTCGTATCTGCACAATTAATGACCATAAATATCACAACGCGTTTCCCCAAGACGCCGCCCACCATCACCTGCTCACTGTCAGCAAGTCACCCGAGATAGACCAAACGTGAGCACACATAACAAACCAAGGATTACAACACACACACACATACACACACACACACACACACACACACACACACAAATGAGAAAGCAGGAAAGAAAGAAAGCTCTGGGTTTTCTTGTCGATATTTGGTGCATTACAACAACTGCCAATCCAATCATGCAAGGATAGATGCAATACTAGAAAAACTGTGAAAATAAATATTTCATTGATTTCTTTAATGGCATATCAATCTTTGTGTTTTATGTAATGCCAAAGCTATCTTTCTAGAAGAACATCAGTGATACTATGTAACCCATAGATTGGAGGATAAGGAAGTTCATACGTTTCCCAAGGTTATTTGTCTGGAAGGGAATATAATAAAGTGACTGGAGTTCGAACTCACTTACTAAGATTCAACAGTCCAGTGCTTTAACCATTACACACCGAGGACACTCCTAATAAATTTTTGGTTTCAAACACTGGCACAAGAATTTGAGATGTAGGGCATCATTTTATTAAATTGATTTTAAGCAAGAGGACAGCTATTTACCTTCTTAGGTAAGTAGTTGTTCAGTTTATAAGTTAATAATTTGGTTCGGTAATTCGGTATCAAACAATAAACTTAATATGTTTTGCACGGCGCCAAATGTAATACCATCGCGTGGCCGTCGGTTTTCAGGGTTCAATTCTGTTTATGGCTCTACCTGCGTCTGGCTGTGCCGTGGAATATCAGGACCGAATCCTACCTCTGAGGCACCAAATGTACGTAACACTTTGGTTTGCACTGTATGGACAATTTTCGTGAGCATAGTACCAAATATAGTATTGTGGTTTGACCCGGCACCAATTATTACACAATCGCTCGGTCGGGTACAAAAAGTGATACTATGTTCTGGGATCGGTTATCGTTTGTAAGACTATCGTTTGGGCACGGTACTAAATGTAGAAATATCTTTGCACAGCACCACAGTAACAATATTGCCGTTACGACTACCAACGCCGATACCAGAGCCAAAAGTAATATTGTTGTGCACAACAATTCTTGTTGTACCAGAAATATAATAATGCTTGGTCTTATCCTGGTAACGGTACCAAATACATTTTCAGATAGTTTACTTATCGATCCTCTCCGTGCCCACGCTGTGTTGAAAGATCTACAGATAGGAAATGACACAATGCATCCGGAACTTCTTTCGACGGTCGAAGTGATCCACTGAAAAAACGTTGCCAGGCAACTTAAAGGCAAGAAGAACTCCCAGTTAACAATAAACTATTATTTATTGTTTGATGTCCAGGCAGCACACAGAAGCACGAGAGAGAGAGAGAGAGAGAGAGAGAGAGAGAGAATCTCTAAGGGTCTATGAACAGACACAAATAGACCCTCCCCAACCCGACCGAACTCTCTGAAAGCTGACTTCTAACTGCTTCCAAATGACTACAGACCGACTGACAACTCTTTCAAAATTCGCTAATTTTTTATGAATTTGGGACATTGCGTCATCTCTCACGTGTCCCAAAATAAAGCTAACCAACCAAACAGAATGAAACTCCATTTATTTCAAGCAGCATTAGATAGTTACAAATAAACAATACAGATATACTATAGAACACGAGATGCCTTCAATAAGTTTCCAGACTTTTTTTTGTACCGTCATTTAAAATTACTATAGACACTGGAAAATTCAGTATGTTATTGCTATACATCTTATGAGATGACTGATTGATTTTTATGATTTCGGATTCAAATGAACACCTACAGCAAGAATTGGAATACACCCTACGAAAGCCTGATTGTCACAGCTGGTGAATTTCAAAAATGCAATCTGGACGTGAAGACATTTTAGAAGAACGATCATCATCATCATCATCATCATCATGTCGTGCCGCTAGCACGGATATCCCTGACCATCTTTCGCCACTTCTCCCTATCATTCATCGCCTCCGGCAGGTCTTCAGGGTTACATCCTGTGTCTTCACATAGCTGCTGTATGTAAGTCCGAGCTGGTCGTCGTGCTTTTGCTTGGCCATATGTGGGGGTCCATAGGAGTACATCACTTACGAGCTCGTCCTTGCTTCTCCAGCAGTGTCCTGCGTGTCTGGTTCGTCTAACTTGTATAGTTTTCGTGATGGGAGGCAGGTGGCCGTATAGTTAGTGTCTCGTGGGGTGTTATCACCAGGACTTGTTCAATATTGCTCTCAACATTCTTGTGTAGTTGCCGTCTAGTTTCTTCTCCAGCCGTTTAGTTAGGCAATAAAATTCTGTTTCAAACTTGGAGAAAATGCCACAGAAACGTATGGAATGCTTCAGACTGCTTTTCGACCATCTTGCATGAATCGAGTATCAGTTTTTGAGTAGCATAAGAGATTCAATGAAGGCAGGGGGTCTGTGAGGGATGATGAGAGGTGTGGGAGGAATAACGAAGTCAGAAAACCAGAGTTGATTGGCAAAATAAAGAATTTCAGAGATAAGGACTGTTGTTTGTCTATAGAGACAATAAGTGCACAGTTTTATGTCAGTGTGGGAACTGTACACACAATTATTCATGAGGAACTGAAGATGCGGCATCTTTGCGTAAAGTTTGTCCCAAGGGTGATCAGAGAAGATCAGAAAGAAAGACGTTGTCATGACAGCAGGGAGATAGTCGAGTTGATCAATTCAGATCCCGCTGTTCATGATTCTCTGGTGACCTGTGATGAAAGATGGATCTACTGCTAAGACCCAGGTACCAAGAGACAGAGTTCCAAGAGGAATCATGCTGGTTCTCCCAGACCCAAGAAGGCCAGATAGAGCAAATCCACCCACAAACTTTTGATGATCCCTTGTTTTGACAGCATGGACATGATCTACACGCACTGAGTTCCCACTGGATAGACAATCAACAAGGAATACTATGTTGAGGTTTTAAGGGAGTTCAGGAAGGGAGTCCGTCGGAAGAGGCCAGCACTCTTCAAATCGGGTCAGTGGCATTTCCACCAGGACAATGCACCAGTCCTCAACTCCATCCTGGTCACAGACTATTTGACCAAGATCGGCATCATGACAGTTCCTCAGCCTTCCTATTGTCCAGACCTTGCTACCTGTGACTTTTGCTTATTCCCTAAGCTCAAGGAAAAACTTAGAGGCTGTCGTCATGAGACAATTGAGGAGATGAAAGGGGCTGTGACGAAGGTCATTGACACGTTCACACAAGAGGACTTCCATGGGGCCTTCCAGAAGTTGTTGGAAAAGTACAACAAGTGCATTGCAGCCGGAGGAGATTACTTCGAAGGGGACTAGAGTTTCATGTGTGTACTCTCAATAAAAGTGCCCCTACGAAAAAAGTCTGGAAACTTATTTAATAAGCCTTGTATATATTATAAAAAAGATTTTAAATACAAAAAGATATATATATATATATATATATATATATATATATATATATATATATTGTTACGCCACCCTGTGCAAAGCGGGCTTGCAGGGGGCTGTTCGTTCCCGCCAAGTCTACCAGTTAACGCAGTGCACAGACGTTTGCCGAACGCTATTTAGTGTTAGAGATATCACCAACTCCCAAGTGGAACCACATTTTAAAGCCACTATGCGAATTATAGGTAAATTATTAAAAGTCAACACAGCTCAAATAGCTAGCTTACCCCTCATATACAAGATCTTCGACAAATACAATTCTTCCACAACAAGAAAAATGAGTCTGAACTGATGTGTCTGGGTTAGCAAGATTAATAACAATATTCGTTTATTGAATAAAAGAAATTAACAAAGGTAAAAGTCAGGAGCGAGAAAGTCTTTCTTTATCTCGGAAGAGCCTCCACTAGGATATACGTATGCCGGACGATGTCCCCATTTGATATATGTTAATGACGGTAGGTGAGACTGTAGTTCGTCCGTGATGGGCACATTCCGTATCCGTTCAGGCTTCTGGATTTAATGGTAGAGCTCGGGCTCTAAATCTCAAGTTGATCACTGGGGAAATATTCTCTCTGCTTTCTCCTCTATTTTATCAGAGGCATTCCTTCCACCTGTAATTTGTCTTTCATCCACGTCAGCATAAATGCAGGAAGTTAAATTTGAATATACTTAAATTGTATGTTTACTTACTTGAGATTCTGTAGAGTTTATTCTCTTTTCTCTTTTCCCCCCGTTATTGGGTTTCCATAACATGAGACGGATACATATCTTATTTCAGATAAGACCAAGATTAATGATTATCTCTTTCTTCGTGAACAAGTCCTTTCTTTGGGTATTCGTTTAACGAGGATCGCCATAACTCGGTGAGGGGGGTCCTCGTGGTATAATGGTTAAAGCGATGGAATGCGGAATCGTAGTAAGCGAGTTCGTACTCCAGTTGTGCTATTACGTTCACTTTCGGGCAAATACCCTTGGGAAAGGTATGAACCCTCTTATCCTCCCAGCTATGGGTTAAATAGTAACACTACTGTTCTTCTTAGAGAATGGCTTTGGCATTAAATAACCTAAAAATGTTGATATGCCATTAAACAAAGAAACCAAACCAAATCAAACAAAACCATACCTCGGAGTACTGATCCATTCAAAGGAGAAGCTCTTTCTTTTCTCTCAGGATTTCTCTGCGTGGCATTATTTTAGAATTTGTTTTTTTTTTCATATACCAAATTATGTGTCTTTACTCTCCGACGAAGAAACGGCAACTGATCATGTGTCTTCACCCCTCGACGAATAAGTGACAACAAACTAGTCTCTGTAGTTTGAAAATTCACCACTTGTGGACATTTTTTGGCTGTTCTTTCCTCAGTACCAATCATGGCCGCAGATTTGCTTCTCTGCTGACGCATACATAGCTAATAGAGCGAGAGGTTCTTCCCTGTCACTTTGTAATAATAGAGAGGGTGTGTGTGTGTGTGTGTGAGAGAGAGAGAGAGAGAGAGATAGAGAGAGAGAGAGAAAGAGACGGCGTCTCTTTCCATTATTCTGCTTACTGCTATAGTCAGCTTATTCTTGTTTATATATATATATATATATATATATATATAAAATTCATACAGAAAAAAGTTAAACGTTAAACACGCAATTCTTTTAATTGTTAACTTTCGGTCACTAGTTTGCCCAGTCGGCTGGGGCTGTAGAATACACCGACCGCACCTCTGCAGAGATATAAGCCCCTCCCCCAATGAGTGTCCTGGATATGTCACTAAACAATCTGATGGTGTGGTCCCAGTAGTACTAGGGCTTTGGGGAATATGGAGCACCCCTTCATGGCCATTGCTCCCAGGTCCACTCTAGCCCGGCATGGTAGCACGTGATAGGGTCCTATCTATGGGTTAAATAGAACTAACGGCATCCTTATGCTAAACTGAATTGTTTGATGAAACCGAATAACTTTAAAAAGAAATAGTTTTGACAATTAAACCGTACTTACATTTAAACTGCGTACTTATGCTAAACTGAACTACTTGAAATAGAACTTTTTTTTTAACATTTAAACTGTATTTACACGAAACTGAATTGCTTAACATAGAACTGTTTTAACATGTAACTGTGTGTAAACAAAATCTGTTCTAGCTGAATTAGAACTGGTTGACTAAACTGAATAGCTAGAAACAGAAATGTGTATTCCAATTAAACTGTACTTACATTTAAACTGCGTGCTTAAGCTAAACTGAATTATTTGAAATTGAACTGTTTTTGACATTAATAATGTACTTACATTAAACTGAATTGTTATATGTAACTGTTTGAATAAATTGAACAGTTTGAAATAGAAATTAAACTGTGTACACATGCTAAACTGAATTGTTTTAAATAGAACTGATTATTTACATAAAAATGGATTTGGCGTTAAACAACCAACAACGGTTAGTGTGCCAACCAATCAACCAACCAACCAATCAGTCTCTAGTATTGAATAAATGGTAGATTTTGACGTTGTGCTTGTTCTCAGTTTAATTGTAATCAGCAGTAATCTGAAAAACCGGACCATTGGCCTAGAGGCTAGAGTGTTCGCCAATGACTCGAGAGACCGGGGTTTAATACCTGCTCGTATTATACCAATGACTCAAAAACGGTACTTGATACCTCCTTGCTTAGCACTCAACATTATTAGGTATGTATCAAAGGTAAAGTAGGGCAATCCAAGGAAAGGAGAAGCACATCTCGGTGTAGCAGCGATTGAAAAGCATCTTTCGTGTTGCCCTCGATTCCGATCAACAACGTTGCAACTTATGTCCTTCCTAGAGGCCCACAAGAGAACGTCGCTTATAAGTTTTTCCTTAGTTCTCCAAAAGTCCTCACCGAGTCTTGCTGATGCTAGCTGGATGATCAGCGAGATGGGAGGTAAATACTCATACGGTTGCTGTTTTGTAGGTTACTGCTTCAAAGATTTGTTTAAAAGAGCACGCATCATACTTGTGTCGTTCCCATCTGTCTTTTCTTTAAAAATTTCTAAATATAGACACACCAGAACTGGTCGACCAACAGAAACTTATATTCATCAGCACTGTGTTGATAGTGGAATCCTTCGAGAGAGTCAGGGGGACCCGTACCGCCAACACGAGTTTATGATGTTGATAATTATAATGATGACGTTCCCCTGGCCGTTGGGCTGAGACACACTTCGGCCAGCTGTGTTCACAGGTACACGGATCTGGTTGAGTGTGTCTGGTTTCCAGTGGCAGTCGGTCGAGGCCGTCTGACATAGATTTCGGGAAACTGGCATTCATGTCACGTGCGCAAAGACCAGCGCTCCTCGGGCCTCAGGGGCTGTTCCCCCAGGTTCTAACCCTCATCAGAGGGTCTAGGTTTATCGCCTGGCGCCTGAGGCACCCATTTTTAGGGTAATGCCAACAGGGTCAAAGACATTTTAGGAAATTTCGAGCGTGTCTGGGCTACGGTCCTGCGTCCGAAGCCACCATAAATAAGACCTTGTGCCACATTCGCCCGTTTAGTGGGGCACGTGATAAATACCTGATATACTTCTATTAAACATTTTTGATAGCGATAATTTTTGGTTATATTTTTTTTGTTTCATTTATAGTTTATGGAAGTAATATTTTTCAAATTCTTTTGTAATCCTGATGTATTGAGAAACATAAGTTTGAATTGAAACTGAATCTTTGAATGTCCAGCATTTTAATTTGCAGAAAATTTGCTTTTATATTCTGTGAAGAATAAATAGATAACTCGTATTCACTTTTCAATCTCTTTAAAAATGTGAAAAACAGACTATTTTTTTAAGTGTTGGTATTCAAGCTATGAGTCATGCATTTTTTTTAAAAACGAAGCCAATTCTGTTCTTGAAAAATCTAATTTTTTTTGTCTGCTTTACAGTTTCTAGGCTACAAATTTCATTGGTTGACTCTCTATTTTCTTGTTTTAAATAGCTATTTAATCGAGCTGAAATTTTTATGACAAATTTGATCAGAACAAAATTAGATATATTCTATGAGATTATTCTTTCAGGTGGCTGCTGATTAAGAATGCTTTATAAAATATTGGTTCAAAGTAGAAATTTTATTTCAGACGTACTTAACTTGAACTGATGTTCATCGGTATTTGGCTTTAAAGAATTTTGTTTTATTCCTAGGTTTCAAGACTGAACAAGTTTAGTTTTTGTAACAGTCTTTTATTTAAGCCTTTTTCTAGCAAAATTATTACTAGTTTTCAAATCATCAAACAAGTCTTTTTCTTATCCTTTTCCATCATATATCAAGTTAACATACTCACAGGATTGTTCCACAGGAAAATGCCAATGTTTCAAATCTTAGATAGCAGATTTCAATGAGAAGTAAACCATCTAAGGATAATGTATATATTTGTTGTCTAAATTTCTGATACGAAGCTTGTTGATTTTTATCATTAAGGGTTTTCGGACTATTGTCTTCATCTTTATTGTTATTTCCACAACGTTTCGGCCTTCTTCAGGTGTTCACGGAACTTCGAAATACGTCCTTTATTGAATCCACAGGGGTCGCCTGTTCTGATTCCGTTAGCCATAACCGAGTACAAGTGTTAAATATTCCTGTATTGTTACTCGAATGTAGTGAGGATTGAACCTGCAACCTCCAGATGATTGTCTCCTTAGAAGCTTAGGGATACCACCCTTATAACCGTTACGCTATGCGTCCTGCTGGACAATTCAGAGAGTAATTTTCTTACTTGACTAGAATTACTACTATTATGTATGATTTTTTACCTGTGCTCATATTCAGATTTTTTCCTCTTCATCTAGCCTACTTAATTATCGGTTCTCCTGAAGAAGGATGGAGGACATATCGGCCGAAACGTGGTGGAAATAAAAATAAAGATGAAGACAATAGTCCGAAAACGCTTACTGATAAAAATGTTTATATTTGTGTCAATGGTTTTAAGATTACATAAAATTGTTATTTTTATCCCCATCTACTAGTGATATATTCAAGATGGTAATATAAATTTTGAAAAGAAAAAAATGGAAAGGAAATCTAAATAGAACCAATAAAACGTATTAATTCAAGTGCAACTTAACATTTGAATTTGGTATCCTGAATTCCTGGTTTCTATGCTTCCTTTTCGTATTTTTGATATTAAATCTTCCTGGCAGCGGTCACATCGATACTACTATATGGGTGCACTACATGGACGCAAACAAAACGGCTGGAGAAGAAGCTAGACGGCAATTACACAAGAATGCTGCGTGCAATCTTGAACAAGTCCTGGCGGCAACACCCCACAAGACACCAACTGTACGGCCACCTGCCTCCTATCACGAAAACTATTCAAGTTAGACGAACCAGAAATGCAGGACACTGCTCGAGAAGCAGGGACGAAATCATAAGAGATGTACTCTTATGGACCCCACAGATGGCCGTGCAAAAGCAGGACGACCAGCACGAACATACATTCAGCAGCTCTGTGAGGATACGGGATGTTGTCCTGAAGACCTGCCTAGGGCGATGAACGATAGGGAGGAGTGGTGAGAGAGGGTCAGGGATATCCGTGCTGCCAGCGCGACATGATGATGATGATGAACAATTAACAATTAAATAACATGATTATATGATACAGATTACTGAAAATGGTCACTCATACACTGATCAATACCGACTTAGTTTCCCCAATCAGCTTTCATTAATTTTACACAAAAGTCTATTCGGCATTGGATGTCAGGTACTTTATATTTTATCTTCCATTTATATTTATGACTTCTGTTCTTCAAGACACTCTATCTTTAAAATATCCACACACACTGACACACATCCACCCCATATATATATATATATATATATATATATATATGAAAATAACAATCAGCTCTTTCTACCTCTCCCTCTCTAACCTCCCAACGCTTACATATATACAAGCACATATATATACGAGGATCATTAAATAAGTTTCCAGACTTTTTCGTATGGGCACTTTTATAGATAGTACACACATAAAACTCTAGTCCTCTTCGAAGTAATCTCATCCAGCTGCAATGCTGTTGTTGTACCGTTCCAACAACTTCTGGAAGGCCCCATGGAAGTCCTCTTGTGTGAGCATGTACATGACCTTCGTCACAGCCTCTTTCATCACCTCGATTGTCTCATAACGACAGCCTCTGAGCTTAGAGAATAACCAAAATCACAGGGAGCAAAGTCTGGACTATAGGGAGGCTGAGGAACTGTCTTGATGCCCATCTTGTTCAAATAGTCTGTGAAAAGTGGAATCTTTTCCGAGATACATAAAGACTGTCTCGCTCCTGACTTTTACCTGAATTGTCTTTGTCTTTGTTTCGTTCTTTTATTCAATAAACGAATATTGTTATTAATTTTATTAACCCAAACACGGCAGTTCAGAGTCCTTTTTTCTTGTTGTGGAAGAATTGCATTTGTCGAAGACTTTGTATTTCAGGGGCAAAGCTAGCATTTTAGATGTGTTGACTTTTAATTATTCATCTATAACTCGCCTAGTGGCTTTAAAATGTGGTTCCGCTTGGGAGCTGGTGATATCTTTAACACTTGTTCGGCAAACCCCAGCCAACGTCTGTGCACTGCGTTAACTGGTGGACTTGGCGGGAACGAACAGCACCCAGCAAGCCCAATGGGCACATGGTTGTGTAATATATATATATATATATATATTCGTATTAACAGTCTTTTTGTAATATATACAAGGCTCATTAAATAAGTTTCCAGACTTTTTTCGTAGGGGCACTTTTATTAATAGTACTCGTATGAAACTCTAGTCCCCTTTTAAGTAATCTTCTCCGGTTGCAATGTACTTGTTGTGCTGTTCCAACAACTTATGAAGGGCCCCATGAAAGTCCTCTTGTATGATCATGTCAATGACCTTCGTCAAAGCCCCTTTCATCTCTTCAATTTTCTCATAACGACAGCCTCTAAATTTTTCGTTGAGCTAAGGGAATAAGCAAAAGTCACAGGTAGCAAGGTCTGGACTATAGGGACTGTGAGGAACTGTCTTGATGCCCATTTTGGTCAAATAGTCTGTGACAATCATGGAGTTGTGGACTGGTGCATTGTCCTGGTGGAAATGCCACTGATCCTATTTGGAGAGTGTTGGCCTCTTTCGACGGAATCTCTTCCTGAACTCCCTTAAAACCCCAACATTGTAACCCTAATCCTAACCCTAACCCTTTGGCCAATCAGCTCTGGTGTATTGACTTCTTTACTCCTCCCACACCTCTCATCATCCCTCACAGACTCCCTGCCTTCCTTGAATCTCTTATGCCACTCAAAAATTGATTCTCGATTCATGAAAGATGGTCGAAAAGCAGTCTGAAGCATTCTATACGTTTCTGTGGGCATTTTTTCCAAGTTTAAAAAAGAATTTTATTGCATATCGTCCTTCTATGTCCAGATTGCATTTTTGAAAGGCTTTAGTAGGGTGTATTCCAATTCGTGCTGTAGCTGTTCATTTGAACCTGAAATCATAAAAATTAGTCTGTCATCTCATAAGATGTATAGCAATAAGATAATGAATTTTCAAGAGTTTACGACAATTTTAAATGTCTGCACAAAAAAGTCTGGAAACTTATTGAAGACTCAACGTATATATATATATATATATATATATACAACGTGGAGCCTTCAATATATATATATATCCTCTCAAATCATTTGATCAATTTCAAGCACAGAATTAAGGGAATTGGCAAAGAAAAATTTCCTTTGCATGAAATAATTTTTTACCAGCTATCAGTTGACACGTAATCAGACTCTCCTTTATATATATACATATATATATATATATATATATATATATATATATATATATATATATATACATGAATTCAAATAGCAATATGTATAATTTCTTCTTCATTATTTTCTAATTTTTTACTTTGTCTCGCTTTTTTATCTTCTTTTCTTCTTCAGTATTCTGTTTCTCTAAGATTTATTCATATTTTCCATTCTTTCCTTACTTCCTTCTTCCCTTCCGTCCGTTTTTCCGCAAATTCTTTTAGTTTTCATTCTTCTATTTAATTTCTTGTATTTCCTTTTTTTTACCATTCTTATAATTTTTCCTCTTCATTTTTTCCTTTAATTCTTCTTTCTGTCAATGTCTTACTTGATATTCTTTTCTTCATTATCGACCTCTATTTTTACTGGTTTCTTGTCTACTCTAAACCCAATATAAACAAGTAGAATTTTCACTGGCATACAAGTTCCACTATTCTTTGTCGAAATAATTTTCTCTATCATTGTCATCCTTGAGAACATTAGGCAGGTCTACATATTTCTTGTGTGGAATATATCTTCTCGTTTACTTACTTAATTAACGATATCCTCCTTCTCTCTTTTTCTCTCCCTCTTTATATATATATATATATATATATATAATACTTTGTATATATGTATATAGTATGTGTGTGTATTTATTTATTTATAATCATTTATAATTTTTATGGTGAAAAAAAATAAAGTTCATGGTGAAAAAGATTGCCGAATTAGATTCTTACAACTGCTCCTTTAATTTTTAAGATCGTGGCATGACACATATTAATAAGTTAAGAACGCAGTAGTATCTGTCGACTATATTCTGGATTCTTTTGAATTTATTTTCCTCCAATCAGTAAACAGAAAGAAACACTGAAAGAAACATTGGAACATATTGGAAGAAAGATCAAAGAGAAAATAAGTTGGAAGAAAATAAATTTCAAAGTGATGCAGAGAAGTATAAATACGAAAGAATATATATATATATATATATATATATATAGAGAGAGAGAGAGAGAGACAGATACAGAGAAAGAGAGAAAGAGAGAGACACATACACAGACAGAAACAGAGAGACAGAAACAGAGAGACAGAGAGGAAGACAGCGTGATATAGACAGAAACAGAGAGAGAGAGAGAGAGAGAGAGAGAGAGATGAGTCAAAGAGAGAGCTTGGTTTGGTTTGGTTGGGTTTGTTGGTTATTTAATTATAAACCCTGTTCTTACATATATATTAAATACATGTAATTATTTGATTGTGTCGTTACATTTTTAAATGAACCAGAGCTCATTCTTTTGTACACAAATAATTTCAAATATTTCCATCTGAAGCGAATATTTAAGTTAAATGGTTTCAAGTATTCCAATGTAACAGTTACAATATAGCAACAGCCATTTATTTGCACACATTCAAATTACTTCTTTTTTTATATATTCTCTCTTACAGAAAGATAATTCTACTAAAACAAAATGTAAGTTGTAAGATATAAAAAATTAAAGAAATTAATTCTATATAACTATATTCATTTCTATCTCAAAATTCCCATTATATATTTATTTACAGATTACAAATTTATTCAAAAATCCTTTTAATATACACGAGCTATATTCACAAGTATATATATATATATATATATATATAAATTGAAAGCATAAAACATCAATATAAAATAATTTACTTATGACAATCTTAGTATATAGTTTTTGATAGTATATTTTTATATCATTTTTTATTTATTTAAAAATAATATTAAACTATAGCGTGAGAATAATGTTTCATGAGTGAAAATTATCTAAGTAAATGTCAATGTATTCGTCAGTATATTTTTACTGTGTTTTTTCGTATATATTTTAATGTGATTTATTTAATATCCAAAGTTTTTTTTATACATGTTACACAACCTGGTTCCATTGTATTCCCTAAAACTTTGAAAATATAATTAAAACAATTTTGAAAGATTTTGAAGGATTCATTTCGTATCTTAGTTCTTCGTATTTAGTTCACTGATAAAAATGACTCCTCACAACCTAGGCCCCAAAAGAAATAATTTTCACACACGCACACACACACACACACACACACACACACACATATATATATATATATATATATATATATATATATATATATATAATTCTATTCAATATTACACTTTTGTTTGCACATAATTAAATGGTTACAAATATTACTATGTATCTCTAACGATTCATGTGAACATAGATGAATCATTAACTTTTTAAACAAGTTTCGAACCTACCTCAATCTTATAATAAACGAAAAATAAATATTTTTTCAGTATGAATGGAATTATTCTATGCCTGCTCAACCTTTAGTTTATTTCTTTTGAAAAAAATCTAACATCTTTCCCTTTAAAATGGCATATAATTTCAACATTGCTTAATTATCTTAAATTGAACGAATATATGCTTACTTAGATTAATTATAACTACTATTACATCCTTTGCTTGCTAATGAAATCAATTTCAGTTACAATCCTACATGTGCTAACACATAAATATATTTTCCCACAACATAATGACGTTCTTATACACAGGCAAAGTACATTCCATTAGATTTAAACTAACAAAATCAGCTATAATTCATGCATTAATTTTCACTTTCCCGCTTAAGATATTTATGCTCTGACTGATTTTTTATTTCTATAAATGACATTCTACCGGCTGCTTTTCAAAAAAAAACTTTTTACTTAATTCATATAAATATAGAATATAAATATGCTACTATAAGGTACACCATCAGGCAAAGAATGTAATCTCTACCAGGGAAACACTTTAGTTTTAATTTTTTATCAATGAATTCCAGAAAAATATTCCTCAACATTGCGTTATTGCATTATATTTTACTCTGCATAACTTGGGAAAAAACTATACCAATGATAAAGAAAATCAATCTAATTCCAGCGAAAATATTCAGCTATTAAAGAAAATATGTTTTGAGTCTTGCTTGTTATTAGTTTATTTACCGCTAAAATTTCCAATAGGAAAAAACTGATGATCTCCTAGTACGTATGTATTATATGTTTTTTCACAATTTTCTATCTAACAATTTATTTTATTTATTCATTTACATTAATTCTTAAAATTAACTATGCTTTTTAAAAATTATTTATAGTTTAAATTTAGCCCTATGTCTACACCTAGCTATTAGTTCACTTCTCTTATTTAATAATTTTCTTGGCTCTGGATATATATATATATATATATATATATATATATATATATAGGATAAACATATATATATATATAGGATAAACATAAATATTCATTTCCTGGGGTCGTTGAAATATGAAAAAAAAAAAAAAAAATAGATAACGGACACATTGCACAGGGCAGATTATTCAGGTGAAGAATAGAACAGATCATAGAAAAAATAGCTGATATGACGTGTCTATCCTATTTAATCACACACACACACACACACACATACACACACAGATGCACATTCACACACACACACACACATATATATATATATATATATTTATATATATATACATGATAAACATAAATATTCATTTCCTGGGGTCGTTGAAATATGAAAAAAAAAAAAAAAAGATAACGGACACAGTGTACATGGCAGATTATTCGTTTTAGAAATATCTCTCAATTCTTATCTCTTTCATTGGTTTAATCCCACTCTGTCCCGACTAATAGTTGTCTCACGATACCCCCACTTACCAAATGAGAGGGAATAGAAGGCAAAAACAGCTTCTTTATCGAGGTTCACAAATCACATAACCCCAACTTCCGCTTTGTATTGGTGGTATGGTCTAAGCTGCCCCCACACCTGGTAAGATGGTCAGTCGAGTCTGGTGATCTTCACACGTCATTGTTGACTCCATATTTTTAGTTCGGTTGCTAAATAAAACATATCTTGTTACGGCTAGACGACTGGACGAGAGTTTGAATTTTATCAACTCGTCTCTCTTCTGGCCGCTGTTTTTTGGGGGGAATTTTTTCTAATAGATAAACTATTTTCACGCTGCAATTATTTGCATAGAATGTTGTGGGTTATCAATCCTTTTTTTTTTACATCTTATTTCTTAATATTGTTAAAATTGATCTAAATTCTTGTTGCACATTGATCACTGTTGTGCATTTAGCTGACACAAATTACAAGTGTAATCTTTTTAACTAATGGAAGGAATTCTAAATTTAATGTAATTTAATGTATATATATATATATATCACATAATTAAAAGCATTTATCCATCTCTTCTCCAGTGACCTATAGGTAACATATTATGGTAGACAGCGTTGGAAAGGCAGGTGGTTTATGAGAAGGAAAATCTTAATGCATAACCCGAGGAGAGAATCTGTGACTGGTTCTAGAAGTAGAACTGTTCACATACTTAAATTTTGAGCCGTCATACGTTGGGATCAATGTGACAGTCCATCTCACACACACACACACACACACAGAAATATATATATATATATATATATATATATATATATATATATATACATATTATATATATATATATATATACACATAAGGATATGAAAATAAGCAAAGTTTTAAGATGAAAAAGAATTCGATGATAGAGTCGAGCTGGTATAAAATCTAAGAATAGAATTATGAGTGCAAGAAATCTGTAACTTGAAAATCAATCTGGTGAGCACAATCATCAGATGAAATATATATATATATATATATATATATATATATATATATATATATATATATATATATCACTTACTTTCTGGTTTTTATAATTACCTTTCATATATTTCTACTCATTACTTTTTTCCTTCTTTTCATCTTTATACTTCTTTTTCTTTCTTTTTGTTCACTTTTGACTTCATAATTTCCCACTTCGCTTTCCCTCCCTTTTACTTTGCTAATCTTTTTCAGACTCTTTCTATTCTCCCATGCCAGCGTTACCCTCTTCCTTTATTTCCTTTCTATCTTCAAACTCCCCCTCATATTTTCTATCATTCTCTCTATTAATAAATATACCGTCTAATTTTCCTTCATTCCAGCCCATTTATATATCGTTTTTCTGTTTTCATATTTTGTCCCCTCTCCATTTTTTTTTTACTCTGTTTCTTGCTAAATAGAGGAGAAAAGAAGTCTGGAATCGATCGCAAACAAAAGAATGGCAAGAATCTATTCGTAGGAACGGTGCAAAAAGGTAGATTGAAACAAAAGGAGAAAATTCATTTTTAGAAACACTTGGAAGGCAGTTGCAAAGTTTAACGAACAACGCTACGAGTACAGAAAAAGCAACTTAGCTAAGTGAGTTGAAAGAAAATGAGATATTTGTTAAAAATGAACTTGTTTCATACAAGGTCTCTCCCCAAAGAATCAATCCATTTTGCAAATATGAAGAACCAGTTGTGTGTCATCAATGCAATTTAACTACCAATTAGTTTAATATAATTTAATTACCAATCACTTTTATGTAACTTAACTACTAATTACCTTAATAAAATTTAACTACCAATTACTTAAATGTAATTTAACTACCAAACACTTCCATGTAATTAAACTACTAATCACAGGAGACTTTATATTGAATGCGAGAAAAGACTTTGGCCCGAAGATATATTTGGTTGGTGGACTCTATCAAATAATGTAGTATATAGATTTGGTTTGGGTTTTTTTTGTTTAGTGGCATATCAACCTTTTTAGGTGATTTAATGCCAAAGCCACCCTTCAAGTGGAACAGTAGTTGTACTATTTAAACACATAGCTGGGAGGATAAGGCAGTTCATACCTTTCCCATGAGTATTTGTCTGAAATTGAACGTAATAGCACGACTGGAGTTCGAACTACGATTCCACTGTCACTCACCTTAACCATTACATCACAAGGACAACCCCTAGTGTATATGTTGACCGTTGTATTAATTATGACCAAAACTTAGTTTATCGAATACTACTCCTGGAATTAAGAGGAATTTGTAGACTTAGGTGATTTTTATCTTAGTTTTAAATTGGGTTTTAAATTATAAACAAATAACAAAAATACGCTTCATAAATTATACCTTAAACAAACCAAATCTATACATTTTTATTAATGGCATAATTTTTTCCTAAGCAACACAGAGGAAATTATGATGAAATGACCCAGTATTGAGGGATGAATTTAGGAATTCATTGGCAAAAACGTAGAATTAACGTTTATTTTCCCAGTTTCCAGATTCAGGCATGGATTTCACAAATTTAAAGCAAAATTGTCTTCCAACTGAAGGTAGATTTGCATATCTAAGTTTCTGATGATATTTGGTTGAGAAATGCAAATTGCAAGGTGATTTTATAATTTTTTCTCCGATTTGTGTTATTCTATAGACGTTTCCAGAAAAGTTGAACTGTTTAATAAAATTTGTTGAAGGCACATTTTAAGAAACCATGGTATTGTTTTTCTCTGTGGTAAATATACGACTAAATAAGAAAGATTTCGAGGATAATTTACTGAAAAAAAATAAATAAAAAAGTTCGAGGAAAGTGAACTATTTTTTTTATTTAAGGGTTTTCGGACTATTGTTTTCATCTTTATTGTTATTTCCACAAAGTTTGGGTCGATATGTCCTCCGGCCTTCTTCGGGTGTTTTTCGAACTCAGGAACCTACACGGAACTTCAAAATACGTACTTTATTGAATCCACGGGGGTCGCCTGTTCTGATTCCGTTAGCCATAACCAGGTAAAAGTGTTAAATATTCCTGTACTGTTACTAGACTGCAGTCAGGATTGTCCAGCAGAACACATAGCATAACGGTTATAGGCGTTGGTTCCCAAAGCTTCTAAGGAGACAATCATCTGGAGGTTACAGGTTTAATCCTGACTACAGGCGAATAACTATACAGGAATGCATAACACCTGTACCCGGTTATGTCTAACGGAATCAGAACAGGCGACCCCAGTGGATTCGATAAACGACGTAGTTCGAAGTTCCGTGTAGGTTATCGAGTTCGACAAACACCTGAAGAAGGCCGGAGGACACATCGACCGAAATGCTGAGGAAATAACAATAAAGATTAAGACAATAATATGAAAAAACCTAATGATAAAAGTCATCAAGCTTCGTCTCAGAAATTCAGACAACTATATTCTAAAACATTGGAGAACATGAATTGGTGAAAGAACATATGAAAAAATTGAAGATAAGTTGATGTTTATAAATTAACAAATATATCTTAATGTATATATCTTAACAAAGATCTTCATGCGTACATCATAAATATATCTTTCATGTGTTTTAAACAAGATGGTACAATCATTACAGTAAATTATAAGCATCTGAAATTGACCATTTCACATACCTCGGTTTTAATATTTCATTTATTGAAACATAAGCATTGGAAAGATATCGAGGCTATTGACAGATGTACACCGTATAAAAATTTGAAGAAATTTAACAGAAATTATTTCAAGATCTTGTGTAAGACGCTATTATGTGGCTGTACCATTTGGACTTAAACGAAACAATTGGCGAAAAAGCTAGATGAGAACAACTGAAGGATGCTGTAAATTCTGGAAACAGCACCCCTAAAAACAACAGCTGTACAGGAATTAGTCAACCACCTCACTAAACCATCCCAGTAATACAAAGAAGAAACGCTGGACACTGCGAGAGAACTAGGGACGAACTCACGAGTGAAGTTATTTTGTCGAATCCCAAGAATGGAAACACGTGTTTTGTCTTACTAGTAAATACTTAAACTCATCAGTTCTGCACTGATACTAAGACCTGTCTAGAGGTCCAAACAAGCGCAACAGACGATAGAAAGAGATGGGAAAGAAGAAAGAGTTAATCGAAACCAAGCTATCAGTATGACTTAATGATGATGATGATGACATATATCAAGAATTATGTTAATTTTCATGTCAAATGAAATATATTTATCTGAATGTATATCTCTGAGCAAGTATATCTTAATGTATAAATCCAAAAAAATATATATTGATGTATATATGTCGGCAAATGTATCTTAATTTATATATATATATATATTTGTATTTATCCAATTCCTCCACGTAAGCAGGATGTGGCTGAAGGTGACTATTTGTAAATGTAGTTTAACAGGATTGAATTCAAAGATTTTCTTTGACTTAGACATGTTTTCATACCAAAGTAAAGAAGTTCAGTCTGCCCTACAATTTACCAAAACCGTTTTGAATTCATACCTTTCCTAATAGTATTAGTGTGAAATGCGAAGAGTTTCGTCCTGGAATTGAACTCGGTCATTGTATCCATTTGCACAACGATAATCATTAGATCACCAGCGCATCCGACCTACCATTATATATATATATATATATATATATCATAATGTGACTGGTTTGTGTTTTTTCTTTATGAAATTATTGCTTTGTAATGTCTATTACATTGAGCTCTTTACCAGGAAAATTTAAATGTTCACTTTTGAATAGTTTTCTTGTCCTGATGGAATTACTCCCAACTCCGGTTTAACTGGAGCAAATAATACATACATACATATATATATATATATATATATATATATATATATTCAGGTAAGTTTATCGACCGTAGGCGAAGGCTCCCTTTTTGGTAGCTACAACAACGAGGTGTCGGGAAGGGCGCAACTCCTTTTACTGTATTGCTCCACTTAATCTTGATCATACCTCCGCAATGAGGCATCAAGTAACATTTTTGAGTCTTTGATGTGACTCGACCTGGAATTGATCCCTGGTACCTAAGACCATTCACAAAGACAGTAATGCCTGCACATGTATGTGTGTGTGTTAAATATATCTTTAGTGGCCTAGTTGGTAGAGTATTCGCCAATGGTCAGGGAGACCTGGGTTCAATCCCAGATCGTGTCATACCAAAGATTTTAAAAATGGTATTTGATACCTCCTTGCTTAACACTCAGCAATATAAGATACGTTTCAAGGGTAAAGTGGAGCAATCAAGGGAAATGAGTAGCCCCCTCTCCTACACCTCAGTGTAGTAGCTATTGAAAAGGGAGCCTTCTGGTCGCCCTCGACTACGGTCACCAACTTTACTTTTACTTTTATAGCTAAACAAAACAATGCTATAGAATTAGAAGAATAATTTGGATTTCCACAGTTTGCCAATCCTATTTGCCATCCCCTCCGCTCGGGCAGGATATGACACAAGGTCAATTTTTAAGCGGAGTTTAACAGGTTCTAATTCAGAGTTTTCCTTCTCATAGACTAGTTGCCTCACCAAGGCTGAAGAACCTAGTCTGCCCTATTATTTACCCATAGCTGGAGGGAGAATATTTGGATTCATACCTTTCCCAAGGGTATTAGTGCTATGTGATTGCAATCACATCTCTTTCTATCGTCTGTTGCACTTGGCCAGACCTCAAGACAGGTCTTAGTATCAGTGCAGAACTAATGAATGTAAATCTTTACTAGTTAGACAACAAGGTATAAAGCCAATAAAGCCAATAAAGTATAAAGTTATTTTGAGTCTCTCAATCTTTTGTTTTTATTGTTTTCTTCATAGTTTACTTGAAAAAAATTGGCTTAATTCATGATTGTTAGCTTCCTCTCCACTCAGAAGTTGTCTCCTGGCTATTTCCAGTCATGCCCAAAGCTAAGATTGTCAAGAAGAGGAAAGAGATTTTAGAAAATAAACGTCAATATGATGACTTTAAGGAATCAGCTAATAATGATCCTAAAAGAACTGTAAAAAGAATCATGGAATGGTTATTTTTTATACACCCCACCAAACAGGCAAGTATGGCACAAGGCCTTTTTAACGTAGGTCCGACGTAAGTGTGTAGCCTAGACAAGCCTGGCATTCCCAAAAATGCCTCAGGCGCCATCGGCATTACCCTAAAAAATGGCGCCACTACGGGGGAATGAAGCCTGGGGAGACGGCCCCCTGAGGCTCGAAGTATGTCAGTCTTGGCCTCCCCAGCTCAAATGTATGGCAGCTTCGATGGGCTAACATCCAAACATGACATCACATCCGATTAGAACCATGCCATTTCTTTACGGCTGGCCTAAGCATGACAGCATAGAATGGAATTGAAAGAACCATGGAATATGTGTGTGTGGTCTCAAAGAAAATATTTGAAAGATACGAAGAGATCATTGTTTTAGATTAACTCCTTTTCGTTAATATTAAATCTCTGGATTATTTCAAGACAAATGTCGTAGATTGGCAGAAACGATGATAAAAAACAAATTTATAGAAATAATGATGATAAAAATCGAAATAAATTTCATATGCAAATATCAATATTCATAAACAGATAAGCTGTGGAGACACAAAGTGTCAGGCGAAATAACAGGTATGTTTCAGAATACAAGATAACATGCTTAGGTATGTGCTATCATTGGAGAAAAGTCTATCGCTGCGATAGAGAATGAAAAAAAAAATGAAAAAAAGTGATAAAGCATGGGAGAAAAATAGACAGAAAAAAATTATTAATCGATACAGAAACAAAAAAAAGATAGCAGGTAGAAAAGAGAGTCAGAGGAAAAGAGACAATCTCAAAGAAAGAGAAAGACAATGAGAATAAAGAGAGGAGAGTAAGAGTAAAATAACAAAGGAAGAGAGAGAGAGAGAGAGAGAGAGAGAGAGAGAGAGAGAGAGAGAGAAAGAGAGAGAGAGAGAAAGAGAGAGAGAGAGAGAAAGAGAGAGATTTAACATTAGAGATAGGGAGAGGAAAAGGATAAAAGAAAAATTACTGGCAAAAAATGAGAAAATTAGGAAGAGTAAAAGTAAAAGAGAGAGTGGGTGTGTATGTATATCTATCTATCCTCGGATTTGTCCTTGTTGAAAGAATAGGTGTGTATGAGATTATTATTGTTGTCGCTAAGTGTTTCAAGAGGCAGAATCTCTATGTGAGAATATATGTATGAGTTACCGAAAGTTAACGAAGTTCAATACACGTATAGGAATTTGGGCGAAAGAGATAGAAAAGGAGTGTATTGTTATGCAAGTGAGTGTATGAGAAGAATCAAAAAGAAAATTATAGATTGAAACATTTCGTTATATATGGGTGTGTCTTGAGTGAGGTTTTTGTTTAGGATTTGCATGCGTAATTTGAGAATATTGACAAAAAAATGTTTCAACGACACTAATGAATATATATATATATATATATATATATATATATATATATATATATATATAGATTAAAAGGAAACAGATATAGTGGAAAGGAAAGATAAAGCTTCGTGGCTTCCTAATCATAAGAGTAAAAATGACTGTGTCGTAGCTAATGAAGTCTATTTTTATTAATAAAAAAAAAAGAAAATCTCGATGAATAAAGAGAAGCAGGCGTTTGAAAAAAGCGAATAATGGAACGACAAAAATGAAGTATTAATACCGGACATATCAAAGAGTTAAAGCGGGTATGAAAGAAATAGAAAAGTAAAGAAAAGACATGATTAACCCAATACCATTCCAAGCAATAATAATAATAATAATAATAATAATAATAATAATCATTATTATTATTATTATTATAATGACAATAATAATAATAAGCTTGAGACCGAAGAAGATGATTGTACACACGTAGAACTGAAAAGGAGACGCAGAAAATAAAATCTAAAAAATGTTTACATCAAAGAACAATGCTTAGAGATGCTAAAAAAGGATATTTCAATAAAAGAATTCCATTTTTTGTGTCAAATCCGATACGAGATATGATATAGACAACTGCAATTTTTTTTTTTTCAAATGTAAAACGAACTTCCAAAAGAACGCAAAAATCTTAATAATTTTTTAAGGTCCTTTTTTTTCGTACAACACTATTTTGGTAATTTTTCCTGATAGAATTTTCTATAAACTGAGATACTGGAAAGTCTGAACCTGACGCCTTTTGAGAGATTATGAAACAAGAATACATTTGTTTGCTAAATTCTTCAGGTTTGTGAACATTATGTGCATGTATGTTTGGTGGTGAAAGAGAGGAGAGAAAGCGATGAAGAGAGGCATTTTTTCAAAACCATACAAAGAAGTCTATTCAAACTTGAAATGATTTTTGGTTGGTTTGTAAGCGAAAAAAATTAAATACGATTGTCGTTTTCAAAAATAATTCTTCATATTTATTTCCCAAGGAATTGCTATCGTTGCACAGGATAAGTTTTTGGCCCCAAAACATCTATCAAAACCGTTCTATCAACAGGGCTTGGAATTCTCTGACTGTATCCCCTGAAAATATTTTTCGACTGAATCTCCAGACTCAATTCCTAAAATAAGATCTAACGATGAGGCTACAATACTGGTGATATGGACAATATAGAATAAACCTTCAATGCCATTACTCCCAGGTTTACTCTGACCCGGAATTGTTGTATCTCTTAGGTTCCTCTTTATGAATCAATTAGATGTTGACAAATTATTCGTTTTCGATATGAATAATTGCTACCATGTAACTTAAATATTTGCATTATGAACTGCATCTTGAAGCTATAGTTTCTTTTTTTTTAACAACGGATCTTTATTAGTTACTTGAAACGATATAAATGTGAAGAAGCAAGCAAATAATGATTATTTAAATAAAATATTATAAGATACAAATACTTAAAACCATACAACTTTATGCTAATTAATTGTATTGAAGCGGAATAATTTATTTCTTAAAACCCTCATGAAAAACAATTATACTATCACATAAATATGAATGCACCATGAATAGTGTGTTATATCATCATCATCATCATCATCTCGGGCTGGCAGCACGGATATCCCTGACCCTCTCTCGCCACTCCTCCCTATCGTTCATCGCCCTAGGTAGGTCTTCAGGACAACATCCTGTATCCTCACATAGCTGCTGAATGTACGTTCGAGCTGGTCGTCCTGCTTTTGCGCGGCCATGTGTGGGGATCCATAAGAGTACATATCTTATGAGTTCATCTCTGCTTCTCCAGCAGTGTCCTGCATGTCTGGTTCGTCTAACTTGGATAGTTTTTGTGATAGGGGGCAGGTGGCCGTACAGTTGGTGTCTTGTGGGGTGTTGCTGCCAGGACTTGTTCAGGATTGCACGCAGCATTCTTGTGTAATTGCCATCTAGTTTCTTCTCCAGCCGTTTTGTAAGCGTCCATGTAGTGCATCCATATAGCAGTATCGATGTGACCGCTGCCTGGAAGAAACTGCGTTTCATTTTATCGGTTAGGTCTGATTTCCATATAATTGATAGCCTATTGATAGCTGTCCATGCTTTCGTTAACCTCGTTTCGATGTTCTTTTTCGGTTGATTCGACGCTGCTTCCTAGGTACGTGAATTTGTCTACTAGTTTAAGTGGGGTTCCTTAGTGCATTGATTTGCGAGGCATACTCCTCTTTTGAGGGTGTGTCCACCGATCACCGAATAGTCACGGCGAAAATACGGCTAAGCCTACGAAAAACGCCAAACGAACAGCGACCACCAAACACTATGACTGGGCCCTATTAAACAACAAAGATATAAGAGATAAATACGTATTAGAATTAAAAAACAGATTCGAAACACTACAAGAAAAGACGGAAAAAAAGTACACCAAACGACGAATGAAAATTTCGTCAATGCACACCTCGAGGCAGCAGCAAAATACATTCCAACAAAAATTAAAACTAAATATAGAGTCCCATGGGAAACTTTAGCGGTGAGAGAAAAACGTGCACTAGTGAAAACAGCCTCCAAAAACTATCGAAAAAACCCAACAAACACAAATGCTTTAAAACTAAAAACGGCACAATATCAATTAGCAGGCATATATATATAAAGGAACAGACAGAATACATTCAAAATCAGATAGATAAGATTAGAGACTCGGTGGAAGATAGACAATCTAGAATAGTCTGGCAAACAATAAACGAAGTGAGCAGAAGAAAGAACACAGCCAAAGCAGAACTGAAAGCAGCAAACCAACAAGAAAGAATAAAACTGTGGAAACAGCACTTCGAAAGCTTACTTGGAAACCCACCAAAAATAACACATGAACCAATCACCAGAATAAGTAGCAAACAATTAGACATTAAACTAGGACCGTTCACACAAGAAGAACTCGACTCGCTTCTCAGAAAAATTAAAAATAGGAAAGCTGCAGGGCTGGACGAAATTCCCCCGGAAGTATGGAAGACCAGACAATTTGACGACATACTGCTCCGACACTGCAACGCAGTATACAATCAAAATCCGATAGATAGATGGATGTAGGGATGCATACTCCCCTTCCCTAAAAAGGGGGACCTCGGATTAGCCAAAAACTACCGAGGCATAACACTTACATCCATAGCAGCCAAAATCTACAATGTCCTCCTACGAAACCGAATAGAACCCAAAATCGACATCTTACTTAGAAAAAAACCAAACTGGCTTCCGAAGAAATAGATCCACGACCTCACAAATATTAACCATCCGCAGAATCTTGGAAGGTGTACGGGCAAAGAACCTACAAGCGAGAATAATATTTGTCGACTTTACCAAGGCCTTCGACTCCATTCACAGAGGAAAGATGAAACAAATACTACTAGCGTACGGCATACCTCAAGAAACCGTAGCGGCAATAACGATTCTCTATAGAAACACTAAAGTAAAAGTACGATCACCGGATGGAGACACAGAATACTTTGACATTGTAGCAGGAGTACTACAAGGGGACACGCTGGCCCCGTACCTCTTTATCATTTGTCTAGACTACGTACTTAGAACATCGATTGACAAAATCAAAGAGAATGACTTCGAACTGACGAAGAAAAGAAGCAGAAGATACCCCGCAACAACAATTACCGACGCCGACTACGCCGATGACATAGCGATACTGGCAAATACACCTGAGCAAGCCGAAACACTTCTGCATAGTTTGGAACGAGCAGCAGCAAGCATAGGCCTCTATGTTAATGCACACAAAACGGAATATATGTGCTATAATCAAACGGGGGATATCTCCACTCTAGAAGGAACCCCACTTAAAGTAGATGACAAATTCATGTGTGTTATATATCGACCTTCAACCAAGCCGTCAATCAAGCGATGCACCTGTGTAAATAAGTGGAAGAACAGCAGAAGCAGGTGGGTGTTAGAAAATAATATAACCAGGTGCCCGGGGTTGTTCGAATCAGCTGGAGACAGGATGCCAGCGTGAGAACCAGCTCCAGACAGAGCGGCCCTCAGTGACCCACAGTTGAGCAACTCCAGCCAAGATGAGAAAGAAGTGCTGCTATGGTCGAGGAAGAACTTGGGTCAATATAGCAGTCCGTCCTTGTGTTCACTCATTTCTCATACACAATAAATATCACCCTTTTCGAAAATAAAGTGTGAGAGATTTATATTTTTATAAAGAAGTGAATTCGTTCGTTTATTGAAGTCGTCATTACCGGTTAATGATGTTTCCGCATGTAAGTGTGTATTTGTATATGTACATGTGCAGTTGTATTGTGGTTATACAACAAGAGTTTACGAACCTACAGACAAAATATTATTGTCTACTTGTCGGCATGTTGTTAAAATCAATCAACTAGTTAATCTATCAACCAAAGCAGTATTTTTTAAATCCTTGCCATTGGTGTCTACGCATTTTCACCAGAGATATACATGACCATGCATACAGCAAGTCGCCACGAAAGTAATGACTTACGTACGATTAAGACTGACAACGAATTCAAGTGAAAATGTTAGTTGTACGTACCTCTAGGTTGAAACTTCCACCAATAAATAATAATTGCTTGCCTGTAACCGATATGACACCATAACCACTTTAGCTCATATTTAGGTGTAATAATGCATATGTACGTCAGAGTGGGTATATCTGTACTAGTATGTATTGGTTTAATATATTTCAATGGCATAATAATTTTCGTGGGTTATCTAAAGCCAAAGCATTCCTTCCTCATAAAAGAACAGAAGTGATACTATTTAAACCCATATATCGAGGTATTAAAGGATTCATACCTTTCTGAAGGGTATACGTCCAACAATGTCAAAGTCTAGCGGTTTTATTTTCTACACAACGTGGGCTTCTACAGTAGAAATATTCGTATTGTATTGAAGAGACTTGTACGTTGCTTCAAGTGTTTCTCTGAACGTGTCTGTGCGCATACATGTAGCATATGGACGTGTTTCTTTGTTTATCATTCATTTGATGGCATATCGATCGTTGTGGGTTATTTAATGCCAAGCCATCCCGAGAATGAAGTGCCCGTGGTGTAATGGTTATCATCGCAGGATATGGACACGGCGACACGAGTTCAAATTCTGGACCTGACTGATTGCATTTCACATAGCACTAATACCCTTGGGAAAGGTATGAATCCAATTATTCTCCCTCCAGCTATGGGTAAATAGTAGGGCAGACTGGGTTCTTCAGCCTTGGTCTAGGAGAAGGAAAACTCTGAATTGAAACCTGTTAAACTCCGCTTAAAAACTGACTTTGTGTCATATCCTGCCCGAGCAGAGGGGTTGGGTAAATAGGATCCCGAGAATGAACGTAATTGCATGGCTGTGGTTTGAACTCACTTACTATGATGTCGTAGACCAGCGCATTAGCCACTACCCCACAATATAAGTATGTGTATAAATGGGTGTATCGTAAATGCACGTATTTAGATATAGTTGAGTTTATTTTCATACGCATGGGTATCTTTTGTCGTAGCGTATATACACACATGTGATTGTACATGGATGTATCCATGTATCAGTTATACAATAGCTAATTTTAAAAAGTAAATATTTGAAAAGTAAACTTAAAATGCAGAAAGTTAAATAGAAAGGAGGTGCCCGTGGTGTAATGATTATCGTCGTAGAAAATGGACACGGCGACACGAGTTCAAATCCAGGACGTGAGTGACAGCATTTCACATAGCACTAATACCCTTAGGAAAGGTATGGATCCAATTATCCTCCCTCCAGCTATGGGTAAATAGTAGGGAAGACTAGGTTGGTAAATATGAGAAAGTTAAATAGAAAGAAAAGGATTTCTGAATGATAAAATGTAAAGAAAGAGGATTTTCACTGTAACTTTATTATTTTTTAAATATCTATTAGAAACTAAAGTCTTCAGCGCTACCATTATCAAAGGTCAGTATATAAAAATGTTGTATTTCATCCCTCTTTTTATTTTTGGCATTTGGGCTATGACCGTGGTAAAAGTGCAGTTTTCGGCCCGGAAGCTTTACACATGCCTATGTATTCAGAGATCTCATTCAGTTCCAGCTTCAATTCGCAACAAGACATAGAGTAAGGTAGAAGTTTGCTAGTGCTGAGGTGAGATCCTTCTCCTCCTGTATATTTACTGTCTACCAAGTTTAGAGCGTCGTGTGCATACAACGCTCCGAAATTGGTCTGACCGATCTACAATAAGTAAACAATAAAGACGGCTATGTGGCACTATACTCGATGTCATTGTGTTTATTTTCCTTTTGTAAACACAGCCCGTGGCTTCATGATCATTTATATGATGAAAATACATTTGTGAATGTCAGTAAATGCCAGTTATATTTGACTCAGTTGCGATCGAAGAATCCCACTAAAAGGTTCTCTTCGTTCAGGTCAACTTCAATCCACTCAAGCTTTTCGAACAGAAATTGAAGAAGAGTATAAGCTGACAAGACGATAAATAGCATTCAAGTTCCATACAAAACCTTCTCTTCGGGAAGCTAAGAGACCCGACTGGAGGTCGATTTCAAAGAGAGGGCGACGGTTTGGGTTTGAGATTGAGTTAGTTTCTGTTGTAGGCTGAAGAAATTCTCAGAAATTTTTGTTTTTACATTTGTAATAAATTGTATCTTTACTTAATTGAAGTAAGTATAAGATCTAATCATTAGATTTTTCACACTGAACTATATTATTCCACATTTATTGCAAGAACAAAGGTTTTGTAGACTATTTTTTAAACAGATATAAGTACAATAAGAAAACAATTGTTATTTCACATCAGAAAGAATATAACCAGCATAAGAAAAGGTATAGATATCTTTACTTCATGACTTATGTAACGTTTTCACAAAAAGTCTAAGTAAAAAAATATTAGATTAACTCTAAATCTTAAAAAATAACATTCTGAAAGGAAATGTTTAGTAGTTAATTTTGTTCTAAAATGTTTGAGTCGATTTAGTTGTACCGAAAATACTGTCCGATTTTGATTTAAATTCTATTCTAACTTTTTTCGAATTTTAATTGTATAATGATTTGAGTGTCAACTTTTTCCCTATCACTTATTTCAGAATTCGATTTTAAAGGTTTTATACACCCCAATCAGGACAAGGAAAAACAGTGAGAGGGTGTCCTCGTGATGTAATGGTTAAAGCGGTGGACTCTGGAACCGTAGTTCGAACTCCACGCGCGCTATTACGTTCACTTTCGGTATGGACCCCCTTATCCTGCCAGCTATGAGTTAAATAATACCACTACTGTTCTTTTAGAGTGACTTTGGCAATAAATAATCTACAAAGGTTGACATGCCATTAAACAAAGAAACCAAACCAAACCGAAAAAAGTGATACACTTATATTTTGCATCATTTCAAGCTCCGTCGTAATATCTCCCGAACAGCTGCCAATATTAATAGAGCGTTTAATGAAGAATCCAACTGTCAATCAGAGATTTCTCAGCACAGTACGCACTTATGTAAATAAGCAGAAGTAGTCACGTAGTTTAACAGAAATGTGTGGGGTTTACAAAATGATATATGCAGATACCCACGTGAGATACAGTGAGTTTTGAATCAATCTAAGCTTTCATCAAGAAGAGATTCGGTCAGTCACAGAAAGTTCCAACGAATGGCTGGGCACCCTGTTAGGGCAGTGTCTTAAAGAGCAGCCCACAGTTGACCTCTGGTTTAGTACCCACCCCCGGGCCGAGAAACAGAAGAAGTGCTAAGTGGACCCGTGAAGAAAACACAAAGCTAAGAAGAATTTATTGGTCAATATGGCAGTCTGTTTTTGTCTCCGTTTGTCTCTCTCACACCACAGATTTGACCCCTTTCGAGAGAAATAAAGACGTTTATATTTAATAAAAAGAACATGTTGTGCTTTCTTCGTTCTTTATGGCTACTTTACATTGGTAATTGGATTGAAAGGCGCTGGTTTCAAAAATTTGTATCGTGAAGGATACAAATTTTGAAGATCAAGAAGATAGAGAACGTCCATACGACCAACATCTGAAAACGATTGTTGAATAAAATCCATATCAAATATATGTTTTACGTAATGGTTTTCAACATTTCAACAATACTGGATCATCACCAGAACATTAGGAATACGAAGAAACTTGATAAACTGAAAGTGAAACTCCATGTGTTCGAATATTTGAAGAGTGTTCTGCTGAACTCTTACAATCCATTTCTCCATCAGACATTGACTGTTAATGAAAAATTGATCATTCATGACAATCACAAAAGATCAGCTCACTGGTTTAAGAAAGACGAAGTATCCAAACACTTTCCAAAGCTAAAATTGCAAGAAAAGAAGTTAAATGTTTGGAAGTCTGTCATTGGCATTTTTTATAACCATATTCTTGGATGTAACCAGAGAATCACAGCAAAAACATATTGCCAGGAAAAGTCTTGTGAGGTTTTTTTCATGTTTAAACTCAACTGGCAACAATTATCAACTTATGGAGATCAGGAATTGTTTAAGGAAGAAAACAGTGAAAGACAAAGAGCATATGAGATTAGGCCGTGTGATAGTTAACACCACTTGGTTGGCATTGGACTAGATTATCACGCGGAACACACACAAACACACACACACACACACACACACACACACACACATATACATATATATATATATATATATTGAAATGATAGATTGTAGTGAATCTGACAGTTTGGCAGAAATATATGGAAAGTTGGATAAATCAAACACTTAATACAAATTTAGATGTGTAATATTTAGCTCGGCTTTATTTCACCATCTTATTTCTTCGCACATGCTTTTAGATTTAAAAAAAAACTCAGTAAACTGTCTTTGTCTGAAGAAGTTTGATGAAATAAAGCCGAACGAAATATCATACATATAGATTTCAGTTAAGTGTTTGATTTATTCAACTTTCCGCATATTTCAATTATATATATATATATATGTGTGTGTGTGTGTGTGTGTGTGTGTGTGTGTGTAAAACATCAAAATAATTCTGGTCTCTTCAACGAAAGTATCAATGCTCAAGTTTTTTATAACGAAGGGAGATGCCGCTCTCCACTCCAGGACCATTGGAAAGAGATGTAGAATCCATCGTATTAGTCTAGATAGACATCTAATTTAGCAGAAAAGACTTCTCTATGCATATATTTGTAAGACTAAATGTTTACTGTAACTGCCTCGCAAGTTTAATGTATTATTTATTTCAATTCTATTATAAATATTTTAATGAGACTAATTGAATCTATACCAATTGTAATGAATACATTCATATGCTACTATAATGATACACCACATGGACGCTGATTTAGAATATAAAAACAATCTTGAGAGCAATTGTACAAGAATGCATAAGAGCTATATTGAACAAATCCAGGAGGCAACATCCCCACAAAACAACGGCTGTACGGTCACCTATCTCCCATCTCTAAAACTATCCAAATTAGATGAACAGGACATACTGAATACTACTGGAGAAGTAAGGACGAACTCATAAGCGAAGTTCTCCTCTTGACTTCTTCACACGGACGGGCAAGTATTGGACGACCGGCTAAAACTTATCAACAACAGTTCTGTACGTGCACAGAATGTAGTCTCCAAGACCTATCGGAAGTGATGAACGATAGAGACAATTGGCAAGGGAGAATTAGGGGAATCTGTGACAGCGGAATGACAGGATGATGATGATGATGATGATGATGATGTTACGCCGCCATGTGCCCAGCGGGCTTGCAGGGTACCAAGTCCACCTGTTAAAGCCGGATACAGACGTTATTTAAAGTCACATATATCATCAGCTCCCAAGCAGAATCACATTTTAAAGCTACTAGGTGAGTTCTAGGGGAATTATTGAAAGTCAACACAGCTAACTGGTTAGCTTTCCCCCTCAAATACAAGGTCTTCGACAAACACAATTCTTCCACAAGAAAATAAGAACTCTGAACTGCCGTGTTTGAGTTAACAGGATTAATAACAATATTGCTTTATTGCATAAAAGAAAGAAATAAAGAACAGAAAACAATTCAGGTAAAAGTAAGGAGCGAGAAAGTCTTTCTGTATCCCGTAGGAGTTTCTTCTAAAATAACTGTATCCTGGACTAAGCCCCTCATAAGATATCTGTTAATGGCAGAAGGTGAGAAGGTAGTTCGACAACGGCAGACACGGTCCGCTTCCCAGCAGACTGTGAGATTTAATGGCAGAGCCTGCTCCAAATCTCAAGTTTATCATTTCAGTATGAATGCAGCAGGATAAAGTTGAATATACTTAAATTGTATGGTCACTTACTTGGAGTTTTGGGAAACTTATTCTCTTCTCTTCTATCTTTCGTTATTGGGTTTCCATAACATTTTAGTGGGAGGATACACGTCTTATTTCTGATAAGACCAGGATTAATTATTATTCTTTTCCTCGTGGACAAGTATTTCCTTTGGGTATTCGTTTAACGAGACTTACCATGTCTCGGAGTACTGTTTCATTCTAAAGATAAGTTCTTTCTTTTCTCTCAGGGTTCTCTGCGCAGCATTATTTTGGAATTTGGGTACTTCATATCCCAAATTAAGTTCTTAGTTTTTCGGCGAACAAAGGCAACTCCTTATGCGTCTGCATCCCTCGATGAATACATTGCAACTCTTATGCGTCTTTGTTATGTTTTGACCTATTGACCCGGCCAAAAATGCCATTCAAGGTGATGCACCGGAAGGAAGTGACACATTCAAATGGCAGTTATGGGAGGAAATCGCGTGGGCGGAAATTGGCAGATGAAATGAGACGAGGTAAAAAAAAATCCCATTATACTCTCATAGACTGACTCACCGGAAGAGAGTGACCTCTGAACTGGGTGACAGTTATTTCCGCTCGATGACGATCACACAGGCCATTCCAAAGAAAGCGGAAGTGACACATCCCGGTCGCTAGATATCGGAAGAAGTTGCGGGGGCGTGTCCATATCACCGCGTGGGAATTTGAAGGTCGACGAATTGAACAGAGAACAGTTGAGTTCAACGAGCCAGTGGAGACAGGCGTGTAGAGTTGAGGACAAGCAGTATAGTTGGCGTCGGAGTGAGATTTGAGGTAGTAAGGAAAGCCAGTGATCCGGTTGAGCAGCCATGGAGAACGAGAAAGACACAACGCTTACGGCCATAACTTCGGGGTCAAAATATTTCAGTTATGTTCGGTCTCCAGCTCCCTCTCACACGCAAACTTTGAGTAACCCTTTTCGAAACCTTACAAATAAAGTGAGAGGTAAAATATTTTACAAAGAAGTCTTCCTGCGTCTTTCTGTGTGCGTCGTTTATTACTGCGTCTTTGTCAATTGCGTCTGTTTATCTTTGCGTCGGTATGTATCCCGCATATATATGTATATTTCTGCATGAACATGTAGATGACTATACAACATCTTTCCCTGGTGATGAATGGACGGCAATGAACTATGCGTCGGCACCCGCTGATGAATGAATGGCAACTGACTTAGTTTCCGTAGTTTGAAGGCCTGTCTCCCCGCTTACGCACACATGGCTAAGAGAGAATGAGGCCCTCTCACGCACTGGGAGAGAGAGACAATCTTTCTTTCCATTATTCTGTTTACTACCATCATCCACTGACGGCCAAATGTATTAGGGTGTCCTTTTTCCTCATCATAATATATACACGTTCACTTTTAAAAATCCACAATTAGCAAACTCCAAATTGTTGTGATCTTATTCCATATTTAGATGGTCTGACACTTACGGATGGAGCATGGGTTAAATTCAAAGTAAGCCTACAATAAGTCAGGATGCAGTCATTGTTCCTATGGTGAAAGAAAAAAAAGGGGCTATGCAGCGTTGTTTCTTTTTAATTTTTTTGCCTCCAGAAAATTTTCACAAACTGTTTTAATTGAATTCATAAGGTGTTATTTTAGATCTTGAATGATGAATTGAAACTAAATAATTTACTAATGCAAATAGAAATTTATTTAAACCCCACCCTATATCGCGAGCAGATTCATTTATCATTTATAATTCACGGGTCGGGGCTTTTTCATATCTGGTAGAAGTTATTCAAAAAGTTACACTGGGAAGTCAATAATCATAAACGCCAACACTTATTTTTGTATAATAGATTGTTAAATCCTTCTATTTGGTCTACAATCCTAACGATGCACTCGTTGATTCAATATCTTTTCGGTTTCTTTGTTTAATGGCATATCAACCTTTGTAGGTTACTTAGTGACAAAGCCATCCTTCTAGAAGAACAGTAGTGGAACTATTTAGCCCATCATCATCATCATATCGCGCTGGTAGCACAGATATCCCTGACCCTCTCTCGCCACTCCTCCCTATCGTTCATCGCCCTAGGTAGGTCTCCAGGACAACATCCCGTATCCTCACATAGCTGCTGAATGTACGTTCGTGCTGGTCGTCCTGCTTTTGCGCGGCCATGTGTGGGGATCCATAAGAGTAAATCTCTTATGAGTTCATCTCTGCTTCCCCAGCAGTGTCCTGCATGTCTGGTTCGTCTAACTTGAATAGTTTTCGTGATAGGGGGCAGGTGGCCGTACAGTTGTTGTCTTGTGAGGTGTTGCTGCCAGGACTTGTTCAGGATTGCACGCAGCATTCTTGTGTAATTGCCATCTAGCTTCTTCTCCAGCTGTTTTGTTAGCGTCCATGTAGTGCATCCATATAGCAGTATCGATGTGACCGCTGCCTGGAAGAAACTGCGTTTCATTTTATCAGTTAGGTCTGATTTCCATATAATCGATAGCCTGTTGATAGCTGTCCATGTTTTCGTTATCCTCGTTTCGATGTCCTTTTCGGTTGATTCGACGCTGCTTCCTAGGTACGTGAATTTGTCTACTAGTTTAAGAGGGGTTCCTTCTAGAGTGGAGATGTCCCCCGTTTGGTTATAGCGCATATATTCCGTTTTGTGTGCATTAACATAGAGGCCTATACTTGCTGCTGCTCGTTCCAAACTATGCAGAGATGTTTCGGCTTGGTCAGGTGTATTTGCCAGTATCGCTATGTCATCGGCGTAGTCGGCGTCGGTAATTGTTGTTGCGGGGTACCTTCTGCTTCTTTTCTTCGTCAGTTCGAAGCCATTCTCTTTGATTTTGTCAGTCGATGTTCTAAGTACGTAGTCTAGACAAATGATAAAGAGGTACGGGGCCAGCGTGTCCCCTTGTAGTACTCCTGCTACAATGTCAAAGTATTCTGTGTCTCCATCCGGTGATCGTACTTTTACTTTAGTGTTTCTATAGAGAATCGTTATTGCCGCTACGGTTTCTTGAGGTATGCCGTACGCTAGTAGTATTTGTTCCATCTTTCCTCTGTGAATGGAATCGAAGGTCTTAGTAAATCGACAAATATTAATGTCGCTTGTCGGTTCTTTGCCCGTACACCTTCAAGGATTCTGCGGATGGTTAATATTTGTGAGGTCATGGATCTATTTCTTCGGAAGCCATTTTGGTTTTTTCTAAGTATGTTGTCGATTTTGGGTTCTATGCGATTTCGTGGTTGGGCATTGTAGATTTTGGCTGCTATGGATGTAAGTGTTATGCCTCGGTAGTTTTTGGCTAATCCGAGGTCCCCCTTTTTAGGAAAGGGGAGTATGCATCCCTTCATCCATCTATCTATCGGATTTTGATTGTATACTGCGTTGCAGTGTCGGAGCAGTATGTCGTCGAATTGTCTGGTCTTCCATACTTCCGGGGGAATTTCGTCCAGCCCTGCAGCTTTCCTATTTTTAATTTTTCTGAGAAGCGAGTCGAGTTCTTCTTGTGTGAACGGTCCTAGTTTAATGTCTAATTGTTTGCTACTTATTCTGGTGATTGGTTCATGTGTTATTTTTGGTGGGTTTCCAAGTAAGTTTTCGAAGTGCTGTTTCCACAGTTTTATTCTTTCTTGTTAGTTTGCTGCTTTCAGTTTTGCTTTTGCTGTGTTCTTTCTTCTGCTCACTTCGTTTATTGTTTGCCAGGCTATTCTAGATTGTCTATCTTCCACCGAGTCTCTAATCTTATCTATCTGATTTTGAATGTATTCTGTCTGTTCCTTTATATATATGCCTACTAATTGATATTGTGCCGTTTTTAGTTTTAAAGCATTTGTGTTTGTTGGGTTTTTTCGATAGTTTTTGGAGGCTGTTTTCACTAGTGCACGTTTTTCTCTCACCGCTAAAGTTTCCCATGGGACTCTATATTTAGTTTTAATTTTTGTTGGAATGTATTTTGCTGCTGCCTCGAGGTGTGCATTGACGAAATTTTCATATTCGTCGTTTGGTGTACTTTTTTTCCGTCTTTTCTTGTAGTGTTTAGAATCTGTTTCTTAATTCTAATTCGTATTTATCTCTTATATCTTTGTTGTTCAATAGGGCCCAGTCATAGTGTTTGGTGGTCGCTGTTCGTTTGGCGTTTTTTCGCAGGCTTAATCGTATTTTCGCCGTGACTATTCGGTGATCGGTGGACACACCCTCAAAAGAGGAGTATGCCTCGCAATTCAATGCACTATTTTTCCGTTTCTTGTTTATAAGGACGTAGTCTATCTGAGCTTTAGTATTGTTTGCGTACGTGTATGTCCATAGTTTTCCCTCCCTTTTTTGGTAGTTTGTATAGAGGCATGCTAATCTATTTTCTATCATGAAATCTAGGAATAAAAGGGGTTTCTTGCTTTTTGCAAGGTTATTTGTCCGAAAGTGAACGTAATAGCCCGACTGGAGTTCGAACTTGCTTACTACGGTTCTGGAGTCCATCACTTTAAACATTTACACGGCAAGGTTACTCCCCCCATATTTTTTCCTCATACGGAATAAAAAAAGGAGGTGGGAGGAGTAACGACCATTGTGTTCAATTCTATTGTGGAATGTTAAATGCTACGTCATGTTGTTGAAGTGAAAATGTCCCAGTTCACCATGACTAGAGTCCGGGCTGTTTCAAATCTTCTTGAAAGTGGTAAGAGAATTAGACTTTAGCCTGCTCGTATAATATTCTGCTCTTACAATGCCATCCATCCGTCATTAGTAGAAATACTTTGACAGACAAGAGAGATAATCCTACAGTTGCTATTTACTTACACTAGCATATTTTTTTCAGCACACGCCACTGCTACATGTAAAATGGAAGAGCAATCCCCGGGACATCGGGGTAAATGTTGCTTTTGTCTAGCCTGTAAGTAAGACCGATGTTATTATTCAAGAACTACTTAAAAAGCAGAGAAGTTGAATAAATGATTGTTTGCGATTTCTGGAAAAATATCACATGATAAAAGATATGACCGTCTCGTCTAAGTAAATGTAAAAAATACAATAAAGAGAAAAAGAGAGAACACGATGGAAAGAGTTGAAAAAATCGACTGATGTGGAAGAGGGGGATAAGAAAAATAGATATATATGAAAAAGAATAATTATATACAATCGTGAGATGTGAGATCTTTTCTTGTTTTTGTCTTTGGTCATTTGCATATGAGAGTGGTTGCGTGTTGACTTTTCGAGGATGGTTTGTTTGCTATAAACGCAGTTTGCACAACATTTGTCCAAGGAATGTGTAAAAAGGTGAATTCTAAACGAAGGTTTTGCGTGTACTTTTAACTTCGTTCGAGTCGAATGAATGAGGACCAGACGACATGGCGTCGCGAAGATAAATAGGCCGAGTCAGCAGTTCTATAAAGTTTCCTACTGAAATTGTTTTTCTTTTGTAAATTTTAACTTTAGTATTTTTTTATCCACTGTAAATATTTGCGCAGGTATAATTTGCTTTCTTTCTTCTTTACCTTTTTTACAATTCTTCCTTTCAATTTCCATCTTTCATTTTATTCTTATCTCTTTTCTTTTTCTTCCTTTCTTTCTTTCTTTCTTTCTTTTTTTTTTTTTTTGTTGTACTTTGCCAATGCTTTCCTTTAATATCACTTTTTTTCTTTTTTGTTTTAGTTCATTTTAACTTGTTTTTACTTTTCCAATTCTAGTTTTCATTTTCTTCCTTCCTTCTTTCTTTCTTTCTTTCTTTCTTTCTTTCTTTCTTTTGATGTTCGAATTCCTCACTTAAGTTTCTCTCTTGCATTAAAAAAAAATCTCTTTTCTTTATTTTATTTTTCTGCCCAGTTTTCTTCCTCCATTCTTCTTTTCTCCCTTCTTTCTTTTGTTCTTTCTTTCAGTTTCCAATTCTGTATTTCAGTTTTACTCTTTCTTTCTTTCTTTCTTTCTTTCTTTCTTTCTTTCTTTCTTTCTTTCTTCGTATTCATCATTTCAACTTCTTTGTTTTTTAATTGAATTTTCATTTTCTCTTTATTTATTTATTTATTTATTTATTTATTTGTCTATTTATCCCCTTTTTTAAAATCTTCATTTCAATTTATTTGTTTATTAGTTTTTTTATTCATTATTCATCCTATTCTTCACCTCAGTTCACGCTTTCTTTCTTTCTTTCTTTCTTTCTTTCTTTCTTTCTTATATTTGACGTTTGTCTTGATACCAAACATCGTTCGACACAAGAACAAATGAAAGGAAGATGGGGATTTCTTAGTACTGATCATTTTTAACATAGAACCTTTCTGCTTTTAACATCATTATTCATAATCCAAAACATCGAACGCTTACTCATGGTGCCTTCTGATATATGCCACAGAATGCTTCATCAAAGTGGTTTCGTTTGATAAATATCTTGTACAAGTTGTTGAATTAAGACATCGGTAAGCGTCTCTCGAAAATTGTTTCAAACTGAACATTCAGAAATTTGACTCAATATATGCAAATTGTAAAAGAATAAGCCTCCATCTGTCTTGTATGCAAATACCTGAGAGATTATATAAAAAGAAAAATCTGACTAAGTTTAGACTTTAACTCTAAAAATTCCTGCAAAAGTACACATGATATAATCTAAAATAATTTCGGACATTTTCATATTTTCTCATAAGCTTGTTTATAGTACTTGCTGTCCCTTAAAGTCTACCATCTATATACTCATTAGTCTCCTCACTGTTTAACCGGTGCTTACCGATTGACAAAATGTTTAGAGAGCTTTGAATCGTCTGGTACACAAACCTCATATTGCTTACAATAGTTGCTGTTTTTTAGTCGTCAACTATCAATGTACTAAGCAAACTCAGCGCTGTTTAAAATTTATTGATCGAGAGGGAATAGCTACTTTAATTATGACTTGACAATAACTCTACGAAGAGTTTCAGACTTTCATCTGATACTGTCGGCTGGAACTGTAGAATAAAAGAACTGCATTTCTGCAGTGGTGTAAGACTTCCGCAACGAGTGTCCTGGATATGACACTAAACAATCTGATGGTGATGCTTCAGTAATGCCGGAGATTTGGGGAATGCGGAGCACCCCTACATTGCCATTGCTCCCAGGTCTACTCTAGTTCGTATTGGTAGCACCTGATAAGGTCCTATCTATGGGTCAAAGAGAACTAACTCGTGTACTTATGCTAAACTGAGTTGCTTGAAATAGAAGTTAGTTTACATTATCAGTGTAAATAAATGACCAACGTTTAATTGAATTGTTAGTGATACATTGCAACACTCGGAACCATTTTACTTTGTTGACTAAACTGAATAGCTTGACTTAGAAATGTTTTGACAATTAAACTCTGTATTTATGCTGAACTGAATTGTTTAAAACAGAAATGTTAGTGTGTATAAAAAGAGATTTTGTTACTAAATTATCTACCGTGATTGGTACGCCATAAAATCAAATCAAACCAAAGACTTGCATTACTTGAATCAAGTGATTAGTTGGTCTTTTGGTTGTGATTTTTATGGCATAAGAACCCTTCTGAGATTTTAAAGCCAAATATTGTTTTTCCTTTATAATATATCTCGACACCGGACATTGCCTTAGCGGTTAGCGTGTTCGCCAGTGGCCCGGGAGACCTAAGTTCAATCCCAGGTCGAGTCATACCAAAGACTCAAAAAATGGTACTTGATACCTCTTTGCTTAACACAGCATTATAAGGTACGCGATCAAGGGTAAAGTGGAGCAATCCAATCTGTAAGGTAGTTGGTTGTACAGCTGCAGTTTTTGAGGTGCTACTTCCAGGACTCGTTTAAAACTGCAGTTAACATACATAGGTAGTTCCCATCTCCTTTTTTTCGCAATGTGTTTTGTTAGAGTTCATGTGGTACATCCTTAGAGTAGTATGGACACAGCTAAATCTTTGGAGAATTTCAGTATTATTTCATCGGATGAATCAGGTTTTCATAAGATCTATAACCTCTCTATAGCATTTGACACCTTTCAGGAAATGAGATATTTATTTTGAAGTATGTGAATTCATCCACTAGGTTTAGAGGATTGCCACTAAGAGTTGAGATGGCTCTTTTTTATTTTAAACACGAATTTTCAGATAAATTTGTATCTACATAAACGCTCATGACAGGTGTTGCCTGCCATAGACAATGCAGCAGGGATTCTCCTTGTGCCGTTGTATGTGCAAGAAATGCTCGGTTATCGGCGTAGTAAGCGTCTGCTATAGTTTCTGCAGGGCATCGCCTGCTTCTAGCCATTTTTAATGTGATGTAATTTTCTTTTCCAAGATCTATGAATGTTCTAGGCAGACTATAAACAAATATGATGCAATGTATCTACTATCAATTCTCAAAAGATAATGTCGAAGAAATCAATGTTTTCATCAGGTCAGTCAAACACTGCTTTCGTCTTTTTGTAAAGCCTAATTTTAGCGGTAGCAGTTTATTTAGGAAGAACCAATGCAATTAGTTTTTGCTCCATCTTTCTTCTGTCTCTGAAAATGAATGCATTTGAGAAACCTATGAACCACATTGTTGCCTCGAGTTTCTTTGCTCGTACCCCTTTAATGATTCAGCAGATTGTCAGAATCTATAAGGTCGTGGAGTGATTTCTTCGAAAGCCGTTCGGATTTTTCCTAAGGATGATCTCAATTTCGTGCCAGAAGCAGATTATAATAAACTTTAGCAGCTTCAGTAGTAACAGTTATAGCTGAGTAGTTCATTATATTTCCTTGTCACTTTTTTTAGGGAAGGGAAAAATGTAATCTTTCGTCTATTTCTCTATTCTATATTTTATTGACTGCGTTGTATAATCGGAGAAGTATGTTACCAAATTTTCTTGTCTTGCCACATTTAGGGATATTTCATCGTGGTCTGCAACTTTTTGTGTTTGTAATGTTTTCCAAAGCTGTGTCAAGTTCTTCCTCCATAAACTGCCTTTGTTTGATGTCTAGTGAGTTATAAATAATTTGTTTTGATAGATTTTATAGGTGATTTTATTTGGGGTTCAATACAGATAATTGAAATGTTCTTTTAATTTGTGTATTCTTTCTTCTTCGATGGTAACGTTTAGATTTGCTCTCGAGGTGATCTTCCTTGGACACAATTCACTTATTATCTACCATGCTATTCGTGCCAGTCAATCTTCTAATGAACTTCTAATTTCATTGATTTGGCCTTCCATATGTTTTTATTGTTCTTTTTTATATGTGTTGGTTTTATTATTCGAGCATTATTAAGTTTCTGCTCGGTGGCATTTGTTGGATTTCATTTATTGAGTAAGGTACTTTTTTCCAAAAAGGTTTTTTTCGTTTTTCCCGAACAACAAATTACAATATTTGGCTCTTGATTTGTTTTGTATGAACTATACTGCGACTTCCATGAGGGCTCTGATGTGGTTTTCATTTTTATCATTTGGTGTCCGAATTATAAAAATTAAAACTTTAAGATGTCTTTAAGATGACTCTTGAATGGTATCAATTTTATTTCTTTCATTTACCGTATATCTATGGCTTATATCTCTAATGGGAATTGAAAAAATGGCCATGGTTTTGTACATTTCTATTTACTAATTAATACGGACACTAACCAAAATCGAAAATAAAACAATACAATTCACTGAAAACAACTTGAATAGAAAACCAACATTTTAGGTTTTATGAAGTAAATAGTTCACTATTCTTGATAAATATTTATATTATTTTAGAGAAAATAGATGTCATTACGTCGCTTATTTGGAATACAATCCGGCTATCATTACCAACTTGTGAAAAGGTCAATGCTGATAATAATATTGAAGCTGCGAATATCTATAAAGTTATTAACAATAACTAAATAAAACGAAAGAAAACCGGTTTTCACGAAATAAAAATGTAAACAAATCCTCCCACACGAACTTTGAATCTTATACATGTATTAAACTGTTTTCTTCGTAGAATATGCAAATGATCTAACCCCTTTGGGCAAAATCGGTAAATTTTTCAAGTTATATAAAAGGCTACTCTCTAACGAGTTTTATACGGGAAAAAAGATTTTTTCTTGTTTTTTCGTGACCCACTTTTATGCAAAAGTTAGACATAGATAATGCGGTAAATAGATTATATATATATATATATATATATATGGGATAGATAGATAGATAGATAGATAGATAGATGTGTGTGTGTGTGTGTGTGTGTGTGTGTGTGTGTGTGTGTGTGTGTGTGTGTGTGTGTAATTAAATAATTTTAACTGAACGTCAACCTGTCAAGTGTTATTTGATGTATTAAGGTTAGGAAAGCACGTTCATAGTACGTTCATATTTACAGTCTTGGACAGTTGTTTCTCGCGATTTTTTTAGTAAGTTGTCCAAATGGATACGACTAATTATAACAGATCTATCTGACCCATACATCGCACTGTAATAGGTAATAAATCACTGGGTCAGAGTAGACATGAGAGTAATATTAATAAAGGGTCAATGCAAACATTCCAGAGCTTGAGCCTCACTACCAGATGGAGATTTGTGATACACTTGAGGACACATACCAGGACACTCCCTTCTTTATGGGTGAGAGGATTTACTCCGCTACCAGACGCCTAGCGTAATCTAAGCCATGCCGACAGTGTTGAATAAAACAAAAAGAAAAAAAAGCTTAGTGTTTTAAACTCTGAAGAAAAATACAGAACATCATGGATAGTTTAGATAATTTCTACTTTGAGTGGGTGAGAATTTTTGTGAACATCCTCGTTAAGTTTGAATATTTTTTTTAAATTCTAGAGCATAAATTGTACATTGATATTTCATATCGAACACAGTTTCGTTTTGCATTTAAATATCTTCAAACGTGAGAACAATTTTTTTTTGTAGAGACTCAACGTCTTTTGTAGAGACTCAACGTCTCTATCCGCTGCGCCACGGGCCCTTCGGATAGAGGCGTTGAGTCTCTATGGTTCCAGGTGAGCATTGTCAGAAGATAGCGGTTTCAAATCCTACCCAAGCCGACCAGAGGTTTACTTGGTCAAAAACGTGGTGCGATAGACAACAGCTATGGAAGGCAGTAATTACTGGGGATACGGTTACAAGACTCAGCATTCCTATCCGAGGTCACGGTAAATCACCTGAAGAAGGCCAGAGATAAAATTTGGCCGAAACGTAGTGAAAGAAGAAACCACACAAAAAGTACCAAGATGAGGAAAAAAAAGTCCGCAATAAATAAAAAATTAATTCTCAGATTAAGAAACCTCATCTCAAAATGATTCCAATTAAAAAGACAAGTATCTTCAAACGTTTCTTGCTATATACCAACAATTAAAAACAAAGTTTTGCCTGAGAGGAATGAGCAAGATGAAACTGACAAAATTCAATTATCTTTTAGATTATTATTAGTTTCTGATTTAGATTTTATTTCTATTTCTTTTTACGTGACGCAATCCGATGAGAAAATTATCTGTTTTAGACAAGAACTTTGCCACATAATGGATTTCAGGTATTTGTGATATATGTCCCGGATTGAAGTGGTATAGCAACTTGAAAACACTGTTTCCACTTGGCCCATTCTTGTATCACGAGCAGAAACAAACGCCGCTTGCTGGCAAGTGTTTTCCGGCGCCGGAAAGACATCGGAACAATGGCTTTTGTCTTGTGAGAGCAAATATTGAGATATTGACTCTGGATGCAGTATCAGTCCTTGTCCATGTCGAGTGCTACTGAGAGGTTCTTATGGCAGGGATATTAAAAGAGAGACGAAAGAAGAATAGAATATTCTGAATGAAAGAAAAGAACCAAAAAGAAACGGACATCAAGGAGTTTGATGATACAGTAATGTTTGTGGAGGAAGATACATTGGGACAATAAATAACAAGAAAAAGAAAAGTTGGTTTTGGTAGTATTTGTGATTCCTTTCGATACTGATAACGATTTCTAGTATAGATTATCTGCTCCGTATATATATATATATATATATATATATATATATATGAGCAATACAGTTGTGTGAGTGGACTTGTGTGGTCTATATTCATGAATATACATGAAAAGATTTCCGTGTGGAGAATTCAACAAAAATCCTGGGGAAAAAAGATTTATGTAATCAACATTTGAAATAAGAGATCCCAACAAGTAGCTTTTCTTGTTTCTTTACATCCATGGTCTTCGTTGGAATATACGAACCGATTATAGTTTTTTATCATATCTTTTGAAACAACTGATATACAGCGATATATTTGACACATTGAATAAGCCATATGTCTCCAAGTAATATTAGGAATAAATAAAATATAATTCTATCGTTTTATGCGTAGGAGATTGTGTAAGGAATAATTCAAGTAGAAGAAAAGCAATATTTTTATTTATAACAATATTTCTTTTTTATTTTTTATAAAATGTTGGAGTAATGAAGCAGCCATGTTACTGGCAGGAGTAATGGAATTTGTGAACTAAGTTCAATTTTCTGTTGGGTCAAATTTGCATTCAAATCTCACGAATACATATAACGGACCATGGGTTTTGTATTTCTTGATATTTATAGTAATTTCGCACTGTTGAGCAAAACTATCTCACGTGCTCGTTTATAAGTTTGATTGTTTCTTTTTTAATGCAATAAAATGTTTTGGTAGTCTGTTTGTGTTTTATGACCTATCAACACTTGTAATTTATTCAATGCCTTATACTACTTATCCCATATATATATATATATATATATATATATATATATATATATATATATATATATATGGGGTTAGTAAAATAATAGTTGTAGGTAACAAATTTTAATTAAGCCAAAGGTCATTTTTTTCATCCATTTAAAAATAACCTGTGGCTTAATATTTGTTACCTGCAACTATTCTTTTACTAACCCCATATATATATATATATATATATATATATATATATATATATATATATATATATACTGTGTTAGTAAACGAATAGTTGTAGGTAACAAATTTTGATTAATATATATATATATATATATATATATATATATATATATATATATATATATATATATATGGTGTTAGTAAATGAATAGTTGTAGGTAACAAATTTTAATTAAGACAGAGGTAATTCTTTTCACGCATTTAAATGGTTTCATGTATTGCCAAATCTAATAGTTCTATCTGCGCTTAGTTTAATGCTTTCAAGTATTGCAAATAACCAAATACTTCTATTTAACCCATAGATGAAACCCTAATAAATACTACCAACCCCGGTTAGTGTAGACCTGGGAGTAATGGCAATGAAGAGGTAATCGAGATTCTTCAACGCTGCAGGACTCACTATCGGATGGTTTAGTGTCATATCAAGCACACTTGTTTGGGGGGTGGAATTGAAAAGATATGACCGAAGTTTTTGAAAACAAAAAACAAAAAAAAAAACAAAAAAACAAATAAAAAAAGCAAAAGAAAAAATGAATTTGTACAGGCGGTGAAAACTTTACTAAAATAACTACTAAAGTTCAACAGGCAATTGAAGCCCGTCACCCCTCAATATTTTCGGGCAAACCATTGTTATCTTAAGCAGTAGGTATCGGCCTACCATATTCACTTCATTTATTTTCTGCCGCACATTTTTCAGTGGGGCGGTTGCATATATTTCATATATTTGCCAGACTGATATTAATACAAAAGAGATGAAAAAAATTTATTTCATGGATAAAAAAAGAAAACAAACAAACAAGAAATGCTTACACATCTGTGCACTATTCCCGCTTTATAAAATGGTATAAAAATCAGAAAAAGTAATAATTGATTAAATCAATATTTTGTGATTGGTTGGATGAAGCGTAAAGTTTATTCAAAGTCTAAATCATCTCCGTTCCTTTTGCAACTCGTGGGTTTTTATTCCTACGAAAAATCGATGTCTTTGACAGAGAAGTTATTATCTGTTAGCCCAGTTAAATCAATCAAAAGATGTGTTTTGATCCTATAATCCTTAACAAGTGTTTCTGGTTTATTGCTCTTTATTTTCCCATTAGTCTGGATAGCAAGTCCTAGAGAATAGTAGCTCCTTTTGCTTGTAATATCGGTTCTGCTTTGTCTTTATGCCAGTTTTTGAGATCTAACATTCCATTGTATTTACATACTTTCCACTGAATGTAATATACTATTCTATCATGCCTTTCTTTATATTCTATTTGTGGGAAAAGTGTGCGACTGGATATAAAGTTGTCAAATTGATTTAGATTTTTGCTCCATTTAGGCTCCATTTTTTATAATGTTTGATCGTCTCTAGTCGGTAGGCTCTGGTATTCTGCTGCTATTATGTACCCTTATTTCTCCACCTTCAGTTCAGCACTTTTTAACTATCGATTATTCTTTACAATATTTATATCAGCCTTTCTAATTCTTCGTAATGAGCATCCATGGATGGGGGTTTTGATCCTAAGACTTTTTAATTGATTTAGTCCTTTGTATTCTTTACCCAGTATAAGGTCGTGTTTATAAGCAAATTACTTTCTTTATTAATTGATTACTTTTTGTTTTGCTTAACATGTATGTTTGCTAACTGTAATATCCAATCCCTTTTAATGTCTAAGTATTTCTTGTATTGTTGTTTCTTACGAGTTTGTATTTTGCACACAGCTCATATATATATATATATATATATATATATATATATATATATATATATATATATATATATATATATATATATATATATATATTCCTGTCATATACAAATAATTCGCACTGTTATATATTTTTCAATATTCCTATGATATACAAATATAATGTAGTTTCAAGTAATTTTTTAAAATTTTATGTAAGATATATGATTGAACACGGCTATATTGTTTAAAGTAACTTATAATAATTAGTATTTAAGAGTTATAATTTAGTTTGTGACCTTAGTCGAGGGCGATCTGGAGGTTTCCCTTTTCAATAACTGCTACACTGAGGTGTAGGGGATGACGCTACTCCTTTCCCTTGATTGCCCCACTTACCCTTGATATGTACCTTATAATGCTGGGTGTTAAGGAAGAAGTTATTGATTCAAGTAACTAATCTTAACAGAAATCATTTATAGTTATATGGTATCAGTTATTCCTATTAAATATGAATAATTTCTAAATTGATTTATTTGGCCTTAAGATAGGTTCCAAATAGATACGATTTATCCTGGTCAGAGTGGATCAGAGAAAAATGACAATGAAGGAGTGGTCCATACTCCCTAAAGTTACAGAACTGGATCCTCACTAACTGATGCATTTTAGTGTCATACTCAGGACACTAATATTTGGTTGGTGCTACCACTCTGCAGAGGATACAGTCAGCATATTCTAAGCCCGTCCAACTGGGTAGTTGAAATAAGTAGAATGTAAAAATATTTCTAATAAAATCAAATAAGTTTTAGTAAAATAAAATGCAGCCTCATGTGCTTTTTTTAAAATCTAATATAAAATTGACTACTGATTTCTATGTATTAGACATATAATCTCTATTATGTAGTTATACGTTATTTTTTTGTCCGTCTTTCACAGACAGACGAAAAAATTAAATAACAATAAAATGTTAACTTTCATCGATTATCTGCTATTAATAATAATCCAAGTGATGAAATCAGTTTCTCAAATTCAAACAAGATTTTAAATGACACAAACAACTGACAATAGATTTGAACAGACGCAGTAAAATTCACCGGTTCCTCAAGAGGAAGGAAAGAAAAATAAATAACAGAAATCAAATAGTCTCAAAAATATAGCTTGTTTTCATGGCTTCAAATTTTCGCTTCCTGAAAATGTAACTTTTGCTTCAGGGCAACAATGAGAAAATCTTTCATGTTGTCAAATGTGCTTCAAGGAATTCCTTTGCGTCATTTTTTTATTTCTTTTTCCGTTTCTCTGTTTCTGTGAATTATCACCCGAGGCTTTCGCAGTCATGAACTGACTTTTGTTATATTTATCTTTTTGATATTTTACCTCAAGTTAAATTTATTCGTTCTTTTCTATGTGTTGCAGTTCGCTTTGAATAATAGAATTCGTCTTCTTGTCTCAGACGTTTTGTTATTCCCATTCTTTTCAAAGTTACGACAAAGCTTGGTTTTCTGCTGCTAAACTCTTGACAATGTCTTCCCAGAAATGGAAAGTTTGGGGGAGTCCCTCATGATCTAATGTTTCTCAAGCTATTCTTGCTGATCAATTACTTCTGAATAGGGCGTATGATTCTTACTAAGAACCCAATATTAATTGCCTTGCACCTGATCTAAGCCTTGTGTATTTTTTACAAGCCCCCTTGTTTTGTCAAATGGTAATTGAGCAGGGCTGGCAAACCTCTTTTAGCGATTCAGACTCGGACTGAGTGCTCATACACCTGATCTTGTGCTAAACTAAATAATGGTTTGTTATCATTTTTATGTTTTTGATCAATTTATTGATAAATAAAAAGGATTAGCTTCTGGTTTGTTTTGGTTTTACGATATATAAACCGGTTATGGATTTTTTGATACTTTGATTTTATTCGATTGCAATTGTTTGATTACAGACATAACTATAAGACGTTTAGTAGTTTCATGGGGTGTAATGGTTAGCGAGTTTGTTTAAAAAATCATTATAATTGAGTTCGATTCAAAGTAGGCACTCAAAATTCTCATCTTGTGCCAACTTAATTTAGAGAATCAAAAAGAAATGAAGAGTTTGAGTACACGTTTATCGAGTTGGGCTAAAAAAAACAAACTGAAAGGCTAATCAACATCTCAAATCTTTAAAAATTGTTTGTGTATAATATGTGGTGTAATGGTTATCGTCGTCGGAAATGGACACGGTGACACGAGTTCAAACCCTGGACGAGACTGATTGCATCCAATTATTCTCCCTCCAGCTATGGGTAAATAGTAGGTCAGACTAGGTTCTTCAGCCTTGGTGAGGCAACTAGTCTAGGAAAAGGAAAACTCTGAATTGTAACCTATTAAACTCCGCTTAAAATTGACCTTGTGTCATATCCTGCCCAAGTGGAGGGTTTGGTAAATATGATATGTTTTCAGCGCGTTTATTGATTCCTATCTTAATTTCCTAATATGCATCTAGCGATAAATCGGAGTGGAGATAGTTAAGTTACAAGAACAACTCGTGAAGGAAAAGTACAGAATCTCGTTGAACATACTGGGTGTAACAATATATGATTTACCTAGCACTCCGAACTAAAAACAGCAGTTAACTAGGAATTGTTGATGTCAGCAGACTCGACCGACCATATAAGTGAGTACCAGACCTGCACAAGATGCCACTTATTTTAGGCGGTAGAGGGGGTTCGGTGTTTTGTGAACTCTAGTAAAAAAAGCTGTTTTTTAATTCTCTCTTTTACTTGCTGAGGACCCGAACAGATATGTAATTGAACTCTTCAAAATACAAGAAGAGCTGGTTCCCACGAGAACGAATAATCTACTTCACAAGCTTCCACAGTCTCAGTGAAAAAGAAAATGACACAACATCGTTTCTACAAGAATAATAGGAAACAACAATTTCCATGCTTTTCTTCATTATAGGCTAAAGAAACGCAAAGGCCTATCTCAACCTTTGTAACACAGTATGAAGAAAAATAAGAAAATTAAAGGGGAGAATATTGGCAGTAATCTTATTTTGATTTAGTTTTTATGTAAATTTCAATAATTTACTTTTCTTAGCAAGTTTTTCACAGCAAATTTAATGTGTGGATTTTACTCAAGTCAAAATGACATTAAGTTCTTACAAGTCACTTGGATTTTTCTAAGTATTCTAACGAATCTCATCGGTGAACTGGATGATTTCCATTCTTACGCGGATCTCCAGTTTTTACTCGTTTCTTTTTCATATTCCAAGGATTACAACAACTACTACAACTATGGTTGATATTGTTGTCATATTTATCTTCTACGATATTTTTAGCTCTCTGACAAGGTCTAGGTATTTTGTTTTTCACTTAAAAAAAAATCTCATTCTGCAATCTGCTGAAACGCCAAAATTCACAAATTCTCTTTTTAAATTTCCTTCCAAGTCTCGTGTTCAAACTGGTTATCAGTTATTTTTTTCTTAAATTTCCAGAGAATCTTTTAGGCTTCATTTTCAAGGTCGGGTTTTTATTTTGATCTTTACCATTTTACTTTCATCACTAATAACTGGTGTTTTTTCCGAAGCCCGAGTGACAGCAAGTCTCCTTCGTTCTTCCAGACTCTTCTACGTATTCTTACCTAACTCTGGTGTTCTGTGGTCGCCACAGTCACACCTCTTCCTCGAATTTCTTGTTGCCTTGTTTTTTCTAGGTTTTTGGTGATGGTTGTAACTGCTCCGACTATGATTACGACCATCTTCATATTACACACTATTTTTACTCTTTGGTAAGCTCGAAATATTTCTCAGTTTTTCGCTCTTCTTTAATCTAAATCTGGGATTTGTTAGAAAAGCGAAATTTTCGAGCTTTCACGTTCATTTCTGCTTATTTATTACAACTATATTAAATATTCTGGCGAGGATGATGTTTGCTTTTTATCTCAAAATCCAAGAGGATTTTAATGGGTCCTCTTTCTGGATCACTTTCTGGTTTTTACTCAAGAAATTTTAGTCAGTTGCACAATTCCCGTTGCATTACTTTCTCCACCCAGTCCTACATTCTACTGTGCTTTTGTCTGTGGCGGTTTGCTGTATTCGCTTATTCCATGGTATATTATTTTCTCTCTATTTCTCGCTCTCGCCCTCTCTCGCTTTCTCTCATTTTATTTCTCTATCCGTTTTTTCTGCATATTCTAGCTTTTACATGGTTCTTCTTCTTCTTCTTCTTCTTCTTCTTCTTCTTATTATTATTATTATTATTATTATTATTATTATTCACTCATTAGAACTTCTCACATCAGCTTTAGCCGATGGTTTTTCCCTGGAGTCTGAGTGACAGCAAGTCTCCTCAAGTCTCCAGGGCTATTCTTAGTATTCTGGCTGTTCTCAGTAATGCTGTCGTTTGGATGGTCTCTACTCGTCCGCCAAATTCCAAGTCCTCTAGTCCCTTTAGTAATCCTTTAGTTACTATTCCAAACGCACCAATTACAATTGGTATAATTGTCACCTGCATCTTCCACAGTTTTTTCAATTCCCTAGCAAGGTCGAGGTACTTATCCTTCTTTTCACATTCTTTCAGTTTTATTCTGTGGTCAGCCGGAGCTTGAGCGAAAGTAAATTTTATCGGTTCTACATAACTCTTCTAATGGTTTTAACCAGTTTTAGTAGTGCTGTTGTCATGATAGTTTCAAGTCTTCCTCTAATCTCCAGTTATTCGAGATTATTTTCCAGGTTTTTGGAGACCGTTCCAATGTTTATATCAATGATTGGTACCATTTTCACTTTTATGTTAAATGGCCTTTTCAACTCTCTGACAAGGTTAAGGTACTTTTCCACTCCTTTGATTGGTTCTAATTTCCCTATGTACTCTGCTAGAACAGTGAATTCCACAACAGGACAGGTTCATTTTTCTTGATAATTAAAACTAGGTCTGGTCACATGGCCTGGATTGGGTGATTCGTTTGTGTCTAAAAGTCCGTGAGTAAATTGTTTCCTTTTCAAGGACTGATTCTGATTTTTGTATAAAGGATTTGTTAGTATGGTGAAATTTCACTTTCTTGCACAATTCTCGGTGGATTATCTTACGCACCCAGTCTTAATTGTTCTTGCATTTTTTTTGTATTTGTTTACTGAATTCTTTTATTATTTGATTTGTTGTTTCATACCAATGACCAGATTGTCTGCACTTGATATTTTGCTGTATATTGTTGATCTTGGATTGGAAATAATTTGTCCTTATGATATTATTTTGTGCTGCTATTATTAAAGGTTCGGTTTCTTTCGTTAAGTTCCCACTTTGTAACCATGTTCAGGTCTACTCATGAGCAATGTTTTTGGTTTTATTATCTTACTCCATCCACGTGGTCATCTTTATCCTTCTTTTCTAGTCACGTAGAGCCTACGGACATCATAGCTGGGGTGTATTATATCACGCTTCATGATTTTATCACACCAGCGTTAGCTGGAGAATGAGTGACAAAAAGTCTCTTCAGGTCGCTTGGATACTTTGCAGTATTGAATCCGATCTTAACAGTGTTGTGGTGTGTATGGTCTCGATTCTTACTTTGAATTTAAAATCCTCCGATCATTTATCCAAGCCTTTGGAGATCGTTACAAGCGCACCAGCTATTATTAATATCATTGTTACCTTCATTACTCAGTTTCTTTTCTTTTAGTTTGGTTTGCTTTGGTTTAGTTTTATGACATATCAACCATTGTTGGTTATTTAGTGCCAAATACACTTTTATATATAAACAGTTTTATTTCAAGCAATTCAGTTTAACATAAGTACACAGTTTAAATATCAAAAAGAGTTCTATTTTAGACACTTCCGTTTAAAATAAGTACAGTTTAGTTCTATTTGACCCATAGATAGGACCCTATCTGGTGCTACCGCTCCGGGCCAAAATATACTTAGGAGTGATGGCAATAAAGGGGTACTCTGCATTTCCCAAAGCTTCAGCAGTACTGGAGACACACAATCAGATTGTCTAGTGTCATATCCTGGACCCTCATTGGATAGGAGACTTACGCCTCTGCAGAGATTCAGTTGGTGTATTCTGCTGCCCCAGCCGACTTTTCTTTTCGTTCTCAGATAAGTTCCATGTACTTGTCAATCTTCTTGGTTTCTTTAAATTTCATTCAGAACAGCAAAATCCAATGGATTGCAAGTTCTTTTTGTTTCATGTTAATAAACTCTTATTTTCATCTTTTTTTCAGGATTATATTATCCGTTTGTATCGAAAAATCATTAATATTGTTTTTGAAATAATTATTTTACTCTATTAAGAATTTTTCCCACCAATCTTAGCTGATAGTTTCCAACTGGAGTCTGAGTGACAGCATGTATCCTCACGTCTGCAGGACTCTTCTTAGTATTCTGGCGGATTTTTAAAAATGCTACTGTGTGAATGATTTCCACTTGTACTTTTATTTCCAAATCTTCCAGTCCCTATACTAATCCTTTTGTGACTGTACCGAGCGCGCCATTTATAACAGGTATCATCGTCACTTTCAAGTTCTATAGTTTTTTCTGTTCTCTAGCAATGTATAGGTACTTATTTCTCTAATCACTCTCTTTCATTTTTACCCTGAGGTCAGCCGGACGGCGAAGTCCTCTATTCGGCAGGTTTTCTTTTTTTGTTGACAATCATATGATCTTACCGTCAAGCCATGATTAGATGATCCGATTGTATCTCAAAATCTTTGAGAATTTTGCCCATATCCTGTTATATAACATATGACATGGATTTTCGGTTCGTTCCTTGTGACCCCGTTTGCTTTGACAAGCTGTCACGTTGGGATTAGTTAACCCGGGGATGGCAGCGTGTCGGGGCAGTCAGGTCCAACAGGTGTGTAACCGGAAGGAGACCAGATGATAACCTCGCGGTCAGATTTAGACAGAGTGCAGAGAAACGGGAGTTGAGCCAGGGATAGACAGCCAATCAGAGGTGTCTAACGATATGGTTTGCAAGGGGGTGCAAGCATTAGCACCCCCTGGGTCTCGGAAGAAGATATCGGATAAGAAGAAGTCCCCTTTCTGAATATATGTCTCTCCATCTATCTCTCAAACTAACAACAAAGAGTGGGCCCCTTTCGAGAATAAAATGTGATATACTTTTATAAAGATGTGTTTCGTTCGTTCATTGAAACACGTTCATTATTATTGATATCACTAAATTATACAACATTCCTCCGACAATAGCCATTATATCACGAACACTTTATATATAATGGTGGCTTCAATAGGTTTCCAGACTTTTTTGGTACAGACATTTAAAATTGTCATAGACTCTTGCAAATTCAGCATGTTATTGCTATACATCTTATAAGATGACTGACCAATTTTTATGATTTCAGGTTCAAATAAACAGCAACAGCAGAATTTGGAATACCCCCTACTAAAACCTGATAGTCACAGCTGGTGAATTTCAAAAATTCAATCTGGACGTGAGGACACTTTAGAAGAACGATATGGAACAAAATTCTGTTTAAACCTTGGAAGAAACGTATGGAATGCTTTAGACTGCTTTTTGACTATCTTGTATGAATCGAGCATCAGTTTTTGAGTGGAATAAGAGATTCAAGGAAGGCAGGGAGTCTGTGAGGGATGATGAGAGGTGTGGGAGGAGTAAGGAAGCCAATTAACCAGAGTTAATTAGCCAAAGGGTTAGGGTTAGGGTTACTATGTTGAGGTGTTAAGGGAGTTCAGGAAGAGATTCCGTCGGAAAAGGCCAGCACTCTTCAAATCGGGTCAGTGGCATTTCTACCAGGACAATGCACCAGTCCACAACTCCATTCTTGTTACAGACTATTTGACCAAGATGGGCATCTAGACAGTTCCTCAGCCTCCGTATAGTCCATACATTTGGTTATTCGCTTTAGTGCTGAAGCTGTCGTTATGAGATAATTGAAGAGACGAAAGAAGCTGTGGCGAAGGTCATTGACACGCTCACACAAGAGTACTTCCATGTGGCCTTCAAGAAGTTGTTGGAACAGTACAACAAATTCATTGCAACCGAAGGAGATTACTTTGAAGGAGACTAGAGTTTTATGTGTGTAGTATCAATAAAAGTGCCCATACGAAAAAAGTCTGGAAACCTATTTAATGATTCTCGTATATTCTTATTATATATGAAATCATAGCAATATATGAACCTTCTGATACAATAATGAAACTTACATGGTATATCACGGTTTGTGTAAGTATGTAGTTAAATAAAGAACTTGTTAAATATTGACAGGGCATGGTAATATCAAATAATTTAATATGAGCTTTCTTTCCTAAAAATATACAGTCATAGAAAATAAGATAGGTTAAAATATCTTCAAGTTTAGTTTCTTTGTTTAATTGCATATACAATAATTGGTTAAATAATGGTGAAGACTTTCATAGTAGAAGGACAATAATGGCTCTATTTAACCTATAGCTAGACGGAAAAAGAGGTTTCATTCATTTTTCAAAGGTGTTATTCCGAAAGTGAATGAAATAGTGCAACTGGATTTTGACCTCTCTTACTAAGATATCACACTCCGCCATGTTATCAACGACGCCATGGAACCCCTGCTCTATATTTAGAATAAACAGCTAAACATGAAACTAAACAGATTGTAGTCGAAGTCGAACCCCTTTTCAATAGCTACTACTACGAGGGCGCAACTACTTCGCCTGGATTGCATCTCATACCCTTGATCAGTACATTATAACGCTGAATGTTAACCCAGGAGGCATCAAGTACGATCTTTTGATGCTTTGGTATGAGTCGACCTGAGACTGAATCCTGGTTTTCTGCGACATTGGCGAACACTCTGCCAATAAAAATATTATATATATATATAGTCGAGGTCGATCCGAAAGCTCCATTTTCAGTAGCTACTAAATGAGGTGTAGAAAAGGCTTCTATTCCTTTCAATGGATAGCTCCGCTTACCCTTGATCTGTATCTTATAATGCTGAGTGTTAAGCAAAGCGGTATCAAGTTCCTTTTTTTGAGTATATGGTATGACTCGACTTGGAATTGAACCCAGGTCTCCCGTACCATTTGTGAACTCTCTAACCATTATGCCAATGGACTGGTTTAATATGTACAGGCTATTAGTGATTTCGAATTTCGCAAAACTAGCTGGATCTGACAAATAAAAAAAAAGAAATAAAACAAAAAAAGAATTGAAACTAGCTTTATCGAAAAAAGCTTTAAAATAGGCACAACTGTCTTGCATAAGGCTTGCATTAAAAAAATCATATTGATATACGTTTTCCTATCATGTTTACCAACATAAGAATAAAGGAAAAGATTAACATTCATATATATATATATATATATATATATACATATGTGTGTGTGTGTGTGTGTGTGTGTTATAATGAATGTTTTTAATTGAATATTAAAATGCTACAAGTATCAAAAAAAGTCTTGTCTTAAAATTCTTTCAAATCAAGTATACTTGAATAGTTGATCCTAATTGCGAAGCTTCCAGCTTGCATATTGAATCCCGTGTTTATCGACAAAATCGCAGCGTATTTTACTTTAATGTCTTAGGAAGGAATCCTTTCAATCTATTGCAAAAATCAATACCTGAATAGACTTATATTTCCTTTTTTATGTATAGATATCCTTTTATACTGTAATTGTAAGTGTCATAATGCTTTTTTTGAAAATATATCTTACACGTGTGAACAATACATATATGTGTATTGGAAAGTATGTTTGCTCATATATATATATATATATATATATATATATATATATATATATATATATATGTGTGTGTGTGTGTGTGTGTGTGTGTGTGCATGTACATATAAATTTCAATGCATAGATTTATAGAATATTCGTATAAATACGGATGTAAATATACATACATACATACATACATACATACGTACATACATACATATATACATATATGTGTGTGTGTGTGTGTGTGTATGTGTGCATGTACATATAAATATTAATACATAGATTTATAGAATATTCGTATAAATACGGATATAAAGATACATATATATATATATATATATATATATATATATATATATATATATATGTGTGTGTGTGTTTGTGTATGACTGTGTATATCTCTGTGTGAGTGTATGTGTGTGTTAAGGAGTGTGAGTACCTATGTCAGGTTGCTTAATAACATATATGTACATATACACATAGTCACACATACATTCGTAAATAGACACAAATTTATAAAATATAAGTGTACATGTATATGTATATATTTATAAATAGAAATATGAGCAAATGCCCATGCATACGAATGAGTGCGTGTTTGTATGTGTGTGTGTGTGTGTGTGTGTGTGTGTGTGTGTGTGTGTGTGTGTGTGAATATCTGTGTATTTCTGTTTGTGTATATACGTTTATAAAAATTTGCACAAATTCGAGTGCACACACAACTATATTAGAAAAATGCACGTGTCTGTGCGCGCGCGCACACACACACACACAATCATATATATATATATATAAGTGCATGCGTATGGGAGAGAGATCGTGTGTGTTCTAGTCTGTATGTGTTCACGCGTGTGTGTCATTGCCTCTACATCAATACAATATATTTATAAGGTTCTTTCTATAGGATCAATATCCTCTATGTCTCAATTTATTTCTGTTTAACTCTTATTGATTTTTATAAATATATCTTATAAATGATTCAATAACGCAAAACATTTATAATAAAAGGCGACGTTTAAAAACACAATAGCGGGCACAATAAATGAAAATTAGATTTAGATTTAAAGGGATATTATGAAAGCCTAAAAACCAATTACATTCAAATGAAAGCAATAACGTTTCTGTATATCTATAATGTTTTATGCGTGTTGCTTATTAGCTAGTTGTTTGGCTGAAAGAAGAAACAGTTACTTGTTTGTTTGATTGGTTGATTGGTTGTGTTTTATGGCATAGCAGCCTTTGTAGGTTATTCTAAGTCATTCTTCTGATAGTGAGTTGCACTCATAAATAACGGTACCTGAGAGTAACACTCCGTGCAATAGAAATAATGTATAGTAGTCGCAGATGGTTTTTAGTTGTAATTCTATAATTTTTGCGAGTGGTCGTATTGTCTCAATCACAGTCATTTGAAAACCATAATTTTTTGATAGACAGTGATATGACGACTCCTGTTTTTGCATATTTTGCCTGTTCACGGTATTAATCTGCTCAGGAATCTTGTATCGGTCTTTTTCTCAGGTAGCTGACCGCTTGAAAAGAATCTGAATTGAGAAACAACCATTGCTTGTCGGCCTTCATCTATTACGAACTTACTTTGATCTACGCTGGGTGACCGTAAGAAACCTAGTCAAGAAAATGAATGTCCGCATAGGAGAAAGAAGAAGCAGAAGAACAAGATTTGATTCGATTTTATCAAACAACATTCACTCAGTCTCTGCGGAATAACATACAACTGATTAAACTTCAGGGTAAATGGAATAGTGAATTGAAAAGAATACCAACTTACAAGAAGGACATTCATTTTATTTTACTGATTAAATTTGGTTCGGAAAGTGCTCCTTCAAACAAGAAAAAAATGCTGCGGTTCTTCAATTTCCGATGGTTATATGATGAGCAAACGTGACAGACTAGACAAAATAGAAATAGATAGGGAAAGAAAGACTGGGTACTTGGGGACTCGACTTCCACTTTTCAGTGAGAATTACAAAGTAATTTGGTGTGCAAACTGCATTTTTGCTATCAGAACATCTCCATTTTACTTAGAAAGAAGTTGCAATAATTTAAATGGAGATATTAGCTAGGAATCACAGTCGTTTTTCGGAAGTAATTTCATTGAAAAGTAATATATCTTATATATATATATATATATATATATATATATATATATATATATATATATATATATATATATGTCAACCGTGTTTTGATCCCAGCTTCGGGAATCTAGCCTGTCTAGCAACACTGAAGAGTTTTGATTGAACGAAACAGATCTATCTGTGGATGACTATATATATATATATATATATATATATATATATATATATATATATATATAAGCAAGGTATATTAATCTTATATCAGTTATATATATATATATATATATGTATATATTGGTGGGGGTGTAAGATTTAATCGCAGAGACACTGAGTCGCAGCGCTTGGTGGCTTTCAGTTGTTCACTCATGTGATCATGAGACCATATAGCTCTCAGGTAGTTGGTATTCCTCTGTGTATCCTGAGAAGCATGATGAGAAGGGTAATCTTGTGAGAACCACTTGGTCAGGTGATCGGATAGGTAAGATACTGTGTTCAAGTGCTTTGACTATTAATACTTGGATCTCCATATGCCCTATCAACATTATTGAGCACTCTTTTTTATAAATATAACTATCTATCTATCTATCTGCCTGTGGTGTAATGGTTATCGTCGTAGGAAATGGATACGGCAGCATGATTTCAAATCCTGGACGAGGCTGGTTGCATTTCCCGTAGCACTAATACCCTTGGGAAAGGTATGAATCCAATTATTCTCCCGCCAGTTATGAGTAAATAGTATTCCAGATTAGGTTCTTCAGCCTTGGTTGGACAACTAGACTAGGAGAACGAAAACTCTGAATTGAAACCTGTTAAACTCCGCTTAAATATTGACCTTGTGTCATATTCTACCGGAGCGGAGGGGTTGGTATATATATATATATATATATATATATATATACTAATAAATTATTGCCAAATATTTTATCATCGTTACTTTTAATTTCTTGTGGTACAAGTGAAAAAAAAAAAACACAAAATCGAAGTGAAAAGGATTACGTTGTGAGAAATCACGTTTTACTTTTTATACCATCCTGCACACCAACATTCAAACACTTTGATTTTCTTGCTAAATTTGTTTTTTTTTTTCATGTCTTATTACTGTTTCACACACATACACACACATGCACATAAAATAAGTAAATTGTTGTTGACATTTAAGTCATTAAGTCATTTCACGAATGCATTTTCTTTCATGTTTTGTCTTCATTGAAGTAAACTCACATCAGTTGGATCCTGTCTGTGAGAAAAGAAGCACCATAATCCAATTCACTTTGTCAGAAATTTGGTAACGGCATTTTGTACTACGGACCTTAGCATGGAAAGTCTAATAATATGATTTCAGAGGACAGATTCATATTCATATTGATTAAAACTGAACATCCTGTTCACATTGTAGGGTTAGGGGTATCTACTTGCGATGGTGATATTATGCCTCCATTCATCTCCCCACCAAGGCTCAGACTCGACACGGAAGTCTACAAGTGCCTGAAGTAAATAACACCGCGCTGGATCGAAAGGGTGGCGGCTGGAACATTACTCTAAGCCGTTCTACAATTGCAAGAAAATTCACTGTTGGTTGTGAGAAAATATCTACAATTACATCACCCCTATCATCTAGCCTCAGAACTCCCATCATGCAACCCCTTGATAATGTGAGAGGCATGGTTGAGAAAAAAAACAACAATATTCCGTGCAACACCAAAAATGAGCTGCTAGCAAAGATAACAGTAGCATTTGCCAAAATAAACAAGGATACCATCAGCAAAGGCTTACAGGAGATTCCAAAGACGTCTGAACATCTTGTTTGAAGCCAACAGCAATTTCTTTGAACACTTTCAATTTCTATTATTTTAAGATATTTACATGTAATTTTGGTAAATGCATCTGATAAACTGAGATGGCAGGGTTATTTTCATTTTTTCGTAATTTAGAAGGCAATCTTCTTATCGAAACTTATATATATATATATATATATATATATATGTATATGTGTATATATATATATATATATATATATATATATCGCATTATCTAATAATAATAATAATAATAATAATAATAATAATGCTAATATCTCGACTCACCGAGCTGAAATGTGTGTTGAATTGATTTTCCTTGCCTGACCACAAAAATAAATCCAATGAAAATGGAGAACACAGAAACATAACAATGGTTAAAAAGAAACCGCCATCTTTTAAAACTAAACCATCACTCACAGACTTCTTTTGCTTGTTGTATCATAAAATGAATACGTGTAATCTACAGCTGTAATATTCACTTGATCTTGAGATCCTACAACCAAAAATTGAAACTGGTTTGGAGATAATGTAGACCAGAGAAAAAACAAAGGAATAAGTCCCATCACTTCAAAATTCCAAAATGATCATTTCCAAGCTTACATACTTAGTTAAGACATGTCCGTTTTAAAGGTGTAAGAATCACTTTTTTGTAGCCCGGTTAGGTATCTTATTCTGAAGAATAACGTGAGTACAGATATTTATAAACCCCTTGGTCTGGTATAACCACTTCATACTAACCATAAAAAATGACACTGCCAAATGTAAATAAATGTGGGCTTCAGATGACAGATCTGAGCGTCATGATCTGCAAGTGCTCCCTTGAGAGAAAATGACCCGAATTGATACACAAAATTCTGAAAATCTAGAGCTCTTAACCTTAACTAATACAGAAAACCGAAACACCATACACCCAAGCACAACAAAACAAATGTTAACGTAAGAAGACAAAATAAATACTGATTTAAAGAAGAAATAATACGACAGAAAAGATGAATTCATAACCTTCCCTTGAGAACCATGACTGGAAAAAATCAAAGTAGAAACTGGAAAAGCAAATAAGTTATAATCAAGTATTCCAACGCACGACACCGCTGAATTAAGCAAGGTTATTTTTGCTGAAGTAAAATTAGTCCGTGATAAAATCAGCGTTCCCAAAAAGAACTCTAACAGGAATACAAAACCTGTAGGAAAAAATAGGTGAGAAGGACAAGTAAAGAGAATGCGACAACAAACAAAAGGGCCAAGGAAGACAAAACACGCTAAGATATGTTGGGATGAATTGACCAAGAAAAAACAGACATATCTGATAATGCAACTTTAAGAGATAAATCAAAAGATATTGCCAAAAGATTAGAGGCTTAAAAGATACCGAGACAGTGTTAAACGATACCAATAAAACAACATATTTCAAAGTAATGATAAAAATATTATACCGATAATTAGTTGGTGAATACACGTGAACATACCAACAACTAGAGGCGAAGAAAGCGAAACGATTTGAGAGGAAAATATTGCAACATAACAGAAAAGTCGAAAGGCTAAAAACATGAAAAATGAATTACAAGGACTGGAAGATGGCTCTAAAATAGAAATGAGCTCGTAATATACAGAACTCGGGGTATACAGAAATATGGTATACACCACTACCCGAACCAATAACTGAAGCCAAAAAAGCCAATATTCCCTTTGATTTTGGCATCCAGTCTGTCAGAAAAAGATTTGGTGCAGATACAGTGGTAAAGGACTATAAAAGCATAAAAAGCCTTCTAATTGATATGTCAGAGCCTAAAGACAGTAATATGTCAGTCAAACTGTATGATAAAATAAATAAAGACCTATAAAAAACGAAATTGAAAATTAAAATTGTGTCAGTAATAGTGGAAGTGCGCGGTATGATCAAGAAAAGGACAGATAAACACATTTAAAAAATAACTTGTAGTTTCAGCCAAAATAAAGTACAAATGAGTGCACTTTGCGTAACTGCTTATCTCCAAACGAGTGTACTATCAATCTGTTTGGAATAATTAGACATGAAAGTATTGATGGAATCGACTGTATCCAAACGGTACCTTCCCTCACCCAAGATCTAAGGTAAAGTCATGGCAAAGGATTTTAAGAAACCGTGTGTAAAGCGGAATAATAATAATAATAATAATAATAATAATGATAATAATAATAATAATAATAATAATAATCAACAATAAAAAAAAAAGAAGACTTGCCGAATTGTAGAGTTTGCTGTTCTGGCTGACCACAGAGTAAAATTGAAAAGAGGCGAAAAGAAGGATAAGTAACTGGACCTTGCTAGGGAATTTTAAAAAATTGTAGATCACGAAATTGACGGTTATACCAATTGTAATTGGTGCTCTTAATACAGTCACCAAAGGATTGTTACAAGGACTGGCGGACTTGGTAATAAGTGAAAGAGTGGAGACCATCCAAACTAAATCATTGTTGAAATCAACCTGAATACTGAGAAGTGACCTGGAGGCCTGAGGAGACTTGCTGTGACTTAAACTCCAGTGCAAAACTGTCGGCTAACATTAGTGTGAAAAACTCGAAAAGGAATAATAATAATAATAATAATAATAATAATAATAATAAGAAGAAGAAGAAGAAGAAGAAGAAGAAGAAGAAGAAGATTGAAGATAAAAGAAAAGTAAAAATCGGATAACTTCAAGAACCAGGCCAGAAAACTGAAAAATCTGACAAACATGAGTGTGACGGTTTTACCAATTGCAGACGGTACGCCACGAACCGTCTCAAAAGATTTGGAAGAAAGATTGAAATCAAAAGAAGAATTTAAATCATACAGACCACAACATTGCTGAAATTGATTTTAATAGGCAGAATTGTCATGAAAATCGAAATTTTCTGTCACATAAATTCTAGTGAAAGACCACCATTCAATGATGTGAAAAACTTGCAGCATTGAAATAATGATAAAAAGATAGGACATATGTAATAATTATGGCCTAATCGTTAAACCTCGGGAATAGGTGGTTCATTTTTCTTTAAAATTCAAAAGAAGATCTGTTAAATATTGGACGACTGATGCAATCAAATTATGGTTTCCTTATGACTAAACCCCTATTTTAATAATCCAAAGAGACATAGATTGGAATACTGGAAGCAATAAAACTGTATGCACACAAACGACAATTAGGATTATTTACGTCAAATAATATAATTGCTCAAAAAACAAAAAGACAGATTTTGGATTTCTATGATTCAACAAGTGTGAAAGTCCGTAAAACCTGTCCCAAAACCAAAATCTTGTAAACTATTAAACTACACTTCTGTAATAATTTTTACGTTTACTGATCAATATCTATATACAAATAAAATATCTATGATACAGCTATTATCGTGATTTTTGTGGTTCTTAAATAAAAATCATTTTATTTTTTTAATCTATTTTCTAATTATACGCAGTAATCACAAGACGACTTCAATTATGTAGCACATCGGTTGAACTTTGATTCATATGCAACAAACTTATGAGTCTGGAGCAACCAGCAAATTATAAACCCATTTACATTACGCAACCTGCTGGATTAATTAGCTCACAATTAATTCAAAAGGATCATATGTCTTAAACTAAAGTTTATATAAAGAAAACAATTATATATATTTTTAAATATGTAGAAAAATTTAAAATAAAATACAATACGTTATTCATCCTTCCATTTGTAAACGCACTTGGAATTCTTATTAGGACATGTTCTTTTCTTCAAAAAATTTAAAACATTCCTTGGTGAGACCAACTCGTGAGTAGAATAAGCGGTTTACAACTCAGTGACAAAAAAGGATTTTCAAACATTCTGATTAGAGAAATACTTTATTACTTGAGAAAGAATAAAGAATATTAAACTGAATTCTTTGAAATAGAACTGTTTTGAAATTTAACAGCGTGTAAACAAAACTGTACTTATGCTAAAATCAATTGTTTGAAATAAAACTATTTTTGACATTAAAATGGTGTACTTATACTAAACTGAATTTTTTGAGACTTGTATCAAACTGACTTCATTCGGGGTAAATGACCCGAAAAGTTTTGGTCCGCCGTAAAAAAACAAAAAAAAAAAAAACAACCGACCAACTTGCTAGAGGTGGAAGGTTGGTTAAATATATACACATATATGTGTACGTATGAGTGGGTTTAATGTACGTTTAAAACTGAAAACTCATTAACATATATGTGCAGTATCGAATGTTAATACACAAGCAGATATCCTTTCATTTTGGCAGAACAGTTTTTAAAAAAGGAAACGTTTTGCGCCAAATAATTTTTGGCGGTTTCAAAGCCAGATTGGATATGCATGTTTCTAGGATTATCAGATGTCAGAGATCATGGATTATATATTCGACGATATGTCAAAATTTTTGCAATATTTACTCGATGCCAGGTTGCAGCGTAAATATCCAGTGAAGGAAGTAGTTAAAAAACCTAGCACGTACCAGTTCTTGTTGATAGTAACTTGATCTCATCTTGGTAGTTTATGCATTTCTTCACCCTGTATGTGATTTGAAAACCGTGAAGATGAACGTGCAGATGAACATCTAAATCGGAAACTCATGTTTTAGACTCGAAGACAACAACACCGCAGAAGCATAAAAAAAACAACACTTTGTATATGAATAGTAAAGGTACCGTAAATTACAGAAGAATAACCAGATGTCTCAAGAAATGTCGCTTGGTTTGTAATAATTGTTGGTTCAGAGCAAACGTCTTCTACCTCATGTTGCAAAAGTATTTCACAACATTCGAATTACACTTGTGAAATTTGATTTCCACTTTTAGTCAAATTTTATTTTTATTTTCTAATTTTTATCTTTTTATTTTTTTAATTTTTTTAAATTCCTGTATTTTATCTTCTGAATACGAACTGTTACTGCACATTTGCTACTCTCCAACTCGAGAGAAGCATGTAAATAGTAATCTGACGAGACGGAGAGTACTGTAATATTCTCCGCCGAAATAAATTTATTTTGACGATTTAACTGAGTTTGAATCTCCATCAAATTGTACTCTATACGCTCTGAATGCGAATTTTGTTATACCCCTTCGAATAAATGTTAATAGCCAGACATTGAGCTCTCTCATAGATTTATATGTTTTTCCTCATATATTCTATGTAAAGAATAATCCACACCCACTGTCTTTGGACACTGACTGGATATTTTAAAGATATATATATATATATATTCACCATACATTCAGCAGCTATGTGAGGATACGGGATGTAGTCCTGAAGACCTGCCAGAGGCAATGAATGATTGGGAGAAGTGGCAAGATAGGATCAGTGATATCCGTGCTAGCGACACGACTTGATGATGAAGATATATATACGAGGCGCATACGATGTTTCCAGACTTTTTTCGTATGGGCACTTTTATTGATAGTACACTCTAGTCCCCTTCGAACTAATCTCCTCCGGCTGCAATGCGCTTGTTGTACCGTTCCAACAACTTCTGGAAGGCCCCATGGAAGTCCTCTAATTGAGCGTGTCAATGACCTTCATCACAGCCTCTTTCATTTCCTCAATTGTCTCATAAGGACAGTCTCTAAGCTTAGCGAATAACCAAAGTCACAGGGAGCAAGGTCTAGACTATAGGGAGGCTGAAGAACTGCCTCGATGCCCGTCTTGGTCAAATAGTCTGTAACAAGGATGGAGTTGTGGACTGGTGCATTGTCCTGGTGGAAATGCCACTGACCCGATTTGACGTGTGCTGGCCTCTTCCGACGGAATCTCTTCCTGAACTCCCTTAAAACCTCAACATAGTAACCCTAACCCTGACCCTTTGGCCAATCAACTCTAGTGTATTGACTTCCTGACTCCTCCTACACCTCTCATCATCCCTCACAGACTCCCTGCTTTTCATGAATCTCTTATGCTACTAAAAAACTAATGTTCGATTCATGCAAGATGCTCCAAAATAGTCTGAAGCATTCCATACGTTTCCGTGTCATTTTTTCCATGTTTAAAACATAATTTTATTGCATATCGTTCTTCTAAAGTGTCTTCACGTCTAGATTATATTTTTAAAATTCACCAGCTGTGACAATCAGGCTTCAGTAGGGTGTATTTCAATTCCAGGTGTAGCTGTTTATTTGAACCTGAAATCATAAGAATTGCTCAGTCATCTCCTAAGATGTAGAGCAATAGCATTCAGAATTTTCAAGTGTCTACGACAATCTTAAATGTCTGTACCCAGAAAAGTCTGCAAAGTTATTGAATGCACCTTATATATATATATATATATATATATATATATATATATATATATATATATATATATATAATTCTTATTTTTATTTCTATAACTATTTCTATAACTCGTGAAATTTGTAAAAAATATTTACAAACCGATATCGGGAAAAAGATTAATAAAAAAGAAAAGACTAAAAATTAAAAAGAAATGACTAAAAACAATTTGAAAATAATAAGCCACTATATATATATATATATATAGACACACACACGCACACACACACACACACACACACACATATATATATATATATATATATATATATATATATATATATATAATCAAGTATACATGTGTGTGTGTGTGTGTGTGTGTGTGTGTGTGTGTGTGTGTGTGTGTGTGTGTGTGTGTGTGTGTGTGTTAAAGTAATATTCATGGTATGTTCCTTTTCTCTTTTTAAAAAAAAAGCTTTACTCGGAGAAAAAAAGAAGTTGAATAAGATTCAAATGATTATTCATACATATTGTATATCGTATGCTCTTATACATTTTGTATATATAATCTGATTGTCGTAGGAAATGTCATTGTCATTTTCCTTTTCGTCTTTAGACTTATCACTTTTTTTATATATATTCTCTTTTACAGAAAGATAATTCTACTAAAACTAAAGGTGAGTTGTAAGATATAAAAAAATTAAAGAAATTAATTCTATATAACTATAATCCTTTTTATCTTGAAATTTCCATTATGTATTTATTTACAGATTACAAATTTATTCAAAAATCCTTTTAATATACACAAGCTATATTCAGAAGTATATATATATATATATATATATATATATATATATATATATATATATATATATATATATATATACGAATTGAACGAATAAAGCACCTATGTAAAATATTTTTCTTAAGAAAATTTGTATAATCTTAGTATATAGTTTTTGATCATGTATTCTTATAGGATTTTTTAAAAATTCAATAATGATATTAAACTATAGTGAGAGAATGGTGTTTGATTATTGAAAATTATCTAAATAAATATCATTATATTAAGTTGTAAGGTATATTCGTAAGTAGATGAGACTGAATAAATTTTTAATGTGTTTTTTTGTATATTTTCTAATGTGATTTATTTAATATCCAAAGTTTTTTTATACGTATTACACACCCTGGTTCCATTTGTGTTCTCCAAAAACTTAGAAAATAGAATTGAAGTATCTTTTATAGGGTATTTTAAAACAATTTCGAAATGTTTTAAAGGACTCATTTTGTATCTTATGTCTTTGGATTTCGTTCACAGCAGAAATTTGAGTCCTCACGGCCCAGGACCAAAAAGAAATTGTTCACACACACACACACACACACACACACACACACACACACACACACACACACACACACACATATATATATATATATATATATATATATATATATATATATACTAAAAGTGGAAGAAATGTTATAGGGACCGTCGGATTGTTAGGAAGGGTCACAAGATTACAGCTCCGAAAGTTACAGCAGAGGTTAATAACCATCTTGAGAACCTAGTTTCCTCAAAAACTGTAGAAGGTAGCTGCACAAAGCTAGATTTCACGTGAGGGCTGCAATCAGAAAACCATGTTAAGATAAATTTGAAAATCCCAGGTATTTCCATTATTTTGTTCAATGCCTTTAAATATATATATATATATATATATATATTGGGGTTCACATAACACCCCAACTACGTTTCTAGTGGGTTGTTCTTTAAATCCAACTCTCAAAAAGGACTATCAGATTCATAGAAGAGTGACAAAGGGGGGATAATTCTTTCTTGACTCCACAAACGCCACATGTACGTAACCCACTCATATCTTCTTAAAGGAGAAGAATCTCCCCTTTGAGTTGGCTGTTATTCGCCATTTAAAGTGGAACGTATATTTATGGAATGTATTGATACCAGTAAAACCAGTTCAAGACAGGTGGGCACACTGAAGAGTGTTTTTGGACAGGTTAATCACAGTAGCATTTTTGTTACTTGAAGCATGTAGGAATGAACAAAAAAAAATCCAAATACTCCACAGGCTGCTTATAAACTATTCTTTTACATGTAACGTAAATAAAACAAAAAAATGTCTACCAAAACTATCTTTCTAAAAAGAATGATAATTTTATATCCACATTTCTGTCACCATTAAATGACCCACCGAGGGAGATGTCCCGTAAGTAAACCAAATCAAAGGAAACGGAAACTTTAAATAATGAATTCGGCAGACCCGACCTCGGAATGCAAGATCAGGGGTTTTAACATATAGCAAGATTACTTGAAGAGTTGTTGAACTCTGTCAATCCATCCATCTTTAGCTATTGGCCTTTTTCAGAACCTATCCATTTGTACCGATTGTGAACTGGAAGAATCATACGTGTTGATATGAGTGGAATTCTTCCTAAAAGAAATAGGCTATATAAGTTAATGTCTTATCAGCTATACATGAACATTTTCCAGCGTGTGTATGATAACTGACAAATTCTATGCAGCTTCTGATATCCTATACAAATACTCTTTCCAGTCTTTTATCTGACACAAACTGAGTCTATTTCAAGAAATTTCTTCTTTTGTTCGATCGTTTCAATACTGACACTTCACCATAGTTCGATCGCTGATGGAAACAATTTTTCTTAATCTCCCTTGGTAAAACAGCAATATAAAGATTCGTAAGAATTATTCCATGCGGAGAGATGAAAAAAACCAGACAAAAATATTTGTTCGATTATGGAAATTTTTATCAGTTTGGAAAACACTTTCGTTATTTGTAAAAATGCAATTTTTAAAAAATCAATTGCAAACCTATGCAAACATGGTTGTATACGTACTTAACACACACGCACACACACACACACACACACACACATATATATATATATATATATATATATTTATATATATATATATATATATATATATATAAAATTGAGTTTTGAGTTTCTTTTAGCATAAAAATAGCAGTAACTTGAACATTACGCGACTTTAACTACATTAAATTATAAATAAAATAATAAATTTATAAATTAACTAAATTAATTTATTACTAGAGAAACTCCCAAATGACACTAAGTTCCAATTAGAACAGACAGCAAGAGGGAGAGTGAGAGAGAGAAGAAGAGAAATAGGGAGAGAGAGTATCTCCCTCCTCTCTCCCTCTCTCTGTCTGTCTGTCTCTCTCTCTCTCTATATATATATATATACATATATAAATATATATATACACTCCTTTCCACGGTCATGGTTACATTTGAATATATATATATATATATATATATATATATATATATATATATATACATGGTAGATAGATATAGGATATTTTTTAATGTTGCTTGCATAGCTACGCCATTGATTTTTCCTAAACTTTATTTTCACGAATAACGAAAATATTTCCCAAACGATAAATCTAATAAACACTTCCATAATCTAATATATATATATATATATATATATATATATATATATATATATGTATATATATATATATATATATTTGTGTGTCAGTGTCGGTGTTTTTGTGCATGTATGTTTCTATTGATTAGGGCAGGACGTGACGCAATGGGAATAATTAATGCGATCCCAGGTCGCGTCATACCAAAGTCTTTAAAAATGGTACTTGATACCTCCCTGCTTAACACCAAGCAATATAAGGTACGTATCAAGGGTAAGGTAGAACAATCCAGGAAAGGAGTAGCGCCCTCTCGCACACCTCGGTGTAGTAGCTATTGAAAAGGGAGCCTTCTGGTCACCCTTTATTACGGTCGCTAGCTTTACTGCTGGTTTGAATTTAGAGTTTTCCTTCTCCAGGTCTGGTGGCGTAACCAGAGCTAAATAAATCCTATCTGCGTTTCTGTTTAGACATGACTGGAAGGAGAACACATGTCTGTATGGTTTTCTCGAAGACATTAGTACAAAGCGAATTCCAAAGAGGATTTGTAACATGGACCATTTCTTGCGAATAAAACTGCTACACGCACGTGTGTATGCATGCATGTGCCTACCTTGGTGTGTGTATGTGTGTGTGTGTATGTGTGAACGTGCATAGATGTAGATATGCACAAACCAATTCGCTTCCAAGAACACACACACACACACACACACACACACACACATATTTGCATATATATTAACAGAGTGGAGAAGATGAATTAACCCAGTAAATAAAAACAATACTATTCCAACATTTCTAAATATAGACTGAAAATCGATGTATGTAAATTGTTTATGTCAAAAAGGCACAAGTGATGTATGTATGAATACCTTGATTAAGTTCTCGCTGATTTTTCATGAAAAGTAATGTTTCATTTGCCAAAATTACTAAGAAACATGTCACAGAAAGTATTTTCCATCTCGAGTCTCTACTCTTTCCCATCTTTCTGGCAGAAATTTAATTCGATGTCTAAAAAAACGACACATCTTTTGAGTCTAACTACGAGTCGATTCAGATTTTGGCATCTTCATAAGAATGACAATGCAGCTAAGCCAGACCACGCACCGTTGATCAAAATAAGTGTTAATCGGAGAGGGCAGAGTCTAGTGAATACACCGGCTGTAGGACTTCCCATTTCAGCATTTCCAAGTATGCTTTCATCCGCTTTGCAAAATGTGGTCTTGCGTTGTTACGTTGCAAAATCACTTTTCGATTCTGCTCGTGTAGTGGACTATTTTTTATTGCTAGGTTCAACTGCATCAATTGTTGTTGACAGGGTTCCCTCGTGATGGTTTTAGTTGGTTGGAGGTCATAATAAACTATAGTCAACGGATCTCACCAAATACAGAGCAAAATCTTCGAATCATGGATATTCGACTTTGCCACCGATTTTGATGCAAGACCAAGCTTACTGCACGATCTTCAAGGCTTAGGTTATCAAAGTGTCTCCGCTATTTATCGATGCAAAAAAAAAATTCATTTTCTTCCTTTTCAGCATTCATTCGTCTTCAAACTTCTTAGTTTTGCCAGAGCATTCTTTATCTTCAATATAAAAATAATTATTTTTTAAGCATCTGAAGCAATCTCCGTATGTTGTTTCCGACAGATTATGGTCGACGTAAGTGTCAACAAGAATTTTGTGTGCTTCAGTTGCAGATTTCTTTTGATTAAAGTAGTTCTGTTAAACTTCCAGCAAATACACTTTCTTTGGCACGAAATCCGACATGTTTACTACGATGAAAAAACAAAGTTGTTTAAACTTGGACGAAATGACATTCATTAAATTTCAAACTTGTACTTGCGTTAGCATCTGATACTACGCGCTTGATATTCTGGGTATTGCATCTGTTGGAAAACAGCGAGAACTTATTCTAGATTCTAATATTTAGAGATACGATTCGGCTTGTACGTGTCTTTAATAAGTACGTCAAGTATGTGAAATGTTAACGTGTTCGTTTTTGTGTGCATTTGACATATCTGAGAAATTCTGTCAATTCGAACAAGCACATACCAGCACAAAATAAGACTTTCAATATATGTTCTCATAAATCGATAGAACATCCTAATACGCATGGACATAAATACACACACACATACACAATTACACACACAGACACAGACAGACAGACACAAACACACACACACACACACATACACACACACACACACACACATATATATATATATATATATATATATATATGCGTGTAAGTGTGTACACATGTGTGTACGTGTGTGCATATAGTTATCTGACCAATCCGCACAGCAGAATGTGACACCGTCAATTTTTAAATGGAGGCTAACAGGTTTAGATTCAGAAATTTTCTTCTTTTAGAGTAGATTTTACACGACAATTAAAGAGCTCAGTCTGCCCAACAGTTGGCTTATAGCTGGAGGGGGATTATTTGGATTCAGACGTTTCCACTTGTTATTAGTACAATGTAAAATGCAAACAGCCCTTGTCCAGGATTAGAACCCGGGTTACCGAGTCTATTTTTTACGACGATAACGATTTTACACGAACTCCTCCTCACACACACACACAGACCACACACACACACACACACACACACACACACACACACCACAAAAACCACACACACACAGACCCCCCACACACACATACACACACATACACACATATAAATATATCATCAAGTCATGCTGAGACCATGACTCTTGTTATCAGTCCATATCCTTCATTGCTCCTGGCAGGTCCATTAGACTGCATCCGGTGTCCGCACAAATCTGATATATGCATCTCTTCACTGGTCGGCTTGCATTGGTGTGTCCGATGGAGTACATTTCTTGTTCATCTTACTTGGATGTTTTGTAAGATGGAAGGCAGGTGCCCTTACTACTACTGTTTTTACAGAGTGCTTCTTTTAAGATGTATACAAAACTGCATGCAACCTTCTTGTCTACTTCCAAGCTAGCTTTTTGTTAAAGTCCAGAGGATGCAACCATACAATGGTACGGACACGAACACTGCTCGGAAGAAATCCTGTTTTGTTTCATCAGAGAGATCAGATTATTATATGATCAACAACCTGTCAAAAGCAATTCACTTCTTTCCTATGCCTATGTTAACATTGCTTTCAGAAGATTTGATATTTCTACCGTGATATATCATATATACTCACACGTCGAAATTTTGTATAGTCGTGATACAACTATACACATATACATATACGTGCGGAAACATAATCAACAATAATGACGAACGAACACACTTCTTTAGAAAAAATATACTTCTCACACTTTATCCTAGAAAGGGTTGTGAAAGGGTTGCGAAAGGGTTGTGTGTGAGAGATGAGTTGGAGACGGAACAGAGACAGCAACATATTGACCTCAAGTTCCCCTGACTATAGCAGCACTCCCCCCTCATTCTGCTGGGCTACTCAACCGGGGTCCTGAGGGCCCAAGCTCTCTGTCTGGCGCTGGCTCTCACTACGGCATCTTATCTCCAACAATGACTGGAACTCACTGCCTCGAACTGAACTCTGCCTGTCTCGAACTCCAACAAACTCAAGCCGTCTATGGCACCTGGTAATATAATTGTTTGCCACCAACCTGCTTCCCATGGGCGTCTGCACTGAATTCAACCACGTCCAAAGGGTAAAAGTGATACCCTGATATCTCGATCTGAGGCACCTGTTATTTACACAGGTGCATCTCTTAAATGACAGCTCGGTCGATGGTCAATATGTTACAGAAATATTTAAAAAATCTATATTATGGAAATAAACTATAAGAAATTCAAATACGTACAGTCCATTTTTTTTCATTATTTTAATTTAAAAAAAAAAGCTTTGCTTTTATTCTATTTCTTTGTCTATCTATCAATCTTTTCATATCTACCCATGAGAGTCACCGTTGTTTAATGGCTAAAATGCTGGATTTTGAGTTCGAACTTCAGTTGCACTGTTACTGCACTTTCAAACTAAATATGTCAGAAAGTGTATGAACCCCCATATCATCCCACCTATAGGTCATATAGCATCACTTATGATCTTTTACAAACATGGCATTGGCATTAAATAACTCATCAAGGTTGATATGCCATTTGACAAAGAAACGAAAATATATTTCTCTCTATCCTTCACAAAGAAGACATTCCCTAATAACAGAAAGCACTTCAACATCACACATATATATTCACATATTCACACGTTCACTCATAGACACACACACACACACACACACACACACGCGCACACGCACCTTAATGTGTGTGTGTGTGTGTGTGTGTATATATAAGATTTCATTCATATGTACAATAGATGTAGTGCACAAATATGTCTGTCGTCTAACGATAAAAATAAATCTATTTCACACCGCCCAATTTCTTTTCATTTCATCTTGTTCCTTGTCAATGTACTCGGTTCAATGGGGATTATTAATAATATATATCGATAATTTTACAGTTGAAATGTATATCAAAATCCCCATAATAACAACGTATTAGAGTGTAAACTTATTGATTCATCGGTGTACACCAACATCTATTCAACATTCCACGGCAATGTAAAATCATTTTCAAGCCTCGATTAAAATCCTTTTGAAAAATGTATACAAAAACCGGTTGATCAACACAAAATCTAGCGTGACTGAAAGTTACACGAAATCCATTTCTCTCGTCAGATTCCTGCAAAGAATGCGCCCGATGATCGAAATACATATTTGCTTTACTACCAGTTGCAAGAGAGCTTATGCTGATCACCCAGATTGTAGACATTTTAAAACACGTTTTTAAAGTAATATATATATATATATATATATATATATATATGTGCTATAACCAAACTGGGGACATCTCCACTCTAGAAGGAACCCCACTTAAACTAGTAGACAAATTCACGTACCTAGGAAGCAGCGTCGAATCAACCGAAAAGGTCATCGAAACGAGGTTAACGAAAGCATGGACAGCTATCAATAGGCTATCGATTATATGGAAATCAGACCTAACCGATAAAATGAAACGCAGTTTTTTCCAGGCAGCGGTCACATCGATACTGCTATATGGATGCACTACATGGACGCTAACAAAACGGCTGGAGAAGAAACTAGATGGCAATTACACAAGAATGCTGCGTGCAAATCCTGAACAAGTCCTGGCAGCAACACCCAACAAGACACCAACTGTACGGCCACCTGCCCCCTATCACGAAAACTATTCAAGTTAGACGAACCAGACATGCAGGACACTGCTGGAGAAGCAGAGATGAACTCATAAGAGATGTACTCTTATGGATCCCCACACATGGCCGCGCAAAAGCAGGACGACCAGCTCGAACGTACATTCAGCAGCTACGTGAGGATACAGGATGTTGTCCTGAAGACCTACCTAGGGCGATGAACGATAGGGAGGAGTGGCGAGAGAGGGTCAGGGATATCCGTGCTGCCAGCACGATATGATGATGATGATGATGATGATATATATATATATATATATAGGTTGGTTTCTTTGTTTAATGGCATATCAACCTTTGCAGGTTTAATGCCAAACTATTATTCTCCAAGAAGGACAGCAATAGTACTGTTTTACCCATTGCTGGGAAGATAAAGGGATGCATACTTTCCCCAGAGTATTTGTCCGAAAGTGAACGTAATAGCGCAACTGGAGTTCGAACTCGCTCAATACGATTCCTCAGTCCATCGCCATAAACAAAAGTTACTACATAATGCCTTATAATTCCCGAGCTGACATGGTTCGCTTGATGACTGAGCGGTATAATGCTAAGTCTAACATAATGTTGGGCGGATTTCGATCCCAGCTTCAAGCGTCCTCCATGTTTAGCCACACCGGAGAGTTGTGATACAACGAAACAATCTGTCTGTGGATGACATATATATAATTCTTCTTTATATATGTGTGTGTGTGTGTGTGTAAATGAACCTATCGTTTAAAATTGATACTTTCTCAAATAAAGTGCTCAAATACTGACCAGTATAGAAATATAAAATCTAAAATGAATTGGTATATCTCCTAGACATATTCCTAAAAGTTTTATATATTTGAAAAAGATATAAATTGAGAGATGAAACAATGATTCAAATAAAATTGACAAAGAAGAATTAAAAAATATAGAATATTCAATATCCAATAAAAAAAATTACACTATGGAGTAGCAGTGGAATTAGTTAAGATGAAGAAATACCCCAAAAGCAAAAACAGAGAAACACTACTGAAACATATATATAAACATACACATACACACACATATATATATAAGTTCGTTCAGCTATATCTATGAATATCATAGAGTAAATATATTTAAGATAGGATGGCGTACATATAGATTTAATGGTGCTTAATAAGTGTCAGTTTCTCGCTTATGCGTTTCTTATGTGCTTCTGAAGCATAGTTGTTGTCTTCTTATGTAATGTTATACAATGCATGCTGGGTGTGAGGAGGTTGGTCAAGACTCTCGGCCTTTCCGAGTAAAAGTTAACAATCTATACAACTATTTTGTGTTACCCTAGTGATTTTTAATTCTTTACAGTTTTCCAGTTTTTGTGATATTATTGCTGTTAATCCTATTATTATTTTCTAACTCTGCAAACATTTGCTGAATTTCTATTAATCAATTATTCATCCACTTTCTGGCTCCAACCTTAATTTATCTATTGCCTCTATTTCTTGGTTTATTTGTCGATTTTGGTACTTATGCCTTTATTCGTTGTTCATTTATTTTGTAATTATTCTAGTTATATATTCATTTATCTATTTTAACAAATCCGAACATGCACCAAACAACAGTATATAAAAAGACGCCAACCACGCCGTAAAAACACTTGGTTTGATAAACGCATAGGCAAGAAACTGACAGTTACCAAACAAAATCGACACTATCCAGACTTATATATATATATATATATATATGTGTGTGTGTGTGTGTGTGTGTGTGTGTGTGTGTGTGTGTGTGTGTGTGTGTATTTGCTTGCACGCACACAAGTGCATGTATTAGGGTATTCTTGTAGTTGTGTCGGTGTGTTTCTCCTTATGTCTGTGTCTATTCATAGGATTTTTGTTCACCAAATACCTTTGGGAAAGGTATCAACCCCTTGTCCTCCCAGCTATGGGTTAAATAGCATCAGTAGAGTGAGTTCGAGTCTCATTGGGTGCTCCATTCATTTGGCCTTGTGCCACATCTAAGCAAAAAGCTTAGTAAATTACCATAGGGTTTTTGTTCATTCATGTCACCGCAAGTATGTGTGCGAATGAATAAGTCCATTTTTATGTCTGCAGTTTAACGTGGAAAAAAATACGCTTTTATTTTATACAAGGGTTTATTTTTCAGTGTTTACTTATCAAGATAATTTCCTTACTTACAAATGCATTTACTTCCTTAATGAACACCAGTTGCATAAAACCGATCATTTCATTGGGAAAATTTCAAAACAATATTTATTTCATAACCACATGACTAGCTCCGATTTCATTGATCCTCACTTCAAATTACGTGTGTGTGTGTGCGTATGTGTATGTGTGTGTGTGTGTGTGTATGTATGTCTGTGTGTGTGCATGTATGTCTGTGCGTGTGTTTGTGTGTGTGTGTTCTCTGTGTGCGTGTGTGTGTGTGTGTGTGCCTGTCTGTCTGTGTCTGTGTCCGTCTGTGTGTGTATGCGCGCGTGCGTGTGTATCTGTCTATGTCTGTGTAAGTGTCTCTGTGTGTGTGTCTGTGTGTGTGTGTTTTACGCATGCATGAATGCTCGCTCTGTTGCTTGCTTAAATTGGATATCTGATTGAATCTTTTTTCCGCATATTCAAATATGTGTTCATCTTTAGCTATTAATCGTTTGTAATCGATATCATGATGTCGTTTTGAATGATTCAAACATTTTTCCATCGATAGTGACTTGTACGACCGCTGCAAACACTTTTACTTGAATTCCAAGATTCAGCTGTCTGTTATTTTCAGAAAATTTTAACGAATATAAATATTCATCAGTTCGCATTTATCTTTTCACTTTTTTTCTCTTTATTTTCAATATCAAGCTATTCATTTACCCCCCATTACAAAGATGGTGGAATATAACTCAATATCTGATAAACGTGGGTTGCCCTACACGAAACATACCTCCCTAGGAATAGTCACAAAATTTCATCATTAATATTCCTCGAGTCATTCCTCTTTTTAGGCAAGGGGATACGAACTACATTAAAATCATTTTCCCCATCAATCAAATGGTATTATCTCATCATTTGGTTTCTAAATCTGTTCGTATACTAGTTGTTCTAATTACTGCTCTTATGATTTTTTTTTAATTTCAAGCTCTAAATGATAACATATCACAACGTAAACTTTAAATCGGTAAAAAATGTTTTAGCATTTTGACAAACTTTTGTCACCTTTTAAAAGTTTTGTTCTAAATAAGGTAAAATTTAATCAAAATTATAATTTTCATATTCTTTCTGAAATCCACAGCAAGGCAAATACGCTATAAACCTATATAAAAGTTTAAAAAACTAAAAAAAAATACCATTAAAACTAATTAATTTAGTGTAGTAAAATTATACAATGATTTTAAGGTTATATAAGAGCCGTATTTTTCAAGGTCAAATATTTTGTACCAGTAGGGAAAATGAATATGACGGCAAAAGAAATCATTACTTTTAAAAATGATGTCTATTCTCTCTAAAAAATGTTTAGCGTTATAATATCATCCCTCGCAAATCATGGGTAATTTAATTAATTTATAAAGTATTTGTGCATTTTTTTTCATTTGTGTGATAGTTGATTTACATATAACAGAATTAATTCATGAATATCCTTTGCTAAATTTCTATATCAGTTTTATTGATAACCTCATCACCATCATCATTATCACTGTCAACCAGGGTTTTTTTTTAATGGAATAGCCATTCAATTACTATTTAGATTGTTTTCTATTTAACTTAAAAAGTTAGATGCAAGTTTGTGTACAGCAATCTTGGCAAAAACGAAAAGAATAAGATCGCTTAAAGAATGTTACTTACTTTTTTAAAAAATTTATTTAGCTGTAAATAAACAAACAACAGAAAAGCGCAAAAGAAATCTATTTAATAATTAAACATTCTGGTTTCCTGGAAAATACTTTAAGCAAACTTGATTCAATAAAATAAATTAATAGTATTTTTTTTTAAAAGGACGATATTATGGAATACACCAATATTCAGGAAATAAGTAATGGAATTGTGTTTGGATTTGCATTCATAAAAGAAATACTTGCAAATTGTAGTTATGCAAATCAGTCTACATTTTCCAGACCTCAACAAGTTGTTGGGCATATTTAACTAAAAGCCAGTATGGCTTCTACAAAAGATCAGTCGATTGAAATAATTGACAATATTGGAAAACTACGTAGTTTCAAACCTGTCCTTTTACAAGGATAAATTTATTATTAAAAAAGCACGAATGTTGATATGCCATTAAATCAAAGGAACCACTTACAGTCAATTACAGTACTCTTAAGAGCATAAGGGCTATTGTGTACATGTAATTATCCAGCACTTTACAAGCAAATCCCGAAACACATTTCTCTAGTCTACTGCATCGTTTCCTATTTACTCTCTGATCAATTGGTGCCTCTCTGCAAATTCTCCTTTTTTTCTAGGATGAAGTGCAAGATGAATTGACGCAAGTTTGACAAGGATGAGATACGGTTCAAATCAAAGATTGTGCGTGACAATTAAAGAGAGTAGCTATCACCATGTTTAAAGGTCACATTATTGTAACATTGTAAACGAGTGTGCGTGGTCGTGCGAATAGATAAGACATAAAAAAACACGAGTCGATGGAAGGGAGCTGAGAGGTCGAAATCCGATAGTTTAGCTCTAACAAGGTATGACTCATCGAGCAACCTTGGTTGGAAAGAGCCATTAATGAAAAGTTATCGAAATAGCTAGTGAGTTTGGAGCTGTTCAGGCGATATGATCTATGCAAAAAAGAAGTGTAAGGTTTGGTGTTCTGGGACCCACCCTCCTAAAAAAAGCTGTTTTTTTTCTCCGAATCTCACTCTCATTTTGTTTGATTGAAAGACGAACGATACAAGTGGTGGAATAGAAGGATGCGAGTGAGCCTTTCAAACATACTTCAAGAGTTAATTTTTACAACCCCCCCCCAAAAAAACCCCAAACAAACAAGGAACTACTTTAGACATTGTGTCCGTTAGATTATTTCTACTTGCTTCGATTTTGTCAGAAGATGAAGAAAGTGACTAAAACAATAGAGAGTCCTATATAGGAGGCAATCTGCGTTTTCTGTGTTACTACCCCTCCATCACTTGAATAGAAACCATCAGTTCCTACGTAATACTATCAACTGAGAGAGAGAGAGAGAGAGAGAGAGAGAGAGAGAGAGAGAGAGAGTACTTGACACGATATCTCGAATAGAGCATATATAGGCAGCATAAAACAGAAATTAGATCATTACAAGTAATTTCCAGCTTCTGTGTTTATAAGCAATGATACATTCTGAATATATATATATATATATATATATATATATATATATATATATATATATATATATATATATATATATATATGTATGTATTCTTTGGTCCAGTTAAACCGGAGTTGGGTGTAATTCCATCAGGATAAGAAATTATTCATGAATGAATATTTAAATTTTCCTCGTAAAGAGCTCAATGTAACAATAATACAGAGCAATAAGTTCTTTAAGAAAAACAACGAAACCGGTCACATAGGATTAATCATAATAATCATTAATCATGATAGATTACAACGCAATATAAAGGGAAATATATCGTCGGCGTTTAACGATAAAAAAAAAAAAACCAAGCTTCATTGTAAATCAATCTGACGAGCTTTAGTAAGCGAGATAAATTTATCATGGAATACTATTTCTAAATTTCTATTTTTAAACAATATATATATATATATATATATATATATATATATATATATATATATATATATATATATATATAATACTCCGACAGCAACTCTGCAGAGGTGTAAGACCACCCCAACAAGTATCTTGGATATGACACTAAACAATCTGATGGTGAGATTCCAGTGATGCTGGTGCTTTGGAGAATCCGGAGAACCCCTTCTTTGCCGTTGTTCCCAGGTCCACTCTGGCCCGGCGTGGTAGCACCTGCTAGGGCCCTATCTATGGGTTAGATAGAACTTACGGCATACTTAAACTAAACTGAAATGTTCGCCAGAACTGAATAGCTTGAACTAGAAGTGTTTTTGATAATTTAACCGTACTTACATTTAAACTGCGGGCTTATTGTCAACTAAATCATTTGAAAGGAAACTGATTTTTGATATTGAAACTATACTTTCACAAAACTAATTTGTTTAATATAGAACTATTTTGACATTTAACTGTGTGTAAACAAAATATGTACTTATACTAAACTGAATCAGGTGAATTAGAACTGCTTGACTAAACTGAATTGCTGGAAAGGGAATGATTTTCACAATTAAACTGTACTTACATTTAAACTGCCTACTAATCCTAAACTGAATTGTTTAAAATAGAACTGACGATTTGCATAAAAATGAATTTGGCCTTAAATATTCTACAAGGGCTGATATGCCTTAAAACCCAAACAACCAAACAAAACACACACACACACACACACACACACACAGACACACACACACACACACACACATATATATATATATATTTATTTACAATGTTGCCTGATGGTTACAAAATCGGGAAACAGTAATGATTTATTACACACACACACACACACACATACGCACACACATTTTGTTTATCTAATTTTGTCTATATAGCTTTATTAGGATCCTTTGAAGTTTCTTGATATGTGTCTTGGTTTTTGAAAGGATCTTCATAAAATTATATATATATATATTTTGTGTGTGTGTGTGTGTGTGTGTGTGTGTGTGTGTGTGTGTGTGCGTTTTAGAATGTTGCCTGATGATTACAAAATCGGGAAACTGCATATATATATTATACCTCCCCATATATATATATATATATATATATATATATATATATATATATATATATATATATATACGAAGCACGCTGTAAAAATAGCACCGTAAACATGTTTCTGCCACATGGATTTCAAGAAAGTTACAAATAATTCTTGTTTGTTGCAGTTTAAACTTTTTCTTTGAAGAGTTCTCGCATAAAAAATGTTTTATACTTTCATTTGAAAACAAACTCAATTTCGTGATAAAATAATGGCCATAAAATTATTCCTTTGAAAAATATTATTAAATAAAATAAACTTTCGATAAATTAAGATTAAAAGAAATATGGATATCGTAAAAATGCTTCATGGCCTAAGCATAAAAGAGCGGCAAAAGTGAGATGAAGGAGGAAATACTCGCTTGAGCACCGGACCATTTTACTTTGCGATAAGAGCTTGGCAATGTCGGCGATGTTGTGACGGTTTGGGACAAACTGGGATATTTCCGTAGAATTTTAAAAGCTGCAAAAAAAAAAAAAAGATGAAAGAAAAAATTATTTTGTTTTTCTATCAAAAAAGCCTCATTGGTGTTTCTTTTGAATATCAGATAAGCTGCGTAACGGCTTAGTTTGCCTGGAAATTCATTTCCTGAAAGAAATGTTTGAATTGGTGATTATTGGGAAAAAAATAAAACAAAGGGACATAACTCTCCGTTTAAACTAATAGCGAATAAGAGGTTGAGTTATAAAAAGAGAAAAAGAAAAAGTATATCTAATCGATATGTCGAGAACGAATTGAAGAGACAGTGTATGAAAGAGATAGAAAGGAAAACAATGAAAAGAATGAAATGTGACTGATAGGAAAAAATGGTTATTTAGTTTATGAAAAAAAAAAAGCGAATAGACAAGAAAACCTAAACCAAACAAACAAACCAAAACAAAACAAAAAGAGTGGTAGATTTTATCTTTAAATTTAAGCTATTTATCTACGAAGAAAATCTTCACATGATTCAGTAATCAAAATGGTATAAGCGTATCGCCTCATCTCTTTCATTTAAATATTATTAATTATCTATTCTGTATATTAATGTTAATTATAGATATAAAAGTGTGTGCGAGTGTTTGTAAGTATGGATGTGTGCATGTGTTTATGTATGTGTGCTTGTGTTTATGCATGAGCGTCTTTGCGTGTGAGTGTGTGCGTGTATGTGTGTGTATGGGAGTGTGTTTGTTTAACGAATTGGTTTCCCTAATAATGTTAGAAAAAAATTCCATTTTATGGAAACAAAACCTATTACTTGATATCACCAGAAGCAAAACTCTGTGTGTGTGTGTGTGTGTGTGTGTGTGTGTGTGTGTGTGTGTGTGTGTGTGAGAGAGAGAGAGAGAGAGAGAGAGAGAGAGAGAGAGAGAGAGAGCTAATTTGTATGCTACATTACTTAACACTTTTCTCGCTTTCTCTTACCCATTTTCTTTCTTTTTTTAATTTTTCACTTTGTTTCTTTATTTCAACCCTTTTCTTTTTCTTCGCTACCTCCGTCCGCTTTTTTTTTTTTTTTTCAATTTCTCTTTCATTTCATCATATTTTCCCTTTGCTTTGCTTTCCTTCTTTTTCCTCACACGAATGACTTGTGAGGATTCGATTCGACCAATGCTTCTAAGATCTTAGCCGGACATCATTGATATCACTGTAAAAACAAACTTACATATTAATGCATTTACACACACACACACACACACACACACACACACACACACACACATATATATATATATATATATAGAGAGAGAGAGACAGACAGACAGACAGAGTGAGAGAGAGAGAGGAAAGGGAAAGGGGAACAAGAGTAATAAGACATCAGATTATTTCTTTCAGGATATTTATTTTTTATTTTTCTCAAATATCAAATATCAAAACTTAGTTTATTCATATATACGTATGTGTATATATGAGTATGAGTATATATATATATATATATATACTCATATTCATATATATATATATATATATATATATATATATATCAAGTCTTGCTGCTGACTCCCTCCCTCCCTCTCTCTCTCTCTCTCTTTCTCTCTCTCTCTCTTTCCTCCCGTCGCTATCGTCCATCCCTCCCGACAAGTCTTTGAAACTGCATCCTATGTCTACGCACTGCTGTTGGAGGTAAGTTCTTGCTGGTTGACAAATTCTGGCACGTCCATATGTAGAGATCCACTGGATAATGCCACTAATAAGTTCCTTCTTACTTCTCCAGGAGTACCCCACACACACATGCATATACTTATAGTTTGATGTCATATATAGCATTGAAAAAAAGTTGTAGTCTCGATGTCATTTTATCCATGTGATGAAAGAAGTAGAAAAAAAGCAATTACAGTTTGTTTTTCTCCTTTATTGTGTTAATAATTCTTTTTGGCTATCAAAGAATGGTTGACAATGTGATTTTAATGGAATATCTAACCGTCTTGGGTTATTTTAAGTCCAGAAGTAAAGGAAGAGTGTTAATTGTACATTCATATTCATATCTTTAGTAGATGTTCATCGAGTAACATTTTTTTGCACACAGTCCAATCAAACTTTTATATATATATATATATATATATATATATATAACGCAAAGGTGGGATGGTTATAGGTATTACTACTTTGCTTCAGCGTGGACCTTGAAGTCATGATATGGAAGGTGTCGTCCACACTCCCTCGATCTCCAGAATTAGAACATCGCAATCGGATGCAACTTAGGATACACAGGCCTTGTCTGTGAGTTTGCAAGTCGACATTCATAAAAAAGAAAATTTCTAGCATTTTCTGAGGAAAATACCTGAGTATCGACTAAAAAATTGTTTCTGAAGCGTTACATATATCTCTCACCAAAAACATCCAACCAATTTGTGATTCTCAGTAAATGTAACCAGCTCACTTCTCGTTCTCACCGATTGTCAACTGACAGCAACAATGTCTTATAGTTTCTATGTTTGTCATATACTCATGACATAACATTTTGACACCTTGCATTTCGATCAGTTCTAGGCGAATGATGACCATATCCGGCAGGTTTATGGAGGTGTTGTTGGGAGACTAGTAAATAAAATGATAATGCCGTGCTCATTTGTAGTACATTATATATATATATATATATATATATGTGTGTGTGTGTATCGCGCTGCCAGCACAGATCTCCCTGACCCTCTCCCGCCACTCTTCTCTATCGTCTATCGCTCCCGGTAGGTCTTCAAGGCTACATCCTGCATCGGCACAGAGCTGTTGTATATAGATTGTAGCTGGTCGTCCTGCCTTTGGTCGTCCATGTGAAGAGGTCCACTGGAGTATGTCACTTATGGGTTCGTCCCCACTTCTCCAGCAATGTTCTGCATGTCTGGTTCGCCTAACGTGGATAGTTTTGGTGATACTATTTACCCAACCCCTCCGCTCGGACAGGATATGACACAAGGTCAATTTTTAAGCGGAGTTTAACAGATTTGAATTCAGAGTTTTCCTTCTCCTAGACTAGTTGCCTCACCAAGGCTGAAGAACCTAGTCTGTCCTACTATTTACCCATAGCTGGAGGGAGAATATTTTGGATTCATACCTTTCCCAAGGGTATTAGTGCTATGTGAAATGCAATCAGTCTCGTCCAGGATTTGAACTCGAGTCGCTGTGTTCATTTCCTACGACGATAACGACTACACCACGGGCACCTGGATAGTTTTGGTGATGGGGGTTAAGTGGCTGTACAGCTGCTGCTTTGTGGAGTGCTGCCTCCCGGACTTACTTAATATAGCTCACAGCATTCTAGCGTTATTGCTGTCAAGCTTTTTCTCCACATGTTTAGTTAGCGTCCATGTTGTGCATCCATACAGCAGTATCAATACGACCGCTGCTTGGAAAAAAAAAACTGCGTTTCATTTTATCGGTCAATTCTGACTTCTATATGACCGATAGCGCATTGATAGCTGTCCATACCTTTGCAAATCGTTCAAATAGTTCACCCGGAAAGAAGAGCATAGTGGAAAAGTTTTGTTTTGCGGTACATTATTATTCCTTATGAAATTGAAAAAAAAAATCTGAATAAGCTTCCTTTTTTTTGTAAGAAGTGGTAGTGTGTTGCCATAAAAAATGTTCAGCTATGACACTTCCCTTTGAATGAAGCTTAAACATTTCTAAACAACTATCAAGTAAATCAAAAGCAATTACATAAGATTATCATAAAATAAATATGATAAGGTAAACAGAACAAATGAAAACTTTGGATTAAAAGAAGAAAGCCTCATAGAAAAACTATTTTTTCATTTCGCAAAATAAGCCGATGTTTATTATAAACCTTTAGATTCCGTTGAGAACTGGACGCGAAAGTATCTATACGCAGAAAATATTTGTCAGAATGACACTTTATCCTCAATTAAAACTTTATGACCCGAAGAACAAAAATCAATATAAGTTGTTACTTTCAACATGCACATCTATCTATCTATCTATCTATGTGTGGATTTATATTGATGCATATAAAAACAATCGTAGAAATATTTTGGCTTTGCGGAAAATCTAAGTTCAGATTAGTAATAAACAACATGTATATCAGTTATAGGTCATCTGTCTTTCTCTCTCTTCTCTCTCTGCCTGTCTCTATCTGTGTCTTACTGAATTTGTCTCTCTCGGGCTGTGCATGAATAGACAAAACATATGAGATAAATAGAAAACCTTCAATTTTCATTACTGACCAAAAACATGGAATCTGCACAAGTAGATGATGTTCACTTCGGTTTTACATTTCACAATAAATAAGTTAGTCGCAAAAACATTCTTTACTCAATAGGTGAACATTCTGGGTTCATAAAGTATTTCTTAATCAAACTAGATTAAATTATATAAGAAAATGTTATTTTTCCAAATAATGCAGAGAAAGATATTGTGAAAGAACTGAGTAAGTATGCTAATTGTTGCATTTTTCTAAGAGTAGAACATGATTTTTATACCATATCGTTTGCCAAAGTTTATTTATGATTTTATAGAAGAGACTAATTCTTATGTCTAAAATAGATAAATAGATAAATAAATAAATAAAATTGATAAAAATATGGGTCAAATATGTTTTTACCTGTTAGACTTCTATGTATGGATAAAATAGAACAACCACGCATTTATTTTACTTGAAAACATTCAACTGTATGCAAGTAAATGGTTGGTGTTTTGTTGAACTATTAGTATTACATAGCAATACTTGGATCTATGTAAGTGCAAAAAAAAATGAGCTCTGACTCGTTTTACCAACAAACTATTCGTTTACAAATCATATATATTTAGTCTATATATGTAAACACTAGATATGGCATTAAATAACTTTCAAGGGTTGATATGTCATAAAACACAACCAACCAACCATTTCCTTATCCGACAAAAGAAAAGAGCCATGACCTCAACGTCAAAGATTTTTTGTTCATGCTTGCTGTTGAGGAATAAATAAATGAGGGTAAGATAAGGCACGATTTGAAAAAAAAAAAAAAAAACAAAAAAAAAGCGGATTTTAACAACTGCAATAAAAAAAAACGGCACTTTAGACCTTCCGCCTGTATGTTGCGTAATCTTCAGTAACCTATAACTGCCAGATCTTAAAGAAATCCTTCAACAGTGTCCCTACATTATGATCAAAATCAATTGGATCGACTTCAACATAAACCTCGAAATCCTCAAATCACTGAAATCACTATAAAAAGTAGTTACTCAAAATAGAGCTGCGCAATACAAATCACTTTAACTGAATGAAAGACCATTACCGCCAAAAGATTACACCAACGTTTTAGAAGAAGGTCGTAAAAGTTATTCAAAGATATCCTTAAAAAGGTGCTTACTTCCTGCTGAATCGTTTGACGACAGTGGACAGTCTACTTTTCGGTCAAGAAACAATGGCATCAAACTATGAACAATGCTAACTTACTCATGGACAACAGCCGTAGAGACATAATAAATCTTCATATATCTTTAATTTAATGTCTGTAGCTTTACAGGAAAATAGCGACAACATTAACTTACTTATTTTTGAAGATATGCTAATAAAACACAACAAATCAAATTTATTTATCTGTCAGGGCAATGCAAGTATTGTGACTGGAAGCCGAACTTGATCGTTACAGCCATTATTTTCTTTTATCGACCTAACTACTATCCACCTTGGATATATCACAAAAGAACGTTATATGTTGTACCTCATGATTATAAAACTTGTCGAAGATTTGGCAAATTCTCAAAGGATAGTTTTAGATTTTGGAGTTATTTCTTCAAAATACAAAAGGTTGTTAGTGAATCTCTCAACGAATATCGACCGAGCAAAATGCACCCAGCGAAAAACCATAATAATGACATTTGCCATTAAATCCAAAAACTATTCAGTCTGAACATTTTCTAAGCCAAGAAAATTTACGTAGATGACCTCATCTTTTGAAAAGCACTTAAATCTCGCCTTTACTCTTTTGGTCTCTTGAGAAACAACGAGATTTCGCCTTCGTATATTGGGAAATTGAAGAAAAGCCCACTAAGACATTAAAACCGCTAACGGACGGTGAATAAAAACGTCGTAGTTTTTGAATCTGTTTTCGACCCATACTGTCACGGGTTGTTATGTTAAAAGGGCAGATACATACATCAATCTGGGCAATACTCTGCAAAAATATGACCTTGTGTCATATCCTGTGTGTATGGGATGTGTATGGGTAAGGTAAATCCTAAGCATTACTCGATATGAGGTCTTTTTTATTGTCTTTATCTAAAGGTACCCAGCAGAATATTCGTACTCGTAATATTTGTCTTATTTTCACATGAAGTAACCTATATGAACTTGATTAGTTTTTGCTTCTTCCTATAATTCCACCGTAAAAATGCTATATTTTAATTCAAATAAATAGATATGGAAACGGTAGAATATTCTAAATTTTTGTTTGTGAAAACTGGTAATAGTTTTCAAAATTATCTAGTTTATTTTCTTCATCATCAACATCATTTTAATCAATGCGTACCGACAGCATGTATTCTCTTGATTCACTCTATCTGTCTCTTTCTCTCTCACCATCTATCCCTATAGAGTATCGTTTTGCACAAATCCTACTGACGATATCCAGTGTCAGCACACTGTCGATAAATGTAGATTTTCGCTGGTCGGTTAACATTTCTATGTCCACAGCTAGGAGTCTAGCGGAGATCGTCACTTATGGTTTTCTCCTTACTTCCCCGGGAGTGCTCGTCATGTATTGTTTGTCTCACTTGGATGGTTCATGGGAGGGAATGTAACTGGCCATACATCTGCAGTTTGTATGTATTTACCCAACCCCTCTGCAAGAGCAGGATGCATTATTAGGTAAGTATTAAGGGTAAAGTGGAACAATCCAGTCAACGAAGTAGCTCCCTCCCTTACACCTAGATGTAGAAGGTATTGAAAAGGGAGTTACGGGGTCACCTTCGACTACAGTCACCAATTTCACTTTTATTTGTTCAAAACGGCACTCAGCATCCTTGCATAGTTCTCATCTAGCTTTTTCTCTAAGTATTTTTTAAAATTCTTAATGGTGCAGCCATACAGTAATTCAGCTATGCCGTTAGCCATGAATATTTCCCGCTTTATTCCATATGAAAGATACGATTTGATTACCTCTCATCTGTTATTCCTTCATCTAATGCCAAATAAAAAAAAAGAATCAATTGAACATCCTTTAAATGCGCCGATTTCATTTTTTAGTATTGGCACACAAGTAAGATATTTATTTGTGGAATTGTATTAGTCGGGAATGAATGATGTTCAACTTCAAGGCATTATTTAGAAGTGTTACAAGTTCAGATAAGTTTTCTGGTTTAGAGAGAATAATAACCCCTCTGGAGTTCTCACGTGCGAGCTCCTAAACGTCTAGTGCATTACCCAGAGATCTCGTCGCTAATACAGTGGGGGAAAAAGAGATAAAGCCCGAATTTTCGAGGATAGAAGATGAAAAAGACCAAAATTAAGAAAGAAAGCCTGAAATTATACCTAGGGATGTTCATCTTTAGAGGTTTCTAGAAAATGATCTGAGTGAGGAAAAAGATTTCAGGAAAATCACGAGGAAACATTTTAGGAATATTTGTTGAGCTTAAAACTAGTTGAGTTTTACCTGAGGGAAATCAACAAGCTACCAGGTAAATGACAAGTAATGATTCATACTAAGAGAGAATATAATATTGATTTGAATTAATTTGTTCTTTAAATATCATTAATAAATAATATTTTACTAAAACAGAAATCAATTATGTGTCAACTCCATATCTATCTATCTATCTATCTATGTGTATGTATATGTGTGTATGTATGTGTTTTTGAATAAACTAGACAAACGCTTTGTTTCCCCTAATTTTATAGCTGATACGTTCAAGTCCGTGTATGGGTCGTTTGATCACTGGGTGGAATAAATTCTAAAAGGCACTTTATTTTCCAAAGTACTTTTAGTCCTAGTTCTAGCCAAAACCGACAGAAACGAAGTATCTGTTCTATTTAATTAAACTTGATTAAAAGAGAATATGATGATTACACATGCCCCTATACACACACACACATATATATATATATATAGAGAGAGAGAGAGAGAGAGAGAGTGAGAGAGAGAAAGAGAGAGAGAGAATATGATGATTAAACACCTATCTCTCTCGCCATATATATATATATATATATATATATAGAGAGAGAGAATATGCTGATTAAACACACCTATATATATTGTGACGGCTTTTTTTTTTAAATCCCAAAACGGGACTTTATTTTGCACGTGTGAAGACGGGGCAGGTTGGCACTTGATCCCTTGTACAATAAGTCCTCGATCAGAGTTTTTCTCTCAGGCATATAAGAACTGGCATATTATGTGAGGGATTAATTTAGGGCTAGACTGAACACCGCTGGCAAGGGGTTCCAAATTTCACACTATACACACACCCACCAAGGCCACTAAACTTCCTCGCCTAGAACAACGGAAGATATGGACCTATAGGTTTAGTCGTAATAATATTATATTGTAGTAGTAAGCAACTCCGGTTTCCCGTGTGATATTTTAAAGGAATATGTAGGACAATTCTAAGCAAGATAACATAAGACGTATAGAAGCTGAAAGAAGGTGAAACTTTAGTAGGAGATTTCCGACTCACGATTTAAGTTAATTTTATGATTGGCTACACTCGTGTTGAGCACTTTTGTAATTGTAGCATTGCACTGTTCACGGAAGGTTTTAGTTTTCTTTTTACCAACTGACTGCATATCTCTTGATTTTTAAGGGGTGTGACTGGGTTGGCTTTTTCTTTCTTTTTGTCCTAAAATATTTTTTCTTTTTCCCCCGGGCGGTGATTCGAGATATTTCTATCTCTTGTTCCTGGCCGTTTTTTTCTTCTTTTTTTCTGTTACCGTGAATGCTGGTAGATATTAGATTAGTAAATATATATATATATATATATATATGTGTGTGTGTGTGTGTGTGTATTTTTTGGTGTTGAATAATATATATATATATATATATATATATATATATATATATATATATATATATTGTTCAGCACCTAAGAAATACACATCTACCGACTTTTGATAAAAAATCTCACTACCCTTCTAAACCAAAGATATAGCCATTTTTAAATATTTGTTTTAAATTTATATAATCAAAACAGATATTATAGTGTATATTTAGTTTCCACCTATGATATTACAGAATTTTGAAGTAGTAAATACATATATTCGTTTGTTTTGTAAAATGTTCTTTCATAAATACGAAGATGTTTACATTCTTACGAGAAAATTATCGTTTTTGAAGACAATATTGATAGGAATACCGGCACAACACACACACACACACACACACACACACACACACACACACACACACACACACACACACACACATATATATATATATATATATATATATATATACTTTTTCAATTTCAATTTTCAATTTCATTCCATCTTCTTAACTGCCTGACGAATGTTGTTATAAACTTCAAGAAACCTTAGGTTGCAGAACAATATTTTCCATGGATTAAATATATATATACATATATATAATATTTATTTATTATCATTATATATATATGTATATATAATATTTATTTATTATCATTTTATATATATCTATATAGTAATTGATTTACGAGTCACACTTTAAACATTACCCCCAAAAGTATATACTTCCATTTTTTTTTTCATTTTAGATATGATTTCTTCTATACCATCACATAATGATTTTCCGGGGAACATTATGCAATCAGAGTGTCACCCATTAAATATTGTTTATTACCAAACTCTGTTACCATAAATAAATTCATAACACAATGATTAAACCAAAAATAAGAAGAAATGCATGAAGATACATGAGAAATATATTTATATAATGACTGCTATATATTTATATTTTTGATAACAGAATTTAAACGATATAGATTCTTGTACTGTCTAATAATATCTCTTTTTGTGGTTTGATATTCCTCGAGAAATAATGGAATCCTGGCCTTTTTAGTTGAGAATAAAATTGATTTTTATTTCTTTTAAAATGTTAAGAGTGAGCTTATTTATGAGCGAATATACTAAGCTTAGTTTAAAATAGCAAAGAGCCACATTTTGAAATGTCAATGAGAATCGAATCCTTTTCATATTCACTGGAGATGGTCTTTCAAAGAGTTAATAAAACTGGAGATATAAATTAAAATAGAATTGTGGCTAAGAGAGAATTCAGAAATCTAAATTTATTCATTCCTCTAAAAAATAAAATTAATATTATTTATACAAATTTTACTCTCATCTGAGATACACTGTGTGTTTCACAAACATTTGATACCATTTTATAATCTAATAACTTGAGCAATTCTCGTTCAAATGTTTCAAATGATTTGCGTGTGTCGTAACAACTGAAAATTCAATGCTTAATGTTTTAATACCTTTTTATTTTCAGAGTGTAGCATTTTTATTCTTAGAAATGAATAAATAAACAGAGAATTTTTAGTTATTTCTACAACTGCTATTAGGATCCCAAAGGATTTTAGTGAGAAAGAGCTAAATCATGAAACACACACACACACACACACACACACACACACACACACACACACATATATATATATATATATATATATGCATGAATTATTTTGAGTTAATTATACATACATATATATATATATATATATATATGTGTGTGTGTGTGTGTGTGCGCGTTTGTGTTATTCAATTCACTTCTGCATAAATATTTTTACCTGATAGCTATCAACAGTTTTACATTGTTCAGTGGGGTCATGATAATGTTTCGAAATTAGTTGTCATAAGCACTAACTATACAAATAGATGTAATATAAGATGTTTTCAGGACGATATTCTATCCATAAAACAACCATGAAAATAAATAAACTAACACTGAAGTTCTTTGTTTATTTAAAAACTCAACAATTACTTTTTCACAAAACTATCAGTAGTATGGTATACTTGGAATTTCATCATTCAGCTACCTCATTGTTGTAGATTAGGAACCTTCAACTATACATTGCTAGGCAAAGTAAACTAGTATAGTAATATAAATAAGTTTTTTTTTCTCATTTTGTGTCCTGTTAGTTTTGATAAGTAGAGTGGTGTATATTTCTCTCAAAACAAAGAGACACTTCTTTTTGTATAAATTCTGCAAGCAGGATACCGTAATACTCTTGTCTACGTAATTTCGGCCTACGTCAAATTCGCAATAATGTCATCAGGTTCAGCGAACGGTATTACATACAATGTTACGTCACTCTGCAATGTTAGATACATCAGAATAACAAGACGTGACATTAATAAGTTTTCCTTTAAAAGTATATCCCAAATAAATGAAATACATAACAGATTTAAAAAAAGGCAAAATGAATGTAATATGCAACAATAAATCATTAAAAATGTATATTTAGTACGGTAAAATATTTATATAAAAATATTGTAAGCAAATGCACGTCATTTCTTAGTTCAATGCAAAGAATATGCTTTTCTAAATCTCAATTATTATTCTTAATAAATTATGTCAAAAATTGTGATAAAACTAACCCACCTCGTTGGTGTATATTTGGAATCTTGGCAATTAATTCTGATATTTTCTGAAAATATGGTTGACGTAGTTTATTATATTTCTGTTCTACTTTCAGAATTTCTTCGCTAGCTTGTACATTTAGTCGGTCTATTTCATTTTGGACTTCGTCTATCTGTTAGAGTTAGGTGTGAGTTAATTGTTTGGTGCTTGTCTCTAATACTTAAAAGATTTTCACAGAAAATCATTAGGCAAATAACACAATTTTATCAAGTTCATTCACTATTCTTTAAAGGAATATGAGTAAAATATGGTTTTCTTGTTTTTTGTTATTTTTTTTCTTTTTTTTTTTAAGGTTTAGTGACAGTTATAGCCGTCACTGAACTATTTTCGCTAATTTTATGGAGTCATTCTTAATTTTAAGGCATTTCATTCCATTAAATCTAAAAGTGAGCTATATTATGCCATTTGTAATCAATGAGGTTGGGTGGTTATGGCTATGAAAATAATTTGGTGTTTGGTTGCTGACTAAGGTACTAATATTGCAAACAAGCTACTTAACTACGATTCTATCCAAGCTTCCTTCTGATTTATTAAGTTATTGTTGTTCAACGATGAATATGCTTAGTATTCTCATCAGCTCTAAATTGACCTATATAATGTACGGATTCTAATATGATATATATATGATATGATTACAGGCTCCAAATAAATGTGTGTGGTTAAATTATAGGCCCCAAATAGATATCTGTCACATCGCAACACGAGTGAGAGTCTGTTTTGTAATCAGCAGCTTCTAACGAAGCTCTATTGAAGGTTCTGCGTCGGACTGCTTTGTTGATAAGGTCTAAACGTTGGCTAGAGAATGAAGCACAAAAAAATACAGCTTATTCACCTTATTTTTAGGACTTGCCATGGTAATTTTTGGTACGTTTGATTTGCTGAGACCATGCCATTCAAGTCTATTTTCAATCTGTCTTTTCGCGTTTCAAGGTTGTCGAATTTGATTCAATCTTCTTATTATCAAGCAGGCTTACAATTCCTTTCGAAGGGAAAGATATTTCGCTTGTATTTTTCTCAAAACTCGTTTTTGAACTGCACTGTGATGATTTCGACTCTTTCAATCACTCTCTGAATGTACAGAGGCTAATTCTTTTCTTAAAATCTACCAACCCTTAAGTTCCTTTTATTAATTATACTTTTTTCTTTTCCTTTGCCTGCCAATCCCATTCTGACCAACTTTATTTAAAAAAGGGACCGGTCAGTCTCTCTTTCGAAATAAAACTTATTATTTAAACTTTGGTTCAGGGTATCATTTTACTCTGATTAGCCCATAAAAAACACTTTGATCCAATTTAACCAGACAGTCCACATAAAGCTACAAAAGTTCCCAGGGGATAAATTGCAAATTTGTCAGTAAACCAGTGATAATTTCTTTATAAAATATATGTCCAAAATATGTTTATAGCATTCTTTAAGGTTTTGCAATAGTAACCATGTATGTATGTTAGTTTTATGGTGTTTGTTTTTATTTTAATGCATTTCAAAACACTGCATCCTGTTTAAGTCAATAATCGAGTTACTTCACGGCTTTTGGATCCAGTTAATTATGGAGGGCTTAGTAGGACTGTATAAGAATGATTGCTTATAGGGAAACAACCATCCATCTAATCTGGCATTCATATAGGATAATAATATGTTCTTTCATTTTCCTTGAAGGAGACATGTCGTCTGCATTGGGAATAAGCATTTGAAAACCTAACTTTTAACCTGGACTGGAACCCTGATCGATGGCGCATGTGAAGAACACGCGACAAATTCACCTAGCAGTCAGTCTTGTGTTTGTTCTATTGCCACCAATATAAATCATAGATTTTGCCGCACTCAGATTCACAAGGTTATGCGCTATCACATATACTTACGCGAACAGATGCGGTTATAAATTAATGTAAAACAATAATCTAAAACTATATATATATATATATATATATATATATATATATATATATATATATATATGTGTGTGTGTGTGTGTGTGTGTGTGTGTGTGTATGTGTGTGTGTGTGTATGTGTGTGTCACAAGAGCAAATTTATCGAATATCTTTAGCGTAAAGCTGATTTCGTTCACACAGTGCCTCAACCCCAGTGTGCTTTCGTTCTCCAATTTCCCTTTTATTTAGATATTTCCGTCCATAAATTTTGTCTGGTGACGTATGACATGTTATTGTTGGCTGCCTTAAGCCAATGTCATTGTATACTAATAAATAATAGTTCCAAATGTAGACAAGATTTGTGCATAAGCAGAGCCTAGCGCGTTATGAGAGAAAAAATGACCGGGACTTATATATATATATATATAGAGAGAGAGAGAGAGAAAGAGAAAGAGAGACAGAGACAGAGAGAGATAGAGACAGAGACAGAGAGAGACAGAGAGACATATTTTATAGTGAAATCAGCTAAACTGAAATCCAATGCCCATTTAAAGAACCTCATTAACCAGAAAAGATTCGACGAATTAACTGGATACGTCAAGTACTATTAGGGACACTAGAAATGATATGATGACAATATAGAGCTTTCTTACACCATTCTGTTTATTACAACGTTTACCATTTCTTGCATTAAATTATGTAATTAATTATTATCAAAACTTTCGGTAAATCATAAAAAAATAGACATGAGTTAACGTGTACGCAAAATAAAAAAATATCCCCAAACCCCAGAAGAACAAGAAAATCTATTAGAAATATTTAAAAATATCTTTATTTAGATTTGAAATAAACTTGAATTGATAATTTTTGAATAAATTCACCTCATATGGTCCGGGACCCCGGAGTTCAATCCCAGGTCGTGTCATAACGAAAACTCAAAAAAGGATACTTGATGTCTCCTTGATTAACTCTCAGCATTATAAGGTATAGGGGTAAAGTGGAGCACTCCAGAGAAAGGAGAAGAGTCATCCCGTTCACCTTGGTGCAGTAGCTATTGAAAAGGGAGCTTCCGGGCCCCCCTCATCTACGGCCACCTTACTAACTATATATATATATATATATATATATAGAGAGAGAGAGAGAGAGAGTGCGAAAGAGAGAAAGTGAGACATAGAGAAAGAGAGACAGGAAGAGATAGATATTGCCCATGAATACGTACACCATTACAAATAATTTTAAAGAAAAATTTACATGCATATATATGCACACACAAACACACACACACATATAGTGCGTTGAGTAAAATTTTCTTCCGTTTCAAATTATTACTTTCGTGCATTCACAAACTCGAGCCATTTGGGCACTCTCAGTGAGGAAATCAAAACTTTATGTGCCTTCGAGAGGATGACTACGGAACGACTCTGCAGTGAGCCTAAGAAATCATGCTACACAAGCAGATGATCTCACTGTTGACAGAGATAAAATTTCTCTGAGCACATCACCCCTAATATCAGACCGCCTACATCCACAGATTGCATTCATCATAATTATTTTGCATGCGGCGCGGTTAAGCAAGAGATCAACACCAAAGATGAAGAGAAGGCAATGATACAGGCATCATTTATCAAGTTAAATAAAAAGACCGCCAGAAAGCCTGGCTAGAAACCCCGAATACCACTGGATACAGTGGTTGATGCGAATAGTGATTTCTTTCATTGAATTTAAACAATGGTATTTCAAGATATTTTCATGTAATTTTAGTGAATATATCTGCTGATTTAAGATGTCAGTACTATTTTCCTTTTTATGATAAAAATGACTCAGTCCCCTCAAAACAACGTCTGTATGTTATATAATTGCGGAATGATTTTTTTAATATTATCATTTTTCGTTGGTTATATATTATTCGGTTTAGTTAGGCTTAGAACTATTCGGCTTAGTGCACGTGCAGGTGCACACATTGAGTGCAGGTTTTCACGCTCGCGATCGGAGGATGTGACAATCACAGATGTCATAATAAAAACCCCAGATAGGAAATGACGTCATGCCCAGAAGCGATGGGATGGGAATTTTGGTAATTTCTGAAAAAAACCATTAATTGAGATCTGACGCTGGGCGGAGCGAGTTGAGATTCGGTCCTGGGCGTGGAGAGTTCAGCTGGAGTTCAAATCCTGGACGAGACTGATTGCATTGCACATAGCACTAATACCCTTGGGAAAGGTATGGATCCAATTATTCTCCCTCCAGCTATGGGTAAATAGTAGGACAGACTAGATTATTCAGCCTTGGTGAGGCAACTAGTCTAGGAGAAGGAAAAACTCTGAATTCAAACCTGTAAAACTCCTTTTAAAAATTGGCCTTGTATCATATCCTACCCGTGCGGAGGGGTTGGTAAATATGATTTCAGCTCGGGTCTACGGGATGAGCCGCCTGTTTGTTGGGTCAGATGAAACGTGCATCTGAACATTTCACATTTCCTTATAATTTACATATTTGTATATTTTACATACTTGTATCTTGGTCCTATTTTGGTGGCTATGCTACATGTACGGTCATTTGTCTCTCAAGTCTCAAACAATCCATGTAAGAAAAATAAGACATGCTGGGTATTGCAGGAAATGAAGGGACGAAGTTTTAAGCGTAGTCCTTCAATGAGATACTGCGCATGAATTCACCAGTGTTAACCGACCAGCTAACATTTATATTCGTCTGTTTGTGTTGATATTGGATGCCGTCAAGAGGATCTACCAAGAATGATGGCCGATAAGGACGAATTGAGAAAGAGACTCAAGTGAACGAATGTTATTAGTACGAGTTGATGACAAGTCTGACTGTAGATGACGATATATAGATATACTCCTCACTCCCGTGAGTTAATCACTCAAGTGGAGAAATGTGCAGGCTGCCACTTACTCTGAAATGCACTAGCTCTTCTCAAGAGTTGATCACTCCAGGTAAGCAATGTAGAAAGATATACGTAAAAAATTACGCTGAGAATGACGATGCCCCGGGGTAAGATGCCTGACAGTCGTAAAGTCAGTCGGGTTTCGATCCTAGCGTGAAGAGAATGGCGGGACTAGCCACACTAAAGAATTGTGATTCAATGAAAGTGCTTGTTTATGGATGATCCTTTCTCTATATATAGGCGTGTGTATGTGACTGTGTTGTCTATTATATATAAACTGATATACTTTCAGAGACATGAATAAAACGCTCTTCTCTTATCAGTTAGTTCCTAAATTCCCTTTTTCAACATAAAAAAAACACACTTCAATAAAAAGCATACAAAGGATATATTAGGAAACATCGAACAAAACATGAGGTGCTTTTAACAAGATGGCCTGTTTTATTCGTGGAGTCATTTTAGAAAAAGCCGAACTGTTTTTCATTCATTCACCCATTCAGTGGTTCTATTTTCAACGAATATCTAATAATTTTTTTCTTTTCAAATTCTAATTTTAATTTTCACTTTCATAATTCTTTCTTCTCATTAGTCTTGCCGACCGATCGACTTCGCCCATCCCATTCTGAATGTTTCGTTTCGTTACTTTCTTCTCCCATTTCTTCTTTTTATGTCATTAGCGATTCCAACCAACAATTCCTCGGACCAAGCCTCTGTTTTTTTTTCACCATCCTATTCGTTTATTAACACCCTGTCACTTTTTTACCGTTTCTCCAACACATTTTTCCTTTTAGTCAGTCCTTTCCAATAACGTTCCTTCATTCATTTTTTTTTAATCGTTATAAAAGAAGCGATAATGAAATAATGATGTAACTATCTGCAGGATCTTTTATAACGACATATTTTCAAAATCTTTCACTAAATTATACTGTTTTGTTCTCTGAAAGTTTTTTTTTTTCTTCGTAAATTTGTGAGTGGACAGAATTTTTTTTTCCCCAAACCGTTTTGAAGCGTATTTTTGTTTTAATGTTCTTTAATTTATTTCTTTAGCTCTTCTAAAAGTTTTAAAAGACTACATAAAGTGATTTAGATTCATAGAAAGAGGAAATATAATGAGGAAAATAAAGAAAAAAGTAAAGGAAAGGAGCAATAACAAAAAAAGGAAAGAAAGAGAGAAAGAAGGAAAAGAAGCCGAAAGAAAAAGTAAGAAAAACGAATGAATAAAAATAGATTGGCTTGGTTTGTGATTAAATTAAGTAAGCACTTCTGACCAGAAAAAAGAGTCTGTGTTTTATATCCTGATTTTCTTGGCAAACCTTTCCTAAACCAACCTCCTTATTTAAAGCATTTGTGTTACTCAGCTTTACCTTTTCCATTCGATTTTACGTCATCTTTCTCTCTCCCCATCCCTCTTTCTCTCACTCTCTCTCTCTCTCTCTCTCTCTCTCTCTCTGTCTTTCTCTGTCTCTTTCAAACTCACTGGTTCGGTCGTAAAGTGTTACTGATGTAGCATGTCTAGGGAAAGTATAGCTCGGTGTAGTTCGTCTCTTTTGGGGTGCACAATCAGTTTGAATGCCAAAATTTCCTACTAGACATGTTACCATAACAAGGTTAAAGAACCCAACTTGTCTTAGCATTTACTCATACATTTCCCACGTGTATTTGCGTTATTTGAAATGCAAGACACTTCATTCAGGATGTAGTCCGCTTTCTACAACAATAACGAGCCACGAGCTTTTCAAAGATAAACAAACGAAAAAGACGACAGAAAAAAGAAAAAAAATAATAGTTACGGTTTTTTTTAATTTAATAGCTAATAAACCTTCGTGGGTGAGTTGATGTCAACGTCATCTTTGTAGAAGATGATTAATGATATTGTTTAACGCACAACAGGTACTTAAGAGTGTTTATACCTTCGGTAACTATTACGTTCAATTTAGGTAGTCTTAAATTGAATGTAATCGTGCGACTGGAGTTCGAACCCGCTTACTACTATTTTGTAGTCGAGCCCATTAGTCAAAACGCCATAGAGATTCTCTTCACGAATACAAAGAAATAAAGAAAAATATAAATTGAGGGATGGAGAGAGGAAAACATTCGTATGTTAAGAAAGATTGTTTTTAAAGTGAACATTTTAAATGCAAATTTTCAAGGTGGGCAATTTTAGAAATGCTATATAAATAAACATTTCCGACTTCGTTCTGTATTGTATTGTGATACAGTCAATAAAAATAAACAAGCAAAATAAATCCGAAGGAAAAATATTTTTTAAAACTATAACAATAACAGAGGGAAAAGATAGCAGGTTGAAAGTAATCTAAAAACAAAGGTTTTTCAAGGTCAAGAACGTAAGCGACAAAGAAAGAAACTAAAACGTTCTGTAAACATAAAATATTCAGAAGAAATAAGAAAATAGTTACTGAGATGCTAGGAATGACACAGAGATATAAAAAGATATTTTCTCTCTTTAGATAAATGTGGCATAAGTTCAACAAATGTAAGTCTTCGAATGAACATGTGACTTTTAGTCCTGGTGATTTGAATTTAGTTTCATATCCAGGGGATGCTAAACTTCGCCTAATTTTTCATATTCTAATTTTTGCTTGATAAAGTAAGTTTATATATATATATATATATATATATATATATATATATATATATATATATATATATATATATATATAACACCTAAAATGCGTAAAGAAGTAAAAAAAAGCTTCGTGAGATGTTTTGACCAGATATTTAGTACTGACAATATTGTCCTATACACTTTTTGATCGATCTTCGAAATTTGTGAGCTTCTTTTAATATTTTTTGATTTTATACAGATTCTAATTCGTTTTCGAGGCATAAAGAATAAAAGAAAAAATAGAATTATAAATTTTACTGTGTTTTATACATGCACCGACATATATATATATATATATATATATATATATATATATATATGCCTGATTGGCATTCACATCAATTTCGATGCATAAGAGCCCAACAGTTTGGTCAAAGATATAAACTGCTGGACTTACCTACAGAGGTGATTTGTTTATAGTGACGAAAATTTAAGTAGAACTAATAACATTTCTAAGATTAGCGTATAACAGAAAAATGGTGCCTCAATGGTTGTTTGGGTTTAATGGCATCTCCACCTTTGTAAGTTATTAAATGCCAAACCCATTTTTATATAAATAAACATTTCAAAAGATATTTGTGTGCATATGTCATTATGTATGTTCATAAAGTAATATGTACCCCAAATGCAATCATAATGATCGACAACAGGGAAGTTATAGGAAAATATGCAATTTCTTCGTTAAAGAAAGTTCAAGGAAAAACGGATCAATTTTGGCGCAATTATAAACCTAAAAAACGCCCACGCACGTGTTCTAGAAAATTGAACAATTTTGGGGAAAAAAATGAAAACACTAAACTACATTTTTTGGCGAATCAGGTGTGCTAAAAAAGTATGCGTTCACTTTCTTCTTTAGGAATCTGCGGAGCTAACGCGCATGTGCGAGATCTCCGCAAACACAAAGTTAAAACATTTTCCAAGGCACCTGAGAACAGTTCACTTGTCCCCCAGGCAAGACGTCACGACTGAGTCTCAGAGTCGCATAGCAACCCAAACATGCTTGACCACCGGACGATTGTTTCGACCAACAACTTGGACGATAGCCTATCAACTCTAGATGCTGCCCAAGAATTCACTGCTGCCCACAATGACTTAACACAAGAACAATTTCATTTCTTTGTACTCAGATCTATCTAAGAATAAATCTTTTCTATTTTTAGAGCACTCGTATTACCTGTGTTATCTTTATAAACAATAGTCTACTACATATTACATAAGTACAAAGAATATCTATAAGAAATAGTAAAAGGAAGGAAAAATAATCACATAGAGAAATAATAGAGATGTTGTAAATAAATTCCATCTGAAAAGAATTGATGTTAAAAAATAACTCCAATCATTAATTAAAAAAAGTGTGAGTGGCGCAGAGACAGAACTCAATTGCAAATTAAAGGTTAGTCTATTTCATCGCTTTATTTATGAGATTTAGATGAAAGTTAATTGATTTATTCATGAATCTACTCTCTTGAAAAATATTTTTATAATCTTGGAAGGAAAACATTTCTTAGATTAATTTAAGTTTTGATCCATGATATTTTCCGAAGCAATTTCAATATTATCGTCTGGCATCTCGAATAAATTCATATTATTCACAGAAATGGACTCAAATTTTTTATGTAAAATATTATATATATATATATATATATATATATCTTACGCTTGTGGTATGAGGGTTATTGGTGGAGAAAATAGATAGGGTGAATCAAGTTCAAGTCCTGGGCGAGTTTATTCACATTGCCCTAGTGCTAATACTTTCAAGATAGGTATTAATCCAACTAATCTTCTAGATACGAGTAAGTAGTAGCGTTGCCTGGAATTGGTATGGTGACCAATCTAGGAGAAAAAAACGCTAAATTCAAACCTATTAAATCTCTCTTAGATATTGACATTGTACTAAACCCTGCTTGCGTTGAGGAGTTGATTAACATGCAAACATGTGCGTATGTGTGTTAGCATAGTTTACGTAAAAACGACAAAAAATTCATTGAATTAGAGGTTAGCTTCAAATAAATGAAACCATCCCTTCTTTTTAGGATATGATGCATCATGAAATTAACTATACTATTAACATGAACAATGTTATAGATTTAAAAATGAAATGATATAAAAAAAAGTAATGACATTGTTGATTATAATTCTTTTAGCGTACTAATTCAGATAATACGTAAAAGATATACTCAGATCAAAGTTTCATTAGGCCGATCATGTCATTCAGATCTGTATACTGAATTTATTTTGATTTGGATTTGTCATTTTTCATTGGAGTATAATGTGTCAGTACGAAAACGAAGGGTTGATCTTGACACAGATGTGAACAGGTATTCTTCGCCAGAAAACACTTCAGCGTGTCACACACACACACACACACACACACACACACACACACACACACACACACACACACACACACACACACACACACACACACAAGATTCACCTTTCAAAACAGTATGTTTTAACTTAGAATAAATCTTCAAAATCTTTTTTATTTTTAGTTTGATACCAGGTACCAGGATGCAGTCATTTTTTTATATTTTAGGGGTAACAAAATTTTTTTTTCTAATTTTGTTTTTCCATAGGATTTTTAATTAGCAAATAAACTTTACATATTTACCATTTCCTAATATATTACAGCCAACAACTAAACCAATTTCGTGTATTTCGGGATTCCCTATGTACATATCACATATCCGTATCTTGGTCGTATATTTTTGGACGTGGATATGTTACATTATTGGTATCATAGTTCATTATTATTATTATTATTATTATTATTATTATTATTATTTAGAAAAGTAACATAAAATCATATAATTTTATGCCAGTTTTTTTTGTATAAAGAATATTCAACCATATGCAAGGTCAACTTTAAACTATACAGTGAAACTTTTAATTCAGAGTTTTCCTTATATCATATTTGTTGCCTTACCAAGGCTAAACAGCTCTGTCTAGCTCGAAGAGAATGCATGCCTTTCGCAAAGGCATTAGCGCAAAATGAAACGCATTTAGCCTCGTTCATGAGTTGCTTCCGAGGAGTTGCCGATTCTGTTTTTTATAAGGATAACCTGAGCGTGCCTTGAAGCTATTATTTAAAAAAATGATTATTACATTAGTTACTGGAAACCCTATTACATCAAGCAAAAAGAAAAACTAACTTCTGAATCAAATAACCCCACAAGATGTGATATACCATAAAGAAACCAAAGAGTCAACGAAACAACTCTTGAGTAATTAGGAAGTCAATTGTTGTGACAATACCCATCATTGTCGTAGCGCCAAATAATACGTTTTGTTACGATGACACCGACATTTTCCATTTATATTTAATGACCTACTGTGTCTCATATATGAGTAGATTCTTACTTTCTTTATATCTAGCTGCTTTTTAATGTATACTATATCCCAGTTAATCTAGTAGGATTATAAGTATTTACCCTTATATAAGTTGATTGTTTTCCTCACGAGATTTAGCATTAATAAAACCATTACGTTCGACATCATAAAAAGTTTAGAGCTTTTCCCAGGGTATTATTTTATCATTCATATTTCCTGCCGTTGACAATATTCCCTGAATACGCGATTGGCTTAGAATATAATTATTTTTTGTTGTTGTTCAGGTTGCCAACAATGAGCAAAAGTCAGCTGATTAATGTTGACCTTGGACAAGTATAAAACTTTTGTTTGTCACTCAGAGTGCTATATCTGTTGAACTATCTAGTGTTATTAAAAGTGCATTTGATTATGTGTGACAAGATCAAATTATTAATAAAAACTCCTTTGGACAATGCAGTATGAATATGTAACAATTTTGAACTGGCTCTTAAAGATGGGGAGAATTTTCGTGCTACAATTCGACAGCAGGGTGAGTGAGTTCGAACTCCAGTCGACCTGTTAAGCTCACTTTCGGAAAAATACGTTTGGGAAAGGAATGAAACACTTCATTCTTCCAGCTATGGGTTAAATAGTACCACGAATGTTTTTTCTAGAAGGATGACTTTGACATTAAATTACCCATCAAAGGCTGATATGCCATTAAAAAAAGAAGCCAAAAGGATTAAGTGCCATTACAGGTATAGGTGTTGAGGTGTAATAAGACAATTTTTTGATGTCCGATTGATTAATTGATTGAAGTCCATCTATGGTTATTTCATGCTTTGAGTTTAGGGAATCACGTTCATGATACATTTAGTTTCACAGCTTTTGTGTAATCTTAAGTGATTTTTTCGTGCGTTTATGTGATGTTAATTATTCCTATCTAAGACCCATAATTTGCATAGAGCTATATGGTTTCGAGAAACATCATAATAACCATTAATAAATGACTGGCTAGGTCCTTTTGGCTCATAACAAGTACTATCAGTACTGTTTGACCCCCAAGTGCAACTACTCCGGGTCTGAGGGAACTTTGAAGAAATGTCAACGAAAAGCTATCCCACATTTTTCAGATCTCCTAGATACAACGACTGAAAAGTTGTGTTACAAATAACAACAATAAAAAAGAGGACAACGGTTAAGAAAAAAAAAATCGCACACAAAACATTGCAACTCTAGCCTCATTTCAAAAATTCATACAGATAGTGTTCACGACTTTCCCGAGAGTATTAGGCCGAAAGTAAATCTAACGGACCAACTGAAGTTCGAACTCGCTTACTTCGAGGCTGCAGTACAACACTTTAACCATGGCACCACAGTGACTCACCCTATTAAGTAAAGATAAAAAATGCACCATCAAATGCAGTTTAGTGTCATACACAGTACACCCGTTTTTATAGGGGAGAATCTTAAACTTTTATAGGGGATATAGTCGACATATTCAAAGTTCTGCCATCAATTGCGCAAGAGTTTGTGGAAGATAGATACAATTCTTAGCGACCGGTCACTTCACGAAAAAAAGTACATCATGATAAAAATGAGAAATCTCATCAGATTTGATGATGGGAATGATTACTGATGAATTAACCACGATCAACTTATTTTAGTAGAAGATTGAATTACAAAACAAATATTGAAATTGCTTAAAGACCCGATTTCTATGAATAATTTCTCGGCCAATAGGATATTCTCATAACACTGGCCTCTCACTCTCTTGACCTAAATTCTTGTCATCACTCCTTGTTCCTTTGAATAAAAGCAAAGCAACATATTCGTCGTTTGTAAACTCACAAGAGTATTACATTAGCAGAAATATAGCTGCCGAGTCAGAATTGTCGTGAACTCATTTAATAGTGGGGATCAACTTGTGCCTTTCCATTTACAAAAAAAAAAAATGCTTGCTCTCCTCGGCATTCCTTTTCTGGCGCTGAGCAATAAACTCTGCTTTGCCTTTTTTAGACAAAGATCAGGAGGTTTATGGGTGGAAGACCCTCTGGAACCAGGCAATTAAATTTTACTCACCCACTCGGTGCATTACCTGGAAAGAGTAAATAAATAATGACAAACCAAATGAATTAGTAGAATTTAAATACTTCGAGTATTGCTTCGCAAGACTGCAAAGTTGAAGGAATTGATTTGTAATTATGGTGATCATTGTTTATCTTTACTTAATAGGATGAGTTACTGTGGTGCCATGATAAAAGAGTTGTACTGCTGCCTCGAAGTAAGTGAGTTCGAACTCCAGTTAGACGGTTAGATTTAATTTCAGTCTGATACTCTTGGCAAAGTCATGAACACTCGCTGGGTGAATTTTTGAAATGAGGCTTGATGTGCAATATTTTGTGTGTGATTTTTCGGACTGTTGTCATCATTTTTATTTGTTGTTAGTTGTAACTCAACATTTCGGCTACTGTATCCTCCGGCCTTCTTCATGTGGTCTTGTTTATCTGGGCATAGAAATGACTAAACCTGAGGGCAAAAACAATTTTATCCTGCATCTATGGGTCAAATAGTAACTCCGCTGTTCTTCGACAAGTATAGTTTTGGCATTAATAACACCACTGCTGTAATTCTACAAGGTTGGTTTTGGCATTTAATGACCCAGAAAATTGATTTGCCATTAAACAAAGTAACCAAATTGAACCTTTACTTAATACGCTGTCATATTTTTTTGTGATTATTGCAAAAATCTATTCATAGAGTGACAACAAGCAGACATAAATCCCCAGCACTTTTCTCCGTACTCTAAACCATGCAATGGCTTTGATAGTCTTAAGTCTTGTTCAAAATTCGAATTCATCCAAACCCGCCTATTGTCATTTTAATGCAATTCCAAGTTCGCCAGCCATTGAATACCGATTCGAGCATACATGTGTCACATTTCTCTCAGTTACAAACTATGACACCGCCATATATATATATATATATATATATATATATATATACTTAGAAACATCAATATGTACACTGATTTAAAAAAAGGACATTTATTTCATGTAATAACCACTTTTTTCAACATAATCTCCTTCTTTCCAGTTACCACGTTGATAAAAAAGTATGGAAAAAAAAATCTTTGCTAAAGGTTTCACTGATAACTAATAAATGTATTGATTCGTTCTCACATTGCGTGGCAGTTTATTGTTTTCATGGTTCAGGAATACTAAGTTCATATTTCAATCAGGGATGAGACAGTCATTAGGAATGTCAAAGTTTGATAGCATCTTTTCTTCTTTTATTTTCCCAGATTCTGGTTTGTTCTGATGATATTCATGACTTTGTCATGTTTAAACAATCTCTTTCAAATTCCCTTGAAGCTGTCTAGTTATATTCACTCAGGATTTTGAGGATAATACATTTCGAGTGTTGTATTTTCTATTTTTATGGTTTCGCTTATGGTAGATTTTATGTAATATGAGCAGATGAATTAGTTCAAGTATGCAGCGATCATCAGTATTAATGCTTTTGTTAAACTTTGAGAGTCATCATCATTTCTTCCGTTATAGCCTGTTTTTATTGTTGTAACTATTTTTATTAGTTTTATGATAATTTTTTTTTTATTTCACACATAATGGTTAGAAAAACATTTCATCAACATTAAGGCATGGTGACAACAGGGATTCCTTTGACTCTTTCTTTCTTTCTTTCTTTCTTTCTTTCTTTCTCCAACCATCTATTCTTATCGACATTAATCTTGGTTAGTATTCTAGAAAGGACCCAGTGTCCGTACAAACGTGATGTACATCAGTCTTTGCTGGTTGGCCAACCATGTATAGGAGTCCCTAGAAGAACATCAATTATGAGTTCGTCCTTACCTGTCACGTAGTGCTCAATATCTTTCACTCCCGATTCTAAGTAAATTCATCGCGGAAAATTCATCGTCGATTGAGTCATCGTATGTTTTGTTTTACGACGATAGTGCTGCCCACCAAACTACAGCACTAAGGAGAAATCCAATTTATCCTATGCCAAATTGAACACCTGTAGGTTTATCGGATCGTAAATTTATCGCTTGTAAATTCATTGCATTAGATTAATTCCTCTTATATAATAGAAATTCCCAAATCTAAGACTTAACAAATTCTTTAGCTCTTTTTATCAAATTCTAAAAAAAAAAACAATTATTATGTCATTCGAGTGAAATCAAACTGACTTCAATTTTGGAGTTTGGGGATGTGAAGTACCCATTCACTACCATTTAATTTTAACAACATCTGATGGTGTGGCTCTAGTTTTGGAGTTTGGAGAACGTGAAGTACCCATTCACTACCATTTAATTTTAACAACATCTGATGGTTTGGTTCTAGTTTTGGAGTTTGGAGAACGTGAAGTACCCATTCATTACCATTTAATTTTAACAACATCTGATGGTGTGGCTCTAGTTTTGGAGTTTGGAGAACGTGAAGTACCCATTCACTACCATTTAATTTTAACAACATCTGATGGTGTGGCTCAAGTTTTGGAGTTTGGAGAACATGAAGTACCCATTCATTACCATTTAATTTTAACAACATCTGATGCTTTGGCTCTAGTTTTGGAGTTTGGAGAATGTGAAGTACCCATTCATTACCATTACTCTGACCTGGAAATTGTTGTACTCGTAAGGATATCATTTATGAGTCAAATAGAACCGTTCTATCATTTACTTTAGTAATATAAAAGCTTAGCTGGCGACGATAAACTTAGCAGATTCAGTGTGGTCGAACGATAACATCAACAAAATGTTTTCACAAGAAAGAGAAATATAAAATATGATGGCGAGGATATTATTTATTGCCTATGGATAGAGTGACAGATATTTCTGTTCATGGATCAATCAACAAATTACCGGGAAAAAACGAAGTATGTAAATTCCGATCACCAGCGGAAAACAAATATACGTGAGGTTAAAAGGATGTTCATACTTCCGTATAGAACTCGAAAAGAATATAAGGTCTTTAAATTTGGACTGAAGGCAGAGATCCGCTGGTCACTCGAGATAAAGGAGAGATCCGCTAGTCTCTCAAGCGAAAGGAGTGACCTACGGGTCACTCAAGAAAACATATCATGTGTGTTCTCAAGCCATCGTTCTAATACATACAAAGGCTCCCCGCCACAGAAGAAAGATATGTGCGAACTCTCTCTGACTGTATTCCTACTTCACACACATCGCCGTCGAAGAATAAAAATATGAATAATATGTTTATATATTTACGAGTCCTTCGTTGTTTGTCCAGCGGTACGTATGTGAAACTATGGAATGTTAATATTAGTTAGTTGAAACCATACAACTATTGGCAAATTGTTTGCATTTGGTGCGAATATATCATAAGTAGATGGTTGGTTGTTGGCGTAAGTACAGTTTTAATATCAAAAACTGTTCTATTTCAAACAGTTCAGTTTAGCATAAGTACACAGTTTAAATGTAAGTACACAATTTGTCAAAAACATTTCTATTTTAAGCTATTCACTTGAGTCAAACAGTTCTAATATAATTCAGTTTAGCATAATTACGCAGTTTATTTGTATCCAACCCATAGATAGGCCCCTATCAGGTGCTACTAGTCTGGGCCAGAGTGGAACTGGGAGCAATGACTATGAAGGGGTGCTCCGCATCTGATAAATAGAATTACTCATGTTAAATACGTGAAATCATTTAACTGTATGCGAATAAAATTTGTTACATCGCAATAGTTGAAACCATTCAACTGAATGCAAAGTAATGTGCCCGACTCGTTTAAAAATAATGTTACAAACAAAATGTTCACACACACACACACAGATACACACATACATATGTATGAATGGGATTAGGCATTAAATAACCAAGTTTTGATATGACATAAAGCATAACTAAACTAATATAAACCAATTATCTGTTGGGTATCACCTACCCTTTCAGCATAATTAGCTGTTCCATCTGCCATATATGGCAGTCGCGGAGATCAGTCTGGGAACAAGCCTTCGAGTCAGACCAGAAGAGCCGTTCCTATTGTTGAAGTATATCATTACTCTATCACTAATCCTATGTTCTTATTACTCACAGTCTCTCTCTTGTAAATACTCTTTCCTGTAAATATAAGTATTTTCCTCACATATCGTGGTTTGTCTTATTATTACTACTACTTGTGTTCACTAACCAGAACACAACATTATAAAATTCTGAATTTTGCCACGATTTTGCTCGCGATAAATTTAACATGCAATGAATTTGCAGTTGATAAATATACAGGCGATGAATTAACTACATGATGAATTTTTAGGTGATGACCTTACCACACGAGGAATCTACGGATGATAAAAATACTGTATACACTTGCACGCCTCTCTTTGATGGTTTGCGTGAAGGGAGGTAAATGGCCGTACAACTGACGTTTTGTTGGGTGCTGTTTCCAGGAATTATAGAAAACACAATGCAGCAGCCTTAATTAGTTCCTACCTTGCTCTGTCTCCAATCATTTCATTAAAATCTAAGTGATGCAACGATAAAGTAGTACTGACATGACTACGATTCGAAGAATTCTCGTTTTAATCTATCTGAATGATCAGACATTTTAATTATGTTATTGATAAGGCATATGATTTTTTCTATCATTCTAATTACCATAAACTGTTGTTATTATCATCGTTATCATGAATTTTGTCTTACACTTCATACAAAAAATATCATTATCTATCTAGAGTTACTTTTATTTCGTCATTACTGTTTTATCATTTATTGTTTGTTTAGTAGATACTGTAACTATCAATAAAACTTCTTGTAATTCTCTTCCTTTTTTGCGATGTAGTTTCTACCTCCATTTTTTCCCTTGCCAACAACATCATTCTCTTTTCTATTCTAATGACCATGCCGCTTTTATCTTATTCAATGTTGAAATCCAGAATATTTTTCGTATTCATTTATATAGAAAATAATGAGGCAGCAGCAGAGTTTTTCTTTTCAATACATTGATGCATGCACAAGATGCTTTCGCTGTTTTATTTATTACATTCCATATGGGTTTAGGTATTTATAACAAGATTTTGTTTGTAGAAATAATGCTACTTTTCTTTCAGAAACTGAGGTCGTTGTAGACATTTCAAGTAAACAAGTGGATCACACTGACCTAACTTTGCTCTCTATGTCAAATTGCTTTCGGTTCCAAAATAAGAAACGGGAAAGTAATAATTATCTTATGTCAAAGGTTTTTGAATAATGATGGAAACTTGCCAAAATTAATACGTAAATCTTTGAAATGGAAGGCGAAAATAAACGAAAAACATAAGCAATACATTTCTCTTTCTTTCCAGCTCTGTAACTATCACTGTCATTCATCATCTTTCTATCAATATCTCTGTCTCTCTTTCTCTCTATGCCTCGGACTACATCTCTCGCTCTCTCTCTCTCTTATTCTCTCTCTCTCTCTATATACATATATATATATGTGTGTGAGTGTGTGAGTTCAATTAATTTTTGTGAATTTTCATGTATTTTCAAGGTAAATTCTAAATTTAATCAATTATTTTTCTAATTCCGTGAAAAGTTCTTTCCAATTATATATATATATATATATATGTGTGTGTGTGTGTGTGTGTGTGTATGTGAGTGTGTGTGCGCGCGTGTGTGTGTGTGGTTGTGTGTGTATCTGTGTGATTTAAGATTCCGATAAAGCTGTTTGCATTTCACTTAGCGCTAATGCCCTTGGAGATTGCGGGAATCTGTTTGTTCTCTTATTACGTGTAAAGAGCTGGTGAGACGGTTTTCTTTAGCCTTAGTAAAGCGCATATATATATATATATATATATATATATATATATATATATATATATATACTTAAAATTGAATATGCCTTCAAAGGAATTCGGATTTAGGTAATTTGTTTATTTTTTACTTCTACACGTGTTTCCGACGTTTAAAGTTGTCTTCTGGAAGTTTATTGCTGATTTGCGCGTCCCCTTTGGTTTTTATGGTAGTGACTACTTTGATAGGGTTGTGATTATTTTTAATTCCTGGATTTTTGTCTGTGAATGTCCAGTCGGAGTTAATTGTCCCTGAAAACCTCTGCAGTTGTAATTTTTTTTTTGTATGTTTACATGAGTGTGTTCTGTGTCTTTTTGTGTTTGCGTGAATGTTTGTATCCATGAATGTGTATAAACTTTAGTTTTCTTTGTGGGGCGGGTCTTTTATTACTCTTTTCCCCATAAATAATGTACGATAGTTGATATAACATAAAAAACAATCAACTACGGAACTTCTTCCCAGAATGATTCTGTTTCTCTATACATTTCTCCCCCACCTCTCTCTCTCTCTTTCTCTCTCTGTATAGTTAGGTTCCGTTTGATATCGGTTTAAATTTATGAAGTTACTTTCTTTTATTTGTTGTAATGTATATATATATATATATTTTCAAGTAGGACATTACTGACTTCAGAGCATACACTATTTGGTTAGTTGGTTGGTAGGTTGATTGTTTTGATTTACGGCGTATCAACCCTTTTCGGGTCATTTAACGCCGAATTAAATAACACACATTTCATTTTAGTATAAGTATAGTTTTTGTATAGAAACGGTTAGATGTCGAAACAGTTATTTTTCTAGTAATTCAGTTTAGCATAAGTAAACAGTTTCAATGTCAGAAAAGTCCTATTTCAAGTAATTCAGTTTAGCAAAAGTTTAGATAGTTCTATTTCAAACAGTTCAGTTTAGCATAAATACATAATTTAGTTCTATTTTACCCATAGATAGGACCCTATTAGGTGCTACCACCCTGGACCAGAGAGTACTTGGGAGCAATCCCCATGAAAGAATGCTCCACATTCTGCGAAGGTCCCGCATTGCATGAACCTCACCATGTGATTGTTTAGTGTCATATCTTGGATATTCGTTTCGGGGTTTTTACCCCTCTGCAGTGAAGTAGTTAGTGTATATTACATCTCCAGTTTACTGGGTTAATATTATTCACTGAAATCAATAACATTTTACAAGTAGTATGGAAATGTTGGTTTATTTATTTATTTATTTTTATTTAATGGCATATCAACCCTTATGATTAATTTAATGACAAAACCAACTTTGAAGAAGGTCAATAGTGGTACTATTTAACCCATAGCAGACAAGATAAAGGGTTTCATACTTTTTCCACGTGCATTTATCCGAAAGTGAATGTTGTAGTGCAAGAGGAATTAGATCTCCCTTACTGTGATGTCACAATTTAGCATGTTAGCCGCGAGGCAACGGACACTTCCTCTTCAGAAAATCTTGTAAGAATATCTATCTATCTATATATATATATATATATATATATATATATATATATATATATATATATATATATATAGTATTAATGATGTTTGAAAAACCATGAGAAAATTTTCATTGAAATAAGATATGAATTAATAATTTGCTTTTTCATCAAATTATAATGTTTGCTGCGTTTACAAATATAAGAAATTCATAAAAATACTACGAAAACAGGGTTGAATTATTTAAAACTTACGGTGATATATATATATATATATATATATATTTAAGACAGTATTTAATACTTTAAATACAGAGTTGGGAACAATTCTAAGCAAGATAATTTAAATATTTACATATAGAATATTGAATTTAAGTAATGCAAATCAAAAGCTCAAAGTAAATAAAAACCAAAGACTAAATTATTAAAAAAAACAAAAAACAAAAATCCAATCAGTCACATTAAGAAAACAAATTTATTTCTATCCTGTTAAAAACATTGATATAAGAAAAAAATTTAACTGGACTTCTTCAGATCAAACGAGAAAATGGATGAAAATAACTCTTTCACATTTACAACTAGACTAAAAAAGAAAAAAAAAAAAACATACAATTCACCCACACAAATCACAGACCTTTCGAATCAAGTAACAATAAATATCAACTTATTTTGTCACGTACAGAACATTCAGTTTCATCATACTTCAAATTTAACAGAAGAAAGTTTTCACATGATACTTTGAATAGTTAGACATGTACTTTCGTAGCTGTAAATTCGGAGTATGATGAAATTGCATGTTCTTTACATGACAAAATAAGTTGATACTTATTGCTTTTGATTTGGAAAGATTAGGTTTATGGGGTCGAAATAAGTTTTTTTAAAGTGTGGTTGTATATGCGAAAGAGTTATTTCTATCCATTTTCTAGTTTGATCGGACAAAGTCCTGTTTAATTTTTACGGCGTAGATTTACATCAATGCTTTTACATAGGATAGAAATAAATATATTATCTTATTGTGAGCGATTGTTTATATATATATATATGAACTTATATTCTGAAATCATCTAGACCAGACTTAGAAGAGATTGTACTTGGCTCACACATATTTTCAACCTTCATTAACAAGTTCAAAAGATTTAGTTCACCAGTTCACAGGGTTATTTCACCCTTCCAGAAGTAGCAATTCCTCTGTTAAAGTTAATTTCCTTAAGCCATTCTTATTTTCCTCGGTATATATATATATATATATATAGTAATCCACACACAGACTTTCGTTCTATCAGAACTCTTCAGTGTGGCTACATTTTTATACCCTATCGGCTACCAGAGGGCTCAATTTTTTTGAAGAGCTTTGCATTACGCTAGCGGTGGCCGGCAATTCATTTGCCAGAGAGCTCAACCCCCACGGGGGAGAATATATTGTCATCCACCGACAGACTGTTTCGTTCTATCAGAACTCTTCAGTGTGGCTAGACACGCTCGAAGCCGGGATCGAAACCCGTCCAACTTTACGTTAGACTGTGATTTCGACCACTCGGCCACCAAGCGGACCATGCTAAGGGAATTTTAAGGTATTTTTATTTTTTAGAAACAACAGCAGCAGCAGCAGCCTTTGTTTATATATATATATACATATATATATACAAAGCGTGTGCATTTATTAATTTAACATGATTATCATTTTTTGAAAAATATTAGAAAAAATCCTGGCAATGAAATATAATCATCATATGCAAACGTATGTTTGTTCATAGAATAGGAAGGTAATCCTATTTAAATACTTCTGAAAACGTTCATTAATATGATTATATATATATATATATTTATATATATATATGTGTGTGTGTGTGTGTGTGTGTGTGTGTGGCAATGAACTCACGGGCCACGAAACACTGGGGTGATTCTGCTTTTAATCCGCAGGTGGTATGTAATTGAATGGCACGATTAATACGCCTATAAACCCACGTTGTATTTTGCATCTAGATGATATATCAATTGCAAATCGGAGTCGCCAGTTGATGAGTGGACGGATCCGACCGCACAATGAAGAAAGTAAAGAGATATCAAACGGCAACCGAACACAGTTTTGTAACTGCAATAATTGATATTTAGTTCAAAATGGTTCATACATTCATCCTTTCCAGCTATTGGTAGAAATAGACGGAGACCTCATCCTCGAATTAATAATCTATCAATTTCTCGGCATTCAAAGACAGGCACAAGGATTTTCGGTTATCGTATAAGTTTTAAGCTTTTCTCTTCTCGCTTTCTATAGTCTGGCTCAAGGCAATCTCAAGTGGTGGTTATGGCCACCTTCTTAGTTTTTAGCTTTCAGCTTCTCTCGGTTCTTTGATAGTTAGATACGAGGTGATTTCAAGTAGCGTATTTTGTTCACTGTCTTCCTCAAAGTGTTGTATTTTGTTAGATATTCTCTGTCTCTCGAAACGTGTCGTATTATCGTAGGCTTTTTCTTCATCTCTTTATGACTACGAATCTGGTAAAGGGTCAAGACTCAGTGTATCATAGTGTCTGTGAGCCGATTTGTGCTGATGTCTAAAGTATCATATTATCTCAATTTCTTTTCACCGGTCTCTTGTTGGTCTCCACAATGTATTACATGCATTTTTTTATCATCGGAGGAATGGTGGCTGGCGAAGCTATTAATGATATCAATTTTCTCCTAATTTGGATTTCAATTAATTCCACCCCTTCTACTTGACGTTTCTACTCTATCGACTTCCTCTTACTACAATCCAAGCAGCTGGTCCTTCCTCCTATTTGGTTTCTACGCTCCTTTTACTCTCCGTGTTTGGTTTCCTCCCACGTCCATATGGAAAGAGGGCAGTTTTTTCTCTTCTAATGACGTCATATTTTCCCCAATTGAGTTTAGAAAATGTTTTTGAAAATGCTTTGTTTACAGAGAGCTCGTTTGGAATTCCTGATGGGCAGGCTTTGACTCCTTTGATTAAATCTTCCGTCGATCTTGCTTCATCATCTATGGACAATTGAAATAATGATTTCCTTCCAAATTTTATTGACCAGACGATCTCGCCAGTATTTCCTCTGGTGTCTTTAGTAAACCCCACCAAAACGAAAAAAGATTATGTTTTCTTTCTCACCAAAATAACATTTTTGACTCATCAAAAGGTAAAGAAAAATATCCTGTATTTATCCTTTTAAAATCCATTTCCCTTAATTTTTGCTTTTGTAATGTACAGTTTTTATTCTTCAAAAATCCATTTAGATTGAATATTTTTTCTGGTAAATAAATTTATTTGACTTGGTCTATGTTTACGATGTCACATATATATATGTATAAATATATATATATGGGTGCATATATCTGTGATTCGAAACATAAATTGATAACGTGAAGTTGGTGTTGAAATGATTTCTTTTCTTGATATAATTGTTCGTTTTTTATTCAACGCTCATTTTTTAATTCAATGCACAAACTCACGCCCCACCCCATATATATATGTATATATAATCATACCACACAAGCATGAAAACCCAGTTATACATTTCAGAAAAATGAACTGAAGGCAAGGATAGCGCAGCATTTACTAATTTGAACAAAGAGACAGTTGAAAAGGCTTGCAGCAGATTCTAAAGTCATCTGGATCCTGTGGTCAATACCAATGTCAATTTATTTGAGTAAATTTGATCTCTAGTAATTCTAAATATTTTCATCTAATTTTGGTAAATATATCGAATAAAGTGAGATGTCATATGTATGTATATATATATACATATACCTGTGTGTATATAGGTGAGTGTGTTTGCGTGCATTGTGTGCACTACATTTGTGTGATCATGCCTACGTATGTGTGCATACTTGAGAGCTTCTGTGTGTGTGTGCGTGTGTGTGTGTGTTTGTGTTCGAAAACATATTTATGCATATTCACTATAACAATTTTAAATATTGACCTACAATCCCAGAAGTTTTGCCATTGAATATTATTCGCTAGCTTCGTGAAATAGATATATATGAATTTTTTCAGGAGATCACTCATACTTAAACATGCACATAACATAACACACACACGCGCGCGCGCTCACACACACATACCGTCCCTATATATTTACCAGTATATATATATATATATATATATATATATATTGTCATCCACAGACTGACTGGTTGTGTCACAACTCTTCAGTGTGGCTAAACACGTAGGACGCTTGAAGGGATCGAAACCTACCCAACTTTACGTTAGACTTAGTATCAAACTGCTCGGCCAACAAGCGTACCACGTCAGCGAGGGAATTATAAGGTATCAGTGGTACTGCAGCAGCAGCGTTTGTTTACAAATTATACCTTACCGGATACCAGAGTGCTCAAATCGTTAGAAGAACTTTGCATTATGCAAACGGCAGTCGTAAATTCCTTCGAGTGCTCAACCCCCATGGGGGAGCGTATGCACGCGTGCATATATATATAGAGAGTGAGAGAAAGAGAGAGGGACAGAGACAGACAGACATACATAATTACAGACAGACAGACTGATCGAGAGCGAGAAAAGGTGTGATTGAGAGAGAGATAGATAGATAGATAGATAGATAGAGAGAGAGAGAGAGAGAGAGAGAGAGAGAGAGAGTGTGTGTGTGTGTGTGTGTGTGTGTGGTGAGTGAGATAGATGAAACCAATGTTAATAAACTTTTGTTTTGTTAATATTCTCTCTTTGCTTCGATAGAGAGATAGATATGTAACTGTGATCATACACTCCCATTTTTCTTCTTTTTTTTTTTTTCGTCTTTTATTGATATACCTTTTTTAGATTTCTGTCAAAAGAAATTGAACCCTCGCAGATGAATTTCCTTCTCAAGTTGAAAATTAAACATTGGCACCTAAAGAAGATAAAAATTGATATATCTTTAAAACAGCCCGACATATTTAGCTACTTGTCACGTTTTATTTAGTTACGGCAATCTGCTGTGAGAAACTAGACACTTTGTTGCCTAGAATATTATAAGACAAAAATAGAAATCTAATTTATCCTAAATAAGATTGTTAAAATGCATAAAGACTAAAGCGTTGCTTGGTATAAATAACTCCAAGGTCCCGTGTACATGATTGTGGCAAGTAATTGATTTTACATTTGGAATAATTCAGATATAAAGTAGCCAACAGAAGATGACAGCTTAAATGAAAAGCCAGACTGAAACAGAGACAGAATCACGAAGAAATATATAATTTAGTAAACACATAATATGAAATATTTGGATAACATGACTAAAATATAGATTTTTAATAAACAACTAATCTTTCTGGTTTCTGTTTATATATTAGTGAAGCGTATTCCTTTCATATGTGTTATGAATGCTTATATTTTTATGCGAAACATGGTACAGCAAAAAAGAATTTGAATATTAATATATCTAGAGAAGCAGGCCATTTTTCTTAAATACATAATTTTTTATGTATGCATTTACCAAACCGTCTGCATGAGCAATATATGATCCAAAGTGAGTTTAACAGTTTTCAATTCAGAGCTAACTTTCTCCTAGACTGGTTAGCATTCGAGAGCTAAAGAACCGAGTTTTCTCTTCTATTTTAATCATAACTGGAGTGAGAATAGTCAGATTCACAGCTTTATCAAGGGCATTAAGGCTATTTGAAATGTCTTGAGCTTCGTCCAAGATTTGAACTAGGGTTCCCGTGTCCATTTCCTACGACGATATCCATTACACCATAAGGGCCTCCCATAGTTTTGTATCTATCCTAAGGTGTACAATGGTCGACCGAAAAGTTCATTGACTGACCAAGATACTCCCATAGAATATGATAAAATGATTGTTTTTTTAAGCATGCTCTTCCATCGATATTACTATGCTTGTATCCCACACGCTGAAGAAGTCATCCACGGCAGATATGTATTTTTCAGCCGAATAATTTTCCAGCCAACCCTCGTATTATAATTTCGGGCTGTCAATAGTAGCGTGGATAAAACTGAAACTGTACTTGAGTACAGTGTCAAGAGAAAGACTAGGCGGCGCAGAGAAGATGTTGGAAGATAACATCCTGGAATGGACAGGCCTGTCTTTCACCGAGTCGTAGAGTGCCGTTTACGACCGACATAAATGGCAGGTGATTGTCTCATTGTCACCAGTGGTGCCTTCACAACCGCCCCACCCGTGGTTAAGAGATTGATAATGATGATGATGATGATGATGATGTTATGAAAGAGGGCTTCTTGTATACTTATTACCGGTGAGACAAGTCTAAATTCAGAAATCGACATGTGCTTAACTACTATCTTTGAGAAAGGTATGTATCCATATTTTTCAGCCTCGGGATACTGTCATTCTAGATAAGAGCTGACCACAAAGTAATAATAATGAAGGCATAATCCACAGTAACTAGTGATCTAGAACTGCGGCTGCACCATCAGATGAAGGTTAGTGCTAAACCCAGGACACGTTATTTAGTAAAGTTGTTCCACAACATGAAGTTTATTGGTATGGCGTTGTTTGGTATTTTTTTGTGGCTGATATCTTGTTGGTTGACCGGGTTTAGACCTTTTAATGATAAAATTACGTCTTCTTAAGTTGCTTATATTCATTGCTTCATAATTTATCGTAATAAAGGTTGTTTTCTTTATTTCTTTGATATCCTGTCTTCTTCACAAAGATCTCTATTACTTCTGGTTGAATTTCCTAGCCATAATAATAAATTTCTGGTTTATTGGGAGTAATAGAAAAGTTTTGACAATATTTGCATTTAAAATGCCCACTTTCAGGTTGGAAAACCTTTTTAAATATAATCAACAATCTTTACAGAGTCACCTCAGTGATCATTGAACTTATCTCCATCATGTCACTTTAGCCATATTAACAAATATTGATAATCAATTCACAATGTGAGGCGCACTGAAAAATAAGTATAATGTTATGTGTAATGAGAGTTTTTCAGAGCGCAGCACTTACTTGTTTTATATCCGAAGGTTAATCAAATTTTCGTTCAAGTTCCCAAATTCTTACTGGAATCAAGTTATTTCTCTAGTCATGTTATTACTCCCCGATACCAATACAAAGAATCTTTGTTTTTATCTCAATTCAATAATTAATCAAAATTAATTAAAGAATAATAAAAATTAATTAAATAATTAAGCAAAATACGATTGATACAGATAGGTTGAAAACTTAGTATTTCTTGTAGTCTGCGTCTTATCTCGACTACTTGACTCATCGACTAGGAAGATCAAACGTTTCTGGACTCCGGGTGACGAATTTGCTCCAACACAAAATATGTCGCTTATCGAGCTTCTCTTATGGTCGAAAACGGATTTATCTCCAATCTTCTCTGAACTACAATCCAAGAAGTCTCCCCTTGCTACTTCGAAATATCCTTAACCTAAATTTTCAGATTGTCCAGCAGGATTTCAAAATATGGTCGATTCGCTGTTTGGAATGTGTTATTTAGTTTGTCTGTGCGTATTAGCTGACCGGTGATTTAGTTTATTTATTTAAATCAAGCAACACCATCACTCCAGGAATAATGTAACATTTGTCGAGCAAGACTGGCTTATTAACCATAAGATCAGAATAAAATGACCCTGCTCCATATTTCCTATGTCTGTCTGTCGATATATATATATATATATATATATATATATATATATATATATATATATATATATATATATATATACAATAAAAATGAATGAATTAAAAAGTACTACATATTCAAAAAAATTAACTTTGGTGACAGGTTTGTTCATAAACTACATTAGTTACAGTCCTTTTCCTTGTTAGAAAAGGAAGACTTACTAAAAGCATTAATATGCTCTGACTGGTTATCAACAAGTAATAATTTAAGAGCGTTGCTTTAAATATCTATATTTTGTGTGAGTAAAAATATCTTTGTGTGAGTATGTTACAATGTAGAGGCCTAACTTATACGTTAATGTGTATGTGAAATAGTCCATAATAATCAGCAGTAAATAATGTTATGTTAGTAATAGCACATCTATTAAGTAAATAAAGATTTCCTCTCTTCGAAAATATTAAGTGGTGTTGAAATTAAATAAATTCTTGAAGATATAGAATTTTGGATTGACACTCGAAAAAAACCCCAAAAAACAAGCATTACAAAATTCTCTCTAATTTTTACTCAACACAAAATTACTTTACAGTTTTATTTATAAAATTTAGATAAATTCCAATTGTGTAAAAAATGGATTAGTTAATCTATGATTGATTAAAATATATTCTTAAGAATATTGTAAGTAAAAGATTTCTTAAATAATTTATGAGTTTTTATCTATCAAAGTTTGCAATGCAATTCATATATTATATATTATTATCTGCCATCTCAAATATATTCAAGAAAGGTATCGTCTAAAACAAAGCTACACAACGGTCCCAAATGAAAAAAATACAAAACCTTTTCATATATATATATATATTTATTTAAGACAAAACAAAATCCGCTCACATTATACTCCCAACTCCAGTTTAACCAGGAAAATCTAATGTTCACTTTTAAATGTTTTTTTTTGTCCAAATGGAATTACTCCCAACTCCGATCTAACTGGACCGAATAATAAGATTTGTCGATCATCCTTCTCCTTTATATAGTCCTCACCTGCAAAGAAATTAAGACTGAAATATTAATCACTTTTTTCTAGGTTTGTAAAATGTTGTAGGGTATTGCCACAAAAAATGTTCACATAAGGCCTCTTCTGGTTGAGGATTAGAAGTTTGATTTTATTAGTTTATATACAACGAAACAGTCTGTCTGTGGATGACAATATACACGCTCCCCCCATGGCGGTTGAGCACCCTGGTGAAGGAATTTACGGCTGCCGCTCGCATAATGCAAAGCACTTCGAACGAATTGAGCACTCTGGTGACCGGTAGGGTAGAAAATGTAAACAAACAAACGTTGCTGCAGCTGTTGTTGCTGTTTAATACCTTAAAATTCCCTAAGTCGACGTAGTACGCTTGTTGGCCGAGCAGTCTGATACTAAGTCTTACATAAAGTTGGGCGGTTTTCGGTCCCACCTTCGAGCGTCCTGTGTCGGGCGTCTAGCCACTCTGAAGAGTTGTGATACAACGAAACAGTCGGTCTGTGGATGACTATATATATATATATATATATATATGGGAGATGGTTGTGTGTGTACGAACATTAACTAATAATCCTCGAGAAAGATATGAAGTTACTTATCCCCAACTATGAGTTAAATTGTACCACTAGTTTTTCTACAAAGATGGCTTTGGAATAAAATAACTAAGGTTAATTTGCCATTAAATCAAGGAAACTGGACCAAGTCAAATCAAACCAAACTAATATGGCTAAAATGATATAAGGTATAATAACATAATCGATTCCCAATTATTTTATACTATATTTAATCCCTTTTGAATAACACTGACTTCCCTACTGCTACCAATCACACACACACACACACACACACACACACACACACATTGTGAGACATTTGTGCCAAACAGAGGGCCGAGACAAAGATCAGATTCGAGACCAAATACATCCCCAGTTTGGCTGGTCCACCTTCGGGTGTGCGAACTGCATTGATTGCATTGCATAGCTGTAGACCATCTGGTCAAGTTTCAGCTATGAACAAGTATACATTTCGGTCTCACGTAATATCTTGTGAGTCAAAGTCCAATAGTGCAGCATAATGCAGCAGGGCGTAAGTTGTCGGCTGTTGCTCGACGCCTCTTCACTCAAAATCCCACAATAAAAAAAGTTCTTGTGTCAAGTTCTGTTAAGTAGGAGGCAGAGAAAAATATAACACAAGCACACACACACACACACACACACACACACACACACATATATATATATATATATATATAATATAGAGAGAGAGAGAGAGAAGAGAAGAAATCGTTCTTTTTCTCGCTTTTTCCCCATCTTCACCACTTATACTCAGTACTGCCATAGCCAAGAAAGAAAAAAAAGAAAATAATAAAAATAAATAAATAAAAATAATATTTGATGGGGAATAATTCCTTAAGTATTAGTACTCATGAGATGATCATTTTTTCTAAATGCGGAAAAAAATCTATTCATTACTGCAATATATATATATATATATATATATATATATATATATATATATATACGTGGTACATTCAATGAGTTTCCAGACCTTTTTTGTACAGGCATTTAAAATTGTTATAGACT
>OY757905.1:103771881-103799381 GCA_963585895.1 Sepioteuthis lessoniana | reverse complement strand
TTCGGATTGCCCTCCACTATGTTTGCCAACTTTACTTTACTAACTTACTATTGTTAAGATTTTGAATTGTAATTTTCGTGGTAGAGCAGATATCCAGAGGAGAATATTGGCGCTATAAGTTAATTCTCACCTTCTTGTTCTCCGTCTTGTCTCATGCCTTACTTGATCTAAATAAATATCGATGACAAAAACTAAGAGAATAAGAAATTCTTTGAAATGAAGATATCTTTTTTATAATGTAAATAAGGAAAACGTCGAAGATGAGGAGGAGCATAAATAATTGAAAGCAAAACGAAAATAATAATGACCTTATAAAGAGTAGAAATAACCAAATAATAAAATGAAGTGTGGTGGGAAGAGGAATGACTGAGAGAGACGAAGAAGACACGCTGAGAAATAGAAGAAAAAAATAAATAAAAGATGAGAAACCATGTGATCGTTGATACAGGGAAAAACTGATTGAGCGTAAAAATAACGGCCATTAACGTGTATTCTTGCTTGTAATAGTATATAAATTATGAGGGTATGATCATTGGGAAAAAGTTCAAGAAGTTCAGACATTCTTTGCTTACAACCATTTTCAACTCTCAACTTATATATATATATATATATATATCGGTCATGACGTTTCACACCGATTAATTTATATATATATATATATATATATATATATATATATATATATATATATATATAGCAGTGTTGGTTGTCACTATCTCAATTTGTGCGTTTGCGTCAGACAAGATGTGATATAATTTGGAGAGTGCTCAATATCTCTGATAGAGCAATGATATAATATTATATTATATATAATATATTATTATATATAATATTATATCATATATACTATTACATATAGTATTATATCTTATATCTAAAATTATATTATATGCAGCTGTTTTGACTCTATGTATCTTACAGTGTCTAAGCATGAAACTAAGAGTTATAGGAAACGTACTCTGAAGTAGTTATTTTTTTTAGTTGTTAGACGTGTTCTACGTTTGAAACACACAACACCTTTCAATATTCTTAAAAATAATGACATAAATGTACTAAACAGGTATTTTTCTAAGTATTCAAAGAGAGTTAAATCGATTGATTGAAAGAAAGGAAGAAAAGAACTTCTTTGATTTCAAGTGAAAAATAAACTAAGTGTATATATCAAGAAGGGAGACCACTCTATATCGACGGGAAAAGTTTTGAAAATACGAAAAAAAGACAAAGGAATTAGAAGACTCTAGAACAAAAAAAGTCCCCGTTTGGTTTAGTTTGGTTTTATGGCATATCAACTATTGTAGGTTATTTAATGTCAAATACTCTTTATACATAAATATTAAATATATAAGATTTGGTTTGGTTAGATTTTATGGCTTATCAACCATTGTAGGTTATTTAATGCCAAATCCTTTTTATAAATATATATTAAATATATAGGATTTGGTTTTGTTGGGATTGGTGGCATATATACCATTGTAGTTATCTAATGCCAAATCCTCCTTATACATACATATATATATATATATATATATATATATATATATATATATATATATATTAAATATCTATTTTCACCCATATATAGGACCCTATCAGGTGCAACTACACCGGGTCAATCTGGACCTGGACGCCACGGCACCGAAACGATACTCTGCATTCCCAAAATCTCTAAGCCTGGAGACTCACCATCAAATGGCTTAATGTCATATCCAGGATACTTTTTGGAGTGGAGTCTTACTCCTCTACAGAGCTGCTATCTGTGTATTAAGCAGTTCCTGGTGATTGGGCTCAGAAGTCACGGTAGCATAGTGGCTAACTTTCTTGATTGCGATATCGTAGTTAGCAAGTTAGAAATCCAGTCGCCCTATTAGGTTCATATTCGGACAAATAACCTTGGGAGATTTATGGAACTTCTTATTCTCCGAGTTATGGGTTAAATAGGACCACTACTGTTCTGCTACTACGATTGATTTGGCATTAGATATCTCATGAGAACAGATATGACAAGAAACCCAAATAATCTTTCACTTTATAGCTGTGTGGTCTCACCACTTTGGACCATCCAGTTCTGAATTATGATGAATAAGGTATTCGTCATACTTCAGAACTGGATTTTATACTTTCAATGCATGTTGATTTAAGAAAAGCATTGCATCTACAAATATATGACCTGAACGTCTCCCTTAACCCCCAAACTTGAGGGAGGGTTTTAATCTTCCTAGATTTTCAACACTTGCTGCCACCACTGATATATATCTATCTTTACCTTTCATTTTATTCTCTCTCTACTTCTTACAATCCCTTACACTTTTTATTTAATTCCTTCTATGCCGAAATTTAGGGAAAAATAAAACATTCTGATGAAGTCTTTTTGAAATAAAGACGAAATATTATTTTGAATTTTTTTTCTTTGTTTCGCATTTGGCATTCAATAACCTAAAATGGTTGAATTCACACCTGTACTAAAGGTATAAGTGTAATGGAAAAAGCCTCGTTCATGAATTGTACACGAGTCATCGTGTATTCTTCCAACGACGATTACTAATACACTTATAAAGTTTCAAGTATTTCTTTGTAATACTTATTATTTCTGTGTAATACTTATTATTTCAAGTATTTCTGTGTAATACTTATTATTTCTATGTAATACTTATTATTTTTAAGCAGATATATTTAAAGTATAGATGAAACCTAAACAGGTACCACGAATCTTAGTCAGAGTGTACTTGTAGTTAATAGTAACGAATGATGGCTCAACAGTCACTCAATCACCAAGAGTCGAACTTTACTCTCAACTGTAATATATTGTCTTAAGAAATATACGTGTATATATATTTGTGTGTGTTCATGCAAAATCATGTATACTTAGATTTATTATATTCTGCATATGTGCATGACCATTTTTGAGATTATAACAATAGTTATTGGATGAGTATTAGGTATTTGTCTCTATGTGTTGGAATTGTATGAGTTTTATGTCATATCAACCATTGATGTTTATTCAATGCTAAGTCTCCTTTATAAATTTATATAAAATCTGTATGATTTTTAATAACATTTTTCACCGAACCTGAGCTCATTCTTTTGCTCACTGTTAAATGGTTGAAAGTAGAGTAATATTTGAATACTGGGTAATTTTAAAGATATTCTTTCGTTTCATGGTGAAAATTGAAACTATACATACGGACACTTATGTGTTTGCTATTTTTACCGAGGATGATATTCAATCTAAACTATCAAACAGATAGATAGATAGATAGATAGATAGATTGTGTCAATATCAATTATTTAACTTACTCTTTTCCTAAAAAGCAAATTTATCTGGCTACTCTAAGTAGGTGTCAACTGTTTATTCGATCAAAAGGCTAGAGTCAGGTTTATTGCCTAATGTATAGTGTGGCTTGTACAGAGGCTTGATAATCTTGTCACTGCAAATGACTGGGAGTGTTTTTTGTCGATGTATCACCGGATGAAACCTTCACTTATATATATATATATATATAAGAGAGAGAGAGAGAGAGAGAGAGAGAGAGAGAGAAGGAGAGAGATATAGAGAGGGGGAGAGAAAGAGAGTTTGTGATTGATAGAGATTGATTTACTCTGTTGGGTTTTGTCTGGCACAATGCGACAGGTAACTGCTCGGTTGAGACGAGATTCTTTACCGTCTCACCAACAGGTTTCCGTGTGTGTGTGTGTGTGTGTGTGTGTGTGTGTGTGTGTGTGTGTGTGTGTGTGTGTCTTTGACAGAACTCTAACCATTCACATTCAGAAATAAAAGCAATCCACATGATTAATTTTACACTTGGAAAGGTAAATGAACGCAATAACCGAAATACTGGTATGAAAAAAGAGACCCCCCGCAAAAAAAAAAAAACAAACAAACAAGAAAAAACAAAAAAAGAAAGAAAAACAAATGCGTGAGCAGTACATTTTATATCGATGTAAATGGTTGTCGCTAAAAAGAACTCACACACATACTAGAGCGTGCACACGCATATACACCCACAGACAGTGTTATACACAGACACAGTAATACACACACACACACACACACACACACACACACACACACACACACACACACACACACATATATATATATATATATATATATATATGTGTATATATATATATATATATATACACTGGGGCTTCAGAACTGTAACCCTTTAAAAAGATGATTGCTGGCTTGTCAAAGTCGATAATTGATAAGTATATGAAAAATGAGCAGGAACTCAGAAATGGTTTTTACTAAATGATTCTTCCATTTCTGTGTTATCAAATTTTATAACTACTGCGGGCCTTTATAAAGTCATCTCTTTCTCACTCTCTGTCTCTGTTTCTGTCTCTCTGTCTCTCTCTCTCTCTGTCTCTCTCTCTCTCTCTCCATATATATATATATATATATATATGAAACGGAAATATGTAAAGAAAATCTATGACAACGTGCTCAGCGCTTCGAGATCGAGTCACATAGCTGATGTATGTATGTTCGAGCTGGTCGTCCTGCTTTTGCTCGGCCATATTTTGGGATCCATTGGAGGTCATCACTTATGAGCTCGTCCCTGCTTCTCCAGCAGTGTCCTGCATGTCTGGTACGTCTAACTTGGATAGTTTTCGTGATGGGAGGCAGGTGGCCGTATAATTGGTGCCTTGTTGGATGTTGCCGCCAGGACTTGTTAAATATTGCTCGCGAAATTCTTGCGTAATTGCCATCTAGCTTCTTCTACAGCCGTTTTGCTAGCATCCAAGTAGCGCATCCATACAGCAGTATCGACACGACCGCTGCCTGGAAGAAACTGCGTTTCATTTTATTGGTCAGGTCTGATTTCCATATGATCGATAGCTTATCGATAGCTGTCCATGCCTTCGTTAGCCGCGTGTCGATGTTTTTTCGGTTGATGAAACACAGCTTCCTAGGTAGGTGAATTTGTCTACCAGTTTCAGAGTGGTTCCGTCTAGTGTGGAAATGTTGCCTGTTTGATAAAAGCACATATATTCAGTTTTGTTTGCATTGACAGGGAGGCCAATGCCTGTGGCGGCTCGTTCCAAACTATGCGGTAGTGTTTCGGCTTGGTTAGGTGTATTTGCCAGTATCGCTATGTCATCCGCGTAGTCGGCGTCGGTAATTTTTTTTGCAGGATACCTTCTGCTTCTTTGTCAGCTCGAAAGCTTTATTGTAAGTTCAAAGAGAGAAAGAAATATTTCAAAATCAGTACGTCCCTTAGTAGTAGAGATTTGTTACATATGTTTATATTTCCAGCTTGCTGCTTTCATCAGATAACATGTATAGTCAAGGCTTTGAATGAGACTTGAAGTCACTCGGGTTTTCACTTGGTCATGCGTTTTTATGGAGGTCCCGCCTAAGTTTTTATACCTTAGTCTGCTTTATCCATCATTTGCTTTTGAAATTTTCATTGAATCTAAAATAGAAACTTACAAATATACATGCATGCATAAGCACAAATTATACAAATATATACCAATATTCATTTACAACCCCTCTGCACACGTACGGCGTTACTTAGCAATAATCACACACACACACACACACACACACACACACATATATATATATATATATATATATATATATATATATATATATATTTGATATAATGCTAAAAGTAAAATTAATTTTGAAGATATAAATATGCTTTCTACTTAACGTGGACAATAGTTGGAAAAAAGTCATATGATAATGAAATATCACCAATGCATTTTCCTTGCTTTTTTAATTTGCTAAATATCAGAACTCTTGACCTGAATAACCACTATAAAATGCAATGATGAAAACTGGGGATTTTTGCTGCTGAAAATTGTTGCGTTTTAAAAAATGTATCTAAAAACAATTCCTTCTAATCAAATCCTTCTTTTCAGCCTGTTTTCCATTTTAATCTTCTCTTTTACATATTAAAAGGAACAAAATAAACCGGCTTCCACTTGTCAGAACTCGAAATGCATCCATAGGCCTTTGTTTTTGCTTCTAGTAGATGTAGGTCACTCAGTGAGGATTTATATCATTTTAGTTGCAATATTTTTGGTGTCTTTTCATAATACTACCGAATAAATTTGCTTGGTGGGATAACAGAAATAAACAATATAAACTGAAGCAGGTAATATTTTGATCTTAAAATTTAAGATACCCATAAATTACCCAAAAACTCTTAATGTACCAATTATTGTGCCATACTGGTGAAAAATCTTTAATATTAATAATAAATAGTTTATCGTCATTTGATTATAAAATCCAAAACTTTTCATATCAGTCAGTCATCCACATGATAAAAGGGTGGTGAAAAAGTCAAGACTTAAAGGCAATCTGCAATGGTTGGTTGGTCGTGTTTTATGGCATATCAGCTATTGTGGACTATTTCATACCAAATACTATTTGGAAAAAAGTCCACAATAAATAAAAAAATTAATTCTCAAATACTATTTATTCATGATTTTAAAGTGAATAGTTTATTGCTAACATTTTTAAACGAGCTAGAGTTAATTAGGTTTAATTCAGTTAATTCATTTGAGTTTAGTAAATGGTGATATTTTTGTATGTGACCCATAAATGAGCTCCTGTCAAATACTACCACTCCGAGTGATAGTGGACGTGGGAGTAAAGGCAATAAAAAGGTATATCTATTCCCCAAAGCACCAGGACTTGAGACTCATCATCAGCTGGTTTAGTATCATACCCAAGACACTTATGGTCGTCGATCTTATTCCTCTGCGGAGATTATGTCGGTGTATTTTATAGCCTCTGGCGATTGGGCTAGGGCCAATAATGAAAACATGATTTAATATAAAACTAGATGACACATAAATCACTTTCGCTTGCACTGCAACTACAGTCCATGACGTTATTGATGCTTCTATTTTAAAAGAACTGTATTATTCTAATAAGAAGTTCATAGTTCACACCACTATATCGATAATTTGGAGGATTAAAATTAAAAAGTGACATTCGAAGCAACTGAAAACATCATCAGGTTAAATTCTATTTACAAACTGGACTGGTAAATGATCTATTGTTTTAGAATTTTTGAAAGTAATTCACTCGAATGAAAAAATTCCAAATTATGTGTCATTTCTATTGAGCTATGGTTTCATACTAACATAATGATAACTTTGATCATATATTTAATGCTTCTTGAACCAGCTGAATCATCATTTTAATTGTAGTATATGGTGATATTGCTGCTTTTATTTAATATGGAATAACCGATTATAAGTACACTTATATCTACTTCATACGCCTAAGCACAAAGATAAAGATTCAGTTTAGTTAATATAACGAAAACAAAATAAATGTTCTCTTTAGAATTATATCTACATTATAAATCCAACTCCTTGCTAATTAAAAGCTTTAATAAGTAATATTCTAAAATCTCTGAGTTCTCCTTCATAACTAAAAAAAATGACGTAGCTATAGCTCGAGTCGTTGATGAGTTTTATGATGATATACAGATGAGAAAAAATGACAAAAAAAAATGAGAAAAAATGATAAAATGATAGATCATTTTTTTAAAACAAAGTAAAATAAGCGCAATAATAATAATAAAATCATCATCATCATCATCATCATGTCGTGCCGCTAGCATGGATATCCCTGACCCTCTCTCGCCACTTCTCCCTATCGTTTATCGCTTCTGGCAGGTCTTCAGGGCTACATCCCGTATGCTCACACAGCTGCTGTATGTATGTTCGAGCCATTCGTCCTGTTTTTGCTTGGTCATATGCGGGGGTCCATAGGAGTACATCACTTATGAGCTCGTCCTTGCCTCTCCAGCAGTGTCCCGCATGTCTGGTTGGTCTAACTTGGATAGTTTTCGTGATGGGAGGCAGGTGGCCGTATAGTTGGTGCCTCGTGGGGTGTTGCTGCCAGGACTTGTTCAATATTGCTCGCAGGATTCTTGTGTAATTGCCGTCTAGCTTCTCCAGCCGTTTAGATTGATCGATCTTTACGTCATGTTGACCTGTATAGGGTTTATGGCAAGAACTTAGGGAATTGGTTAAAACTAACTATTTCTATATGATAATCATTCATTCACACAGCTTCATTGTTTCCAGTATTGCTATGTGACTCATAATTTGCAATCGATTATGTGGTTTCTAGCAACTAATTCTAATAAGCTTTAGTAAACAATGTTATCCTCAAGTAACTTTTCATGATATAAATATTTTCACCTATTTAAACCAGAGATTGGACCAAAAGTACAACCTCACCGGGTGAAAGTGGATCTGGATTTAATGGCAATGATGAGGTCATCAGGACATATTATATTTCCAGCATTCTAGCATCAAACAAGACAACCGATTGTTGGGGAAGGTCTTACCTCTTTGCAACGGATACAGTCAGTGTATTCTAAGCTTTTACCGACATTGGGTCTGTTATATTGAGGATTTTAATGATTAAAAATTGACTTTTAATGCCAAGGTAGACCACAAAAAGGTCATCCTTTGCAAACTTGACTGGACTTTTCTTTATTGTTTGAGAATTTACCCGATTTAGAATAAAAGTTTTTCTTTTGTTGCGCAGCTATATCACTACCTTCATCCTTTGCGGCATTTATACACCAGGTTCATTTTTTACATATTTGCATACATGCATAGAGATTTAGGGGATCACTTACATTAATGTTTCTATCACAACGTTGCCAATTGCGGATATTTTTAGATTCTGTGAAGCTAGTGAATATCTTAAGTTCTTTGTTGAATTGTTTGCTTGTCAGTGGGATTAGCATCAATCCACCGGTGACATAACGTGCGATTTAGCGCCGTCTTTTGCATACAAGTGCAGTAACTTAACTTGTAGCATCCCCCGGAAAAAAAGTTAGCCAAGTCGGCTCTGGCTGTAGAATACACCAACTGTAATTTTGCAGAGAGATAAGGCTCCACTAATGAGTGTCCTGCATATGAGACTAAACAATCGGATGATGAAGTTCCAGTAACGCAGGAGTACCACTCCATTGCCATCGCTCTCAGGGCCACATAGACCAAAAGTGGTAGTACTTGATAGAGTTCTATCTATTGGTCAAATGGAACTGTTTGACCATTTAAACTCTGTGGAAACAAGTGACTTATGCCGAATTTAATTGTTTGAAATACAACTCTTTGATCATTTAACTGAGTGTAAACAAGTGAGTGATGTTTAATTGAATTGATAGTGATACATAGCAATACTTTGAACCATTTATCTGTGTGGAAACGAATGCGTAATGTTGAATAGAATAATTAGAGTTAAATAGTAATAAATACCTGAAACTATTTAACAAAAATCGTGCTCAGGCTCTTTTAAAGATGTTATCAACAGATTATATATATATATATATATATATATATATATATATATGTACATATATATATCCTGATTATATATATATATATATATATATATAATCAGGATTTGGTATTAAATAACCAACAATGATTAATATCCCCAAAAACCAAATCAAATCAAAAATAAGTACACTCCAACGAACTAAAAAAAATAAGCTGTTGATTTTCTTCAAAAGCAAAGCGGAATTTCAAAAGATTGCGAGTGGAATATTATGAACTCAAAATGCCACAAGCCATTATGTATTACTAATGTCTAAATCTCTGAAATTTACAAAAAAAAAAACAATACTGACACACAGAGAAAGAAACAGACATATATTTGTTACGCAACCTGAATTCACAACAGTGTAATCATAATTTCCGATTTATAATAATACAAATGAGTACATGAGGCCACTCGAAGCCCACGAACCTTAGTTTGCTATGACAATAAAATTTCCCCATAACTTATCAATGACACCAGGTTATTAAAACATTCCAAAAAGCTTCACGCTCGATCTTTGGAGAAATAGAGTATCTAGAATAAACATTTACAGTTTGTTTTTCACTGAAGGCCGAGTGAAAGAAACTATACTCAACTCTCTTGGACTCTTCTAAGTATCTGAACCGATGTTAGATGTGCTGTGGTCTGTGATCTATCTCTTTTTCATCGAGTCTTTTTTCCAGATTATTGAAGGCAATTCCAATGGCGCCTATCACGGTTATTATTTATGTCGCCTTCATGTTCCACAGATTTTTTAAAAATTCTCTTGCAAGGACCTGTTGTCTGTATAGCTTTTCGCGTTATTTCACTTTCCCTCTGTGGTAAGCTGGCTTAGCAAAATCCATATTATGACAAGTTATTTTTTCTTGTTAATTAAAACTTGGTCTGGTATTCTGGCCTGGATTGTGTGATCGGTTTCAGGGACTCGCCGATTACATAAAAAAAAACAAAAACGAAAGGCTAATTATTTCGAGCAAAAAAAAAACAAAAACAACACAATGATCAACAGAACAACAATGAATAGAAAACAAAAATAAGAAAAGTAATTGCATGGGTATTTCAAACGGCAAACAAACGAAATCTTACACGAAAGGACTTTGCCATGGCTAAGAAAGTGAAATCTTGAAGGAGAACTTCAATCGCTTATAATAGCCACACAAATCAAAGCCTTACCGATAAACTACGTTATAGCAAAAATAGACATGACGCAATAGAATATCAATTGTAGCTTACGTGGTGATAGAGACGAAACGATCGACCATGTAATAAGCGGATGCAGTAAATTAGTGCGAAAAGTGTATGGAAGATAATCTACAGAGTGTTGTGCAAAAATATTACATTTGATCAAATGAACAAGTGGAATATGCACAACCAAGAATCCGTCGATGAAAATGGAACACAAATTTCTCTTGGATTTTAAAACAGAAATGGATCCCCAAATGACGGCCAGACGACCAGACCTAGTGATAGTAAACAGAAAAAAAAAGAAAGAAAACCTGCTGAATCGTAGACTTTACTTTCCCGTCAAACTAGTGAGTAAAAGTAAAAAAAAACAACAGAAGAGAGATTAGTATGTAGATCTTGGGAGCGAACTAAAAAAACTATGGAATACAAAAGTAACAGTGAGACTAATTGTGGTTCGTGAACATGGGAACATTCCCAAAGATTTTGTAAAAGAGCCGGAGAACTTTGAAATAAGAGGGCAGATAGGGACTATCCAGACTAAAGCATTTTTGAGATCAGTCAGAATACCAAGAAGAGTCCAGGAGACTTGAGGAGACTTGCTGTCACTCAAACTCCAGTGTACAAACATCAGCTACTGCTTGTGTAATGAACTCTTAAAATAATTAATATGATTTTTTTTCCTCAGATGTTGTAATTTTTGTAATATATATATATATATATATATATATATATATATATATAATGTATATCTATATGTATATATGTATGTATGTATTTGTCAGTAAAGGAAATGTCATTTTTGGTATTGATGAAGAACACATCTTTCAAAGTATTTTACAAGCACAAAATAGTGATGAAAGGTAGTTTGCTTATCTCTGTGCATTGACTGTGTAGAAGAAATTTATTTTTAGTTAATTTATATGTTAGAGGATTTTCAAACCCTGATTTCGAATATTGCCCTCATTTCTTTGTTGACAGGAAGAGATATTTCTTCTTTTGTCCCGTTAAATGTCTTTGCCATGAGAACGCTGAACTGCATACCATAAGACAAACGGGAAGCACTAATGAAAATGGTTTACTCTCTCTCTCTCTCTATATATATATATGTATATGATGATGATGAAGGAAACCAAAATGACTCATAAATATCTGAAAGACTATCAAACAGGAAAATCACGTTGATGCATATTGTACATGATGCCTTCCGAATATACCCGAAAACCTTTGAAAAGGAATTGGTTGAACAACAGACCAGAGAAAGAATAGGTACAATCTAAACCACAGTATTGTTAAACTAAGCTAGAATATTTAGAAGAATCATAAAGAGTCGACTTTCACCAAGAATGTGTTCAAAACCCTCGGTTAATACTAGAACGAAAAACTCACCAGGAATAATACAACGATAAAAGCTGCATTACTGTCACTAAGAAAGTTTTCATCAGTTGATTACGCTAGTTGCAGGTATGGTTTTGGTGCTGAAGCTTTATTACAACGTACTCAAGGAACCCTGGCTGTACCTCACGATATCGCATTTTGTTAGTATTAAGTCACTCGTGCTCGTGGTGTAATGGTTATCGTCGTAGGAAATGGACACAGTGACACGAGTTTAAATCCTGGACGAGACTAATTGCATTACCCATAGGACTACTACCCTCGTGAAAGGTATGAATCCAATTATTCTCCCTCCAGCTATGGGTAAATAGTAGGGCAGTCTAGGTTCTTCAGCCTTGGTGAGGCAACTAGTCTAGGATAAGGAAAACTCTGGATTCAAACCTGTTAAACTTCGCTTAAAAATTGACCTTGTGTCATATCCTGCCCGAGCGGAGGGGTTGGGTAAATATGATTAAGTCACAATGTCGATGCGATATAACTATGCAAATGATGTTCCGATTTGATGTTGAATATTCTTGATATAATTACTCTCTTTTGTTGATGATGAACCATATTTTGATAAATATGCCCGGCTCAAACTAACCGTAAAACCTCAGGGTCTGCCTTCAAAAATACTTAGAAAAATCACACACATACACACACACATACACACACACACACATATATATATATATATATATATATATATATATATATATATATATATTATACTGTTCTCAGGTAAAGATACTTAAAACTATATAACTGATATTACAATTAGATAAAAATAATTGATACAACTGTGTGCAAAGAAATGTTTATGATAGTAAAAAAATGTGAGAAAAATACTGTTTGCAAATGGAACGAAAGAATATAATTGTTATGATTTTATTCAAGTATTTACAAATGAATCAAATTTTGGCATGAAATAACCCATAAAGCGTTGATGTGCTGTTGACAAATAAAGCAAACAAACGGTAAAATGCATTTTCATGCGATTATTTTAAAGCACACAAAAAAAAAAAAAATACATGAAGAAATAATTTTAAGCTAATATGTATTTTCGTTTTGATATATTGTCATAAATTGAATATTTATTAAAGACTAGGTGTTTTATAATAGATGAATTATATTTTTGCCACATAAGAATAAAGTAAGACCCTGGTGATTGAACTATGATCACCAGAGGACGGAAGTATCGGGCTTCAAGATAATATAAATTGAGGTAGCGTTTTGTTGAGATGGGAAATTTGTCGGTGGGCAGAAGTCAAAAAGCCAAATAGTCAGACAGACTTCAAGGAGAAAGACTTTCAGATATAGGTTGGCCGACAGTTTTGCGGATAGTAATTATCTTTTCTTTGTATTGTTTTCTGTTATTGTGTTATTTCGTTTGAATAAAATACTTACGCTTTTATCAAGTTGTCTATTAATTATTTTCTCTAGGAAGTGCCCATGGTGTAATAGTTATCGTCGCAGGAAATGGACACGGTGACACGAGTTCAAATCCTGAACGAGACTGATTACATTTCACATAGCACTAATACCCTTGGGAAAGGAATGAATCCAATTATTCTCCCTCCAGCTATGGGTAAATAGTAGGGCAGATTAGCTTCTTCAGCCTTGGTGAGGCAACTAGTCTAGGAGCAGGAAAACTCTAAATTCAAACCTTTTAAACTCCGCTTAAAAAATCGACCTTGTGTCATATCCTGCGGAGGGGTTGGGTAAATATAAATATGATTAATTATTTTCTCTTCTTTTATGCACATGTGTGCGTTAGAAAATTTTTCTTTGTATGTTCATATGGCGTTTTAAAGAAAAAACTAAATAATTTCCAGGATTCGGCAGTAGAACAAAGAAGATAGCTATATTGGTTTAAACTTTTGGAGAATGCTAAGAATAATGATATTCTTCAATAAGCAATATAAAAAAGATGCAAATACAAAAAAAAAAGAAGAAAATATCGAATAAATTCCTTGATAAAAAGTATAGATTCTCTTCTTCCAGTAATGAGTAAATGGTTAGGCTTTCTATCCTTGGTTTGGAAAAGAATATACTCAAAGGCAAATTGAATCATCTGCCAACATGTCATGGGCTGGTACAGCGGTGATCGACCCATTATACCCTGAATTTTTGCAACCTTAGAGAAAGGATGAGTCCTTACGTGGACAGATAAAATGCTTTCTATGATATATATATATATATATATATATATATATATATATATATTGTGAGGGATTGAGAGAGAGAGAGATTGAGACAGAGAGAGAGAGAGATGCATTACGCATATGAATATTAAGAAATGTCATTTATTCTGTGAATTCATAGTTTTGGCGAGAAATCAATCGTTTCGTGTGGAATCGGATTATAGTCAAGGCGTTCCCAGAATTGCCAATACTTTCGCAATGGCAGGCCGCACAACACCAGTGGCACATCATTACTAAAATATCTGCGGAAAATCCGGTGGTTTACCTTCAAAATTCTTCCGAATGAATCACCCGAATAATGCTGACATTCGGTCATGTTATTTTGCAACCTATTCCGGCGATACTACTTTCATTTGTCGCAAGAGTTAGGCAGTGACAAATGCCTAGTTTCTTTTTTTTTTCTATCTCTCTTTTCTAATCTCTGTTCCTTCTTTCTTCCTCCCCTCTCTCTATTTTTCCCTTTCTCTCTCCGTCCCTCCTCCCTCTCACTTTCTCTCTCTTCATATCCTCTCTCTTTTTCTCCTCACTCTCTTTTCTATTCCCCTGCTCTTCTTTCTACTTTTCCTCTTCCTTCACTCTGACCGCCCTATCTATATATACTGTCATTAACAGACAGACTGTTTCGTTGTATCCCAACTCTTCAGTGTGGCTAGACACTCGAAATGCTTCAAGCTGAGATCGATATATATATATATATATATATATATATAGTTCGAGTAATAGTCATAGTAGTTTTCTGCAACAAGTAGAGAAGTTCCCGTACCTCGGAAGCATAGTCTCATCTATAGAAAATTATATCCGTTTACGACTAGCGAAAGCATTGAGCCCTATCGATCATACAGAAGGCAGGCGTACCCAGTTAGATAAAACCAATTTTTTTAAAGCAGCGGTCGTGTCAATTCTGTTATATGGGTGCATCACCATCTAGACAAGAATCGCAGAAGAATGCTACGAGCAATATTGATCAAATCCTGGAAGTAACATCCCATAAAACGGCAGCTGAATGACCACCTACTGCCCATCTCTAAAAGCATCCAAATAAGACGAACAAGATATGCGAGATACTGCTGGAAATTTCAGCGTGATCACACGGGAGAGAAACCGCTGGAGAAGTAAGGACGAACTCATTAGCGACGATCTCTTTTGGACCTTCTATACGGACGACCAACTATGATTTATCTAACAGCTCTATACGGACACAGGATGTAGTCTAGGAGAGAAGACGGAAGCAATTGATGATTGAGATGAATGGCGAGAGAGTCAGGGAAATCCGTGCTAGCAGCACGATATGATTATATATATACCTGCTGCAGTTTTTTTTAGATGAAATGCTCCCTCAATCAATGATACTCTGTACATGCTATCAATGTATTTATCTATCTATCAATTGCTTGTATCATTTATGATGACACGCGCTTCCATCTTTATCAACGGTAGACCGTTCCACAACTAAATTAATCTGCAAAGAGGGATTTCTCCTTATCAGATATCAGTGAAGACTGTTGGTTCTTTATATTGCATATCAATCTTTTTAAAGTCATTTAATAACTTTTGAAAGCAATTATATAATTTCAAGTCACAAATGCGAATTGTTTACACAATTATAAGCTTTACATTTTCTTAATACAATACTGTAGAATGCGCCGACTGCATCCCTACAGAGGAGTAAGCCCCACTCCAAGTGTGTCATTGATATAACATTAAACTATCTGATGGTGAGGGTCCAGTAATACTGGAGCTTTAAGGAATATTGAGTACCACTTCATTGTCATTGCTCCCAGGGTCCAATCTATGGCTCAAATAGAACAGTGCAAAATTGAATCTAACAAAACGGCTCGAGAAGAAACTAGATGGCAATTACACAAGAATGCTGCGTGCAATCCTCAACAAGTCCTGGCAGCGGCACCCCACGAGACACCAACTGTACGGCCACCTGCCCCCTATCACGAAATCTATTCAAGTTAGGCGAACCAGACATGCTGGACATTGCTGGAGAAGCAGAGATGAACTCATAAGAGATGTACTCTTATGGATCCCCACACACGGCCGCGCAAAAGCAGGACGACCAGCACGAACGTACATTCAGCAGCTGTGTGAGGATACAGGATGTTGTCCTGAAGACCTGCCTAGGGCGATGAACGATAGGGAGGAGTGGCGAGAGAGGGTCAGGGATATCCGTGCTGCCAGCACGATATGATGATGATGATGATGATATATAGAACTGTTTGACCATTTGACAGTATGTAAACAGATGGCTTATGTTTAATTGAATTGTTAATGGTATATAGCAATAATGGAACCATTTAACTAAGTATTAACAAATGAAAAAAATTGAACAGAATAGTTAGTGTTGAATAGTGGTACTTGAAACTCTGTAACTGTGTGCGTTAATCGGATTGTTTGTATTACATAGCGAGGCTTAAAACCATTTAAATCAAGCAAATAAAACTAACCATATAAGTGAGTACAAACAAAAGATTAATACTAAATAGTGTGACGGTGCACCCAGCCTTGGCAAACACGGAGCTGATTTCACTTTTAATCCGCTGCTCGATCGACTAGTCCGATGTATCATCGGATGACACGATCAGTTTATGTCCACGTTGTGTTTTTTAGATCCAGACAATAGATCAAGGACTAATTGGTGTCGACGGTGGGCGAGTAAACGGATGAAAACGCACAATCAAGAAAGTAAATAATAGTCAATGCAAACAAAAAAGAAATATGGCTTCGTGATAATAATAATATTTAGAAAGATAAGAAAAAATTTCTTTAATAATAGTACAAGCATTAACCCTTTCTGAATGTGTGGTGGTAGGTTTAAGTCAGTGACTCAGTCAATTCTTTGCATAATTCTATAGTTTTCTGCTCTCGCTGTCTAGAGCCCGACGCAAGGCAATTTCAGATGGGGTTACGTTTGCTTACGTTCAATCTTTGATACTATTTCACAATGTTGTAATATGATGGGCTTTCTTCTCTTTCTATATCCATGGTAGTCTAGTAGAAGGCCAAGATGTGGAATCTAGTTGTTTTCTTCTGCTTCTAACGCATTGTTTCGGGCTTTCTCTGTCCCTCTCCAACTGTCGTGTTTTCTTAATTCACTTGTCTTTTTCTAGGTTCTGAGTAGACTGATAAAAGGTCAGATCACAGAGCGACCGGGAATTCATATAGCCAACATGCATTCTCTCCGTATGACTTTTTTGTTCTCTCCAATTATCGTGTTTTTGTGGTGGTGGTCAAAGTTGAAAAACAAATCAATCTTCTCCTAATTTGGTTTCCAACAATCAATTGCGTCCTCCTATGTTTACTGGACTCGCCTACATCCGATTTACTCTTACTATTTACCCAAAAGTGGTCGCCATCTCCAAATTTTGAAATATTACAATTTATATTCCTGTGTCTTAACGTCTGTAACCATTCAGTCATCACGGCAAGAGACTTGAATTGAAAGTTTCCGTACATTATAAAAGAAAAGTTGCTCTTCTCGGATTTCGTTCTCAGGTCACTGATAGATAAACCCTGAGTTTCAGGTTAAATCTCACCGAACCGATTTTTTCTAACATAAACTTATCGTTAAACAAACTAATTGAGTGTTCTGATTCATTGGGAACAAACAAATAAAAATCCTCTCATCAGTTTTCAATATATATATATATATATATATATATATTATTTTCTTTTTGGTCAAAACAACACAATTCCCATTTCAATCGTCCTGAATCCATTTTCGTTTGTTTTCACTTTTTATAATGTATAAAGTTCGTTCTTCTAAAATCCGCAGTGGCTAATTCTTATTTTCGTGGCCAATAAATTTCTTCTGCTGTCCTATGGGGTCACAACAGAACTATTCGTGCTGGAGTACTTGGAACCATTTAACTATGTGCAAACAATAGTAATACTTATGTGCAACCAAATAAGCTCTAACTAATTTGAAAATAAGATTACCCACGAAACATTGACTTACAAATCATTTATCCGTGTGCAAACAAATAGGCTCTAGTTCGTTTTAAAAAGTCATCAACAGACTATGCGTTTACAAATCATTTTAATATGTATAAAAAAGGTTTGGCATTAAAAACATATCTGGGTTGATATGACATAAAACCGACCAACCAACTAAGTTAACAGTTACAACCAATTATGTTAACTGGCCTAGTGGGCAGAGTGTTCGCCAATGGTCCGAGGAACCTGGGTTCTATCCCAGGTCGCGTCATACCAAAAACTTTTAAAATGGTACTTGATACCTCTTTGCTTAACACTCTGCAATACATAAGTACGTATCAAGATTAAAGTGGAGCAATCCAGGGAATCCTATTGAAAAGGGAGCCTTCGGGTCGCCCTTGACTTCGGTCGCCAACTTTACTTTACTTACGTTAACTGTAGACGTATAAGAGGCCTAATATATTTCACTGTTATTCCAATGACACGTTTCAGAGTGAGGCTACCTCCTAATATATATATGAGAAGGTGGAAGGATATGGAGTGAATATCACATACAACAGTACTGTAAGAAATGTGTCAATGATACATGTCTTCTAAATTAATTTAATAGAAATAATTTATTTTTAGTTCAAAGTAGGTTTCGGTAACATATCGATAGAGACTTTTGCACCTTTACTGACTAGATTCTCAAAACGAAATTGACAGTTGATGCAATTATTAAGACAATACAATTATCTTAAAGAAATATTAATGCTATTACCAAGGAATTATACGATTATAAGGAAAATATGAACAATAAGAAATTATTTAGCAATTATTTAGAAAATAAAATACAAACAATATTTGAAATTATTGGCACCTTTTAAAAGAGAAACATTCAGCAAGATTCATCGAGTTATCCGCCAGGCTTATTTTTTAAATAGAAATTAAATATGAAAAACAGGATTAGCAATAATCTTCATTATTTTATTGTCATCTTTTTAAGTAAAAAATTTAACCAACAAGGAAGATGATTTGATTTTTTTTTCTTTTCTCTTTAGCCTGATTGGCCATTTCTTTAAAAATGCAACACAGATCGACAACTTGCTTGCTTTGATTTTAATTTGATTCGGAAATAGTAAATGAGTGAATTTTAATGGTGTATATAAGACCTGAAAAATTTCCGAATTGCGAGGAACTAAACGAAACAAAAACAAAACAAAACAAAGAAAAAATAACAAAACAAAAAAAAAACAACAAAAAAAACAACAACAACAATCTTAATGAATTTCGTGATTTTAACGGCTTGTCAATACGTCAGGTGTTTTTCATGTCAAGAGGTAAGGGAATTGCGTTCATTGTTGGTTCATATTTATATTTTTGTTTTTGTTTCTTAAGGGTTATTTTTTGACATAGTTCTATAAAATAAAAATGATTTTGAAAACATATCTATTTTACACATTGATAAGACCAGTACATAAAGCACGATTTCAGGCCCGAGTGGGCTTAGGTGTACTCATCATTCCCTAAATTTCCCGAACTAGTGTCTTATCAGCTACAGCTTTGTGTCATACGACAAATATCCTTTGTTGCAAGGTGGGGTACCCTTTGCATAGGGATACAGTCAGCAATTTCTAAGCCCCACCGACAAGGTGATGCAATTTATTAAGGGATTATGAAAGTTCCGAAACTCTTTTCCACGTGTGTTTAACTACAGGATTCAACATACTTAGTGAAATAGTTGATACGGTTCATGTCTATTGCTTTGTTTTGATTCGTTTTTGTTTTACGGCATATCAAACTCTTCGGTCATTTACTGCCAAATCAAGTTAAAAAGAGGGAAACGGAAAGGTCTGTCATGTTGGAATTTATTAGTCGGGAAACGATTTGTAGAAAGAAGTCTTTTGGTTTGAGAAACAACTTTTCAACTGACCCTTGTCTTAGCTGTACTTTGAGAGTGTGCTTAAAATTATTGTCCAAAACAAAAACGATCTAAAATGTCTAAATTGTTCTATTTCAAGCGATTCACTTCAGTATAAGTATACAGTTTGGTTTTATTTAACCAATAGATGGGATACTACCAAGTACTACCCCTCCGAGGAGAGTGGAGCTGAGAGCGATGGCAATGAGAGGGTACTCCACATTCCCCCCAAACTCCTGTATTACTGGTACCTCACCATCAGATTGTTTAGTGTCATATCAAGGAGGTTCTTACCACGATGCAGAAAAGCAGTCGGTGTATTCTACAGCCCCAACCGACTAGGCAATTAAAAAAATGTTTATCAAGTGTGTTGAATAACGTCATGAATATGTATAAAAATATCTACTTTTCATGGATGTTGGACGTTTTCCTGCTTGGTCGAACCGAAAACTTTTCCTGTCTTCTTTGCATGACATTGCAAACACACAACTTGGATGAACTACTCTGAAACAAGTTTCCTTCCTCATAATATGCAGAAATGAGAAAGAAAATTAGATGTTTTTTTGAGATTCCTTGAGTATGCATACCCATGCATGTCCGTCTGAACGTGTGTGTGTGTTTAAAGCTCTCGAGAAAAAAAAATCAGATTATTCTTTTTAGTTAAGGGAAAAATTGCTTTAAACTCTAAAACTAAAGAAATCAAAATCGACAACCCAAAATGTCTTTGTTCTCTTGGAAAATCGGGAAACAATTTGTTCTGTTCTTTTTTCCTGCGTTCCAGCAACGTACAGAGATGCCATTTTGCATAAAAGAAGAAGCTAATGCAACAAAAGGTGATAAAATACCCCAGGAGACGGAAACAGAACATTAAGCTGACAGAGGTTTGCTCGTTAACGTTCTTTGGACGCTCTGAATAATAGGCAAAATGGCGTCTTGGGCCTGTAAAAATTTCGGTTATTAGCGGGAAAATATATTTCGGTAGATTCGGTTCCTGTGTATTTTTAAATAATTGTATTATTACTTTTATTGTTTTTCACAAAACAATTAGATAGAATTATATATTTTCCTCTGTACTTTTTATTTATTCATTTATCTTTTTTAAAGAACAACTGTTTAAAAATACTCGAGATACCAGCAGGAATTCCTTCACTGAAAAGATATGGAACAAATGTTGTGAAAGGAATGATTTACTTATTTAAAAAACTTCACTTTTGGTTTGTGAATGTGTTTTCTTTTGTCAGTCTCCTGGATCCATTAATCGACGATTGGATCTTCGCATACGTGAATCATATATATATATATATAAAAGTTGGCGGAGACAAAGAGACAAATATAAAATGAAGTTGTTCATATCAGCCAAAGAAAAGTCATGTGTAGTTACAGAAAAATACTACTCAGCTTATTTCAGATCTTATAACATCTTTCTTGATCGGTTTCAGTAACGGAAAGACGTGATATAGTATTTTCAAGTTGAACGAGAAAAAAATTATTTTTTGACAACTCATAGTCGCTCAACCAGTAGCGAACTAGCAACCTGCCAATTTTTAAAATCCTAAAATCTTTCTCACTTACCTCGAGATTTCTCCTAATTGACTTTTTCGATCACACAGCCGGGCACCAGGATTACTGGCCGTGGGAGGCGACCACTACATTACACACGCCAAAACAAAATCAGCGGTTACCTATGATGCACGTATCTTTTCATCACAACACCGATTATGTCCAAGTGAAAAGCAATGTGTTATGCAACTTTATCATATTTACCAACCCCTCCGCTCGGGCATGATATGACACAAGGTCAATTTTTTAAGCAGAGTTTAACAGGTTTGAATTCAGAGTTTTCCTTCTCCTAGACTAGTTGCCTCAACAAGGCTAAAGAACACAGTCTGTCCTACTATTTACCCATAGCTGGAGGGAAAATAATTGGATTCATACCTTTCTCAAGGGTATTAGTGCTATGTGAAATGCAATCCGTCTCGTCCAGGATTTGAAATCGTATCACCGTGTTCATTTCCTACGACGATAACCATTACACCACGGGCACCTCCTAAACTTTATCATAGTGTCTCCAACGAGAAGAATAGACTCAACGTAGGATCACATTCGTAGTCCAGCTTCTGGTTTGACCATTCCATCGCTGCGATTTACCGTTATATTGGTATGTGTTTGATTTGATTGTTTTTCATCTTAAACACGGATTTGTGTACTAAGCATAGCAGAAACTTTCCTCTTATGTTCCCAGAAATTGAGGAGAGATAAGATGGATTCATGTCGTTTCCAAATTCGTTAGCAAGGTGAGAAACAAATATCCTCGCTCAGAATTTGAATTTGACACGCCAAATCTGTTTCCAACGATAACCATTGTGAGATCCATGTATATTACTCCTCTCGGGAAAAAATATAGAATTACTACATTTAGAAATGGTTGGTTGGGTTTTAAGGCAGCCGGTCTTCAGTTACTCTAAGCCGAGAGTTAAAGAAGATGGCATACATTGTGCGTTTATATTTGATTGTTTGGTTGGTTGGTAGTGTTTTACGGCATATCAACTCTTGTAGGTTATTTAATGCAAAATCCTGTTAATATATATATATATATATATATATATATATATAATTTGTAAACGATAATTTTGTTTGTAACAATTTTTAAACAAGTCAGAGATTATTTATTTCCCTTTAGTTAAATGGTTTCAAGTATTGCTATCTAACACTAAGGGTTTTATTTGTACATACTTAAAGGCTTTCAATAATTTAAAACTCGTTATTCTATTCAACATGATATATTTGCTTGCTCACAGTAAAATAATTCCAGGTACAGAAAATAATAAAATATTTCTACTTGATCGATAGATAAACCGTAAAAGGTACTGAGTTTGAGTGGACCTGGGAGAAATAGCAATGAAGGGATACTCAGACGTTCCCTAAATCTCTAGTTTATCATCAGATAGTTTTATGCTATCTGCAGGAAACTCAATGAGGTAGTCTTATCTCTCTGCGTGGATGCAGTCTGCATATTGTACAAAATACACGAAGAGAAAATTAACTTTGTTTTTTCTTTAGTTTAGCAGTAAATAAACTAATAACTGGTAAGATGCAAATTTTTTTCATTTAATAGCCAGTCATATGAACTTTATGAACTATTTCATAAAGACTTTGGATTAGATTTTTTATTCAGTCAATCCGTTTTTCTTATATCTGCATAAAGGTTTAGACGCAGCTGACTAGGAACAGCTGACGTCTTTCACCACAATCCAATATATATTGCCTTTTTGAATGATTTTAAAGATCCTGTATATTGTTTCAATCGATAATTATTTTAAGGAGCTTGTTTCCTTTCAATTATGTATTACCAAACACAACTGTAAACAAACTTAACTCTGCTTTTAATGGTATTTGTTTTAGTTTTGCTACAAGATCGTTTCATTATTTTTTCCTCAGCATTGGGTTATTCCATATTTTCCCTTTGCAGGATTTGGAAAAATACACCATTTATTCTAATAATTTAATCTAAATTGTTTAACTATTCCATTAGCTTATTGGTTAGAGTGTTCGCCAATGGCCTGACAGACCAGGGTTCAATTCCAGGTCGGTTCATACAAAAGATTCAAAAATGGTACTTGATGTCTCCTTGCTTAACACTCAGAATTAAAAAGTCCAGATGAAGGGTTAAATGGAGCAACCGTGAGGAAAGAGTAAAACACTCCCCTGCACTTCAGTGTATTAGCTAATAAATGGGAGCCAACGGGTCGCCCTCGACTACGATCGCCAACTTTACTTTTACTTTATTTAAGATATAGTTTTATAAAGCCAGAATGTTCAGCCATCAAAAAATGTCTTGCGAATTATCTGTTATTGGTTTATCTACTGCTAAAATAAGTGAACATGCAGTTAGTGCGCCAATTCCATTATCTATTGGAGGTGTAGTCTATAAATAAATTCTGGATGAATCATGAAGGATATGTACTTGAATATCGGGATGAAGAACGTGGCACATAAAACATCAATGGTACCATATTGATCCTCTGGTAATCGTCCTCAGAGACATCTGTATTTAGAAGTAAATTAGTTATTGCAGCATCTGTTCCTTTGTTTTCCGTCTGCAATGTGATTTTCGAATGAGGAAAATAAATAAAGTATGAATACGTATCTGAAAAAAATCCTGGTCTAAATTCCCCAAAGCTCAAAAGGATTGTGGTTAGGTAATGGATTTCTTGAAGTGAGGGAGTCCAGCACATTAAAAAAAAAAAATCCTTATCCCACCACTTTTGTAAATACACAAAGTTTTCGATGACACGTCTCTGACTTTAAATCAATCATCAAGAAAACATCTTTGAAAGTGGGGCGTGTTAGACTGTGCGCACGCGCGCGCACGCACGGGTGTGTGTGTTCTCGTGCAGGCATTTATTTGTTCGCAGTCTAATTATAATTAGTTGATTGATTGGTTGTACTTTATGGCATATATCCCCTTGTGGTTTAGTTAATGCCATATCCTGGTCATATACACATATTATGTATATGTTTTGCCAGTGGATAGTTTGTAGGTAACACTATTTATAAACGAACCAGACCTCTTTTGTTTGCTAAACAGTTAAATGGTATAAAGTATTTCTATTTATTGATTGTGTACAGTTAAATAATTTCAAATATTGATATTTAACACCAATAGTTCTATTAACACACAGTAAAATGTTTTGAAGCTTAGTAAAAATGTAAACTGTTCTGTTTGAACCGTTGATTGGACGCCTACAGATAAGGTTATTTAGTTCTATGGCATATAAACCATTGATGGTTATGTAACCCTGTTTACACACACACACACACACACACACATATATATATATATATAAAGTAAAGTAAATAAAGTTAGCGAACGTAGTCGAGGACGACGCGAAGGTTCCCTTTCCCCTACACCATCAAGGTGTAGGGGAAGGTGCTACTTCTTTCCCTGGATTGCTCCTTGATCCCTACCTCATAATGCTGAGTGTTAAGCGAGGAGGCATCAAGTTCCATTTTCAACTATAGTTTGGTTAGACCTGGAATTGATCCCTGATCTCCTCGGCCATTAGCAAGCAATCTACACTCTAAAACATCCATTAGACTAGTGGGAAGAGTGTTCGCCGAGTCAATTCCAACCAAAGACTCAAAAATTATACTTGATGCCTCCTTGCTTAACACTCAGCATTATAACGTAGGGATCAATGGTAAAGTGAAGTCAGGGAAAGGAGTAGTGTTTTCCCCTCTACCTCAGTGTTATTGCTAATGAATAGGGAGCCTTCGACTATGGCCTCCACATTACTTCCTTAATATATATATATATATATATATATATATAAGTTTTTTAGTAAGTGTTTCTTGGTAACTTTATTTCCAAACGTGCCGGAGATCATTTGTTTGCACTCAATGAAAAAGGTTTCAAGTAGGCTTATTAATCGTATGCACACAGTTTATTGGTTTCAAGTAATACTTTTAAACACTAATAATTCTATTTATTATTCATCATTTGTAAGCAGAAAGTTGAATGGTATCAGTCATTGTAAATGACTAAATAATTCTATTTGACCCATAGATGGGACCCAAACATATACTACGCTTCTGGGTTAGAGGGACTTACAAGTATTTCCCTAGATTTGACTGGCCGTCAGGCATTCATGCCGGATGAGGTACCGAAATCAATGGCAGATTCGAGGCCGAAAGCCTCCGGCATCGGCTGGACCAGCTTCGGGTGGGCGAACTGCAACCCTGACACCTTTGTCCTCCTCGTATAGCACTGGACCTTGCTGTCCAGATTAAGCTATCAGCAGTCATACGAGTCTTGACCCAGATTTTGGTCCAAGACCAGCTAGTTTCATCAGGTCCCCATTGCACAAAGTGGGTCAATGAGCAGCACAGACCAGAGAGTTTGAGTCTCGGCTCATGCCCGATCTCCCCTCCCCTAAATTCCCACTTTAATCCGACTTTCGGGTCATTGACCTTTTGTCAAGTTCTCTCGGGTGGGAGGCAGCGACCAATATAACTTACAAGTTGTGGCAACGAAAAGCTCCAAGTCTTGAGCCTCGCCATCATTTCTTGGACACTCATTCCTTCTGTAGATATGCTGTTGGCGTATTCCACAGCCTAAGACGACTTATTATAGAAAATATTAATTTTAATCTAGAAATATTTGCCAAGTTAATTTCTCTTCTTTTTCAATTTATTTAAGTTCATAATTTTCCATTCATCACATAGACTGAGCATAATAGTTCGGACATTTTCGTACTAATTCGAATAAATCTATAGAGGGCAAAAGAATTACTGATTCCTTCGCATAGATGGTCGTTCAATAGATTAGGTAAATTTTGCCAAAAGGGTTGTGTATCGGAAGAAGTGTTACATGTTTTTCAAAGAAATCAAAAGTAGCGAAACTCTTCATGTCCCATGAAGACTTTCAACGTGAAAGAATATGTTCGGTCAGAAAGTCTTACTGACCGAACATTTTCCTAATCAGAGTCAGTGATTCCACTCCATTTTCGATTCAAGTTCATAGCGTCAAGTATATGTATAGCTTATTTGTAAACATTTCCTTCTCAAAAACATGCTTCTCTGTACACATTACATATTTTTCTCTAAAATCTACATGGTGTGACTTCTCAGCTACCAAAAAACTTGATGAGAGGCCTCTCTTTCTTTGCTCTCAAAACAAATATCTTTGCGGGATTATAAAGGTTTTAGTATAAACCAATTAGAGAAATGTAGAATTTAATTCTATGGAGAACATTCTGAAAAAAATTTTCAGGCACTAATATATATGTGTGTGTGTGTGTGTATAGTTAGTCAGCAGTTGTTCATTATATAATAGTGCTCGGGACAATTTTGTGAAATTCATCAACCAATTCCAACTTGAAAGTAAGACACTTAACAGGATCTTAAATAAATTATACAGTCAAAATTTGTCTTTATCATTTAATGAAACATGCTTGAATGAACGACTGGGAGCATATACGTAGTCCTCTATAGTCAGACTGTTTCGTTATATCACAACGCTTAAATGTTGTTAGACACGCAGTACTTTTTTAAGCTGGGATCGAAACCCGACTAACTTTACGATAAACATGGAATTTAACCGCTCTGCTATTTCGATGACATACGTCGGCTCACGAATTTTAAAGTATATGTACTGGCTTACGCTTTTTTTACATTTTTGTGTCATCGGATACCACAATCCTAAACCAAACTAAAATAACTGTGTGGCTATCTAAGTCTTCACCAGCTGATGAATCTTGCGTCAAGCATTGGTTTTGTGTCGCAGCATCATTTCCATTGAGCCAACCCGCAGTACCTTTCGATAGCCCAATTCTTTTGCGTTTTTTCAATGGGGATGCTATGTCAAGATAGAGCCTCTTCATCTCTACAAGTGTGTCTTTCTTGTTTTTACAAAAATTGGAGAAAATTTTATGCAGATTTAACCTATATCAAATCAAACAGAATTTTGTTTTGTTTTAAGATTAATTTATTTGAAAATATGTTTGAGCAAAAAAAAAAAAAAAAGATCAGTTCGTTCTTTGACTGTTTTTGTGTTGTTTCTTTTTTTATTTTTGTTTGTTTA
>OY757905.1:103701881-103769381 GCA_963585895.1 Sepioteuthis lessoniana | reverse complement strand
ATTATAATTGAACAATGAAAGAGAGCACATACTGTAATAATGTAAAAACATTGCAATACTTATTTAGAAAAAAAAATCTAAAATAACTTTACAAAATGAAAACATATCATGCAATTGACAAATCGTTCATTTCATGAAAAATAAAGTAGAATTTAATTACGATAGTTGGGCAATTATTGCAATAAAAGAAATGCATATTTTGTTTTTTTTATCTTTCTTCAGAGGCACTTTTCTTAATATTATTTTTTGCGTCAAGACGAAAATGATGCAGAAAAATATGGAAATTAGCAAATTTTAGTGAATGTATGGAAAAGTGACGAAAATTTAAAATAATTTCTTTTTGATGTTATTTTTAAATCATTACTTTCGTTATTTTTTTTTTTTTTTCATGTGAATTTAATGGAAGCTGACAATAAAATTGAGAGAAAGTGTGGCTAACTTATTCTCAGGGTGCCATAGTTTCGCATACTAATAAGTAATTTATTGAAAACTGCTTATAATGCAAATAAAATAAAATCAGTTAGGATAGTTTATACATGAAGGTTGATAAAGTTTTGTTCTTATTTGAAACATTTATTCATTAATTTACTCATCAGGATTTTCTCCTTAGAGAATTCATTTTACACCAGCCTTAGCTGATAGTTTCTCATTGGAGTTTGAGTGACAATAAGTTCCCTTAAGTGTCTAAGACTCTTCTTAGTATTCTGGCCGATTTCAACGATGCTGTAGTTAGGATGGGCTCCACTTGTACTCTTATCTCCAAGTCTTCCTGTCCTTGTACCAATTTTTTGGTGACCACTGAGTGCACCGATTACTGGTGGTATCACCGTCATTTTAATGTTCCATATTTTCCCTAGGTACTTATCTCTCTTTTCACTTTCTTTTAATTTTACTCTTTGGTCTGCCGGGGCGCCAAAGTTAACTATTGGGCAGGTTCTCTTTTTTTTTTTTATTAAATATCACTAAGTCTGGTCGTCTGGACAAGATTCAGTGATCCGTTTGAATTTCAAAATCCCAGAGAATCTTTTTCGTCTCATTTTCCGTGACGGATTCTGGGTTGTGCATATACCATTTTTTTCGTATGGTCAAATTTCAACTTCTTGCCCCATTCTTGGTAGATACCCCTGTCTTGTCTAGTCTTAAACTCTTTTTGTACAAATTTGCTGCATTCGCTTATTATGTAATAATTATTTTCTTTGTCGGCTAGAAGGGAGAACTCCACTACTTGCGAAACAAAAACTTCTTAATTAGAATTATATCTTGTTTACTGGCATGTATTCGTCGATTTCTCTTTCTCTCTTGTCTTCTAGTCTGCATATATATATATATATATATATATATATATATATATATATATATATATATATATATACATTTGTTTGTATTGGACAAGTTTGGCCTCTTGCACAATTCCCTATGATCCTGGATAATAAACTTTCTTAACCTTTACGCGATATTGAAAATAAAATGAGAAACTGAAGAATGTAACTGACAGCCGGAAGAAAAATGCTTTACTGAGGAGAAAATCCTATAAGGGATCTTCCAGGGAGATGCGCTATCACCATTACTAGTTGTAATAGCGATGATACCACTGAATCACATACTTAGAAAATGCACAGGCGGATATAAACTTCAAACAGCACAAGAAAAAATCCACCGCTTCATGTACATGGATGGCATCAAACTGTTTAGCAAAAGTGAAAAGGAATTGGAAACCCTAATATCGGCAGTGAGGTTATACAGAGGTTATACAGTGAAGATATAGGAATAGAATCTAGCAAGGAAATTCTAATAATGAAAAGCGGAAAAATACAAAATTAAGAAAAAATCAGAATGCTCGGAGAAAAAGAAACTGACAAATACTTGGGATTATTGGAAGCGGACACTATCAAATATGCAAAAATGAAAGAAAAAATAATAAAAAAGAAATACCTCCAGAGAACGAGAAAACAACTCGAAACCAAACTACATGGCTGAAATTTCCACAAAAGGATAAAAATCTAGGCTGTCCTTCTTTTAATATACTCAGGACTATTCTTAAAAAAAGACGAGAGAAGAACTTTAAGAAATGAACCAGTGAACAAGAAAGCTCATGACGATGCATAAGGCCTTACACCCCAGTGATGACGTTGACAGACTGAGATAACGCCAATGCATCGATACAACGACTCAAAGACTACATAAAAAGTCTGTGGAAGACTGATTGCAGCCACCAGAAACATACCGATAACAAAAATCAACGGAACAAAAGTAACTAGAAAATAAAAGAGGGAAGAAAAACAACTGTATGGACATTTCAAGCAGCAGAAAATCGAAATATCACACGAGAAAACGTGGACGTGGCTAAGAAAAAGTAACCTTCAGAGAGACACGGAATCTCTTCACACAGCAGGATAAAATAACGCCATAAGGAGTTATTATGTCAAATCATGAATAGACAAGACGCAACAAAATAGCAGATCTGGATTCTGTGGTGATAGAGACGAAACGATCAATAACATAATAGTGAATGCTGTAAATTAGCGCAAAGCGAGTATAAGACTCGATACAACCGGGTGGGGTGGGAGATGATCTACTGGTAATTATGCTGGGAATTTAAATATAACAATAGGAACAAATGGTATATGCACAACCGGGAATCCGTCCTTGAAAATATGACGTAAAAATTATTAGGATTTCGAGATAGTGACGAATCACTTAATCTCAACCAGACGACCAGACCTAGAGTTACTCAACAAAAAAAGATAACCTGCCGAATAGAGGACTTTGCCGGTACTGTTTGGTTTATTTCTTTGTTTAATGGCCTATTAACTTTTGTAAGGTTATTTAATGCCAAAGTCATTCTAGAAGAACTGTAGTGGTGCTATTTAACCCATGGCTGAGAGGATAAGGGGTTTCCTACCTTTCCCAAGGGTATTTGTCCAAAAATGAACGTAATAGCGCGACTGGAGTTCGAACTTGCTTACTACGATTCCGCAGTCCATCACTTTAACCATTACACAACAAGGACAAACCATGCCGTTAAGGCTGACCAAGGATTAAAATGAAGGAAAGCAAATAGAGAGATAAGTACCTAGACCTTTCCTGAGAACTGAGAAAACTATGGAACAAGAAAGTTACGGTGATACCAATAGTATTTGGTGATCTCGGAACATTCACCAAAGTATTGGCACAGGGACTGGAGGAAATACTAAGACGTATGGAGACCATCGAATCGACAGTATTGTTGAGATCGGCTAGAATACAAAGAAGAGTCCTCGAGACTTGAGGAGACTTACTGTCTAATGCTCGACTAAAAACCCTTATAAATGCGTAAAATAATAATAATAATAATAATAATAATAATAATGAAGAAGAAGAAGAAGAAGAAGAAGAAGAAACGAATACATTAGAACGACGAGAAAACTTCTCGAAGACTAGCTCTGTTGAAGTAATATTATCAAATAAATAAACAACTGGGAAGCCCTCCTGACAATTTGTCAAGAGTACTGTTCATACATATAAAATGGGAATCGGCATTGAATAAACTACAATGGTTCATGCGCCATAAAACCAAACCAAACCAAACCAATACTTCCAAATTTTTCCTTCGCTAAGGCAGGATTCATATGTATGTATATGTTTGTTCATGGGCTATTGTGTGTATGTGTGTGTGTGAGTGCACGCACGTGCGCCTTTGTGTATAGGTATTGACGAGCACAATGCAAAAATGAAAATGATAGCACGCACACACACACACACACACGCGTTCGCGCGCGCGCGCGCACACACACACACACATATATATATATATATATATATATTAGTTCACGAAAAGGCTAAAGCAATAAATGCATCATGGATTTTTATAAAAGGACTGAAGGAAATACGAAGGAGTGCATCGATTGGCTGCAACTCATTGTAGTTATTTATTCTCCGGCCTTTGTCAGTATTTACGGCTTTTATGGACCATTTTAAAGCAATTATAACCAACATAATCGAAAGTGAAGAGGTCCGCTGTCACAGAGAATGGTTTTTGATGCAGATCAGCCTCGTTTTCGTTCATGATGGATCTCGTTTGATGCTGTCTTCTTTTTGGCCACAATGAAAGAAAAACGGATAATTTCTTCCTGCCGTTGTTTCAAATGCTCGGCTTACGACTTTTCCGCATGTTTTATGGGCCGTTATGGCCGCAAAGAAATCGTGTTATTTTCATGCTGATTCACTTTAATGCAAATTACATCGACGAGGCAATACATCCAAATTTTATTTGTTGATAGTATAAAAGTTCAAGATAAAAGAAAATTACGTCGAAATTTGTTTGATTAAATCAAAAAATGTCTCGTTTTTATTTTGTTTTTATTGTCGATTTTCCAAATCTTTGTTACGGAGGTTTATGTTGAACTTCATTGATGAGACCTTGATATTTGTTTGGTTTCGATTGTCAGACATAAGTCGTGATGTCACCTGGCACTAATCTCGTGTTGATTTTGTTGGTCCGGGAATACGGAATACGTCTTTATTGCCATTACTCCAATGTTCACTCGGAATTGGTATGGTTATATATGTTAATTTCTCATCTATGGATTAAATATATCAGTTTAAAAATTATATTGTGAATTGAATTACAAGAAAAGTCGTCGAACACTTTCGCGTGACATACGGAAACACTAGACAGCTTTTTCAAACTTATTAGGTGTCATCAGCAGTGTATACAGTGATTGCCACCACTGGAGATCAAATAAGCAACCACAGATTGCAGAGTCGAAACTCGACATCTAAGCCACCGTCCATATCGCACTCAACAGCCCTCAAATTAACTAGTCATGTTAATTGCGCAGCTAATTGACCTAAATGTGTCTTGCAAGTTACATTCACATTCTTTGCAAAGGACATTCTTTGCAAAGGACACGGCCACCTCCAGGGCCACGTCTCCCCAAAGGATTAGAAATATGCATCTGCATAATCATTATAACATCAAGGGCAAGGATATGGGTTTACATTTTTCTCATTTTTAAGTAGAGGAATTATATTGCGAATTGAAGAAACAACTACATTCGAAAAATGTAAATATGAACGTACAATGAGCGTTATTTTCGAAGTAGTACACATCCAATAATACTTTACAGGCTGAATTGCCGTCAAAATCAATTAATCAAACAAAAACTTCGTTTATTTAGAGTGTAAGAAAATAATCTATATAAGAGTTTTTTCTCTCCATTTTTTCTTGAAAAGTATTCGCATGTTTGCAACTATGTAAATGTTAGTGAACGATTATTAAATAAGATTTCGCGCTTTCAGCCGGGTTTAAAATACGCTGACTTCTTCCTTTGCTGAAAGGTTAGCGGCGTATTTCAAAAGTGGTGTACTGGGTAGGACACTAAACTGCTTCCTTTAGTGTGGCAACCCTTCTGGAGTTCTCGAGATTGGGGAGTACAATTTCATAATTATTACCTTCAAATCTACTTTGGCCTGACGTATTGCTTTCAAGCTGTCATCTCTGCATAGAATAGACCCGTTTGAAAATTAACATTATCGGATAAAAATGCATGAATATATTTAACTATGCACTTAGAATCAACTGAAACAATAAAATAGTGTGCAAATATTGTTTACTAGATAGGAATACTTATATAAAAAGTAAGTAAAGTTGGCGACCTTAGCAGAGGGTGACCCGAAGGCTCCATTTTCAATAGCAACCACATCGAGTTGTAGGGAAGGGCCCTACTTCTTTCCTTGGATTGCTCAACTTTACCCTTGATCATTACCTTATAATGCTGAGTTTTAAGCAAAGTGAATCAAGTACATTTTTTTAGTCTTTGGTTTGACTCGGCCTGGGATTGTACCCGGACCATGTGCAAATAAATGATTACAGGAAAAACATTAGGATATAATTGCTAACTCTTTATCATTTCGTTTGGGTTCGTCGCTTCATGGCATAGCAACCCTTGTGGGTCAACCGATGGCAACCAGTCTTTATATATATATATATATACGAGGATCATTAAATAAGTTTCCAGACTTTTGGGGCACTTTTATTGAGAGTGCACACATGAAACTCTTGTCCCCTTCGAAGTACTCTCCTCCGGCTGCAATGCACTTGTTGTACCGTTCCAACAACTTCTGGCAGGTCCCATGGAAGTCCTCTTGTGTGAGCGTGCCAATGACCTTCGTCACAGCCTCTTTCATCTCCTCAATTGTCTCATAACGACAGTCTCTGAGCTTAGGGGATAACCAAAAGTCCCAGGGAGCAAGGTCTGGACTATAGGGACGGTGATGCCCATCTTGACCTAATAGTTTGCGACAAGGATGGAGTTGTGGACTGGTTCATCGTCCTGGAGGAAATGCCACTGACCCGATTTGAAGAGTGTTGGACTCTTCCGACGGAATCTCTTTCTGAACTCCCTTAACACCTCAACATAGTAATCCTAACCCTAACCCTTTGACCAATCAACTCTGGTCAATTGACTTCATTACTCCTCTCGCCACACCTCTCATCATCCTTCACAGACTCCCTTGCTTCCTTGAATCTCTTATGCCACTCAAAAACTGATGCTCGATTAATGCAAGATGGTCAAAAAGCAGTCTGAAGCATTCCATACGTTTCTGTGGCATTTTTTCCAAGTTTAAAACATAATTTTATAGCATATCGTTATTCTAAAGCGTCAGATTGCATCTTTGAAATTCACCAGCTGTGACAATCAGGCTTTTGTAGGGTAATTTCCAATTGCTGGTGTAGCTGTTCATTTGAACCTGAAATCATAGAAATTGGTCAGTCATCTCATAACATGTATAGCAATAACATCCTGAATTTTCAAGTGTCTAAGACAATTTAAATGCCTCTAAAAAAAGTCTGGAAACTTATTGGAAGAACCACTCATATATATATATATATATATATATATATATATAAGAAAATGTTTTATACGAGTTAGAATTAATTTTTTGGCACAGACTTAAATGGTTTTGTACAGACTTAAATGGTATTGCTAACATGAATTATTCCAAATCGTTTCAGGTATTGCTCTCCGATACGAATAATTCTTGCGTGCCTATATCTAAATAATTTCAAGTGTACTTCAATTAGTGTAGTAAATAATTAAATACTTCTATTTGACCTACAGATGGGTCCCTAAAAAGTACAACCATTCCGTATCAGATTGAAGCTCGAAGTAATGGCAAATCTCTAGGATTGGAGCTTCACTGTTAGGGGGTTTGATATAATGATATTCGTTGGGGAGTCTCACGCTTCTTCACATTGCCTAGTCGGCTGGGACTGTAGAATACACCGACTGCTTCTCTGCACAGGGCAAAGACCCACACAATGAGTGTCTTGATGCTATACAAAATAATCTGATAGTGAGGTTCCAGTAATGCTGGAACTTTGGGGAATGCGGTGTACCACTCTGGACCAGAGTAGATCTGGAAGTGATGGTAATGAAGGGTACCATCGCTTCCAGATTTACTCTGATCCAGAATGGTAGCGCCTGATAAGGGTCCTATCTATGGGTTAAATAGAACTCAACCATGGTTTGAGTTCACTGTTTTTGGCATTTTAACTGTGTATTTATGCTAAACTGAATTGTTTAAAATAGAACTATTTTGACATTTAAACTGCATACTTATGCTAAACTGAATTTCTCGAAATATAACTGTTTTGACCTCTAAACTGTGTACTTACGCTAAACTGAATTATCTGAAATAAAACTGTTTTGGCATTAACTCTGTGAATTACCCAGTCAACTGGGGCTGTAGAATAAGACACCTCCAACGAGTGTTCCGGACATGACACTAAACAATCAATGGTGAGGTTCCAGTGATGCTTGGGCTTTGGGGAATGTCGAGCTCCCCTTCATTGACAGTACTCCCAGGTGCACTCTGGCACAGAATTGTAGCACCTGATAGGTCCCTATCTATGGGTTAAATAGAAGTAAACTGCATATTTATGCTAAACCGAATTCTCTGAATTAGAACTGTTTCATTAAACTGAATAGCTTGTAATAGAAATATTTTTGATAATTAGACTGTGTACTTACATTTAAACGGCGCACTTATGCTAAACTGAATTGTTTGAAATGGAACTGTTTGTGAGATTGAAAGTGTACTTACGCTAAACTGAATTGTTTAATATAAAACTGTTTTGACGTTTAACTGTGTGTAAACAAAATCTATACTCATATTAAACTGAATTGTTTAATTAGAACAGTTTGAATAGACTGAATATTTTGAAATAAAAATGATTTTGACAATTAAACTGTGCTTTCATGCTAAACTGAATTGTTTAAAATACAACTGATTATTTGCATGAAATGCATTAAATAGAACTAAACTGTGTATTTCGGCTGGACAGATTTGTTTGAATTAGAACTGTTTGACTGAACTGAATAGTTTGAAATAGAAATATTTAGACAATAAAACCGTGTACCGGAAGCGCTTGAAATAGAACTGTTTTGACATTGACACTGAGTACTTAATCTGAACTGAATTGTTTGAAATAGAACTTTTAGACTAGACTAAACTAAATTAAACCGAATAGCATGAAATAGAAATGTTTTTGACAATTAAACTGTGTACTCATGTTAAACTGAATTGTTTGAAATAGAACTGAATATTTGCATGAAAATGGTTTTGGCGTTAAATAACCTACAAAGTTTGATATGCAATAAAACCCAAATAATCAACCAAACAACTTCTTCGTACATTCGGCTATTCTACAGCCTCCGGTGAATTGGCGAAAGTAAGGATAATTATTATCAGTTTCTTGAATACATATAATTGCCTGCAAAATAATAGTGTTAAATAGGAATGCTTGAAAAATATAACGAAGAGCACGTCAATGATTATAATTAAATAGGAAAAGTTACTTTAGAATATATAATTGTGCATAGAATATTAGTATTAGAAAAGAATACTTGCTAAATAATTAGGCAGATTATGTTGCCTGAATTCCCTATAGAGAGAGAAGACCCCCTAAAGAAGTGTCATACGTGTGTCACTAAGCTATTTCTGATGTTGAGACTTCTGATCTTGAGATCAGGGAAGTGTGAAGTATAAATTCATTGCCATAACACCAGGATATTCTCTATCCAAGGGTTTTTTTCTATCGTTAAAATAGATTTTTTTAAAAATTATTATTATTCGATAGGACAGTAAGTAAAAATAAACCTCATAAGAAAAATTGGCACAAAATGTAAAATGAACACAATTCCCAAACCTGTCAGCATTAAATTGCCCTAGACAAGTCAAAAAGTATAATTATAAAAATGCTATGTAACAATGAAGATATTAGTATTATAAGTATTCACAAATGAATCAAATATCTGCGTCTCATTACTCATTAGGAGTTGATATGCCATTAAACATATAAACTAAACTAGTTCCGTGGTATTTTTTATAATTGAACTTTTTCCATATTATCACTTTTTTGTATACAGTCATATATCAATGATTGATTGGTTGATTTTAACGATATTTTGACTCAAGGTCGGAAGTGTTATTCTTCCACGAGATTCGAGCTCAGTAGAAATTGTTTGCTAACCTAGCTAGATAAATATTTTACCACGTAACACGCCTTGAAACTTGAAATATTGTTGGCTGTTTCGGTGTCGCAGGTGTTCAACGTGAGTGTCTAGTATTTAGACAGGTTGTTTTTTAGCCCACTTGGTAACTAATAGTTACCTTACTTTTGTTTATCCAATATTTTAGGTGAGTTGTTGGCGTTGTCTGTGTTGGAAGGATCAAAGATCCTGTAAGCAAGCTTGTGATTTGACCAAACGTGAATCTTGGTAGTCAGTTTCTGGGATCCAACGAAGATGGGTGCCGAGAGGCGTGGTCTCTGTGCAGACCCGGATGTAGTCTGCCAGTCTGAAAGAAACACGAAAGGTTTCGTTGGGACACGCAATGTTTAGAAAATTATCTAAGTCACGAGAACAAACCCTGTAGCCTTAAGGTAATAACTGAAAAACCTCACTATATTTACATTATTATCGCGCGTGCTCTAAACAGGCGAAATTCCATGAATAAGCAACGAAAGGTCTTATGTTTAAGATATATATTTTTTTTAGTTTTAGGTTTTCTTGTATAGGATTTCTAAGCGATCACGTGATGATATGTTTCGTTCTCCACATCCATGAGTGTGATTGAGTACTCTCATAGGTTAAATATAAAGAGTTACTTGAAATTAAAAGAACCAATTTTGTCAAAGACAAAAATTGATAATACATAAAAGAATAGTTAGTGTGGACTATGTGGTGATAAAACAAAGCAGTTACTCACATAATAAACGAGAATAAAGGAAAACAAGACAAGACACGACTGGGAGGGAAAGTTGATTCACTGGTAGGTGGGTAGAGTATCAACATTTGTTCATACTGACATATAGTAAACGCACAATTTCCTTGAATTTTATTTCAAGGTTTAGTTTGGCTTCTATGCTTAATGGCATACCAGGCTTCGTTAGTTATTTAATGTCACAACAATCCTTGTAGAAGAACATGAGTGGTACTATTCAACCCATAGATGTAGTTGTCTAAATTTCTGAGCCGAAGCTTGCTGATTTTTATTATCAAGGGTTTTCGGACTATTGTCTTCATCTTCTGTGTTATTTCTGCAACGTTTCGGCCGATATGCCCTTCGGCCTTCTTCAGGTGTTTGTCGAACTCGGGAACTTACACGAAACTTCGAATCACGTCAAGTAAGAACATTAAATCTATAAGTCCCCAAAATTCACTCTAAACTGTCCAACAGGACACATAGCGTAACGGTTATGGGCGTTGGTTCCCTAAGCTTCTAAGGAGACAATCATCTGGAAGTTGCAGGTTCAATCCTGACTGCTGGTGAGTAACAATACAGGAGTACTTAACACTTGTACTCCGTTATGGCTAACGGAATCAAAACAGGAGACCCCCGTGGATTCAATAAAGGACGTAGTTCGAAATTCCGTGAAGGTTCCCGAGTTCAACAAACACCTGAAAAAGGCCGGAAGACATATCGTCCGAAACGTTTTGGAAATAACAATGAAGATGAAGACAATAGTCCGAAAACCCTTAATGATAAAAAAAACATAGATGTAGATAGAACGTGGTGTATACTTTTCCTGAGGGTATTAATCGGAAAGTAAACATAACGGTGTGAATGGAGTTCGAACTCACTTACTTTGAGGCCACAGTTCAGGGAATTCACGCTTTATTTCAAACGTTATTCTTTGTTGTTTGATAAGGATTGTTTTAGAAGATTATTTTCTTTTTTTCTTGATTTTCAGAATATTATTTTTCTTAACGGGTACTGAATGTTATTTATTCTCAAAACCAACTACATTTAATTTAACTTTGAAATCAAGTAAAAAAAAAGTGAAAATAAGCATCAAAATGTCCTAACAAAACCACTCTCTTATTCGATGAATATTAGCCCCAATGAATACCACATTTTCCCGGGACTTAGACGCATATTCGCCCCCGGGGTTGTAGACGAATGGTGATTATTAAAAAATTATTCCGGCAGTTGATCGACTTACGAGACTCTAATTTTCATTATGTGGGTATGAACTCATTGCCAGATAATTGGTAATTGTACAGATCCTAATGCTTCTTAATAGAATTAATAAGAGTGTTTCTTGTTTTGTATCATTGTTTTGTTTTTTTTTGTTTTGTATCATTGTCAGCAAATTGCAATAATAAGTAAGTTATTAAAAAACAGCAGCCAGAATAAAGACGAATTGATCAAGTTAATTTCTTCTTCGTAGAGCTACGTGTAACATCATACTTGATATTAGATTTCTAACTAGCCGAAGTCACTTACGTTTAACCGTCTTAGTAGTGACGGGATCTGACAAGACGATGTGGGGTGCGTTGTTCTGTGAACACAAATATTAGACACCGAATTTCGTGATCTTATATATTTTTACTTTTGGTGGCTGGGGTACAAGAAGACAAACATTTGAAGTGAACGGAGAATTAGGAAAGAACCAAAGATACGAGAATGGTTTGTTCCAAGAAGAGGCTAACCTGCACGCTATATCTGTAATCCATTTCTTCATTCTATCACAGCCTCATAGACTAAACAAAGAGAATAAGCAACGTGTTCCTAACGCTTGAGGAGAAGTGTGTTTTTTATATTTTCCTACTTTCCACATCCGGTGATTTTGCGATAACCGAAATAGTATTCACAGTTGACGACGTTTAATTCATAATCTGATATAATATTGCCTTATTATAAAACAACTAGTTTTTTTATGGGTGCATCCTATCAGGTTTGAGTTTCCTTGAAATTACTTGAAATTATTAGATTTTTTGTTCTTCAGTATGGTAGGTAATCTTACTAATATTTTATCAGTCGATAATGGGATTAACGGAGAACTGAATTCACAGTTATTTCAAGTGAGGATGTATAATTTCCATTATTGTTTTTAGCATGTATGCGTGTGCCCAGCACCGGTTTTTTAATTAACTAAATTCAATCAATAAAGAACAATTTATAAATTAAACTGTCAATTGTAATCCAGATAATATTTAAGAATCAGTTCCTGACAGAAATTTGTATATATATATATATATATATATATATATACATATGTGCTGGAGAAGCAAGGACGAGCTCGTAAGTGATTTACTCCTGTGGACCCCCGCATATGGCCAATCAAAAGCAGGACGACCAACTCGAACATACATACATCAGCTATGTGATGATACGGGATGTAACACTGAAGACCTGGCTGAGGCGATGAATGATAGGGAAACGTGGAGAGAGAGGGTCAGGGATATCCGTGCTGGCCGCACGACATGATCATGATGATGATATATATATGCATATATATATAGGTGCAAAGAGAGAATAAAACTATTTTAAAATAGGTAGGTCCCCGATGAGATTTGTATTTTTTTAGATTTATTTACTTATTTATTTTGTTCTTGCATATGTGTATGTTTCCAGCTTGTTGCTTTCGTCAGAGAACATATATGGCACAAGGCATTGTTAATTGGGTACTCAATGAGACTTGAACACTCTCGTGTTTGCAGTTTGAATAATTTTCAGTTTGTAATCGGTTTTTATAGAAGTCTTCTTCTCTTTTTCGTCGAGTGTTTTTACCTTAATCTGTTTTACACCTCTTTGATATTTTATGTGTTTTTGTCGTTGTGTGTGCGCGTGCACGTGTGTGTGTGTGTGTGTGTGTGTGTGTGTGTGTGTGTGTGTGTGTGTGTGTGTTGAGATCGTTTTAGATTTCACTGACAATTACTTTTTCTCTGTGTGTGTGAGTGTGTGTCTTGGGGATTTTTTCGTGTGTGTATGTGTGGTAGTGTTGTTTGAAATTTACTGGTAACTTTTTTCCAAATAGATTTTTTCGGTATATATATATATATATATATATATATCTTTAAATATTCCCTCGTATTACATATAAACTATCGTTATATACTTTTTTTTTTTGCAGGTAATCCATCCAGGTTTGTATCATTTGATTTTACTGGTGTTCCAATATTGCACAGATACAAGAACTCACATAAAAATTAATCAAGGATTCCACATATTTCATTTTTCAAGTGTTTTCTATCTTTGGTTGTTTCTATGGTTTCACTGTTTTGACATTTATTCTTTCTCAGAGAAAATTTTCTATAAAAAATAGGTCATGTTCTTGTTTACAGTCATGTTTGCTATGCTGATCAGCTGGTCATATAAAATTATTCTGTTATTGCTTTCATTCTAAATATTTTTTTTCTTGTGCGTCGATACATTGTTGTTTGTCTCTGTGTTCTGAAGAAAGAGTTTTAGATTTATATTCACTAACATACAATCTCAAATACTTACATATATATATATATATATATATATATATATATATATATATATATATATATATATATATATATATGAAAATGTAAGGACATGATGAAATATAAGGTCTTCAATGGATGATTTTATTTGAAGAAATATTGGCCTGGATTAAATGACTTGGTTTTTAGAACATCATTAGGGCCGTTAAGTTATTAAATATTTCTCTAAATGAAATGATCCCCGGAAAACCTTGTGTATTTACATCACTAAACATTTTCATACAGTCGGATTTATTTCCAGTTTAACATATATATATATATATATATATATATATATATATATATATATATATATATATTGTGTGTGTGTGCGTGTGTGTGTTCGATACATATCCCCTTTTTTCCTTTAATCTTATCTTTTTTTCTTTCCTCTTTAATTTATTCTTCTTCTATGTTCGCTGTCAGTCAGCACCGATATCATCACTTCGTTGTCCTAACTCCAACAGTTTCAGTTCTTTCGTGCTGGCAAAACAACGACATGGATACCATTTTCATGCAGATGTTTTTATTTCACGAAAACTATTTTATAAGCGTCACCTTTTTGGTATAGTCGGAACTCAGGTTGAATACAACCGATCCGTTTGAGCGTGAACCTGCAACTAATTAGTTTATTCTTAAATTCCAGTCTCATCGGTCATCTGACTGAGATTATCCAATCACGGCAAAATTCTGAAATTAATCTCGAGTTCATCATCTGTCAATTAAAGTAAGTTAATTGACTACGTTTTTTTTAACTTTTTTTAACAGCTAAGAATTTTATGGGAACACGACAAAACATGTCCATAATATATCTCACCAACTCTCTCTCTCTCTCTCTCTATATATATATATATATATATATATATATATAAATGTGTATATATATGGATATATATATATAACGATCCAATTTTTGAAAAAATAACACAACGATTAAGTCAAATAATGAGATTTTTGCAAGCAGAGTAACGTGAAAATGCTCGAATCTAAATAATAAAGCGTAGATTTTGTGATTTCTTCTTCTTCTTCTTCTTCTTCTTCTTCTTCTTCTTCTTCTTCTTCTTCTTCTTCTTCTTCTTCTAATTGCATATGGGATTAGGTGGAAGTGGATGTGCCAAAAATGATGAAATCTGAAGAGATAAACTGAATGTCTATTAATAGCAGCACAAAATAATGTCATAAGAATGAATTACATCAAAGATAAATTGGAAAATACGCAGACGAATTGCAAGTTTAGATTATGTGGTGACTGAGATAAAACGGTTAATCACATTAAAAGAGAACAATTTAAATTGGCTCAAAAAGAATAGAAGACAATGTACGGCTGGATGAGGAAATTAATCCACTGGGAATTGTGCCGTCAAATGGTATATGCACAAACTAGAATCTCTCCGAGAAAATGAAACTCAGAAAATTCTCCATGTCTTAGAAATACAAAACGATCAGCTAATTCTGGATAGAAGAGCAGACTTAATGTTAATTAACACGAAGAAAAGAACTTGACTTTAGCGGGTTTGAAAATTCCAGCTGGCCTCATAGAGAAAATGAAATAAAAGGAAAATACAAATATACTAGAATTTTGTCAAAGAGCTGAAAAAAATGCAGCAAAAATGTCTCGTAGTTGGTGCCCTTATATGACTGAAAAATAAACTAAGGAAACAGAAACACAGAGTAAGAAATCCAGACAATATCGATTACGGCAGAGTTAAGATAAGCTTGAATACATAGAAGAGACTTGGAAACCAAAGGAGACATGTTGTCACACAGACTTCAGTAAAAAAAAAAAATTAAATTAAACTTCAGATAAACTGATTTGAAAACCTGTAATCATTGATCTATTTAAATTTTCGAAAGTTTTATCTCTTTAACTATTCTTATGACAATGTTTTACTTGAAACTTTCAGAGAGTTATGTCTCCAATTTATTTCACCGGAAACGATCAATATAGTGCGCACGATAACACCGTGAGATATAACATGTCTTCTGCTATGTATCACTAACTTCCCCCGTAGTCACCACCATTGGCTATGCATTTACACTTGAGATGAACAAAAGCCTGGAAGCTGTGCTCGTGAAATTTACCACCAGTATGTCATCTATCCAAGGGCACTCGTTTTATTGACAGCGAAGATAACGCGGCCGAGGAAACTGTCATTCCACCACCCTCGTAGTAGATCGGCAACTCCTGACGTGCGTTCATTTTCTTTTGTTTCCATACCCAAAGATTATTACAGAAGTTTAATATTAGTTGCTTGCTTGGAAGGTTTGATGGCATATCAACTAATGTTGATTTATTTAATGCTGAATAAAATATTTTCTTCGGTAACAAGTAATTATTCTTCATATTAATATTTTGTACTTAAACAGTTTCAGTTAACTATTCATTTTCAATAAGAACCATTTGTTTGTACACAGTTATATGGTTTTAAGTATAATTTTATTATACAAATGATGCAAATAACCCATACACATATATATCGTTTTAATTAATTATAGCTATTAAATAATTATCATTTTTTCGTTCACATTTATATAGTTTCAAGTATTCCTATCTCATGATAATATTGGGATTTGATGTAACTGATCCATGAATAGGATCCTAAAATAGAATACCCATCCGAGTCAAAGTGGACTTGGGAGTATTGACAACACAGGCGTATTCCCCATTCCACATTAAAAGTAGAATTTCTATACCGAATGTGGTTCAGTGTCCTACCCAGAATATGATATTTTGTTGTGAGGTTGGAATTCCACAGATGATTCCACTTGTGAATTCTAAGCCCCAACGTCAGGTGGGGGAGAGTGATATCATTCTTGATTCATTATCAATGCTATAGAATATAACAAGTTTTTTTTTTATTGAAGAAAAATATTGCAGTCGTTCAGTCTGCTAAAATCTTATCGGTTTCCTTTTTATTTATTAATATTCTATAATGATGATAATCATCATATGGATTTTCTAAAAGAAAAAAAACCCCAAAAAAAACCACCAATGATTTAGTCCCGCAAACGTGGATAATAGAATGGCTAAAAATGTGCAAAATATCTGAGAAAGTCTGAAAATTCATCGTGAAAGCCATGGAAAACAGGAAAGCGAAATTAGCAACAGAAAGACAAACACTAGCAAAGTTGAAAATCCAAAGAGACATATTTCCAGAAAATTCAATATCGCTATTGCTATTTGTTATAGCCATGATACAATTAGGAACAAGGAACAACAATTAGGAACACAGGGAGCAACAATTAGGAACACAGGGAGCAACAATTAAAAAAAACATCAGAAAAAACGATAAACAAACTTATGTCTATGGAAAATGTAAAGATATTAGCAAAAGATAAAAAAGAAAAAGAAAAAAAAAGAAAGAAAAAATAGATAAATAAATAAAAAATAATAAAATAATGAAAACCGGGATTATCTAATACAAATAATAAGAATATGCAGCCAGAAGTTATGAATGGAATTTGCCATTGAAAAATGAGGCAGACACAAAATGAAAAGTTGTAAAAGGGGAAGAAAGAAAGAAATAGAACTGCTAAATCAAGAAAACAGCAGACCACTTTGAGAAATGGAAAACTGCAAGTAGTTGAAAATATTGGAAGTTTGATTTTGTTTGGTTTTATGGCATATCAACCATTGATGATTATTTAATGCCAAATCCTGTTTTTACATATATATCAAATATATGTGATTAGTAAACTTATTTTGTCGATGCACATAGTTAAATTTACAAACAGTTCTATTTCTAACAACTCCATTTAGCCTAAATCAACTTAGTCAAATGGTTCATACTATTACTCTGTACCACTAACAATTCAATTAAACATCAGTTATTTGTTTACACACAGTAAACTTATCGAACAGTTCTATTTCTAATAATTCAATTTAGCACAAGTCATTTATTTGCATACAGTTTAAATCTCAAACAGTTCTATTTGACCCAGGTTGTTTAGAGTCATAATCCTGGATACACGAAGGGATTGGGGTTTTACCCCTCCGCAGAGATGCAGTCAGGGTATTTTACAGCTCTCAGCCAACTGGACAGAATTGTGGAAGTGGTCAGTATCAAACAAAAAGACGAAAAAAAAGAAGAAGAGAGTACCTCGGACAAACTTCTTGGAATCAGGTTCTACAGTAGAAGTCACATAAAAAAAAAATTAACCGTTGGGCAGGCCCCTCATAAGATTCTCTGGAACCTTCTGAAAAGGGACATGGGTAGAACTCAGACCATTAAATCAGAGGATAAGGAAGTTGGTGACTATGCAGAAGGCCTTGCATCTGAGATATTGCATAGACTATGAGTCAAGAAAACATAGAAGTAGATGATTTTTTAGCATTGAGGATTCCGTCAAATCATCAATACGACAACTTGAGAGATACACTTAATAAAAACAAAGAAATATTTCTTACTTAGGTTAGTGACATCAGTCACAACGTAAGTTCAAACAGAAAAATTACAAAAACTAGAAAGCAGAAATGGGTTGAAAAACAACTGTATGGAGTCTTCGAGTTGTGAACTGGAGATAATTCACATGAGAAGAGATAAACATGGCTAACAAAAAGAAATCTTCACAGATAAGTAAATCTCTTATAATAACTGCACAAGACAATGCCATAATGACCAATAATATCAAAGCAACAATTAATAAAATAAATGGAATTGAAAATGTTGGTTATGTGGAGAAATCAATAAAAGAGTTTAGGGCATATTAAGCAAATGCAGGAAACTTACGCAAAAGGAGTATAAAGCAAGATATAATTAGGTGGCAAATGTGAAATAATGGCAATTTTGCAAGAGATTAAACTTTGACCATTATACCAAATGGTATATGTACCAACCTGAATCTCTTTTCGGGAATGAGCCATATAAAATTATCTTGTGTTCTGAGTAATAAATCCCAGAGGATAAAACGCTGTGTTAATTAACAGGAAAAATAAATTCGCCATCTTGTGGATTCTGCCGTTTCATTTGAAATTTGGCTTTTAAGATTTGAAAAATTACCAAGAAAAAACCCCGAACTTTCGGTATTTGTTTTCATGAGAATTACGTAATAAATTTTGTCATTAATTCACAATGAAATTTTTTGTAGTATCTTAAGCTGGAATGTTAATCGGAACCAGGTTGCAGCAGAATTCTCATCAACGAAGTAAACGCTAGGGCTGTCCCCTCTTATAAGAGAGAATCTCACATGGATTAATGTTGAGTGATCCAGCCAAGCTGACCACAATAACTTCGATTTTCACTGAGTGTACCAATGAGCTAAGAAGATTACTTCTCAGGTGTTAACTGCAGATTCTTCAGATTTTCAACTGGCTTTCTTGTCATGTGTAAAGGTACTATTATTTTATCTTTAGTTTTCTATGTTGTGTTAAATACAGAAATGGAAGTAGAAAATATATAAAATAGTAATAAAAAAGAAATGATGATACTTTATCTTATAACTGTTGCAAACAAATACAACGCTACTTTGATACAGAGATAGATGTACAGAGAATGGGTAAACTGTAAGATAAGTAGATGGTAGCTATGTTTAATCACATTTGCACTAAGTACGTTAGAAAAAGTAACGAATCAACCAAAATCTGAAATAACAAGAGTCCGATTTCTAAATAAACATGTGCAGGTGGAGCAGTACGGAATTTGAAAGATTGCACAACGTAAGAGCCTCGTTTTTATCAGCTCATTTCTTACGCTAAGTCTACGCTTATTATGATTTCTTTCTACACATGCGTAATTTACTTTAGCCATCTGCCGTTAGTTGGTACAACTAAATTGCCACTAACTATCATTCCCATACTGCGAGCTCTACAGAGAAGTATTTTGAAATAATACTAGTTAAACAGTCCGATTTAGTTCCTAGAAGCTTTCCAAAAATCAAATATGAGTTACGCAGAAGAAGAAAAAAAAAAGAAAGCGAAAAACGTTCAAAACGGTTTAAAATGTGTAGCAGAAATGTATATTAAGATGTACAATTGGATCAATAAAATATAGCTTACCAGTGAAAATCCTTTTAAGGGTAAGAGGAATTTTTTTTAATACAACCATTTCTTTGTACTATTACATAATCTGTCTATAAAAAGAATATAGATTATTTACATTGTAACTCATATATAAAGGGAAAATGAATGATTTGCATTAGTAAACCGTCTATAAAGGCAACACAGATGGTTTGGATTTGTACGATGCTCATTTATTCTAACACTGCACATAACAACACAGTGAATTATTCTGTATAACTACCGGTGACATCTATCTTTTAAACCTATCTTTCACCCATATATTCAGTCTGTTCCACTGGTCAGATAAGGGACAGAATTTAGGGAATGCAGAACATTATTATTGCACGAAAAAAGCCAGAGGAAGTACTTATATAATTTAAAGTGGATGAAATGTTCCCCGACAGTGAAAAACATGCCTTTTAACTCTTACGATTTTTACTATACTCTTGGTTATAATAATAGTTATTATTATTTACTCCTTTAGAGTTTTTCACATCAGCGTTGGCTAATGGTCTTTCACTGGAGTTTGAGAGACATCAAGTCTCCTCAAGTTTCCAGGATTTTTCTTAGTATTCTGGCCTTTCTCAATAATATTGTAGTTTGGATGGTCTCCACTCATCCTCCTACCTCGAAATCCTCCAGTGCCTTTAATAATCCTTTGGTGACTATCGAAAGCACCAATCACGATCAGTATAATTGTCACCTTCATTTTTCATAATTTTTTCAATTCCCTAGCATTATTATTATTATTATTATTATTATTACATTATTATTCTGGTTAGGTACCCGTGGTCTAATGGTTATCATTGTAGGATAGTCGACACGGCGCCGCGTGTCGACTATCCTAAACGAAGCTGAACGAATTTCACATAGCACTCATAAACTTGGTAAAGGTATCAGTTCAACTATTGCCCCTCCAACTACGAGCAAATAGTCGGTCAGCCTGATCCCGTTAACTCTGGTATGGCAACCGGTAAAAAAGAAGGAAAACTCTGAATTTATTCCTGATAAACTCCGCTTAAAAAATTGGCTTTAAGCTACATCCTGATGCTTAAGTCAAGTTAGTTGGGGCGGTTAAATAAACCGACTGAATCTCAACTGAGAGGTAAGACTGCCCACACCTTTCCTGGATATGGCACTAAACAAATTGAGCTCAAGACTCCCGTCCTGGAGCTTTGGGGAATGTGTAGTATATATTCATAGCCATTACTACCTTATTCACTCTGTCCGGGAGCGGTAATACCTGTCATTTCAAATAGACTTTTAAATTATTTACAATACTAAAAACCAAATTATTAATATTAAATTGAATTATTAGAATTTGATAGAAATGCTTGAAGCCATTTAACTGTGGCAAATAAAAATAAAAATGTTTAATAGCAATACTTAAAACTATTTAACTGAGCGCAAACAATAAAAACCAACACTTGAAAACATTTAACTCTGTGCAAACAAATGGGTTTTAGCTCGTTTAGAAATTCCCTAACAATTATTACTAACCCGTAAAATTTACATTTACAAAATAAAACGCAGTTTCTTCCAAGCAGCGATCGTGTTGATACTGCTGTATGGATGCACTACATAGACGCTAACGAAATGTCTGGAGATAAAGCTTGACGGCAACTACATAAGATTGCAGCGAGTAATATTGAACAAGTCCTGGAGGCAGCACCCCAAAAAAGCAGCAGCTGTACGGCCACTTAACCCAATCACGAAAACTATCAAAGTTAGACGAACCAGACATGCGGGGCATTGCTGGAGAAGTAAGGACGAACTCATAAGTCATGTACTCCCGTGGACCCTCTCGCATGGCCGAGCAAAGGCAGATCGACCAGCTAGAACCTACATACAGCAACTCTGTGCCGATACGGTATGTAGCCCTGAAGACCTACCAGAAGAAATGTACGATAGAGAAGAGTGGCAAGAAAGGGTCAGATATATCCGTGCTGATGGCGCAACATGATGATGAAAATGATGATGAGGCAAATCTCACTCTGTCTCTGTCGCATTATTGCACAGCTGGACAAACAACGAAGGACTCGTAGATATATAAAAATATAATTCATATTTTTATTCTTCGACGGCGACGATTGTGTGTAATAGGAATACAGTCAGAGAGAATTCACACATATCTTTCTTCTGTGGCGGGGACCCTTTTTGTGAAGTCGTGCGGAGGCCGGAGAACACACACAAAGAACTGACACATCCAGCTCTTTTTTAATCATTTTCACTCCCAAACCATACAATGCATACAGTTTTATGGATATTACAAAAAATCTTTGAAACCATATAAATGTCGAAATAAAGGATTATGAATGAATAGGAATAGTTACTTAAAACTTAATAATTGTGTATAATCTATTCCTATTAGATATGAGAATTTATTACCATATTATCATCAAGACTTTACTGAGAACACGGAGTTACCCGACTATATATTGCCATCCATCCATATCATCCATTGCTCCTAGTCTGAATGTAGAATAATATGAATTTCTATAACACATAATAGCTGAAGCCATGATATGCTAATCTGTCTCGAATTAAATGGAAGTTCTTGCAGACATCAGTAAGCAATTGATCTTTTGTTTATTTACCGCTAAAAAAGATCCAACGTAAACTTACTTTAAGTATGCTACTTCCAAAATGTTTCTCTGTGACTTTTTTCAAAACGGCTTATGTTTTATATGTACTGAGATACACTTGGTGGTGTCCGTAGTCTTCTCTCGATCTACTTTAGCCAAGATCTTGTCTATTCTAAGAATAAAGTACAGTCCCAGCCAAAAATATTTCGTCGCTGCCACTCTGATATATATCTCTATTTCTCTCCCTTAATCTTGTCTGTCTATCCTTCTATTTCTCCCTTGATTTCTTTTCTGTCTCTCTTTCTTATGACCCCCTCCTTCCTTTTTTTTAAAATTCTAAATCATCTATTTCCTTCTAAGCTAAACTTTAGAAAAACTTAATGATTCTAAAGATGTATTTCTGAAACAAAGTCGAAATATGAATCGGAATCCGTTGTCAGTGTTTAGTTTATTCACTTTTCCATTTATTTTTCTTCATCTCGCTGGATTTACAAAATCAACCAATTTTCGATTGAGATATGTGGGTATGCATACATATATAAGAATAGATATATTCATATCTCTCACTATTTCTCTCTATAGGTATAATTGCTATAGAATTCATATAGACAGAAGTCAATTTGACAAAGTATATAGATACTAATGCATATCTTCCTGTGAGTGGAAAAGTTTTTAAAATTCTTCATTTATATTCTCGATATTTGAAATAATTTATTTTCGAGATCCAAATTCATACCTATTTAACTTTCTGTTATTTTTAGTTCGTAGAGAACGAGAAAGACATAACGCTGATGGCCATAAAGTGATTGTTTGAAAGTGATTGTTTTTATATTTTAGCATTAGAATTTCTTTTTGCATTTTAATATGTATTTGCTTCTGTGTATAAATTTAGATATCATTTCGTTTCTTTTATTGAGATGTTATAATTATCGTTTATAATTATACATTTTAAAACTATGTTGCATATGTTTCTTGTAACCCTGTGGTTCAGGAATCGTTTATAAGAGGATTAATACACAGAAGGAAAAGAAATTGATGTAGATTTTAGAAGACTAGAAAAAATACATTGCGAAGGTGTTATAGCAAAATGGATTTTTGAAGGGCAGTGAAGAAAGAATTGTTTTGTTTATCTCATAGCAAACATTTTTTTATGAAAATACTTGTTATGGAAAAAGAATGTACAATGTGTTTGATCAAAGGTAGTGTTAACATGGCGGAATTATTCGGTGATACTGAGAAAATCGCGTAAACAAATTTTTGACATCTGAATGTCTTGGTTATGAAAAAGAATTACGCTTGTTTGGTGAAAAGGGACTTCTCAAAATGACCGAATTATTTCGGTGACGAAAGGAAATCATTAAATCAGTGTTCACACTTCGAATTTATCTGTTTTGATCAGAGTGAACTTTTCGAGCAAAATTTAGCACAGGAATTCAGTGAGGAATTCAGTGAGGGCTTTGAAGTCAACAGCTCACACCGACTCTGACCGAGTTACGAATATACGTAAATTTAGCCGAAGGCAAGACGAGATCAAGACGACACAAGACAAGAAGCAGAACGATAGATAGAGCAGATTCCCCCAGAACTGAGCTGTATTTGACCTTGTACCAGACAGCCCTGTGTAGAGAAAGTGAGGAAGTTGTCGAAATACGATGCGGTGAAGAAAAACAAACGTAACCGTCATAAAGATTGCCTTGTAAAGAAACTGCCATAGTAGAAGGTAAAAGATAAGCTAGTGTTAGTCGAACACCTGTCGGTCTCTAATAGGATTTGCTCTTATGTAAAAAACGTTGAATGTGAAATCTGTTGAATGACATTTTCTTCATATACACTAAATATTGTTATTGTTGCAAAGCGGTGTTGTTCTTTGTTTCTGGATGCTGACTTTTTTTTTTACTTCGTTGTTTGGTGGCATTCGTTAATTTGGCAAGCGGCGACTCTGATTAGTGTTTGATCCATTGTCTGGATCTTGAAAACACAACCTTGGTGGATTGCGAATATTTACGTGCTATCGCAAGATATTTCCACGGTGGAACATTAACTGAATTGAAAGTGTAATCTCCTTTGTGTTTATCTAGGTGACGCCTTTGTCATATTGTTTTATATTGACCTTCGACCCGGCTAAACATACCATTCAAAAGACGTGGAAGTTGCATATTCCATTGGCGTAGGCGGGCTTGACTGACAATATAGGACAAGGTAAAATCCCACGGTACAGTCCGACAGATGCACCGGAAGAGAGTGACCTGTGAACTGCATGACAGTTATTTCCGCGCGATGACAATCAAACATGCCATTCCAAGGACAGCGGAAGTGACACATCCCAATGGCCAGTTATGGGGATATATTGAGTGGGCGATTGAACTATTATATAACTGGGTGAAGACAGAGAGTCAGTTAGTTTGGAGACCAGACCCGTTGGTGACAAGATGCGGTAGAAGAAGCCAGCATCCAGCAGAGAGCTGGACCCCCGGGCCTCCTGTTGAGCAGCCTAGGAGAACGAGAAAGACACAACGCTGATGGCCATAAGAGTGGGGGTCAATATGTTGCAATTCTGTTCGGTCTCCATCTCCCTCTCTCACACACAACCCTTTCAAATAAGGTGAGAGGTATATTTTTCTAAAAGACTGTGTCGCTCGTGTTCATTGTGTCGTTGTGTTCTGCATGAATCTTCATATGAGTATACAACAATATTTTAGGTATTGTTATGTGCATGCTGTCAACGTTATATATCTATATATATATATATGTGTGTGTGTGTGTGTGTGTGCATGTGTGCGTGTGAGTGTGTGTGTGTGAGTGAGTGTGTGTGTTTGTACAGTAATGCTAATAAATTCTCGTTTCCAATCTTAATCGATTCTGAATAAGATTCTCTGCAGAAGAGAAAATCTTTTTCATTCTAATAAAACAACTTTCTATAATCTAGCATTCAGGAGAGCAAAACAGGATTGAAATCAATGCCTAGATTGCAATGATATTATGTTGATTGCTGTGAAATTTTTGCATAATGTTTCCATTATTAATTGTTAAAAGCAAACTCTTAGCAGCTATTGTCTGTGTTGTATAGTGGCTCGTACCACCTAACTTTCGGTATCGCGGAAGTATAAAGACGCTGTGTTTCTGAAGCACGGGGAGGCAAAAACAGAAGCTCAACAGAAGCAGAAAGAGAAGCGTAGAGACAGCTCAGAAAGGACGTCAGTCATTAGTAAGACTAACTTCGGACGTAACAAGTACAACATGAGACTTATAATACTAGTCGAACTGTACCACTTGTGTTTATAAACAATTAATTCCATTTCACAATGTATCTTTTCCTTACCATGATACAACAGTCTGTTTCAATACTTATAAGAATTAATGTATGCAATGACTGCAAATAATATCTTTACATTGCTTTTTATTGTAGAAAAGCAAAGAAAATGGGCGAAAATCAGAGCTTCGTTTGCTTTATTGATTTGTTTGCAACATTTTTTATCTTCTTTTCTTTGCATAAGAATTGATAAAGCTAGTTTGAGGAAGCTCCTTATATTCGTAGAGAGGCACAACTCCCAGCCGTTCTTCGAGTCAATGTGTTGTATATTAACCTTTGACCCGGCCAAACATGCCATTCCAAAGTGATGCACCGGAAGGAAGTGACACATTCCGATGGCAGTTATGGGAAGAAATCGGGTAGGTGGGCTTGGCTGACAATATGGGACAAGGTAAAATCCCATGGTACAGTCATAGACTGATGCACCGGAAGAGAGTGACCTGTGAACTGCATGACAGTTATTTTCGCTTGATGACTATCAAACATGCCATTCCAAATATATTGAGTGGGCGATTGAACTATTATATAACTCGGTGAAGACAGGAATCAGTTAGTTTGGAGATCAGACCCGTTGGTGACAAGATGCGGTAGAGAAAGCCCGCACCCAGCAGAGTGGCCCCTAGGCCTCCGATTGAGCAGCCCTGGAGAGCGGGAAAGAGACGCTGATGGCCATAAGAGTTGGGGGTCAAAATGTTGCAGTCTTTGTTCGATCTCCAACTCCCTCTCACACACGCAACCTTTCAAATAAAGTGAGAGGTATATTTTTCTAAAAAAAACTGTCGCTCGTCTTCATTACTATGTCGTTATGATTCTGCATGCATATGCATGAATCTGCATATGAGTATACAAAAAATGTTGTGTCGCTACATTTTTTCTATAGATCATATATATCTTTTCTACTTGCTTTCCAATCTATGGTTACATATTCTAAATATAAATTGCTCTAACCCAGCCAAACACGGGTGTGTTTGACATTGTAAATCAGTGTAAAATGATATTTCAGTCAGGAAAATTTTATTACAGGTATCCAAAATTTTGATAGCCAGCGAACTATAATTGAATTGCAAGAATTTGTGTGTCAATAAATATTTGGTAAGGCTGACCTTAAATCAACTCATACTTTATTGTATGAAAGTGGCGCGAATATATTTGTTAGTTTTTTAACGTAAAACTTCATTTAATGCAAAACATGATTTTTTTCAAGTCAGTATGCCTGTTTAAGTATATGTTTGAAGTAAACGTAACTCTTGAATGTGGCTGGTATGTTTCTTCTTATCTGACGCATAGAGTTATTACTTAAATTCCCGAAAGCTACAAACTGGCGCCTCTAAACGACAGTTATTCAATGTGCAAATATTCTTGTACGTCTCGATATTCCCAAGTTTATCTCTTTGTAATGCTGTCTTCCCGGATGATACATTCAGACAACATTATCAGTAAATGAAAATACTTCCTTTTTTCTTATTTTTCCTTTATTTACCAAACCTTTGTAAGTAGGCTTTCTGGCAAGAGTAAGGTAGATAGCAGAACATAAAGTTACAGAAAAGTTTGTCATGGTCCGTTCAAAGAGAGGCGTTCTTACTGACAAAAGTTATTCTGTATTTCTTAAGCAAGCAATATTTTAAACGTGGATTTTTCAAGGGAAACAGATCTCGAACAAGACACCAGTGGAAACGCAATCTACCATCTACTGATTTATCCCAGGCAAACATTATGTAATTAGCGCATTTAGAGGGTGTTCACTTAATTTTTGTTTTTCAATTTAGCAGTAAATAAACAAATAACACGTACGACCCAAACTTTTTTCTTTGATAGATGAACATTCTGGTAATATAGAATATGCATAAACAAACTACATTAAAGTATCTAAGTTAATGGCATGATTTTTATTCCTAGTAATAGAGAAGAGGATATTAGAGAATAACCCAATATTGGTTCGGTTTGGCTTTATGGCATATCAACCATTGTAGGTTATGTTATGCAAAATCCTATTCATACATATATAGTAAATATATATGATTTGTAAACACATTTTGTGGATAACATTTTTAAACAAGCCGGAAGTAATTTTTTGCACACAGTTAAATAATTTCAAGTACTAGTATGTAGCAGTAACAATTTAATATCAGTCACTTGTTTGCAGAAATTTAAGTATTGGCATAATGAATAGAGAGTTCGCCAATGGCTCCGGTGATCTGGGTTTAATCCTAGATCGAGTCATACCAAAGACTCAAAAATGTTACTTGATGCCTCCTTGCTTAATATTCAGCATTATAAGGCAAGGATCAAGGTTAAAGTGGAGCAATCCAGGGAAAGGAGTAGCAACCTCCCTACACTTCGGTGTAGTAACTATCGAACAGGGAGCTTTCGGGTCACCCTCGACTATGATCGGCAACTTTACTTACTTAAATGATCTGTAAGTAATTAATTTTTCAGTAATTTCATTTTTAAATGAGTTAGAATTAATTTGTTTGCACTCTAGTACTGCGATTGATTTCAAAGAGTTAAATGTTTTCAATTATTACAATCTAACACTTATAATTCTATTCTGTGGAGTAATGGTTATCGTCGCAGGAATTGTACACGGCGACACGAGTTCAAATCCTGGACTGGTTGCATTTCACATAGCACTAATACCCTTGGGAGAGGTATGAATCCAATTATTCTCCCTCCAACTATGGGGAAATAGTAGGGCAGGCTAGGTTCTTCAGCCTTGGTGAGGCAACTAGTCTAGGAGAAGGAAAACTCTGAATTCAAACCTGTTAAACTCCGCTTAAAAAATTGACCTTGTGTCATATCCTGCCCGAGCGGAGGGGTTGGGTAAATATGATAATTCTATTCAATATTAATCATTTGGTTGCCCTCAGTGAAGTGACCCCAAGTATTGCTATTTAACATTAATTATTCTATTGAACATTTGTTCTTCGTTTGCACGATTCGTTGGCATGATTCCAAATATTGTTATGTATCAATAATAATTCAATTAAACATTTGCCATTTGTTTGCATACAGTTAATTGATCAAACAGCTCTATTTCAAACAATTAAATTTAGCATAAGTCATTTGTTTGCACACAGTTCAAATGTCAAACAGTTGTATTTGACCTATTGATAGGACCCTATCCGGTGTTACCACTCCTGGTCTAAGTGGATCTGGTTGTAATGGAAATGAAGGGGTACTCAGCATTCCCAGACGCTGGCCATCAGATAGTTTAATATCATTAATGTCAAGACAGTTGTTGGGTCAGGTCTTACCTCTCTGCAAAGATGTCGTTTGCGTATTCTACAGTCCCAGCAGACTGGTTCTAATCCAATGTTGAGGAAAGTATTATAGAATTTATTGACAAAGGAAAATACTTTTAATATTGAGATCTCCCTCCTCTTAATTCTTTCTGCTTGGTTTTCACTAATTTAAAAGCAATATTATCCATCAGATTAGTTTTAACGTTCCCGAATAACAATTATTAGATCTTCTTTAATGTATTGAGCTTTCTCATAGACTATTTTAAAACATTCTGCAATAAATGTTTAGTTCGACCAAGATATGCACTAATGACCATTTCACCGATTCTATATAAATTTCCTGAAGAAAAGATTCAATGATTTTTCCTTAGTGATAAGATACATTAACGTATTGAAACATGACTTCACTATCATCAATCTAATTTTCTGTCGTTGGATTGGGAACATTAACCAGGATTACAATCTCGACAAGTGCCTTGTTTGTTGATGTAAAGATTGGTGTCTTACTTCGCCCTTTAAATGACATGCAAACCCATATCATGAATAAGTCGAGACATTAATTTATGTTTTTAGACAATTATCTCTAAAGGTTTAGATACGATAAATAAAACTTAAGTGATAATAATTAATTCCGAATAATGGTGTCGTGACTTCTATTTCTAACGACAATTATCATTATATATATATATATATATGGGGGCGTTAGCGTGCTTGTATAAACTTTCTGTCTGCTTTTTTCTAAGTACCATGTGTGGTTTACCGTTGCTAATTTTATGTGTTCTAGTTCAACTCCAAACAAGTATTTTTTTTTGTTTTACAGTATAGGTCGTCATTAATGTGGGAAAGCACTGACCGTGTCTCGACGACTTGAACTAAGCAACTGTCTGAATAACAAAAAAGTGAAAACAGACTTATGTTCATGCTATAATTTGTTTTTCCACACCAAGGCAGAAAATAACATTCAATGTTTTTTGCTGTTTTTAATCAACTTCCCTTAGATGTTTTTTTTTCATATTCCATATCTTCATGTGTTATTCAATCTGTGATATTTATAAATTTAGCGTATTATATTTGGATATTTAATTAGATGAGATTTTAGACTTATTTACTCATTATTTCATTGAAAGATTAGTCATTTTTTAAAAATATATTTTTGGTTAATGTTTATAGTTTGCTTTTAACATGCCTTTCAACAAATATTTCAGATTTAATACGTTATTAATTATTACATTTTTATTAATTAAAAAATCAGTTATAATAGGTTGCTTCACTTTGTAATAAGATTAACGGCATGTTAATCCATTTTGGATTATACCAAGGTTAGTATTTTTCAGTTATATAGTTTCAAGTAACGATTTCTGTTTGATAATCACGCACTAATGGAATGTAGCAAGTAAGTAAGTAACCATTTTCGAGGGCTACCGAAGACTCCTTTTTCTATAGCTACCACACTGAGGTGTAGATGAGGACGGTACTCTTTTCCCTGGATTGATCCTGTAAAAATGTCAAGGAAGAAAACCAAAAGATAAACCATTATTAGCAAATATCCCAATGCTCAACATCACTGAACTAAGCGAACAAATTTATTCAAGAGAGAAACTAGTCTGTGATGTGATATAAGTCCCTTAAAGAAAATGAAGAGATATTCAAAACCGGCATGAGAAATTTGGCTGAAAGGACAGTTAAAAGAATTGTGACAACAGACAAAAGTGCTTAGGAAGGAAACGTACCGGGAAATATTCTTTCACCATTACTGTTTGGAATAGCAATTATACCACTCAATTACGCATTTTGGAACTCACTAGTAGCTGCAAATTTATAAAATCACAAGAATGAATTAACCACCTCATGAACTAAAAAAAAAAAATATCACGCTATTTGCAAAAAATTGAAAAAGAACTGAATACTCTGATACAAACAATAAGAATATACAGCCTGGATAAAGAAATTGCAAAACATGAGGGTGAAGCTAAAATCATTAGTAATTGGTGCACTTGGAACTGTCACCAAAAGCTAGAAAAGAGGACCATAAAAGTAGGAAACCAACATAAAAATCAAGACAATCCAGATTACAGCATTATTAAAATCATCTCAAATACTTAAAAGATTCCTTAAGACCTGAGGAAATTCAGACTCTTGAGAAAGACAACCAGGTAACACTGATGTGAAAACTTGCAGGAGTATAAAAGCAAATGTCTTTTTTAAATTATATGTTCAAGAAACTATTCTTAAAACAAATAGTTTGCACACAGTTATATGGGTTCACTTATTCGTATTCAAGATCTAATAATTTGAACACAATTATATTTCAAATACCTAATAATAGTAATCCTCAGTAAACAATTATTGCTTCATGTAAGTATTTCTATCACAAATAATTTGCTCACTGTTATATAGTTTCAAGCGTCTTAATTCTAATCATTTTCAGACATGCATATTTGACATTGAATCTAACAAATACTATCACTTCGTGCCGGGGTTAACCTGGTATTATTGGTGGAAAATAGGGAACTCAACACTTTCAAGGATCCGGGACGTAACATTCAGATGCTGTTTAGTATGATTGTGACGGCAAATTGACTAAAATCCCTAAACGGAACTTTATTTTCGCACGTGTGAAGACGGGGCAGGTTGGCACTTGATCCCCTACAGAAATAAGTCCTGTTCAGAGTTCTTTTCTCAGGCAGATAAGAACTGGCATATTACGTGAGGGAATAATTTTGGGCCAGACTGGCCACCGCTGGCAAAGGGGTCCAAAATTTCACACTATCACACACCCACCAGGCCGCTAAACTTCTTTCCCTTAGATAATAGAAGAATACGGGGCTATAGGTCTTAGTTGTAATAATATTAATGTTGTTGTAGTAGTCGGCAACTCCGGTTTCCCGTGTGATACTTTAGGAATTAATAGGACAGTTCTAAGCAAGATAATGTAAGGCGAATAGAAGCTGAAAGGAAAGCATGAAATAATAACATAGACCACATGGTAAAATGAAAATACATAGGTTCTTTACTACGGTCATATGTATATATACGTCCAAAGTGTCAAAAACATATAATAGGATAGTCCATGAATATAAATGTCTTTTCTTTGCTTTTATCCTTTTTCAAATTGAGAGAGAGAGAGTGGTAAACAAAATTTGGGTGTAAAGGAAAAATGTCCCAAAGATACTTATCTTATTTTTTTGACGGGGTTCCACTGGAGAATTTTTCTTCTTTCACGGGCTAATAGACTTTGTACTGTTTTTAATACTGGCTTGAAGGATTTTGGAGTCCTTCGTGTCTCAGTTAGTCTTTTGTCTTTAGCCCGGAGTAAAATGGCTATCGTCCGTCTGCCACGAGCGTTGCTCAAAAAACCACTTTTTTTGTATTTACTTCCGCTGAGGGGAAGGGAACCCCACTTCCGTTTGGGGTCCCCGCCAATCATTTGGCTTCTTTTTTTCTTTCCCCTTCCGATGTCCGGCGACCCAAGGTCAATTAGGTGCGAACATCTGCGTGACCCACATTCTCTCCTAACGGTCACTTTTTGACTGCTAGAAAGCGCTAATAGCAACACGGGAGGGTAGTATCATTCCTACCTCTTCGTCTCCGTGAGCCATCACGTGACACCTCCTCACTTAAGAGAAGAAAGGGATAACAGAAATACCATAGAAAAAAAAGGCAATTCATTTCACTGTTCTTTCTCCTTTTCTTTCACTTTTTTTTTCTCACTTTACTTTTCTTTCATCCCCTTTCTTCTTCACGCTTTGACGAATTCTTTCCCTTTCGTTTTTTTTTTGTCCTTCCTAATTTTCACTATAGGGGAAAACAATTTCTCTTCTCTTTCTTTCTCTCTCTCTCTCTCTCTCTCTCCCTTTTCTTTTTCTTTAATCTTGTTTTCCTTTCTTTCTTTTTCTCTCTCGGCTTTTGGCCGTATCATATTTCAAACCTTGAGGAGGTAACTCCCTTTTTCTTTCTTTCTTTCTTCGTCACTTTTGACGACTTTATAAGCTTAATTATTAAGCTCTGGGGGAAGAAACTTCCTTTTCTTTTCTCTCTTTCCCCTCTCCGTCACTTGTTGATGCAACGCTTTCTCGTCCATCTCATATTTCAACATTGGGGACGAGAATTCCTCATTTTCTTTAGTTTCTCTCTCTCTCTCTTTCTTTCTCTCAACAACTATGAAAGAATATTCTGCTACTACATTTTCGTGGGGCGTTAGAGAAATAAACTTGGGTACTTTTTTATTAATTTTCCTAAGCCCTCTCTCTCTGAAACAGACAACTGGCCTAATTTTTCCTCGAATTTATTCGGCATTGCCGAGTTCTCAATTTTTCGAGGTTGGCCTTCTTGACGGACATATCTCTTCAATTTGTTTGTGTGACACACTTGTGTCTGCTTCTTTCCCTCGTGGGTATCAATTCTATATGTCCTCTTGTCTATCCTCCGTGTTACTACATAAGGACCTATATATCGTCCACCACAGTGGGGTCCTTCATTTGATGACAGTAGCAGGACTTCGTCGCCCTTCTTAAATTCTTCTTTCTTAGCCACTTGTGAGGGTCCTCTTATTTTCTTCCTATCTTCTCGATAAGTATTTGGGAATTTATTCCTAATATTCGTTGGACCTTCATCTTTTCTCTGACGACTGGTCCTTTTATCTTCTTGTTTATTGAGGGGTGGAAGGTTCACTTCTTTTCTTTCCACCTTCTCACTTTGCGAGCGACTGTGTCGTTTATATCTCGCACGTGGCTCAGCCGCCATCTTGTCTCCATGCTGGGCGTTCGTTCTCGCCATCTTTCTTTCTTCATTTTTGGCGCTCATTTTCGCCAACTTCTTTCCATGTTTGGCGTTCATTCTCGCCATCTTTCCATCTTCATTTATGGCGCTTATTTTCGCCATCTTTTCCGGGTGACACTTTTTTGTTCTTACTTCATTTCCCAGTATGAGGGAAATTCCTTTCATAGGTAGTTTATCTACCACACCAACTTTCATAGGTCCATTTTTCCACTGGGACTTTAGGGTTATTTTACATAGCGGTATTTTTACCCTCTTTCCGCCGATACCCTCTATCATCACAGTCTCACGTGTTGCTTCTATTACCCCTTTAGGTAATTTACTTCGTAGAAGTAACGACTGAGATGCTCCGGTATCTCGTAAAATTGAGACTTCCACTGGTCCTCCGTGTGGGCCTCTTATCATCCCTTTTTTCGTCCAGGGTCGATAGGATTGGTTCCCTCTAGGTGTTGTTACAGCTCCTTGAGGTTTTCTCGGCTGGGTCTGGTTTCTTTCAGGACCTTTTCCAAGCTGACACCTTATGGCTATGTGACCAGCCTTTCCGCATTTGTAGCAGACCACTGTTCTGCTGCTACTTTGGAAGGTCCTTCTATTTTCTTCCTTAGGTCTTAACTCAGCTTTAAACTTCACTTTACTTCCCGTGTACGGTTTTCCCTTTGTTTTTCGGTGTGTGAGGATGTATTCGTCTACTAGTGCGGCCATTTCATAGGTCACGTCAGTTTTTCTTTCACTTAGGTGAACCCTGACTTCTTCTGGCACACAGTTTAAAAATTCTTCAGCTAATATTAGCTGCCGGAGTTTCTCAGCATCTCCGTCTATCCTCTTAGAGTCACACCACTTATCCAGCGCGTTCTCCTTTTCTCTCAGAAATTCCACATGAGACTGGTTTTCAGTTTTTCTCTGTGTTCTGAATTTCTGTCTATAAGCTTCTGGAACCAACTCGAAGCTTTTAAGAACCGCTGCTTTCACCAAATCATAGTCGGCGCAATTTTCTGTGGGCAGAGTTGCATATGCTCTCTGTGCTTTTCCTGTCAGCACAGTTTGGAGTAGCATCGACCAGCATTCTTTCGGCCATCCAAGATTTAGCGCGGTTCGCTCAAAATGTGCGAAGTATCCGTCCACGTTGGCTTCTTCAAATTTTGGGACTATCCTCGCTTGCTTCGTTACTTCGAAACTGTCATGGCTTTCTTTGCGTCCTCTTATTGCCAAGTCGACTTCTCGCAGCCTTGTTTCTTGCTGAATTTTTATTTTCTCCAGTTCCATTTTATTTCTCTGTAGTTCCATTTGTGCTTGTATTTTAATTTTCTCCAGTTCAATTTCTTCTGGAGTCATTCTTATCATTTCCGTTGGTAGCTCTTCTAATACTGCTTCCTCGAAAACATTTTCGTCGACCATGTGTCTTGCTATTTTTATAACGAGTTCATGTTTCCTCATAGAATTTTCAACATTTAACTCAAGCTTCTCGCCAATTTTTATTATCTCGCTTTTTCCCAGCTTCTCCAACTTTTCCATGGAGGGTTCTTTTAAAAAGTTTTCTATTTTGTCCATTTTTCTTTAATTTTTCCAAACAGTTATATCAACAAGTAATTTGACTGTTTCAACAATATTCCTTTTTTCCTTTCACGGTCTCCCAGGGTAGATTTAAACGGCAGGAATTGTCACACGACTACAAGCAATAAATATTATTAATAATAATCATTCCGGAAACGAGCCCCCATAAAAGGTCTGTGACGGCAAATTGACTAAAATCCCTAAACGGGACTTTATTTTCGCACGTGTGAAGACGGGGCAGGTTGGCACTTGATCCCCTACAGAAATAAGTCCTGTTCAGAGTTCTTTTCTCAGGCAGATAAGAACTGGCATATTACGTGAGGAAATAATTTAGAGCCAGACTGGCCACCGCTGGCAAAGGGGTCCAAAATTTCACACTATCACACACCCACCAGGCTGCTAAACTTCTTTCCCTTAGATAATAGAAGAATACGGGCCTATAGGTCTTAGTTGTAATAATATTAATGTTGTTGTAGTAGTCGGCAACTCCGGTTTCCCGTGTGATACTTTAGGAATTAATAGGACAGTTCTAAGCAAGATAATGTAAGGCGAATAGAAGCTGAAAGGAAAGCATGAAAGAATAACATAGACCACATGGTAAAATGAAAATACATAGGTTCTTTACTACGGTTATATGTATATATACGTCCAAAGTGTCAAAAACATATAATAGGATAGTCCATGAATATAAATGTCTTTTCTTTGCTTTTATCCTTTTTCAAATTGAGAGAGAGAGAGTGGTAAACAAAATTTGGGTGTAAAGGAAAAATGTCCCAAAGTTACTTATCTTATTTTTTGACGGATTTCCACTGGAGAATTTTTCTTCTTTCACGGGCTAATAGGCTTTGTACTGTTTTTAATACTGGCTTGAAGGATTTTGGAGTCCTTCGTGTCTCAGTTAGTCTTTTGTCTTTAGCCCGGAGTAAAATGGCTATCGTCCGTCTGCCACGAGCGTTGCTCAAAAAACCACTTTTTTTGTATTTACTTCCGCTGAGGGGAAGGGAACCCCACTTCCGTTTGGGGTCCCCGCCAATCATTTGGCTTCTTTTTTTCTTTCCCCTTCCGATGTCCGGCGACCCAAGGTCACTCAGGTGCGAACATCTGCATGACCCACATTCTCTCCTAACGGTCACTTTTTGACTGCTAGAAAGCGCTAATAGCAACACGGGAGGGTAGTATCATTCCTACCTCTTCGTCTCCGTGAGCCATCACGTGACAATGATAGACACATTAATATATCTCTTTTTTCTTTTGGTTGAGCAAGGTCTTACAACTCGGTATAAATTGGTTTGGTTTGGTTTCTTTGTTTAATGTCATATTATCCTTCGTAGGTTATTTAATGTCAAAGCTAGAACTGTATTGGTACTATTTAACCCATATCTTGGAGGATAAGTGGGTTCATACCAAGGGTATTTGCCCGAAAGTGAACGTAATAGCGCGACTTGAGAACGAACTCCCTTACTATGATTCCGCAGTCCATCGCTTTAACCATTACACCACGGGGACACCCCCTCTCAGTGTAAATTAAAGTGAGTTTATTTTTGCATTCAGCAACAGCACTGGCAGATTTGGTCCTTTAATCTTCAATCTTTGGTCGTATTTAAACATCATTCAGACTCTTCCCAGATATTGACATATATAAAAAAAATCAAACGTAAGATGCAATAATCTCCTTGAGGTCTGCAAAATAAATAATTTAGTATAAATAACTTTGTTTGGTGTAAGTGGTGAATAGTTTAGAACCAAATGCAGGAGGGTTTGACCAACTACATCAGAAATAACAATTTATTAGCTGAAACTAGCATAAATCACAAAAATGGGACACTCTCTAAGAACTGATTTCTATACATGAGCAATGTTCGCCAATATATTGCTAACTCTTTTTACTTTGATAAATCAATATAACTGCCTTATATACATGATTTGATTAATGATGAAAGATGAGCGACTAATCATTAAAGAAAGTCCGGAATCATATCTCAAAACTGAGCACGATCCTTGCACGTTCTTTTCTTGTTTTCAGCTAAACTTATCCGCTATAAACAAGATGTGATACAAGGCCAATTTCAAATAGGAAACTGTAGATTCGATTTCATAGTTTACCTTCCTTTAGTTTGGGTTCCTTAACAAGGCTAAAGAAACCAGACGGACCAACTATTTATCAATTTAGATCGAGAACAGATGGACTGATTCTTAATACAAGGGTATTTTCATACGTGAAACGTAAACAGCGTCTTCCAAGGTTTGAACTCGAGTCACCAGTTTTTTATATTTTATTTGTATAACAGGATGCATCAAGGCTCAGTTTTAAGGCAGAGTAAAACTGGTTTTAATACAGAATTTTCCTTCTCCTAGACATTATGATATACTCAGATTCATGATACCAGTTATCCCTAATACTTACCTATAGTTGGCTTTTTCAGTAGTATTAGTATGAAGTAAAACGCACAAATCTTACTTCAGGGTTTGAACACGAAGTTCTGTTTCCCTTTACGAAATCTGTGACCGTAACGGCTCGTGAATCAGTTAAACTTAGTAATCATCGTTATAGATGAATGAGATTTGAGTCAATAACGAATTGGCTAAAAACAAATCACGAATATTTCTGTGTTAATCAGTTCCATAAAACCATCTTCTTTTAACTCAGTAATATTGCACACTCTTCTTTTTTTATAAATCTAACATTAATCATCTATGGCGACAGTTGCTACCCAGCTGTCTCTTACTACATTCATACAAACAACTCAATTCGTTTATTTTCATGCGTAACTGCCAATAGTTTTTAATAGAATTAAACTAAAAATCTTGATTTTGTTTACACGCAAAATGGAAAAAATGAATGAGAAAAAAAAAATACATAAAATTGATTAACTGGACGAATAGATTTTGATTTTCCCTTTTTTTTTTTTTTTTTTGGCAAACGCAATTAAACAGAAATGACACAAAACGTTAAATTGGATTCGTTTTTATTTTTCTGGGTAAAAATGATAATGAAAAACGCAATTGAAATCAATAACTCGTAAAAAGATTTGTGGATAATCTGAGGTGGAAAGAAATTAGCATCTTTTAGTTAAACGCCCAAACATAGAATATTGTTAAATCAGTGAATTCTTTAAATCAGTTCTTTGCATTTTTCTGTTAATAAGCCTATAAATAAACTGGCTTCCATTTCTTTTTAATCAGTCGGCAAAAGATTCAAGTGATTTTATTCATTGTTATTAGCGTGTAGTTAAATATATGCTTTTTTTAATTCGCTGCTGGTTATGAAGCTATCGTCACATTAGGAAGGAACACAGTTTTTTACAAAATATGTTATCCTTGAGGTCAGTTATAAGACTTTTGTTTTTCAGTTTGTCAAGTCTGATTAAAAATCTGTTGAGTAAGACTGACCGTGAGGAGATGTAAAAAATTACATTCCTATTCACATTTCAGAAATCATTTTCACTTAAGTATCTTGAATTATTAAAAAATATGTTTTCTTTCATCTGTCACAAAAGGTAAAACATCAAGTTATGAGTCAAAATCGATGAAAATGTGGCAAAAACATTTCATAATTAAAGACAGATTAATAGAGATCGATTTTTCTTTTTTTTTTCCACGGATACGAAACTGGTTCAAAAGGTTCTAAGCTTCACTCAGAAAGAACATTTTTGTTTTGGTAATACCCTACCATTTCTTATAAAACAAGAAAATAATAATCACATTTCTGTCAATTTCTGTGCAGGTGAAGCCCATACAAATGTGATATGTTCGCAACAAATTTAAAATCTGGGTGAGTATTAGAAATTGTTGATAGATTCCCGTACATGTTAAGGACATGCAAGGCGTTATAGATTGTCAAAGAGACTATGAACAATTAGATTTGTTCTGATCAACCTGCCACTTTAATAAATAAAAGAACATTCGGCAAAAGTGCAAAGTCTAATCATATTTGACGCCAAGAAAGGTGATGAATTAACATAGAGCATTTAAATTTCAAACAGAGTTGCTAACCTGAAGTATATAGAAAATCAACTTCATTAGTTTCTTGAAAAAAAAATACAGGTTATTTTCTAGATATGCTCTTTGCAAAGGAGTCTAGGCCAACAAGAAATTTCTTGTGTTAAGACAGTCCCGCCCCTCTACAAATTTATTTCTTCTCTTTGTGACTTGTTCCACGTCTTCAGAATCCAAAGCGAGAATTAAGGTCACCATTTTAAATATTTCTTCTAGCAAATTTAGCCGCCGAAGCCGAACCCCTGCAACATATTCTGGAAAGAGCGGTAGGTGGTACAGGCCTCCATGTCAAAGCAGACAAGACTGAATACATTGGGTTTAATCAAAGAGACGACACCTCCACCCTTAAGGATGATCCTTTGATACAAGTGGACAAATTCACGAACCTCGGAAGCAGCGTCTCATCAACCTAGAATGAAATCAACGTGCAACTTGCAAAGACAGCTATCAGTAGGCTATCAGTCATATGAAAGTCAGAGCTGAGCGATAAAATGAAACGCAGTTTTTCCAAGCAGCGGTCGTGTCGATACTGCTATATGGATGCACCACATGGACGCTAACTAAATATATAAAGAAAAATCTTAACGGCAATTACACAAAAATGCTGCGAGCTGTATTGAACCCGTCCTGGAGGTAACATCCCACAAAAAAAAAAAAAAACCGCAGCTGAACGGCTACCTACAACCCATCACGAAAACTATCCAAGTTAGACGAACCAGACGCACAGGACACAGCTGGAGAAGTAGAGACCAACTCAAAAGAGATATACTCATGTGGACCCCTTCACATAGACGAACAAAGGTAAGGATGACCAGCTAGAACCTACATACAACAGCTCTGTGGCAATACAGGTTATAGCCCGGAAAACCTGCCGGGAGCAATGAACGATAGAGACGGGTAGCGAGTTAGGGTCAGGGAGAATCGTGCTAACAGCTCTACATGATGATGATGATGATGAATTAGAGACTGCTGAGGGTATGAAAGAGATCAGCACGAACCAACTGAATGCGTTTTCATTTGATGACTTCCAATCAACATTTTCATTGGAGTGTGGCTTCAAAGGAGAACAACACAGCCTTGCATATTTTATTTCACTTGTCACGGCTGGTCAAAGAAGTTATCTACTATCTAATTTTTTTTATCAAACATGTTAGAATTCATTGATTGGCTAGTCTTTTAATATTTGAAAATCTCAAAGCACAGTTATTTTTATCAATTTATGCGTTGGGCCTTCTCAATAGCTTGTTCCTAGCACAACATTGTATATTTGCTCTTTTCATCTGATATTCTTTACATTCTAATTCCCACGAAGCTGTAATTTTTTAATCATTGATAATTCATTTTATTAAATACTTTTTCCCTCTTTTGATAGCTGGTGCTTTTTCTTCTCGATATGAAAATTGGCACTGATTTTTATAAGTTTAAAACTTACTGAGTGCGGAAGCAAAATATGGAATAATTTTTTACTTTTTTTTAAAGCTAATTAGTCCAATTATCGAAAAGAAAAATGATAAATCTAAATTTTCTTGATTAGCTCTATTATTCAAGCACTTTTTAAAAATTGAAAATTAAAATTCAGCCCATTATAAGTGAGCAAGATAAGAAACAATAAAGAATCAATGATTCGCTCAACGCCAAACCCAAGCCAAAGTTTCTTTGTCTACCCTATACAAAGCAACGAGAAATATTTAATAGAAAAATAACTTTTTGAATGGAAAAGGAGTGTAAATGATTGAACAAAAAAAAAAAAGAAGGCTTTTTAACTGCTCTCGCTAAGGCGATTAAGAAAGACCCCACAATGTCAGCCAGAAAGCACGGGAATGAATTGAAAGTCCATGAGAAAACTGAGAGGACAGGAATTAATCAAGATCTAAATTTGAATTCGTTTGCCAGTAATCCCCTTCATTTATTGAGTACGAAGACGAAAGAAAAAAGGCTCGAGAAGTGTAAAAAGCAGAAACAATTTGTCCAAAAAATATTACTCGATTAAGGCTTCAAATCTATGGCCTACATCAAGCCCAGACCTTAACGTGATTACGCTATATGGGAAATTCAAAAGAATAAAACCAATGCTACTTCCTATCCAAATATTGGTTCTCTTAAAACAGCTATTGAGGAAGAATGGAATAAAATGTTTGAAGAATTTATTTTGGAGGCATGCAAATGTTGTATATTGACCTACGACCCGGCCGGGCTGTCAAAATAGGAAATGCACCTGTGTAAATAACAGGTGCATCCGGTCGAGGAATAGCAGAGAATAACCTTGACCGTGGGTGGGTTGAATGAGTGCAATTTTTGACGCCCACAAGAAGAAGGTGGGCGTTGAAGTATTATATAACTCAGTGCACATGAAATTCAATCAGTTTAGAGACAAGACCAGTTGGAGACAAGATGCGGTAGAGAAAGCCATCACCCAGCAGAGGGAGACCTTAGGCCCCTGATTGAGAGTTTGGAGATCAGATGAGTAGGAGATAAGATGCGGCAGAGAAAACCAGCACCCAGAGAGGATGGGCCCCCAGGCCTCTGGTTGAGCAGCCCAGGAGAAGGGGAAAGAAACGCAGTTATGGCCAATTGAGTGGGGGTCGATATGTTGCAGTTCTGTTTGGTCTCCAACTCCCTCTCACACACAAACCTTTCAAATAAAGTGAGAGGTATATTTTTCTAAAAAGACTGTGTCGCTCGTTGTTATTGTGTCGTCGTTATGATTCTGCATACATATGTATATGTATTATGTGGCTATACAACACAAAGGGTTTCAAAAGCGTGCTGATACAATAATTGAAAAAAGCCGACCGTATTGAGTAAATTTACTTATCTTCTTATTTTGTTGTTAATTTTTTAAAATCAAAATTAATCTCATTTGATAATAGAACCGTTCATTATTATAATAGAATATTCCTAAATTTGTTTCCACATCCTGTATTATTTTTCTTTGCTATTTCCCACTATATAAACCACACCCATGGCATTCTTTGGCATCTACTGAAGCAATATTAATGGAAAACTTGTCGTGTTGCAGTAGTTGTCAAGCTAGTCTTTGATACCAGTTGTTACTATGTTGTGAGTTCGATCTTTACTATGTCATGAATATTTGCTCCAAATCAATTCTACTCTTACGTATATAGTGCGCATCACGTGGTGTAATTGTGAGTGCTCCGATTTTTTAACATTGTTTCAAACTGAACTACGTAAGATAAATTACTCCTGCTGCCACACTGATACCCATCTTAGTGCATTAAACAAAACCTCTATCATTACTATCATCATACAAAAAACTAAAAATAGAAAAACAAATGTATGGGTATTTCAGGAGACAAACTGACGAAATATCACACGAGAAAACCTGGATGTCGTAAAGGAAAGGGAAACCTTAAGAGAGAAAGGGAATCTCTTCTAATAGCATCTCAAAACAATGCCATAAAGGCTATGTTAAAGCGAAAATAGATAAGACGTAATAGAATAGCTAGTGTAGTTTACATGATAATAAAAAAAAGTAATTCATTACATAATAAGTAAATGCAGCAAATTAGGGTAAAAAGAATATAAGACTTGACACGACTGGGAGTTGTGCAAATAACTGAAATTTGACCTTACTACCAAATAGAAATGCACAAACAATAATTCATTCTAGATAATAAGACGCAAACATTTTCCGTGGGTTTTGAGATTGGAATAGATCACTTAAAGTCAGGCAGAAGACTAGCCAAAGTTATAGTTAACAAAATAAAAGAGAACCTGCTAAAAAGCAAACTTTACCTGCAAAACACCGAGAGAAAACCTAAGAAAACGAAAAGGGAAACAAGTACTAAAACCTTGTAGGGAAGAGAAAAAAATACGGAACATGAATGTGTCAGTGATACTAAGTGTAATTAGTGCGCTCTGAACAAACCTTAAATAATTGGTACGGGGTTGGAGGAGTTATAAATTGGAGAACGAGCCGAGATCATCCTAACTACTGCATTATTGAGATCGGCCATAATAGTAAGAAGAGTCCTGGAGACTTGGGGAGATTGCTCTCATTCAAATTTCAGTGAAGGACTATCAGCTAATGATGCTGTTAAAAATTCACCAGGAATAATAATAATAATAATAATAATAATAATAATAATAATAATAATAATAATAATAATTTGACTAAACCATTCTAAAAAAATATCAAACACGAAAACGCCATGCCATGGTGGAATACTTTTTTTCTGGTTCAAGAAATTCACCTTTATTCACGACAGACTAGCACTTAAAATGAACAAATGCCTACAACGAACACATGTACGCGAATGGATGACCAAAGAAAATACCACATTGATCTGAAAGGACCCGAGCAAAGGTACAATCCCAAACAACTAGAGGCCTTTAAACTGCCTACCGATGATGTGGAAAATATTAACAGCAGAAAAAGCTAAGAGATTTACAACTCGCTATCAAGCCATGGATTGTTCCCTTAGGAGCAGAAAGAGTGCCGCAAAATATCCAGAGGCACAGCAGAGTTACTTTACATAGAGCAGCGCATCCTAAATGAGAGCAATACCAGACGGAAGAATCTACCTAGGGCCCGGATTAACAACAAAAAGGCTCATGATATTGTACCACAAAGCTGGATAATAAACTGCCTCAAAATATACAAAAAATCTCTCAAAAAACCAGACGAAATCAAAAACTTTATCGAGATAAACATAAAAACCCTGGAGAGTGGAATTGACAGTAGGAGGAAGAAGCTTAGCTGAAGTGAAGATCAAAAGAGGTATATTTCAAGGAGAGGCAATATCACCATTACTATTCATGTTTGCCATAATGCCACTTAACCATATACTTAGAAAATGCACAGCCGGATAAAAACTTAATAGAACGCAAGAAAAGATCACTCACCTATAGTACATGGACGGCATCAAACTATTAGCAAAAAAAGGAAAAAGACCTGCAACTCTAATACATGCAGTTAGAATATACAGTCAGGACATAGCAATGGAATTTGGCATAGAAAAATGTGCCACGCTAGTAATCAAAAGATGCAAAACAACATCCGACTGACGGAATAGAACGACCAAATCAAGACAAGATTAGAACACACAGAGAAAAGGAAATGTACAAATACTTGGACATCTTGGAAGCTGACATCCTTAAACAAGTGTAGATGAAAGAAAAAAATCAAAAAGAATATCTCAGGAGAACTAAAAAGCTTCTTGAGACAAAACTATGCAGCAGAAACCTTATCAAAGGAATAAATACCTAGATATTCGGCATCCTTTTTGAAGTGGATCAGAGAAGTTAAGCAAAGAACAAGAAAACTAATGACCATGAATAAGCCATTACAACCCAGAGACGACATTGACATCAAGAAAGCAGGAAGGAAGATGACTTGCTGGCATTAAAGACAGCGTTGACACATCGATACAACGACTCCAGGACTACGTAGAAAAACTCGAAGCTATTAGAAACTATACTGACAACATGATAGACAACAGAATGACAATTACAAGGAAACAAAAATGGGAAGGAAAACAACTCTATGGGCATTTTAAACAACATCTCACACAAGAAACCTGGACCGGGCTAAGAAAAGGAAACAGAATTTCTCCTAATAAGAGCATAAAACAACGCATTAAGAACCAATCAAAAAGAATAGATAAGACGCAACAAAATAGCAAATGTAGGTTATGTGGTGATAAAGACGAAACTATCAATCACATTATAAGCGATTGCAGCAAATTAGCACAGAAGGAGTATAAGACAAGACATGACTAGGTGGGCAAGGTTATACACTGGGATATGTACAAGAAATTTAAATTTGACCATATGAAGAAGTTGAATATGTACAACACAGGATATGTTCTAGAAAATAACACATAAACCCCTTTGGGACTTTGACATCCAAACTACAGCATTATTGAGAACAGCTGGAATACTGAAAAGATTCCTAGAGACCCGAAGAGACTTGCTGTCACTCAAACTCCAGTTAAAAAAACCATCGACTGAAACTGATGTGAACAACTCTTAAGGAGTATATAATTTTACATACAAAACGGATCACCAAATATCGGCCAGATGACCGTACCAAATAAAAATCAACGAAAAAAGAAGAAACTTCAAAATTGGGGACTGTGCTGTACCGGCTGACCATAGAATAAAATTCAAAGAAAATGAAAAGAAGGATAAGTACTTCGATCTTGCTAGGGAATTGAAAAACTGTGGAACATAAAGGTTAAAATTATACCAATTGTGATTGGTGCTTTTAGTACAGTCACAAACGGATTTTTAAAGGGACTGAATGCATTAGAAATAAGAGGACGATCGGAGACCATCCACGCTACTACATTATTGAGAACAGCTAGAATACTGAAGAGTCCTGGTGACTTGAGGAGACTTGCTATCGCTCAAACCCCAGTAAAAGATAATCAGCTAACGCTGATATGAAAACGTTTTAAGGAGTAAACAACAACAATCATAATAATAATAATAATACTGATGACACGAAGACCAGCAGACCGGTAATAACAAAAAAAAAAAAGAAAAAAAAAAGGAATTGGAAGAAAAAGAAATCTGTGGACATTTTCAGTGGCTAACACGTGACATCTCGCACAAGAAAACGTTGAACTGACTAAGAAAAAGAAACCTTAAGAGAGAAACTCAATATCTTTTAATAGCCGCACAAGATAATGCCATAAGGACCAGCCATATTAAAGCAAGAATAGATGTGACGAAACAAACCAGCAAATCTAGGTCACGTGGTGATAGTGATAAAACGACAGATTACATAATAAGCGAATGCAGCAAATTTGCACAGAAATAATATAAGAATATATACGACTAAGTGGTCAAGATGATCCACAGGGAATTGAGCAAGAAATTGAAAATTGACCATAGGAACAAATGGTATATGCACAACCCAGAATCTGTCCTGGAGAATGAGATGAACAAACTTCCCTGGAAATTGTGAACATTACAGACCTCAGAGCAAAACTGAAGAAAGGCAGAAAGAAAAACAAGTACCTCGACTTTACGGGGAAGTGAAAAAAACTCTAGAACATGAAAGTGACGATTATACCAATTGTAGTTGATGCTCTTGGTACAGTTAGCAAAGAATTAGTACAAGGACTAGAGAACTTGGAAACGAAAGAAGGAGTGGAGGCCATCCAAACTTCATCATTGTTGAGATCAGCCAGAATACTGAAAAGAGTTCTGGAGATTGAGGCGACTTGCTATCACTCAAAATCTCCAAAAAAAAAAACAAAAACAATAATGCTCGTGTGAAAAACTCTCAAAGGAGAATAATAATAATAATAATAATAATAATAATAATAATAATAATAATAGTGATGGAGACAAATGGTATATGCATAACTCAGAATCTGTCCTGGAGAAAGACACGCACAAACTTATTTGTGACTTTGAGATACAAACGGATCCCCTAATCTCGGCCAGACAACCAGATCTTTAAATAATCTACAAAAAAAAAAAAGAGAACTTGCCGAATTGTAGACCTGACTGTCTCTGCTGACCACAGAACAAAAGAAAGCGAACAGAAGGATAAGTACGTCGACTTTGCTAGAGAATTCAAAAAAACTGTGGAAGAAGAAAGTGACGATTATACCAATTGTAAATGATGCTCTTAGTAAAGTCACCAAAGGATTATTAGAGGGAGTAGAGAACTTGGAAATAAGAGGACGAGTGGAGACCACCCAAACTACATCATTGTTGAGATCGGCCAGAATACAGAGAAGAGTCCTGGAGATTTGAGGAAACCAGCTGTCACTCAAACTCCGGTGAAAAACCGTCAACTAACGCTGGTGAGAAAAAAACGAAAAGGAGTTACAACGGCAAAAACAATAAGTTATATTAATTGAAATTGGTGCTTTTGGAACGGTTATCAATGAATTGATATAGGAACTGGACTACTTGGGAAAAAGAGGACGAGTAGAGACCATCCGAACGACTGTATTATTGAGTTCGACCAAAAAACTTAGAAGATCCTGAGGTGAAAAACATTCATGGAATAATAATGATATATATATATATATATATATATATATATATATATATATATATATATATATATATATCACATAATAAGCGAATGCAGAAAATTAGCGCAGAAGGATTATAAGACAAGACACAATTGGATAGGCAAGGTGATCCACTGGGAGATGTGTAAGAAATTTAAATTTGACCATACGTACAAATGGTATATGCATAACCCATAATATGTCCTTGAGAATGACATACAAACTTCTATGGGACTTTGACATCCAGACGGATCACCTAATCTCAACAAGAAGACCTGACCCTATTCTAAAGAACAATAAAAGAAAAAAAAGACAATTTTCAAAATTGTGGACCGTGCTGTCCCGGCTGACCACGAAATAAAACAGAAAGAATGTGAAAAGAAGGATCAGTACCTCGACCTGGCGAGGGAATGGAAAAAACAATGGAACGTGAAGGTGACGATCATACCAATGGTGATTGGTGCTTTTCTAACAGGAACTAAACGCTTATTAAAGGGATTTGAGGACTTGGAAGTTGGATGACGAGTGGAGACCATCCAAAATACAGCATTATTGAGAACGGCCAGAATACTGAGAAGAATCCTGGAGACTTGAGGAGACTTGCTGTCACTCAAACTCCAGTGAAAAACCACCCGCTTAAACTGATGTGAAAAACTCTCGATGAGTAAATAATAATAATAATAATAATAATAATGATAATTAGAAGAAGAAGAAGAAGAAGAAGAAGAAGAAGAAGAAGAAGAAGAAGAAGAAGAAGAAGAAGATTTTCCATAGAATAAGAATACTATCTATCAAACACTTAGTATACCTGCTATCCTTGCAAGATTTGCAATCAGAGTTTAAATCCCTGGCGAGACTGCTTACAATTCACTTTGAACTAATGCCCTTTAGAAAGGTATTACTCCATCTGTTCTCCTTCCAGCTATGAGTAGATAGTCGGGGAGACTATATTCCTTAGCCTTGATGAAGCACCAGTACTAGAAGTATGGAGGCTATGAATTCAAACCTGCCTTGCTCTACTTAAAAACGAGCGTGTATCGTATTCTATCCGTGGCAGAGGTGTTGGATGAATACATAATGAATACATTTTGTTTCGATTGGCTTGGTTTTATGGCATATCAACTATTTTGGTTATCTAATGCCAAATCCTGTTTTTATATATCAAATATTTGATTTGTAAAATGTGTTGACAGTTCTATTTGTAATAATTCTATTTAGCATGTCAAAGTTAAATGCTTACAAGTATTGCTATGTATCACTAATAATTCAATCCAACATTAATTATATTTACACACTCTTAAATTTACTCACAGATAAATCATAAAACCATTCTATTTCTAATAAGTCATTTCTTTGCACGCAGTTTAAATTTCAAGCAGTTCTATTTGACCCTATCAGGTGCTACTAGTCCGGGCCAGAGATGACCGGGGAGTGATGACAAAGGGTACCCCGCATTTCCCAAAGCTCCAGGATTACTGGAACCTCACCATTAAATTGTTAAGTGTCATCCAGATCATTTGTTGGAGGGGGCATACTGAATAAGATAAGACACAAAACAAGAGTAAATACGGATTATATGGTGATTATTAAAAGAAAATGAACAGGTAATCGAAATCAGTAAATTAGACCAAAATGGAAATAAAATCAAGACTAAATGGAGTAGATGATTAAATTATAACTTTAGAAAAAATTACGTTTTTATCACAAAAATAAAATGAAATATTCATAGATGTGAATGTTTTCTAAAGAATTAAATTCATAAATTCCTCAGGAACTTTCACGTTTAAACGAATCCCTCTACTCTAAATTGTTTATGATATTAGTATACTTTCGTCGATAATATAAATATAAATATATTTTATATGAGAAAGATTTATAGGAAAACTTAACGGTTGAAATTTGATAAATTGTGAGATAGCATGGGATTTATCAATTGAAATATTCACAGAGAACTTCCTGTGATGCAAAAAATAGTAACAAGAATCACTGAACAGGCAAAGCAAGGAAAAAATGACCGTTCGCAGAGCTCTCTCAGCTCATGCAAGACAACGAGGGACGATTAGTCAATTTCAAGGTATGAGATAGCGTATGATACTTAAAATAATATTTGTCTTTTCGTAAAAACAGAGTCGTAATACTTTTCGAAAAGCGGGGATACAAGTCTAAGGATTGATTATATAAGGTATCTTATTTAGGAGGTGCCCGTGGTGTAATGGTTATCGCTGTAGGAAATGGACACGGCGACACGAGTTCAAATCATGGACGAGACTGATTGCATTTCACGTAGTACTAATACCCTTGGGAAAGGTATGAATCCAATTATTCTCCCTCCAGCTATGGGTAAATAGTAGGAGAGACTGGTTTCTTCAGCCTTGGTAAGGCAACTAGTCTAGGAGAAGGAAAAATCTGAATTAAAACCTGTTAAACTCCGCTTAAGAATTGACCTTGTGTCATATCCTGTCCGAGCGGAGGGGTTGGTAAATAGGATTATATAAGGTTTCATTAGAAAAGTCAATTTGTTTACAAAAAAATGGTGTTAATCGTGTGAAAATATTCGGGATTTATTCATCTTTCTATAAGCAATATCAGATGTGTTGAAAAAGTATCGTGACTGAAGCTGTTGCTTCCAAGACAGAAATAGACGGCATGTTTATTCAAAATATTCGCTTTGTCATTTCACACTAACATTCCAGTGTGTTTTCCATTGGTTGAAACACCTCAGAATCGTTTCTTTTAATATGGTATAAAGAGGTATTCACCTTTCACCTCCGCCGCGGCTAGGATATGATTCAATGAAAAAACATTAGGAGCTAAAATTACTCTGGGGTTTTATTCTGTCTCTGGGAGGGACGTCAGTCATCATGCAATGAACCTCCTATTATTGTGATAAAGAACTAGATGAAGCTGCGATGGGCCTTTCCTTTCTCTGAAGCTAAGATATTCGATTTTATCATCTCAGCACGAATGCTAGAGAGAACAGATACTGTGTGAAGCTGTTGTGACTGACATAATCAATAAACTACATTGAATCTAAAAAGGTTCACAAATAGGTTTAATACTTTCTTTTTCAAGGGAATATAATAAATAGAATCAAACCCGCAATTATTCAACAACAGTTATTAATTACGGTATAAACGAGACTAGCTTCCAGTCTAACTTCGTCATTATATGTCTTTCATTGGACGAGTCCAAGTTTCTTGTTGGGGAATTATCCTCCATTACAAGTGAAACTTTGCCATCCTATTTATGTTGGTGTACTCCATGCCCTTAATTCTTATTCAGTACATGAATCTCATTTCAGAAAAAAAAAACAATAAATTGAACCCAGTTGGTTTAGTAAGTTTGAAGCGTTTTGCTCTTGCAAAATTCTGTGTTAAACAAAAAACTGCTTAACTAAATGTATCAAAAAGTCGTTCAGAAATTATCGAAAATTGGCTCCTCTGGACTTTCTCTAAATGTCTAGACGTTATCCCTTTATCTTATAAGTTCCTCATATTTTAACATATTTTCGTTTATATTTTACAAATATTAAATACTCTTAATAATATCTCGATACTTTTGGCAAAATCTGTCACTTTCATCTTTTCCGTTTTTATTTGATTTTCGCTTATATTCAATATCTACAAAATATATTAAAAAATCTTGATAATATTTCAATATTTTTGGTCACAGCTGTCACTTTTGTTTTCTATCTTTATTTGAAATATTTACAGTTTATCAAACATCATCATCATCCTCATCATCGTCATCATCAAGTCATGCTAATAGCGCATATTCTATTAAATCTTACTTACCATCCTTCCTTATCATGCATGGCACTTGGCAAGTACTTTAGACGGCATCCTGTGTCGGCACAGACCTGATGGATATAAGTATTGGCTTGTCGGTCAACACCGGAGAGTCTATATGTGGGAAACCAAAGAAATCTTCGCTTTTGAATTTGTTCCTGCTGGTCCAGCGGTGCCCAGCATACTTTGATTTTTTTTTAATGGTACGGTTTGTGAGAGGGAAGGTAAGTTGCTATAGAGTTGCTGTTTTGTGTGATGCTACATACAGGATTTGCTGAAAGCACCATGCATCATTCATATTTACTTCTTATCTAACTTTTTCTCCAATCGTTTCTTAATAGTCTCGGTGGTGCAGCCATACAATCGTATATGCGGTTAAAGCTACTTTTTATATTTTGAGAGAAATTATATATATATATATATATATATATATATATATATATATATATATATATATATATATATATATATATATATATATATATTCAACTTTTTTATTTGTTAAGTTGAATCAAGAAAAATCAGGTGCGTTGAATACTATATCCCCTGACGATCAAAAACGTTGAGCAATATGTCGTGAGTTTTTATCGTTTTATTGAAATCTTTTTTTACTCTTGATATATATTCTGATATTGGTCTTCATTTTCATACACTTTAATGACTTAATGTGAAATTTTAAATCTGATCTTATATAATGTGTCTATGTGTGTGTGTGTGTGTGTGTGTGTGTGTGTGTGTGTGTGTGTGTGTGTCTGAGAGACAGATAGACAGACAGACGGACAGACAGAAAGAGATCTTGTATGATATCTATTTTTTAATTTCATTCGGATAAAACTCATTATGGGTCGTACAAATGATAAAACACCAAAAGAGAAATAAATAAAGTCAAATAGTTATATCATTGGAAGACAACGTTGGAAATTGTGAAAAACTACAAAATAGAAATGAAACTTGGTTGTTTTCTTAATTTAATGGCATAATAATCTTCGTGAGTTATTTAATATCAATGTCATCCTTGTTGACAAATAATATTGGTATTATTTACTCATAGTTGGAGAGGTAAAGGGGTTTATACCTTTCCCAAAGGTATTCACGTAATAACACTACTGGAGTTTGAACTCTTTTACTAAGTTGTTTCAGTTCAGTAGGTTAGATTTTACAGCTTGAGGAAACCCTTCTTTATTATTTAAAGATAAAGTGCAAGATTCTGTACTGAGAAGCAAGAAACGTTGGGGTGTAAATACGAATTTTACAATGAAAATATTTTAATTGCTTCATCATCGTCATCATCATCAGGAACTCATGGTTCTAGCATGGATTTTACAGACTCTCTTTCTATCAGTGACTATCATCCATCACTCCTGGCAGGTCTTCCAAACTACATTATGTAGCTGCACTGAGCTGTTGTTGATAAGTTCTTGTTGCTCGGCTAACATTTGAACGTCCATGTAAAGTGGTCCATAGGAGAACGTCACTTGCTTCTCCAGGAGTATCTTGCATGTTTTTTTCATCTTATTTGGATGGCGTTAGACATGGGAGGTAAGTGGCCGTACAGCGGTTATTTTGTTGTTTGTTGCTTCCAGGATTTGCTCGTAGCATTCTTGTGCAGTTACTTAATAAAATGCAGCATTATGTAATATGGCCAAAATAATTTCTAAATAAAATGCTACATAACATCGGCCATTTTGGAGTGATCATTAGGACTAGACATGAAGCACTTGTAGTTATTCAATAAGCATATGAAGTGTTTTCATAGGCCAGTAAGAACTGAAAATTTCAGTACCCTATTTTTAGTTGCAGTTGGATGTTTTTGTCAGTTATATTGATTGAGATTTCTTCATTCAGACAAGTTATGCGTTGGGATACTGCGTGCAATTATCTGAGGTTGAGGCAAGTTATGAAATAAGACAATTTGGTCAAGCATAGCAAGATTCATTGGATTGGCAACCATTTTAAATTCGAAGCCATTAATACATCTATATTTTTTTAGTCTCTTCCAACTCAGTTTTAAAGTATTTTCAAGCCCAAAAATGTCTGTAGAATATCTTTACATTATTATCTTTTACGCACGGATTAACTGATTTTACACAGAAAAAGTTGTAAAAATATAAAATAATGTAGATAAAATGGCAATTCTAAATATAACGATGTTTTTATATTTATCATGGAAGTTTTTATATTTATCATGAAAAGTTTTTATATTTATCATGAAAAGTTTTTATATTTATCATGAAAAGTATTAATGTTATGTTACCCTTACGAATTATATTCAGCCCTGACCCACAAGATCTCTTTCAAAAGGTTTCTTAATTTACTCATAAAATAATGAGACGTCTCCTTTAAAATAACCCCTCCAATATTTATGCAGCTTATATAGATTTCTTTCTTTGTCTTTCAAACATGGTATTGAAAGCATCCTGAAAATCATTTTGAAAGATACTGCACTTTCTATTATAAGCCTATAGTCTGTACTCGACTGACTCCATGGTGGATTTTAGCTTTAGGGACATTATGTTATGTCCAGTGGAGCTAAATGCAATGAAGAGAGGAGAGGAGAAAAGAAGAGAGGAGAAAATTATAGAATGGTCATGCAATTTACATTTCTAAAACAAATACCAGCAGAAACCTAAATATGCAAACCAGTCTACATTTAAAAGGCATTTCTCGCAAACCTTAACAAGCACTTGTGCATACCTAATTGAAAGGAGACACGGCTTGAACAAAAAAAAAAAACAAAAAAAAACTGTCAAACGAAATAAAGAAAAATATCACAAAACTCAATCAAGAAGAGTTCGGAGTGGTGAAAGACGTTGATTATTCTCAGTCAGCTGTGTCTAAGTTTTAATGCAAATGTGTTTTTCTTCAACATTGTATCATTTTATTTTTTTCTTCTTCTGCATGACATTCGATGCTAAACGGTGGTTCACTGAAACTAGAGGACAATTCCTCTTACTTTGGAAGCAGCGTCTCATCTACTGAAAATTACATGAATACGTTACTAGTGAAGGCATGAGCAGCTATCGGTAGATTATCGGTCATATGGAAGTCTGACCTATTCGATAAGATAAGACACAATTATTTTCAAGCAGCGGTCGTGTCCATACTACCATGTGGATGCACCACATGGATGTTGACTAAATGCACAAGAATGCTACGAGCTATATTAAACAAATCCTGGAAGCAACATCCCACAAAAAGCAGCTGTACGGCCACCTATCTCTCATCTCAAAAACATTCAGATTAGACGAAACATTGTTAGAGAAGTAAGGACGAACACATAAGTGACGTAACCCTGTCACACGAACGAAAAAGGGTTGGACGACCAGTTAGAATCTATCTACAACAGCTCTGTACGGACAGAGGTTATAGTCTAGAAGACCTGTTGGAAGCAATAGAAGATAGAGACGAATTGTGAGGGATAGAAAGAGAGTTAAGGAAATTTGTGCGAGGGGCACGACATTATAAGGATGAAGATATATCTTACGAAACAAGAATGTTAAACTCTGAAAGAAAATGTTTTGCTTCTAATTAGTTATTAGCTTATTTACTGCTAGATAATCTTTAAAAACCAACAAAAGGAACCCTAAAAACAATTAAACAATGTGAGTAACCTCTGCATGTACTAATTCCATAATTTTTTCTTTGGTTAGTAGAAAGACAGACACCATGAATATGAATCTTATTAGGGAAGGGATATAAAGAGTAAAAGACAGAGGGAAATGGTGAAAAGAACGATGATTTTTATTTCTATTTTCATCCATGTTGTTAATTTAAATACTCTCTCTCTCTCTCTCTCTGTTTCTCTCTCTGCTTTAATCTTTTCTATGTATCTTTTCCTATGCATTTTTACATCTAATGTCTTCTCTTTCCGTCTCTTTTTCCCCAGCTATTGTTCTATTACTTCGTAGTTCAGATGTCACCCTCTCTCTCTCTCTCTCTCTCTCTCTCTCTCTCGCTCTCTCTCTCTCTCGTTCTTTCTTTCTCTTCACTATGTTTCCTTTAATCGTCATGTTTTCCCCCAACGTCTTCTTATTTATTTAATTCATAAAGCGATAAAAACTAATAAAAAATTGAATATACTAATGCGTAGAAAAAAAAAGAATATATATATATATATATGTGTGTGTGTATGTGTGTGTTAGTGTGTATGTGTATATATACTCCTTGGAAATCATTTGTGTCTGATTGTAATATTTGAAACTATAATTGTGTGAAAGGAAATGATTATTATTAAATAGGGATATTTACTTGAAAGCATATAACTGCTTTGAATGAAACTGACTTCGGCATAGAATGACCTAATAAGGGTTTACATGTGTCAAAGCAATGAAACAATCGTCTTGCCAACAAGAATTATTTAGAAGACGAACAACAACAAAAAAACAACGGAAATCATTTTAATGGCTTTACAAAAAAAAAAAAATTCCTGGTGTTGTGTTTGCCTTCTGATTCTTTAGCCAAAATGTCCAGGGTGGGATAAACAGCCAAACCAGATCCTATAAATATTCTGTTTCAAACATTTGCATCTTTTCCTTATAAATCGCCGAGAGAAGAGCCGAGACCTGCTGGCAAGCGACGTCCACGAAAGGCAACGTCAAGAATTAAATAAGCAAACAGAAGAAAAAAGAAACGATCAACACACAAGCAATCAGCCTTAAAAAAGAATCAGGAGTGTAGGGAAAGCAGTTAGATGGCGGAAAGCAGAAAGCCAAAATAAGAAAAAGAAAAAAAAAGAAAATATCCCTATGTTTTGAGATGTGCCATATTCTAAATATTCGCATGGGTTGGAAGGATCGAGGTACAAAGATATGGATAGAGTTGTGTGTTAGAAAGAGGATAAGTGGGTAGGATATTGAGTGATTAGGATTATGACTTATTGCATGTTTTCTTTGATTTCAGGGGAGGGACAAAAACTGGATAGGAGAGAAAGACACTGAAGCAGAAAATATGGGCTTGTAAAAAAAAAAAAAAAGAAAAAAACAAACAAAGGAAATATGAAAATGTCTAACAATCAGGAACCAGAAAGACACAGGAAGAAGAAATAAGAAACTGCGCATGCGTATGTGAGAGTCGAAGCGAATAAAGTGAAACAGCTAATGTGAAACTGAAATAGCTTGCCAGAAGAAAATATTGTGCGTGTGCAAAAAAGAAAAAAAACGTAAATGTGTGGCTGCAGAGACGAAAGACATCAGGGAATTAAAAAGGAAAATAAAAGAGGCCGGCTTAATGATAAAAAAATACATACAAATATATTGTTACGCACACACACACACACACACAAATGCATATATATATATATATATATATATATATATATATATATGTATATGTGTGTTTGTGTATGTGTGTGTGTGTGTTTAATTTTTAAAAAAATTCATTTATTTAAAATTTGTCACGGATCAGGATGTAACCTCAAAACAGAAAAAAATATGCAAAGTTATAGATTGAAGGGAACGCAAACTCACTCATCCACTACCAGATACACACACACACACATATCCAACCAACACACACACACACACACACACACACACACACACACACACACACATATCCAACCAACACACACACACACACACACACACACCCCTTTATATTAAAGGTGGTTGGCACTTCTTTACAGAACAGGGCTATGTCCTTAATTCTGAAAAAAAAAAAAAGCCGCTATAGGAACGGATTAAACAAATTCATTCAAACTTCATCCTTTCTATCTAGCTTCAGTGTCAAGCAAAATAACTGTCTTTGGGGTTGAAATTAAATCCGTGCACTCTTAAGGGGTTCCCAGACCTACTATATAGACCATTAGACTTTATCAGAGAATGAACGCAAATTAACCGTTAGTTGCAGATTAAAGATCTGTGTAAAACAAATTTTTTTGCAATTATTATTGTCATGCGATATTGTGAGAGTAGAAAATTGCTTTTGAACGAATAGATACCGTAGCTGACTTTAAAAATAAATTATAACAAAAAAATTTCTGGGATCGAAGTCAAGTTCCTTTTTCAAAATGCTCGTTTCAATGTGGCGTGTTTGATTATTTGTATTTCATATTCTTATGGTAGATAACTTTTTTTCAAAATGATCAGTTGTCCGGGACTTACAAAAAGAGACAAAAGCTTTTTTGTATTAACATTTTAAAATTATTTCTTTGTTATATATATATATATATATATGTGTGTGTGTGTGTGTGTGTGTGTGTAGGTGTGTGTGTGTGTGTGAAACTAACAGAGATACAATAATGTGGGTATATAAGTAAGTAAAGTTAGCGACCATAGTCGAGGGTGACCCGAAGGCTCCCTTTTCGATAGCTACTACACCAAGGTGTAAGGGAGGGCGCTACTCCATTCCCTGGATTGCTCCACTTTACCCTTGAACCGTACCTTATAATGCTGAGTGTTAAGCAAGGTGGTATCAAGTTCCATTTTTAAAGTCTTTGGTATGACTCGACCTGGGATTGAACCCAGGTCTCCCGGGCTATTGGCGAACACTCTAACCGCTGGGCCAAATTTCACTAAAAGAAAGAAAACATATATCTATATATTAGAAAAATATGTAAACCATAAGGTATGTAAATTCTAAATATGAAAAAAATATTCAGAGTATGTATTTTCATATAAGATATAGTAGCAACATTTTTTTCTTTTTTGGAAAAGCAAATAAGATATGATAGATGGGAAATGTTTTACTGAAAAATATTTTTAAATATCGAGAATCGAAAATTTAGCACTTTATCATATTCAATAAATGCACCCACAATGTATGTGCGTGTGAATGATTTGGTTTGGTTTTATTGCATATCAACCATTGTAACTTTTTAAAGGCTAAATCCATTTATATATACATAAACAGTTTTATTTCAAATAATTCAGTTTAGCATATGTACACTATTTAGTTCTATTTAACCCATAGATAGGACCCTATCAGATGCTATCGCTCCGATCCCTGAGTGGATTCTGGAAGCGATGGCAATAAACGAGTATTCTGCATTCCCCCAAACTCTTGCATTACTGGAGACTCACATCAGATTGTTTAGTGTCATATCCCAGATAATCATAGAGAGAGTCTTACTCCTCTGCAGAGACTCAGTCGGTGTATTCTGTAGACCCAGCCAACTAGGCTAGTCTGTGTGTGTGTGTGTGTGTGTGTGTGTGTGTGTGTGTGTGTGTGTGTGTGTGTGTGTGTGTGTGTGCGTGTGTGAGAGAGAGAGAGTTAGAGAAGATAACATTATGCAAATTGAAAATTAATTCTAATTCACAAAAGTAAGTCCTGCACATAGACTAAGGAGGGATAAAGTCTACGATTTTTAAAAAAAGCACCTCCTCTCTTCATTAGATTTCAGATCGTATTTCCACTTCTTTTTTCATTTTATTTTTATTCATGTGTTGGTGTTCTATATTCCTTGAGTATTGGTTTAGTGAGAACAGCGAATATCTTGTGGAGAACTGTCCATAAAATTATGGTGTTTTTTTTAAATATATAGGCAGGATAACACAGTAATTATAACTTTATATTTGTGATTTATAATTTCACGCTTTTGAAATAATCTGACACTTCTACATTCTGAAGGATTCTAAAGAATTGCTAGTGTAACGAAAGAGGGCAGCTCATGGAAGGCAGGGAGTGTAAAATGTAATTAGACTTTAATTAGTGAAGATCCAAGAAATCTGTCAAAGATATATCAGAAAAAAAATCTAATGTTGATCGTAATTTTGTAAAGACGGAATTTCTTAAATTCTTTTGCAATTACAGTGGTTTGGCAATAAGCTTTATAAAATGCTATTTTCCGATATCCCAGCTTAGTTGGTCGTATTTTCATCAGATCCGTCATTTACGTCCGTTTCATTTGTTAGTTTTGCTGAGCCTTGAAGATTCCCTAATCTAAATTAATAAGGGAGACGATTAATATTTCTCTGCAAACATAACACATTATGTTTGTGGGTTGTCCACATGTATTTTTAAAATGTATGATTTTCATTAAAAAATTAAGTTTATAGTTATGTCTTTCTTTAAAACATAAAATAGGTTTTATTTCATGTAAAAAAATATATTGTGGATGCTGTGGGTAAGGAAGGAATATATTTCTTAATCTTGGTATCATGTGACTCAGTGCAACTATTTGTATGTTAAATGAAGAGTAGATGGAAGCGACCGAGTAAACATCTTATAGCATAGGAAGTTTGTTTGGTTGTATGATTGGGTCTTATGGCATATCAACCTTAGGTCATTTAATGCAAAATCTATTTTGAAACAAATAAACAGTTCTATTTCAAACAATTGATTTTAGCATTGGTACACAGTATAATTGTCAAAAACGTTTCTATTTAGAGCTTTTCAGTTTAGTCAAACAGTTCTAATTCAAACAATTCAGTTTAGTATAAGCATAGTTTTTGTAAAAACAGTTTTATTTTAAACAATTCAGTTTATAGTAAGTACAGTTTCAATGTCAAAAAACAGTTCAATTTCAAACAATTCCCTTTAGCATAAGTACACAGTTTAGTTCAGTTTGACCTATTGATAGAACCTTCTGAGGTGCAACCACTCCGGGACAGAGTAGAGCTGGAAACAATGGCAATGAAGGGGTACTCTCAATTCCTGAAAGCTCCTGGATTACTGGAAACTCACTCATATATCAGGACACTCGTTGCGGGGTATTACCTCTCTGGAGAGATTTAGTCGGTGTGTTCTTCAGCCCCAGGCGAATGGGCAAATGATAATGAGATATTAAGAAAAGAAATATTTTATTTGCTAATAAGACCATAAGGTAAGAGCGCCGTTCGTTTCTATATCACCATTGCTTCAAAAATCATCCATCCATTGAAAGAGATTTCGATGGAAAAGATCTTCTTGGAAATTTCCATATTATGTATGAGATATAAAAGAAAATCCAGTGTTGTATATACAGCAAAAAGAATGAAAAAAGAGAACTCGAAGGAAGTTTAGTAAGAAGAAGAATTTGAAAGATGAAACGAAATAAGAAAATTAGACAAAATAAAGATAAAAAAAAAAAAGAATCATGAATATGCACTGAAAAACAAATCCCCAAAATTTAGAAGAGATAAGAGCGTAAAAAAATGTTGGTGAGGGTGAAATTCAAGACGAAAAAGTCGATCGATGTTTGCGTACGAAGCTTCTAAATTTCAAATTGCTGGGATTCTGAAACGGAAAGTTTTTAATGTCTCTTCTAGTCCACCATCAAAACCTTAGAAACAATATTCTGAAATAAGAAAAAAATAAATATTTCTGAAAGCTGAATTTAGAGGGAATGACAGAATCCCAGAAAGTAAACAGAGAATGAAGAACGAATGAAAAACGAAATCGACGAATAATTTTTACATAAATAAAGTGTAGAAAAAAGAAGGGAAGGAAAGAATAAGGGAAAGAAGGAAAGAATGAAAAAGTAAAGAAGAAAAAAAGAAAAAATAGAGAGAATGAAAAATATATTAAAAAGTAAAGAAAAATTGGAAAAATGAAGAAAAAAGAAAAGAAAGAAAAAAGAAAAGAAAGAAAAAAGAAAAGAAAAAGAAAGAAACAAAACGGGATAAAAGGATGAACGGGTGAAAGAAAGAAAAAGACTGACAGAAAATCACATAACAATATAGAGGGGAAGAGAAAGGCGTGTTAGAAGAAAAAGCCTAAAGAAAAATGGGGAATAGGATTGACTGTCAGTCTCCCTCTCTCTCTCTTTCTCTCTCTCTCTCTCTCTCACACACACACACACCCTCTCTCTCATTCTTTTTCGTTCAATATCTCTCTATCTATCTGTGTGTGTGTGTGTGGGTGTGTTTACTTGAGCGAGTGCGTGCATGTGCAGAAGAGTACTGTTTATTGTAATGGAAACGCCCGAAAATCAACAGTTAATTTATATTTCAATACATTGTAATTACCCTTGGGAATGATATAAACACAATTCTATTTGCATAAATTAGCCTGAGTACGTGTCAAGATCACAGGTCTTATTCAAACAAAGTGTAAAAAACACAACGGTCTGCTGTGTAGATTTTTCTAGTGTGTGATGAATGGAAAACAGCGCCTAAATGTTTTAATACCCAATATATACACAAGAATACCGGCATGAATTGTATTTCACATTCACGATACCTTTCACATTGATAAACGCATTTATCTATGAATGAATAAGAGAGAATAGTAAAAAAAAGATCTCTTAAATTAAGTGTAAAATGAGAAACTTAGATTTATGTTAATAAATCATTAATTTAGAGTAAAATAAATACGACCATAATGTATATAATGATATTGTAAGTTTGTATAATCTAAGATAAATTGATCTTTCTTGCTATCTGCCTATCTATCTATCTATCTATCTATCTTGGAGAAAAATAATGGAATTAGAAGGTATAGATGATGCTCATCTATGTTTTTGACTTTGCAGCAAATAAAAAAAGAAGAGATAAGACACCAGGCATTTTTTTTATTTCATAGCGAATCGTTCTTGTTTCATAAAATATACCTTAAACAAATTTACAAAATTGTGGAGTGCAAGTCGACATTATAAATCTGAAAAAAAATCTCAAGAAAACTTAGGGGTCGATGTACACGGCAGGGCTAAAATACAAACCTTTACCATGGAGCGATCAATCTGAGAAATTGTAAACCGTATAATCGGTATTCACAACTTGCCTCAACACCAACAGACTCCCTCAAACATTTCCGACGTGAAATCATGTTTGGTGAAAATATTTAACGAATTAACACAGGGATTAAAATAAAATAGAAAAAAAGAAACTCTAATAAAAATTAGGTACATTATCACATGCTGTTTCCAACAACTGAAATACTGAACGTAAACACTCACCGGAACGTCACAGCACTCCGGTATGTTGATTATAAGCACAATTTTATGATAGTGGAATAGATTGTGAAGTCATGTATATATAGGCTCTTATGTGTTAGATGTGCATGTTTTTTTTTTTTTTTCATATAGGCTGATTTAATTTTGATTTCAGAGAAAACATCCGTACACCATACACGACAAGAGTTGTAACGGATTAGTAAAATAATTAGAACTTATTGAATGCGTATACATTGGTATAAATTACTATACTTTTATGGCACAACATTTGAAATAAAGTTTATCAAAGCCTATCTTCATTTAGGCTAACAAGATAAGTTTTGGCCTTCCAGTCGCTTACACAATGTTTGGGAATTGAGCACTACGGCAGGTAAAGATCTCACCTAGATTTACGGGCTCAAAGTCATAATGTCGAGTCATTGTGCAGGTCATCTTGTACATCAAAGTAGATTAAAATATCTCAATAATGGTATCATTTTTCTCAAAGATGACTAGGAAAATTTTATGGAATAGCCAAAACATGAGGTAAAAATGTAAAATTCAATGAAAAAAATCAGAATTAATACTGCCAAATAGCAAAACCCAAACACCCATCCTTTAGGAGGGATAATTCCGTAATTGATGCTTGGGGTTACCTCACTAGTTTCTTTTTATTTACTTTTTAACTAGTATAAACCACACTACGAGGGCATCAAATTACTACTAAAACAGTTCTTTATCTGGAAGGTTTAATATACTGCTTCTCTTAGTATTCCCTTTCAAAACGTGACTGAGCCTGACACATGGCAACCCAGTAAAGATCAAAAATAGTATCTTCACAAATTTCTTTGCGAGAAGATATCAAAGCCCATTGTTCGTCAGTTAGCGTTTTATTAACAATCTAAGAATGATTTAAAGGAGTGACCTTTGCCAACCACAAGCTAAGTTTAAACTCACTACTTATTGGCGTAGTTTGCGAAAGCGTTTGGATCAGTTTTGCTCTATTGAAGGTACCGAGTTGGGGACACATTAAGCCAACGAATTATGTTGATAATTGTTTTGGTTTTATGGGATATCAACCATTGCAGGTTATTTAATGCCAAATCCTTTTTTGGTACATAAAAACAATCCCATTTCCAACTAATCATTTTAGCATAAGTACGTAGTTTAAATGACTGAAACAGTTCTGTTTCAGTTTAGTCACTAAAGTTAAATAGTTCCAAGTATTGCTATGATCACTAACAATTCAATAAAACATCACTCATTTATTTACAGTTAAACGTATGGACAATTATATTTCAAACGATTTAGTTTAGCATAAGTACAGAGTTTAAATGTCAAAACTGTTCTATTTCAAACAATGCAGTTCAGCATACACACACAGTTTAGTTCTATTTGACCTATAGATAGGACCCTATCAGATATTACCACAATGGGCCTGTCCCCCATAACTCCAGTATTAGTGGAAACTCACCATCAGATTTTTTAGTGTTATATCCAATACACACGTTGAGGGAGTCGTACTGCTCTGGAGAAATGCAGTCGGTGTCTTCTATAGCCCCAAACGACTGAACTAGTAGAAAAGTGATCACTCCTTATAAAGAGAGCAGCATTTGTAGACTAAACAACATATACACTAAATTACAAGCGAGTAAATTCTATGAATACATTTTATTGATTGGTGTGGGTCTTAAATAATTTTTTCTATTCTTTCATTCTATCACCTCTCTAACATACTTGTAAAGATAAAACTCGATTAGGAGAAATTTCGGTTTGAGAATTGGTGGAAAGTGAAAGTGAAAAACTTTGGCTATTCAATTTGAACGAAAGTTTTGATATACAAAGTTGATTTTCACGAAAATTGATGAAAGGTTCATTTCAAGAACGATAACCGTAATCTAAGTCATTTGCAGATGAAACCAACAATGACATGAATCAAAAAAGATAAAATTAAAATGCATATATATATATATATATATATATATATATATATATATATATATATATATATAGAACTATTCGGTCCACTTAAACCAGAGTTGGGAGTAATTCCTTCAGGACAAGAAAATCATTCAAAAGCTGAACATTTAAATTTTCCTGGTAGAGAGCTCAATGTAACAGGATGGAAATAAATTTATTATCCTAAAATAACCGGTCTTTGGTTTTTTCTTTAAAGAATATATATATATATATACATATATATATATATATATATATATATTATATATATTGTTTAACTCGATGATTGTTTTATATATATATATATATATATATATATATATATATATATATATATATATATATATATACTATTCTGTTCCCTAATCTGCAAAATGGTGGTTTACCCAAAACTGAGAAAAAATGATAAAATTTATTGACAAAAATTAGAATAGATACTGTTATATATAAATTTCATTTTTTTTAATTCATTGTCTTGCAACGCATTCATTTTTCCTGTTTAAAAAAAAAACAAAAAACATTTTCTGTATTGCGACTCATTCATTTTTTCATGTATAGATGCATACGAAGGCACACACACACACACACACACACACACACACACACACACACACATATATATATATATATATATATATATATATATATATATATTGGACTAGCTGGAAAAGTTCATAGTTTGAATAATTCATTTGATGACATCAAATCTGCTTTTGATGACTTTCTTTTATCAATATTCGCAATCATAGCCAAAATAATCGAAGAATTGTATGAAATGGAAGAGAGAATATGTTTGAGAATAAACCTACTTTTGTCATATTCCATGAGAGTATCTATCTGTCTATCTATCTATCTATCTATCTATCTCAGTCTTATCAAATCTATTTGGGGATCGGGGAGTGACCATAGTGTAATGGCTAACGTGCAAGTCTGTAGTAAGCGAATGTTATTCCATTCGCATTATAACGTTTACCTTCTGGCTTATACCATTGGCAAAGTTATAAAACCCTTTGTCACCCCAATTATTGGATAAATAGTACCAGTACCGTTCTACAAGGATGGCTTTGATATAAAACAACGCACGCAGATTGATATGTAAAAAAAGCAACCATACTAAAGAAAATTATATTTATTTTTCCCTTTCTAGTAATGTTTCAAAAATTTAAAAAAAAACAAGAAGAACCAAAAATAAAAATAAAGAATTTACAAACAAATAAATAAAAATGTAAATAAAAACGTATTGCATATGGGATAATGATAATGGAATCTAATTTTCTCAAAAAGATTTTCCCTATTAAATGGTACCTGAAAATAATGATGGCAGTTGTCAATTTGCTTATAGATTCCTTAGATTTGTGTAAATAAGGCTTTTATCTATCTATCTATCTATCTATCTATCTATCTATCTATCTATCTATCTATCTATCTATCTATCTATCTATGTCTGTCTGTCTCTCTCTCTCTCTCTATATATATATATATACTCATATATATATATATATATATATATATATATATATAAGTAAAGTTGGCGACAGTAGTCGGGGGTGACCAGAAGGCTCCTTTTTCAATAGCTACTACACCGAGGTGTAGGGAAGGGCGCAACTCCTTTCCCTAGATTGCCCCACTTTACCCTTTATACGTACCTTGAGTGTTAAGCAAGGAGGTATTAAGTATCATTTTTAAAGTCTTTGGTATGATTCGACCTAGTATTGAACCCAGGTCACCCGGCCCATTGGCGAACACTCTACTCACTAGGCCAATATATATTACCTTTTAATTTTCAGAATTCATGAATAAAGAAAACCTGAAACTAGAAAACTTCACTTTTAGATGTTTACAGCATCTGCAATGAAACGACACCAAGAAGCACTGTAATCGTAGTTTTATAATGAAAAATAGAAATAAAAAAAAAATTCTACCATTGTGTAAAATAGAGATTTGTCTTAGCACCTGCTTTTTATTCGCTTGCTAGAATGTAGCCCTATTCACTGTATCGAGGACACAGTGAGGTTGACAAATGGAAAGATGTTTACGCCTTCGAACTATTATCAAATATTCAATCTTTTGTTCACTTTATGAAGTTCTATCCGCTTTCAATTCATATATAATCCATTCTTTATTCTTTTCTGACGTCTCTTGTCGTTTTAGTTTCACTTTATTCTATTCAGCTGTCTCAGATTGCATTGGAGATCCCATTCGTAAAATCTTATTTGATGCAGGTTTTTTTAAAATGAAATTTATCACCAATATAGCTCTACTAGACTGCGTACAAATGTCTTTTGGTATACACGTATCTTTTGTGAGCATGAACACTAACACGCACACATAAACACACATGCTTATCTAGAAGGAGACATATGAATAAATTTCAATATTTTTTTATGTATTCAAATTTGTTTTTCCCATTCACATTCCCTATATGTATTATCTATCTACCTATCTATCTATCTATCTATCTATCTGGCCAGCTGTAGAAGCAAAGGAGAAATATGCACAAATCAAAGGTTCATTAAATTTGTTTCACTCTCATTCTGCTTCGCCCTCTGACTCCCTCCCTCCCTCTCTCTCTCTCTCTTTCTCTCTCTCTTTCTCTCAATATATATATATGTGAGTGTATGTGTGTGTGTACGTGTGTATATCTATTTATATATATGTATACATGGGTATATATATATATATATATATATATATATATATATATATATATATATATATATATATATATATATATACGTATGCAGGTGTCTGTGTGTATGTATAAGTATCTATAGATCCCTTCACACGATCAGAATGCAACATACTGTAATTTTTCTTACAGAGTTAACCCGGTTCAAATGAAGAGATTTCCTTCTCATAGACTGGTTGCCACATCATTATTAAAGATAATTACTGTTTACTCGTAGGAAAAGAAGAAATAGTTGAATTCACATATTTCCCAAGGGTGTTCGGGCTACGTGAAATGTAAACTGGCTTATCCAGGATTTGAAGTTGGTTAATTGCGTTCATTTCCTATGATCATATCCATAGCACCACAGGCACCTCATATATATATATATATATATATATATATATATATATGTGTGTGTGTGTGTGTGTGTGTGTGTGTGTGTGTGTGTGTTTGAATCCCTCTAGGTATTTGTATAGCCAGAGATAAAAATGGAGAGAATGACATACAGATAAGAAAGGTATTATGCATAATGAAATATTCAATGAACTAAATCGATGACTGAATATATTTATCAGCTATCAGCTGCCAAATCATTTCTCTTTTTTTTATAAGAATAGGTACGAGTCATCGCCTAAAAACCGTACGTATTAAACTTTCAAACCAAACGGTCATAAATCAAAAGTTACCGTTAAACATTCCTCGTAAGGCTTAAATCATGAAAAAAAAATCTATTAATACCACTACGAGTTTAGCAAAATCTTTTCGCTTTCATAGCATGCACATTAATATTTGAAAGTACATTTTTTATCACTGTAATTTCCATAAAGATGCTTATTTTTCTAAGCAATATTTCGTAGTTGAAGTTTTTCTTTTATTTTCTTTCTGTTTATCCCTACATTTTTTCCTATCTCGAAATTCGCTTTCTACAATTTCGCTCTTGTGCAATTTTTATTATTCTGTGTAATGCTTTCAGTCATACGTTCTTTAACTTAAAAAGCAGAGGATTTTTTTAAAAATTCCATTAACCCTTTCAAACCTTTGAACTTTGACC